>JAWHQI010000162.1:0-1200000 GCA_033032865.1 Dactylorhiza incarnata
GACTTATAATTAGAATGAATCATTAGGATTGGGTTTAAGGCCAGGTGAATGAAAAGATAAACATGATGGAATTAATCACACATAAACCAAAATAAGAGCTAGCATCAAAATCAGCCTACCAAAGAAAAGGAATGGGAAGTGACACACCCAGAGTTAGTTTTTTGCATATGGGGTCACTTCCACAATAGCCAAACACCAACTCTCCTTGTCAATTCAAATTTTTCTTTTCTTTTTCTTCTTCAATTTTCTTTTTTATTTTTGTTCTTCTTTTCAATTTTTCATTTCAAATGATATTTATTTTAAGATTTTTCAATAGCACCCAAAAGATAAGTTTTTTTAAATTCGCACCAAATCACAACATTTCACTTAAAAGCACAAGTAGAAAAAATAGATTTTGAATTTAAGCTCTAACCTAAGTGTTAGTTTAGGTTGATCACTTTGGCATTGGTGATTATAAGGTGGGGGTGAACCAAAAGGATGGGTGCATGGCCCAAAGAGCATATGCAATGGTAGTTTGTGTAGGCACAGATGCAAAGGCTCAATCTATCCAAAAAAAAGGCCTACGCATATTTGAAAAAATAAAGCTAGCCTAAGCATATGCTTTGAGTGTCGCTAGGGGAAAGTTTTAGACACCGAGAAAACATGCCCTTTCAGCAAAGTCAGATAATACCTAGCTAGTAGCTCGCTACACACATTTCAACACTAGTCTATGGACGAAAATGCTTTCTAACTAGAAGTTGATATACAATGTAGATACAAAGTAGATATAAAGTAGAAAAGAATGTGAGAATTTAAATTTCAAATTCCTCCACCAATGTCAATGGAATCAAGCTCAATTGAGCATGTTTCTTCTCCTATTTTGATATAAATGCTAGCACCATGGGAGTAAAGAGAAAACACACTGGGTTTAGAATCATTGATCGGGTAGATCTTTGAGGAGGCATGACGACATCTATCTCAGGCGACCCTACTCCATAGTGTGCTCCTGAGTTTGTTTTCTCTAGGGGAATGTCTGGCTCGACTCCTTGGGTGATGAGAAAGCGTGGCAGAGTTTCAGAATGAGGGAAGGCAAGAGCTGAATTGGGAAATCTCGTTATGGGGGAGGGGTTCAGCCACTTCCTTGAATGCTCCTCCTAGCTGCTAAGTGGCTCCGTCTCTGATGACAGTCAGCTAGAAGTAATGGGAGAGCCTTCCCTATGCAATAAAAGCACAAAACAAGACTCCATGTGGCCTCCTTCTTTTATCTCCACGTGCATGACCAACATTCCTTCATGCATGAGGACCCCATATTGACCACATCAGCTGATGTGGCATCCAAGGGTGAGCCCTCATTTACTGAAATGTCTATAAAATTGGATTGAGCCCAATGGAATTGGGGTTGGGCTTTAGGAATTCAATTTTTGGGGCTTATTTGACCATGGTTGACTTGGTCAAAATTGAAGATTTGGGTGACCCATTCTTCATGTCCATTATGGTCTTAGACCTATCACCTATCCCCAGTCAACAAAATGTGACAGATGTCACACTATGGGGGTCTAATTCCAAGTGAGAAATTACAATTCTAATAAACAAAGAAATAATTTCATCCCCAAAATTGAGGTTGGGGTCACATGTGTTAACATACAAGTAGTCATATGCTAATTTAGATTGCACCTAAGGGGAATAATCCTGGATTGCAATGTTGTTTAAGGTCCACCAACTCCCATGTATGCTCTTCCTATCCATGGTTGAACCACAAGACTTTCACCAATGGGACCTTCTTCCACCGCAGCACTCAAACATTGGAATCCACTATCCGGATTGGCTCCAGCTGAACAGGTCTATCAGAGGCGACGGGGCCAGATGTAGACATGATATGGTGATCAGATGGAAGTAGTGCTCTCCGAAAGGAAGAGACGTGGAAGACGTCATACAGGTTAGCCAGCTCTGGTGGTAACTCCAGTTTATATGCCAAGGGGTCAATCTGTTCTAGGATAGTATATGGACCCAGATACTGAGGGCTGAGCTTCTTTTTCCTCTGGACACAAGAAACACCATGCATCGATCTGATCTTCAAGAACACTATGTCTCCCACCCGTAATTCCACCATCCAGTGTTTCACAACATAATACTTCGCCTACCCACTCTGAGCCTCAAGCATACAATCCTAGATCAGCCAGATCACCGCATCTAATTCATCAATGTACTCCATCCCCAGTGCACCTCATGTCGGACCCAAGATAGAGGTATCATGCACCTCATGTCGTATAATGCCACATAAGGAGACATATCGATGCTTTCCTGATGACTATTGATGTAGGAGAATTGTATTAATGGTAGTAGTCTCTCCCATGGCTCTTCGTGGTCCAGGATGCAGAGTCGTAATAGGTACTTCATTATTTTGATAGTATGTTTGTATCTTGGTGATCCCGGGATGTACCGAATACTTGGTGCAATGTGCCTCTCTTAGTTTGTCCTGTTGGAACACAATCTTCCGCATCTCCTAGGTTTGAGAATAACAAATCCTATGTGTATTTGATCTTGTGTGTTCAAGTGTGCAGGTTAACATAGTCCACATGACTCAAGGAGTACTCATGATGTCTGCCCCCAAAATTGAGGCCAAAAGTCGAAAAAGCTCACTAGCGTCGGCGGGTAGCGATAGCGCCCGGCGCTAGCATTGATTAGCTCGATTCCGGCGGCATTTTTAGAAGGAGCTAGCGCCTGGCGGTAGCTACTAGCGCTGGCGGTAGCATGGCGCACAAGAGGCATAGAGCAAATTGTTGCCACGGATGGGAGATTCGGCCGCGCAAGATCATTCCTAATTTGGGCTAGCGTCGGCGGTAGCGTGAAGGCTATAAATTGGATGATTTGGCTCCGAATTCTTCATCCTCCTCCAATCCCAAACTCCAGAGCTTCGTGCCACAGCAGAGAGAGGAAGATTCAGAGCGATACTCCCACAATTCCATAAAGCCTTAAGGAGATCCGTGGAGAAGATTTCAACACGCGTCATCATCGTGACGAAAGGCCGCATCGACTACGATCATACTCTGCGGGCCTTCGTCCACTTCTCCAAGAGATCCACATAGAGGGAGTTTTTATATTATTGTCTTTTCATTTCATATCTTTTCTGTAAACGGTAGTGAAATCGCCTCGTGTTGGCGACTAGGTCTGGGGTAGGACTTAGGGCTGAAATTCTCCTCGTGTTGGCGACTAGATCTAGGCTAGGTCTAGGGGGTGCTCGAGGACTTTCTGGGGATAGATTGGCTAGAGCGGCTTGAGGCCGTATCTGGGGAGAGATCGGTTAAAGCCAACCGGTTCGTGGGGATACGAGTCGGTATAGAAAACGAAAAAGAGTTTTTATTATTCGCCTCCGATCTCTAGCGCCATTGAGATCAAGTTTTGTAAAACTTATTTAATATCAATAAAGTTTGTCTCTCTTTTTGTTTTACTTTACTTCCTGTTTTATTATTGCAATATTCCAAAGTTTTCTAAATAAAATATAAAGTTTTTGAAAACCCTTATTCACCCCCCCCCCCTCTAAGGGCGCCGACCGATCCAACAAGTGGTATCAGAGGCAGGTTATTCCAAATCGGCTTAACAACCGGGAATAATGGCGTCTCATGATCTCGCTTCTACTAGTGGGGTAAATTTTTATGAAGTAGAAAAATCTCCTAAGCCACCTTTATTCGAAGGGAAAAATTATAAAGGGTGGAAATTATTAATGGAAAAATTTATTATTAACTTAGATATCAATGCATGGGATATAGCAATAGTTAGACCAGCGGACGAATCAAATAAACAAGAGCGTCACCTAAATGCAAAAGCTATGCATTATATTTTTTGTGCTTTATCTCAAGATATTTTCAAATTTGTGTATTACTTTTCTAGTGCTTATAAAGTATGGAAATTTCTTGAAGAAATGTATGATCTTCCTCTCGCAGGTATGGAACAAACACAGGAGGAAAAGAACGAACAAGCATCCATTATCGTTCAAGAAGATCTCTCTCGGAGCAAAACCATGGAGAATGTTGAAATAGAGAAAGAGAATAATACATCAAAAGAAGATGAAAACTCATCTGTGATCGAGGAAGGACCAAAAAATAACGAAGGAACTTTATGCACACATTTTGCCTCTACCAAAAGCGATGTAAGAAAGTCAAAATCCTCTTCTTGTGTAATAACTTCCATTTCTAGTTTCAATATACTAAAAACTGCTAAACGTAAGATCAAGAAATTGAAAATCATTATTAAAAATTTACATTTAGAAAATAAGAGATTAAAAGCTAATGTTAATTTAGAATCAAATTGTGATGTGGTTTCACCATCTTGTCCTTTACTTGAAAACACAAAACCTTGTTTTGATTATTATAATATTAAGGAAAAACTCATGAAACTTGAAAAGGATTTTATTTTAGTAAAAGAGCAAAATGAAAAATTATGTTTAGAAAATTCTTCCTTAAAAAATGATTGTGCTAAGTGCAAAGATTTTAAAATTGAAATTAAAGAGATGGATGAAACATTTGATGAGTTTAGAAATGAGTATCAAAATCATATCGACTCTATTGTCTCCACTCTTAAAAATAGCACAACAGCTTATAATAAAGCTAGGCATAATCTAAAGATAAAGAATGATGAATTAAAATCAAAAATCAACTTGCTTATGAAAATTATAAATACAAATTCAAAACATACAAATTTAGAAAATCAAGCAATATCTAAAAGCAAGTTGAATACAAATATCTTAACTAAACCTAATAATGGGAATAAGAAACAAAATGATTTTTCATATCAAAAACCAAATCATCATTATTTACAAAATCATGTTTCTCCAACTTAAAATTGAAATTACACAAATTTCCTATAAACGATAATTTCAATTATAATCTTCAAAGGAAAGAAAATCATCATGGAAATTTGATAAATAAGAATAATATTAAACCAATGTTTGAATGGCGGCCAAAAGTTAAAGATGAAACACAAACTCAAATCAAAAGGGCCCATTCAATCATATCTCCCCAAAAGAAAACACGATGTATTTGGGTACCCAAAGGAACCGTCACTCCCGGTCCTCTTTGGATACCTAAATCTCTTATTCATTAGTATCCCATCATTTGCATGAAGTAGAAATCAATTAAAATGAAATACACAAATTTCTACTTCATGATGTGCTTTAATGTCTTTTCTATCTTTTTCTTTTCGTGTTCTTTTTAAACTATCATGCCATGGTCATCCTATATAGTATTGGAAATATGATTTTATCTCATAAAGCTTAATGAGTTTATAAATCATTTTTGATCAAAATTCAAAATCTTATTTTTATTCTGATGACCTATCTTTTATTATTATAAATATCTTATATTATCCATATGAATCAAACTCTAAATTTGCTATAAGATATTTCAAATTAAATCCGGTTATTAGGCTATTAAGATTCTTAGCCTACACCAATAAGTGGTTTAGTGAAATAACTTGATCTAAAAGAAAATTCAAGATTTAAATAAAAGCTCAACTTTCAATATGGGTGTCATTGTTCACAATAAAAAAAATTATATTGTGTTCTCTCCTTGATGTCAAACATGATCTACACCATCACTATTGTTCGCCTATCAAAAAATCACATATATATATTCAAAATTCTTAATTAAAGGAAAATCACTAAAAGGTGTTGAAAGAAGTTATCTTCATAATGAATATTGAATTCACAAACACCACCATGATCTAGTGATATCTTTTGCTAAACATCTCTAAAATCATAATTCATATCAAGAATCATCTATAAATAACTATCACAAATTATATGATAACAATTGACATTATAATTTTTTACCATGGTTGGTGTTATGGTGTATTATGTGTGTATTGTGATTTATTTCTAGTTTAGACCTTTGAATCATTTTGATATCAAATCAAATAGAATTGTCACTCCATTCTAGGTCTCTAAGTTGAAACACAATCAAACTTTGGCATAACATTAATCTCAAATTTATCATACTGACATTATCACCTAAAGAATATTTATATCTATGTTAGGTTTTATATGCCAGGGCATATCCATGTTACTATTTGCGTGAACATTACTCCTTGTTCACCGAAACCATGCATATTTGATTTGTTCAAACATGATATCTAGGGTTTTCATTTCCTTTTTTTAGTTATAAGCACAAGTCTTTAGAAAAGTCAAAATGAAAACATAAGTAAACATATCTCGTGCAATGATTATTTTGCCTAGTCATATAAGAAAATCGCTAACGTTTCATGCAATTTGCACTATCTAAACATCTCCGAAAAATCTGAAAATTCAGCATGAAACTACTAATGGGACACCTAATCAAGTTCAAGCATCAAAAATTTTAAAACCCAAAAAAATCACTTACTATTTCCCGCGCTAGCGCTAGCGCCGGCGCTAGCGTTGAGGTTCGTTTTTCTATAATTTTAAAATTTTGAAAAATCCCTAAAAATATACTAATCTATATGTACAATTTAGTTTTGCACTTCGGATTTAATTTTATTTTTGAAAAATCAAATATAAAAATATAAAATCCAAATTACAAAAAAAATATGTTCTGTCTTTTTTTTTTGTCATTTGCTTAAATTCTATTTCCTAAAGCAAAAATCAAATACAAAAATATGAAACAAAAAAATATTTATCAAAAATCAGTTTTTGAACTTAACTTTTTACTTGTATCTTGCGAAAGGGTGATTGGGCTATCATCCCATCATATCACCTAGTACCGGGCGAACCTCTCACAAGGTAGTCCTCGGGAAGTCCAAACTTTAAATAAAAATTATTTTTCAAAAATATATGTATGGACTTTATTGTAAAAATCAAGCATGATTTAATCTATTATTCAAAACTTCTATAATGTTGCAATTTATCTTTTCAAACTACTTTGAACATTGTTTTCATCATGCTTAGATATATCTATTAATATGTGCATAAATTATATTGAAAAAGTTGTGTAGAACTATGCGTAGCATGCCTCTAAGTATGAGTAATGTTTTATGTTTGATAATGATCGCAATTCACTCACTTATTTTGGCATTGTCTACTTATGTGTTTAATCTAAGAATGTTTGTGTATGTTTTGTAATAGTACAATGAATTAAAATTGCACAAGTATCTTACCTACACAACCTTTATTTGCACTTTTAAAAGTTAAGAAAAGTGGTTATCTTTTTCATAAATTATATTGGTTTGCAAAACAAGTGTATTCGGAGAACTTTGTACAAAACAAAATCATAAAATAAAGTGACAAAGATAACTCCACCAAGCACTACTTGAACCTCCTGATAAATCTTAATAAGCGTTGTGAGGTTGAGCACCTTGGAAAGAATAATAAAGTATCTTGTGCAAACCATAACTTTCTTTCAAAATAAAAATGACTTATTCTTAAGTACACCGGATCACAATAAAAATCAATCTTGAAGAATAAAACTATATGATCCCCCAAGCACTACTTTGCACCCTGATAAGTCTTGATGAGCATTGTGTGTGTAGAGCACCTTGGTAGTTGTACATTTTTCTTTGTGCATTGAAGTGAGTGGAAGTAAAATTATTTGTGTTTTATTGTGCTCTTTACTTCACATATTACTTGTATTTTTGATTAAAACATTTGTTTACTCTATTCAAAATACACTTTTATTCACATCATTATCTTCCATAACATTTCTTCTCATGAGTATTGGATCCTAATGCTAATTCTATACTACTCTTTATTTATGAAATGCACTAGATAACCTAGCATGCTTTCTACAATGTTTGGTATGTTTTGAAATTGTGAATTAAAGTAACATTGTAGTAATCTCTTTTTGATAAGATTATTTCATGCTTGGTTACTGTATTGTCAAAACAAAAATTTTAAATGCAAAATGATTTACAAAAACATCTTCTTTTTGAAATTGAACTCATATATCTTTTTATGAACCATCATTGATTACCATAAGATGTTTTTTGTACTTCTATATGTCTTCCGCATCATAACCATATAATTGTTTTACCTTGCACTTTAATACTTATTTAAAATCTTTCATCTTGTGTGCATCATCACTTGAATCTTCAAATTCCTTTCTTGCAACAAGTGGTAGACTTGCTTGGTAAACTTTATATTGGTTGAATTTTTTTTGCTTATAACTCTGATCTATTTCAATTCTAAACACTCCTCCAACAAGTGAAATATTGCTTATAAAACATCTCTTTTTAACTTAAACTCTTATTTAGTATTATGATGTTTCTTTTTCAAAATCTTCCGCAATACTCAAACTCTGATTCATTCATGAATTTCAATATAGCTATGTGAGTTTTATTTCAAAAATTCAAATAAAAATATAAACTCATATGCTATGATATTTCCCATTAGATTTAAATGCTTAATGTTTCCAATAATTGTTATCCATGACTTCATTTCTCACCATAGCGGTGGCATAGGGTTGTAGACATTAGATAACCTTATCTCTAGTCATGTCTTGTCCTTAACCGGGGAGGGTTCCAGTGGGGCCTTGCGAGGCACTGGGGGAAAAGAGTGCTAGGTTAAGTTTTTGTCTAGTGTTTGTATATGGGATTAACACCCCAACCTACGGCATGTTTGCAGCTCCTCATGCCCATCCGTCACTTAGTACGGGGCTAGGGTGTTGACATATTGTCTGGGTAGATTGGTTACTTGGAAATCATGATTGTTTTTAGGCTTAAAACTCTTATTTAAAGGGGAAATCATTATTTTTTGCTTAAACTCTGATATATAAAAGGGGGAGAACTACAAACAAAAGGGATAAAATAAGTCATAACTCTGATCATTTTCAATGAAAGACAAGTCTAAAACTCCTTATCATTTACTTAAAAAGCTCGATCATGCCTTCTCTTTTATTTACACATTTTTAGTGCTTTGTTTCCCTACCCACTTTTGCTAATAACAAAGGGGGAGAACTAACATGATAAAATGCAAAAGGGGGAGAACTAACAATGATAAATGTAACCCGCTATCATAAACCCAACATGACAAATTCTGTTGATAGCATACATATTAAGGGAGCATTCACATAGGGGGAGCATATATTTAGGGGGAGCAATTCTAAATGCTAAAATCAATAATCATCCTAAAGTCATCACTCTCACACACACATAAGTATAGTCTCATCATGCTTATTTATTAATGCTTTGATTTATCATTAATGGATTTGTTATTATCAAAAGGGGGAGTTTGTTGGAACACGGTCTTCCGCATCTCCTAGGTTTGAGAATAACGAATCCTATGTGTATTTGATCTTGTGTGTTCAAGTGTGCAGGTTAACATAGTCCACATGACTCAAGGAGTACTCATGATGTCTGACCCCAAAATTGAGGCCAAAAGTCGAAAAAGCTCACTAGCGTCGACGGTAGCGATAGCGCCCGGTGCTAGCATTGATTAGCTCGATTCCGGCGGCATTTTTAGAAGGAGCTAGCGCCTGGCGGTAGCTACTAGCGCTGGCGGTAGCATGGCGCCAAGAGGCATAGAGCAAATTGTTGCCACGGATGGGAGATTCGGCCGCGCAAGATCATTCCTAATCCGGGCTAGCGTCGGCGGTAGCGTGAAGGCTATAAATTGGATTCTTTGGCTCTGAATTCTCCATCCTCCTCCAATCCCAAACTCCAGAGCTTCGTGCCACAGCAGAGAGAGGAAGATTCAGAGTGATACTCCCACAATTCCATAAAGCCTTAAGGAGATCCGTGGAGAAGATTTCAACACGCGTCATCATCGTGACGAAAGGCCACATCGACTACGATCATACTCTGCGGGCCTTCGTCCACTTCTCCAAGAGATCCACATAGAGGGAGTTTTTATATTATTGTCTTTTCATTTCATATCTTTTCTGTAAACGATAGTGAAATCGCCTCGTGTTGGCGACTAGGTCTGGGGTAGGACTTAGGGCTGAAATTTGCCTCGTGTTGGCGACTAGATCTAGGCTAGGTCTAGGGGGTGCTCGAGGCCTTTCTGGGGATAGATTGGCTAGAGCGGCTTGAGGCCGTTTTTGGGGAGAGATCGGCTAAAGCCAACTGGTTCGTGGGGATACGAGTCGGTATAGAAAATGAAAAGAGTTTTTATTATTCGCCTCCGATCTCTAGCGCCATTGAGATCAAGTTTTGTAAAACTTATTTAATATCAATAAAGCTTGTCTCTCTTTTTGTTTTACTTGACTTCTTGTTTTATTATTGCAATATTCCAAAGTTTTCTAAGTAAAATATAAAGTTTTTGAAAACCCTTATTCACCCCCCTCTAAGGGCGTCGACAGATCCAACATGTCCTCCCGGATCTCTCCTCCTACGGGAATATATAACCGTCCATGGAAGTGAACGAGGTCCTACGTTAGCATGTACCCCTCGACAGAACCATTCTCTAGAGCTCAGAATATAGGTCTATTGAAACATGCATTCTGGATCTCCTTAGTTTGACAATATCAAATCCTATACTGTATTTGATCATACATGTCTTAGGTATAGTGTGCAGGTTTACAGGTTTGAATTCATTGAGAACTCCACACTTTCTGACCTACCGTCGGGCACTAGTCCTACCGCTGGGGCTAGCATTTTGATGGGACTTGATATTGATGTCGACGGGACTTGCTATCGATGTGAAAAGACTATCGCAGCGCGATAACCTACCGCAGGCGCTAACCATTGCGTCGAGATGAATGCCATCTCAACAATGCCATCGAGAAGACTTATTGTCTCGACGGATTCATCGAGAAGACTACCACTGCGCGCTAGCCTACCGTCATGCGCTAGGTCTATCGACGAGAATTTTATGTCGATGGGATTACTCGTGCTGCCATCGAGAAGAAATCGACGTGATTTCTATCGCGCCGCGTTTGCTATCGCGCAGCGTTATCTAAAGACGACAAGAGAATATTTTAGGGCACCTTCCTGATTTGGTGTTGGACAGCTGGCAAAAGCGCATAAATATATTACCGGCATGCGATAACCCTACTGCGGCGATAACTTAAAGAATCAGTATATGAGCGTTCTTTTCTTTTCCCAAGGTGTGGCTGCCAAAACCTAAAAGAAGAAGTCAGTTGTTTTGTCGTTTCTGCACCAAGGAGCCACTACCGAAAGCGAAGAACACTTTCCCTCAAGCAATAACAAATAAGTTCATCAGAGTGCGGATTAAGAATATGAATCAGAGCATCAACGTGCTCATACTAAATGAAGATCGAAAGCATTGTTCGCTCACCGCAACCGGAAATATACCTTGACCGAGCACAGCTTCTTCTCATCTCTTCTACTTCTTCTCTTTTATTGTTTTACATTTTGGTGTGTGAAATCGTCTGGTGTGGACGTCAGAATCCGGGTTGGAATCCATGGAAATTAACCGGGGAGGTCGTCGGAATCCGGGGAGGATTCCATGGGAAATCATCCTGGGAGGGCGTCGAGATCTGGGAGATCTCGTAGGCTCTAAGACCCTTTCTGGGAGAAAGGTGAAGAGACAGTTCAAACACTTTTCCGGGGAGGAAAGGTAGAGAGCCAAGTGGTCCTTGGATTAGGGTCGGTATAGAAAACCAAAGATTTAATATTCGTCGCCTCAGATCTCCAGCGTCATGGAGATCTAAGTTTTGTATAAACAATGTCTTGTTATTCAATTATATCTTGAGTCTATATTTTATTATATACCCTGTTGTGTTTTTCCTGGTGAAATATTGGTTACTGTGTTGTTTTTCCCGAAATATTATCCTACAGTAATTTTGTTGTTTCCAGAGCTAACGCTGTGTGGTAGGGTTACCGCCCAACGTTAGCACCAGTGCGCTCATTCCTATAGTTTTTAATTTAAAACTCCAAGAATTGTTTAAGAACCTTATTCACCCCCCCCCCCCCCCCCCCTCTAAGGTTGGTCATCTGATCCAATAAGTGGTATCAGAGACAGGTTATTCCAAAATGGTCTTACAACTGGGAATAATGGCGCCTCTTGATGTCATATCTATGAGTGGGGATGAAGCTATCTATATTGAAAACACGGTAGCACTGTCATTGTTTATAGGTGTGAACTATCTGGGATGGAAAGCCTTAAGGAAAAGATTCCTTGTATCTCGAGGTATAAGTGCTTGGAATATAACGAATATAAAACCTCCAAGCACGCTTAATAAGGAAGAATGCTTTGCTAATGCCAAGGCCATGAATAGTCCTCCTTCCACAGATACAGAATCCGAGAAATTTCTTGTAGATCCAAGTGAAGTACCGGAAGAAGAAACTAGCTTGAAGGAAGACTGTGCAACCACATCCAGTGGAAGGGAAGATGAGCAGTTACTGTTGGAAGAGGATCATCAAGAAGATATTAAAGGAACTTTATGTTCAACTCTTGCCTCTTCTGAAACCAATGTAAGAAATGTTACCCTCCCTACTATATTCTCTTCACCTACACTACGTGTGCTAGAGTCTGCTAAGCGTAGGATTAATAAACTAACTTGTATTAATTCAAATCTATGTTTAGAAAATAAAAAGCTAAAAGTGTTGGGTATTGTAGCCACAATAACCTTGATTTGAAGCCCCTGAACTAAGATGAATTGATATTGTATTTGATTTGGCATTTTAGTTATGTGTTTGCAGGATATTAATTGCTAAGTACAAACCAATGTCAGGTTTCAATGAATCATAAAACACAGGCATATGCAATATAATCCCTAATTGTGTAGACCAAGGTGTTGACTCATGTGAAATCTCTCTATTGGGGTGTACTTCATATTCAAACACTATGGAGAAGCCAAGATAAAGTAGTTGTTGTATTCAGGATTGGAAGAAAATTTGTCTAAGTCTTTTTCGTCGAGTACTCTCGAGAAATCTAGATGAATTCGTCGAGACATCTCGTGAAGACTTAGTTAATTTGTTGAGCTTACTCGAAAGGTCTCAAAGAAAATTGTTAAATATTTTCGTCGAGTAAAGTTATGTTCACTCGAGAACACTCGACGAATTCGTCGAGTGGTCTGCTGATTTCTCGTCAACACTCGATGAATTCGTCGAGTGCTCTCGAGAAGTTCTCGAGTGGTCAAGTTATTCTCTCTTCCCATCTCAGCCTTTTTGCCAAGTCCATTTCATCGAGTCATTAAGTGAATTCGTCGAGTAATCATTGATTTCACGAGTTCACTCGACGAATGCTGATAGAGCGCATTTTGTTCGAAATCGCAGCCGGTTTTCCATTTTAGGGATTCCTCCATGTACAGTACATGTGGAGCTTAATCCTTGAATCTCATTACTAGCCGTTTGAGAAGGATCTATAAATACTTAAAGATTATTTTGTTCAACCCTAATCGTGCCTATTTTTAGAAATCAGAAAATGTCTGTCGGCCTTCTTCATTCTCGCAAATTGGCATTGTTGCTGCCGTCAAAGTTCTTGCATGATCCTTCTTGAAGAAAAGATTCAATTAGATCTCTGATCTCTGTCTTCCTCAAGTTCTTTTCAGATCTAGTTGTCTCCTAAGTTTTTCAGATCAAGTTCTCTCAAGACAAGATTTCTTCTTCCTTCTTTCAAGATTCAGATTTTCATTTCGATCAAGGAAGAAGAAGATCTATTATTTTTCATATTTGATCAAGTTAAATCTCTTTGAGATTTCAGAAGATTGTTTCTCAATATAGAGCTTTGTAAAAACCATTATAATATTTTTTGTAGGAGAGTTTATTCTCCGAGTTGTAGGAAGTTTCTCTTCCGAGTTCTTGTAAATCCTAGTTTAAAGGATCGAGAGTAGAAGAGTTTGTTCTCTGAGATTCTGTGGGAGACTTTGTTTCTGAGTTTGTAGGAGTTGTATACTCCAAGTTGTAAGATTATTTTTAATCTGGGATTAGTGAAGTAGACTAGTCTAGTCGGGCGTGCTAGATAGGTGAGGCGGGAAAGTGGAAGTATCCATTCTGGGGAACCACTATAAATCCTTGTGTTTGTGTGTATTCTTTTGATTTCTGTATGCTTTTCTTTAAAGTTTTTAATTCCGCATAAAAGCCATAGAAGTCACATATTCACCCTCATCTAGGTGATTTAGGTAGCAACTAGATACTTTCAATTGGTATCAGAGGTAGGTTGTTCGTTAAGAGGTTAACACCTTGAACAAAAGTCATATATCTAGTTGTTCAAAGACACCATGTCTAGAATGGACAGAAACAAGGATTCTTCCTTGAAGTTGTCGGTGTGCACAAAAGAGAACTTCCCCATGTGGAAGGAAAGAGTAAAGATTTATATGGAAGCCTCCGATCCGAGAATTTTTCAGATTGTTGAAGAAGGTCCTCATGTTCCTATTACAACATCAACTATCAACCCAAATATACAAGTTCCTAAGAAGATGCTTGATCTAACAAAGGACGAGATTGCTCCTGTCGGCTTGGACAAGAAGACAAAGAACATTATTGTCAGTGTTGTGGATGACTCTATGCTACAGAACCTCTTCCACAACAAATCTGCCAAAGAGATGTGGGATTCTCTTGTCGTCTAGATGGAAGGTACGGAAGAAGAAAGGGATGATCAAAGGTCTTTGCTAAATCAAGAATATGAAGCTTTCAAGCAAGATCCAAGGGACTCTATTTCTGAAACTTATGAGAAGTTCTTCAAGACCGTCAATGGTCTAAGGAACTATGATTGGGAATTCACTGTTGGTGAACTGAATGATAAGTTCTTGAGATCCCTGACGAAAGAATGGGATACCAAGGCTAATGCCATCGGGGAGTTTGGTAAGCTGGCTACAATGGAGACTCGGATATTGTTTAGGAAGCTTCTTTCCCTTGAATTGAAGCTCAGCATCAGGAAAGCTGAGGAAGAAGGAAGCGGGACTTCTGGAAAGGAGAAGTCCATAGCACTAAAGTTCGAAGGGTCAAAGAAAGGTAAGATCATGTTACCGGTGAGGACACAATCGTCAGATGAAGATGATGAGTCTGTGGCTTGCTCATCAAGCTGAGATATGTCCGATTGAGAGTTATCATTACTCTCCAAGCAATTCAAGAGATTGCTAAACAAAAGGAAGCAGAGGAGAAGTCAATCCTCCTCATTGGATCATAAAATATCAAGACGTGATGGTGAACATCAGAAGAAGGGACACAACAATGATAGGTATAAAACTAAACTGAATAAACATATTTTGACCGATATCATTTATTATTGCTGTAATAAGCCAGGGCATATGATCAGTGAATGCCCATACAAGAAGAAAAAAGGATCAAGAAAGGAAGACAAGAAATCCTTCAAAATTAAGAAGAAGGAGAAAATGAGCTTCTTGGCTAAGAAGTCTAAAACTCTGAGCGACGGCGACTCAGATGAGTCAAGCTCAGACGAAGAAGCCTACTTCGGGCTCATGGATCAAACTGATGGGGAAAACTATGACACCCCTTATGAGGGGAAGGTAAACTCACACACTCCTCTTTTTGATTCAAAAGCTGAGTCCAATGTGGATGAAGGCTACACTTCTCAAGAGGAATCAGAATTAATGGCAGCACCAAGCGTTGTTGAAGTTATTTAACAGATGCCACAAGGCAGTTAAATACCAGGCCAAAGAGATTGCATCTCTCAAGACCGTGGAATCGAATTTGAGGGAAGAAATTGAAAAATTACTTCCTTTCAGAGATGTAGTCCAACTCTTGAAGGATGAACTCAAAATCTCTGTTGAACTATTAAAGATGAAGGAGAAATCCATAACTGAGTTGGAAGGGAAGTTAGTGGTTGAGAGAAAGCTAGTGGAAAGCTTTTCTAAACCAAAGACCATCGTTCCTCTCATTGATGGCTTTTCAACTCCTGCGAAGGGTAGCAGTATCAGTCATCAGACCGAGAAAAGTAAGGTTGCTAAGAGAAGAGTTGTTAAGGGTAAGGCCAAAGCTAATCAAAGTCAACCTTCATTCAAGAAGGTAGTTTTTCCTACAAATACTTATGATTTTGAGACATCTTATGGTCACCTTACGAGAGCAACTCATGTTGAGTCAAGTAAGAGTAACCAAGGATGGAGTCATCCCCGAAACTTTGGAATCACTGCTTTCAAAGCTCCTTACAAAGAGATGGTCCTCAAGGACTATGGTTCATTCATACATGGACCATCAGCTAATAAAGCACCAAAAGTCAAACATGTTGCTACGAAACCACTTGAGAAGGAGCCATGTGTTTGCTGCAATTACGAGGCTTCCACCTCCAAGTCGGTATCTCCTGCTGGACCCCGTGTTCAAAAGGTTAAGCAGGAGAAGAAAAGAAGGTACAGCAGATTCGGTTGTTGGTGTTGTGGCAAAGTTGGTCACTTCGCCATAGATTGTTGGTTTAATCCAATGAATTCTTGGACTCCACTAGTTAATAATGCAAGGATGACCACTCACAATGTTAACACCCCAAGTGGAAGTCGTCTAACAAGAAGCCAAGGACCCGAATCCTTTTGGGTTCCTGAGGGAAATTGATTTTTGATTACAGGTATGTCCAAAGGCCAACAACACGCCTATATGGTATTTGGACAGTGGATCTTCGCAACACATGACCGGAACAAGAAGCCTATTTCAAAATTACACCCCAATCAAGGATAGTCCAAAGGTTATCTTTTGTGGATCTGATCGGGGAATCACGAAAGGCTACGTTATGATTACCAATGGTATAGTCTCTTCCACAGACGTATCTTATTGTAAAGAATTACAACATAATCTTATTAGCATAAGTCAATTATGTGACAAAGGCTATATTGTTGAGTTCTACAAGGACAAGTGCTTGATAAAGTCGTCTGATTCGTAAGAAACTATTTTAACAGGCACTAGGAGTAGAAAAATTTTCTGCTTAAATTTCCTTTGTTTAGATTCTTCTGCACCAGTATGTTTTTGGCAAAAGATAGTGCATCTCTTTGTGACCAATGGCACAAGAGACTAGCACATATTAATTTCAAAACAATAAATATGTTATTTTCTCACAGCTTAGTGTGTGATGCACCTGATGTTAAGTGCATTAAAGAGAGATCTTGTCATGCATGCCAAATAGGCAAGCAGACATGGGCTAACTTTAAGAGCATAATTGGCAAAGATTCTACCATATGTTTATATCTGCTTTATATGGATCTATTTGGTCCCATGCCAGTTAGGAATTTAGGAGGTAAAGCTTATACCTTGGTAATTGTTGATGACTACTTATGTTTTGCTTGGGTATTCTTCCTGAAACACAAGTCAGATACTTTTGACTCTTTCACTAGTTTTCTTAGGCAAATCCAGAATGAACTAAACTGCTCTATAGCCAAAGAAGTGACCACGGAATAGAATTCAAGTCTGGGGCTATGACAGAATTTTGTGAAAGCTTAGGTATCTTTCATGAGTTTTCCTCTCCTCGCACTCTACAACAAAATGGAGTTGCCGAGAGAAGGAATAGAACACTCATTGAGGCAAGCAGAACAATATTGAATGATTCTTCTCTTCCGGAATATTTCTGGGCAGAAGCCGCCAACACTGCTTGTCACGTGCAAAACAGAGCACTAATCAACAAGAACCATCATAAGACACCTTATGAACTTCTAAAGGGCAGGAAACCAACTGTATCTTATTTTAGAATTTTGGCAGTAAATGCTTTGTACTTAACAACGGGAAGTATTACAAAACTAAGTTAAGTGAAAAATGTTTTGAAGGTATTTTTGTAGGCTATAGTAGTCGTAGTAAGGCATATAGGATTTTCAACAAGAAAACTCTGGTTGTAGAAGAATCCATAAATATTCTATTTGATGAGATGAGTATGCTTCACAACAGCTCTTCTAGTATTTTTGTTGAAGATGCAGGTGCAGGTTTGAAACTGGAAGAACTAAACTTGGAAGAAGTCATTAAAGAAGATGCTCCAGGGACAATTTCAGTGAATGATCCAATTACACCCGAAGAAGAAGAACCTCAAGAAATAGAAGACGTGCAATAAGCAAAAGAACCTTCTTTTAGGGATGATGCAAGAAACTTGGTGATCAAACATCAGAGAGATCACCCAGCAAATCAAATAATCGGAGATACCAGAGCTGGAATAAGGACAAGAAGAGGTACAACTAACGAAGTTTTGCATTTAAGTTTTATTTCGCAGATTGAGCCAAAGAAATTTGATGAGGCCAAAGAGGATGCTTCATGGATCATTGCAATGCAAGAGGAGCTCAATCAATTCAAAAGATGCAAAGTTTGGAAGCTAGTGCCAAGGCCCAAAGGTCAGAATGTCATCGGAACAAAATAGGTTTAAAGAAACAAGTTGGATGAGAATAGTATAATCATCAAGAACAAGGCCAGACTTATTGCCCAAGGTTACCGACAAGAAGAAGGGATAGACTTTGATCAGACTTATGCTCCAGTGGCAAGACTCGAAGCGATCAGGTTATTTCTAGCGTATATTGCTTACAAGGGATTTAAGGTCTATCAAATGGATGTGAAGTCAGCATACCTTAATGGTAATTTAAAGGAAGAAGTATACGTAGAACAACCTCTAGGTTTTGTTGATTCCTCCCTCCCTGATTATGTTTATTTCTTATGAAAAGCATTATATGGTCTAAAATAAGCACCCCAAGCTTAGTATGAGACACTCTCAAGTTTTTTTCTTGAGAACAAATTCACAAGAGGAAAGATAGATAAGACATTATTTCTTAGGGAAGTAAAAGGCAAGATTTTGCTAGTGCAAATCTATGTCGATGACATTATCTTTGGATTTACGGATGATAACCTCTGCAAAAAATTCTCTAACTTGATGCAAGGGAAATTTGAAATGAGTAGTATTGGTGAGCTGAAGTATTTCTTAGGACTTCAGGTGAAACAATCTGAAGATGGAATTTTCATCTCTCAGACGAAGTTCACCAAAGAGTTAATTAAGAAATTCGGAATGGAGAATACAACCTCAATGAGGACTCCAATGGGTTCAACTATGACTCTGGACAAGGATAAGAAAGGGAAACCTTTTGATGAAACCAAGTACAGAAGCATAATTGGATCCTTGCTCTACCTTACTACTAGTAGACTGGACATAATGTTTTCAACATGTGTTTGTGCTAGATTTCAGGTGAACTCTAAGGAATCTTATTATGCCGCTGCAAAGAGGATTTTGAGATACCTTAAAGGCACACCGAATATTATTTTATGGTACCCAAAAAGTAATGACTTCAAGCTAACAGGTTTTTCAGATGCTGATTTTGCAGGTAGCATGGATGACAGAAAAAGCACTTTCGGGACATGCCAATTCCTTGGAAGAAGGCATATTTCTTGGAGTAGCAAGAAGCAGAATTGTGTAGCAATTTCAACTGCTGAATCGGAGTATATCTCTGCAGGCAGTTGTTGTGCACAACTTCTATGGATCAGGAATCAGCTTGAAGACTACAACTTGAAGTTGAAGGTGATTCCCATGTTCTATGACTCATCAAGTGCAATAGCAATTGCCAACAATCCCGTCTCTCACAGCCGGATAAAGCACATAGAGATATGTTATCACTTCATCCGGTAGCATGTGGAGAACAAGGACATCAACCTGAGTTATGTCCCGATGGATAAGCAAGTTGCAGATATTTTCATGAAATCGCTTGATGAGACCAAGTTCAACTATTTCAAATTGGAACTTGGTTTAATTTGTTGAACAAGGAGTCTTGAAGAAAAGTCAAAGGAGTCAGTCAAAATTAGAAAACTTTGATATTTCAAAGAAGTCAAGGAAATTACACGAGTACATTCAACGAATTCGTCGAATTCATCGAGTCCTCGCGATTTGTTTTGATGAAAATTTTATTTCGATAAGTCCTTTCGTCGAATCGTCGAATCATTTCGACAAATTTTGAAGCCCTTTCATCGAATGCTTCTCTCAACCAGAATTTCAACCTAATTTCTCTAATTATTGGATCCGAAGAGTCATTTCCTTTAAAAGGTACGCGCCTCCTCTTACTTCAAAACTCTAATATATATTAAGTTTTTAAGGGTTTCACTAGACACACACGCCTATTTCTCAAAATTTTCCGTCGATTTGTCTCCTTCTCGCCGAAACCCTCTGTCGATTCAAGTCACAATGTCTCGCAAGGGCGCTAGTCTCCTTCAGGTAGGGGGAGAGCTAGTTTGCATTGGATTAGCAAGCACAACTGATGAGTTCAGGAATGTCGTTATCTGTCTGGAAGAAGTCGGTCTCTCCTTCATTCTAGAACACCCATATCGCGTGCTAGACCGGGATGTATTGGATTTCTTTAAGAATGCCAAGGTTCATCATCATGGAAATGTTATCAAATATACAGTAAGAGACAGAGTTTTCAAGATGAAGCCATCTATACTGTCTAGACTTTTGAGGTTGCTAGTCGTGGAAGAAGAAGATTGCTTTTATGAAGAAGATCATAACAGAGCCATGTTGTTTTGTGGTTTGCCTAGAGGAACAACTGCTGTCAGAAGAAAGAATATGAATGGTGAAGGAAAACTTCTCTCAGATATTTTGGGAAAAGTTCTGTTGTGTAAGGTAGGCTCACATGACTACCTTTCAAATGATATGTTCAAGCTAGTAGCAGGTATAATCTGCAGAAAGAAGGTGAACTTGGGTCTAATTTTATTTGAGAAGATCAAGGCAAGTTTGATGGTTCCTTATTTTGGAAGGATCATCTCACTTTATCTCAATCAACTGGATGGGAGACAGTTTGATATGTCCTCTGGAAGCCCCATTCATCATTTGAAAAAGATTGATTCTTCAATTCTTTCTAGATGGGAAAGGAAGATTGTGAGACCTGGTCTGAAGAAGCCTGAAGATGAGGAAGAAGAAGCTGATGAAGAAGAGGAAAGGTATCAACCATCTCCACCAAAGGTTGTTTCTCAAGCTCCAAATGTTTCACCGGTCCAGGGGAGATCTCTCAAGCTCCAAAATCAATTGTTCATAGAAAGCCCTCTCCAGCTCAGCTGGCCCCTCCAAATTTGCAAAGTCAGTTTGATGTATTTGTCTCCAACCTTGAGAAAAGTATCAATCTTGTTCATGGGCAGTACTTAGAAAAGTTACATGCTCTTTCTACAAAGGATCTAGAGAGGTTGTCTATTGATGATGGTGATGATGTTGATGACAATGGTGATAATGATGGTGATGATGAGAATGATGATGATGATGGTGGTGGTGATGGCCCTGAGACTGGTCCAGTTTAGGTAAGTGGTATTGCTGAAAAATTAGTTCCTTGTGCTCACCAATCTGGTGAAGAAGAAGTGGTTAAAGAGAAAGAATCCTCATTTGGTGGAATTCTTATTGTTGATTATATACCTCATGTTGAAGAGATGTCTCCTGCAGTGTCTGAGGGGGAGAATCTGGAAGAAGATCAAGCTGCCACACCAAAATTTTCCCTGATGATGAAGAAGGAGAGGATGTGCAGTCTGCACCTCCAGCTCAAGTGAATAAATTGCATCAGACTGTGCCTTCTCTAAGGGGAGTTCAGTCAAATAATATTATGTTCAATGATGAGAGCTTTGGCACACCTTCTAATCATAACACTCATGCCCATGTTGCTTCCACCTCAAATTCTGAGCTGCTACAAACAATTGAAGCCTTGCTCAAAACTAAAGCAGAGCATTTTGAATTCTCCATGAAGCAAGTGTTTGACAAGGTCAAAGAGGTTGAAGCTGACCTAAACAATGGTCTATCTGGATCAAGCATAATCTATCTAACATGAAAAATGAGTTAGATAATTACTTCTCCAATGTTGTTAAAGCTGTGAACTACACTAATGAAGGACTGAAGTAAGTTTATGAAAATTCGAAGACACTTTTAGAAGGTCAAGGCACAATATTTCAGCAAGGAGAAAGCAACAAAGATCAAGTCATTGCTGACTTGACAAGCTTCAAGGAATATATTCTCCAAACCCTACATGAAGAAGTCAGAAAGGGGGAGGAGAAGATTCTATGTCAAATGCATGAGTTAAGCAGAGAAGTTGAAAGCAAATTCCATGAAGCAAATGTCTTCAACAATCAAAGCTTCCAGTGGTTGTATGAAGGGCTGATGGGAAGACCTCAAGATCAAACCCTCCCTGAGCAATTTTATGAGGATGTACCTCCTATCCCTCCAGTTCAATATACTCAGGTATGGTCTGATCAGGAAGATGTTGTTGAACCATCAGAGCCTGCACTAAAGAAGAGAAAATGTGGGGAAGGTCCTTTTGCAAGTAAGTCAGATCCTTCTGCAAGAAGAGGACTAGGTGTAGAAATCAGAGAGCCAGTTGCAGAAAGAAGAGAATTTTCTGAAGTATGGAGTCCAACATCTAAAGCAATAATCTTGGATACTTACAAGTTAATTGACATCTCAAATAAAGTGCACAAGAACTATTACTCTCAGGAAGAGATCGGCACAAGGCTGCAAAGTTGAAAAGGAAGATTCACTTCAGAGATCATGGGCACAACAATCTGAAAGTTGAGTTTTAGTTCTCATTCTTATTATTAAAAGTCTTATTTAACTTTGTTTCAAATTAAGTGATATATATAAATATATATATGAGTGTTGATTGAGAAAGTAAAAGACAAGCACATAACCAGATGACACAAGATATATAGTAGTTCCCCAAAACCTGGGTACATCTACTCTTCTACCCACTGGTAGGAATCCACTAGGAGGTTGTTGATAAGGTGCCCTCTCATCAAGGTGATTTTGATAAGGTGTCCATACACCAAGGTGATTTTGATAAGGTGTCCACACACCAATGGGAGTTTTGATCAGGTGCCCAATTCACCTATAAGCTTTTGATAAGGTGCTTATAAACCAAGCTGCAGGTTTTTGCTAAGGTGCCCTGTCACCGGGAGTAAACTTTTGAAGGGAGTTTTAACCCTTTACAAGATGAGAAGAAGAAAGGGAAAAGATATATTGTTCTTCTCTTTTAGCTGAGAAGACACTTGAAAATCCTGATTGGATGTTGAGTTGGATCTTGATGAAGATGGTGAAGAGAGCTCCCCCTGTCTGATTTAGTTGTGGAGGCTCCTTGGTTCCGAATCCTCTATTTCAAATGTATGGAGTGGATCACCTCTCTTTGTTCTCTGTCGACCTTCTCCTTATTTATAGCTCTGTGTATTAAGATAACACTATAAGAGAGACATCAATTAGTAGATAGAGTATTTAGAAAGAGAGAAATATTTCCATAACTATTATATCTATAGAAAGAAAGAATTCATTTTGATTTCAAATAATATCCATAATCAACTTAATCAATTTAGCCAATAATCAATTAGAGGGAAAGAATGATTCATAACGGCTATAAAAGAATAATATTATTCCATATAAATCAGATCTATAGAAAGAAGGAAAGAGATCTGGTGTTATTTGAATTTACCATAGTAATCGACGTACGTCGATTACAATTCGACGTAAGCATCGAATTCATCCTAGCTGGACGTCGAGAGGAGAATAAGGAAGGTGCGTCGACTAAGGTGCGTCGACAAGAAGTCAGATCTACGTCGACATAGGATATGTCGAATTCTTATTAAAGCTACTTCGACTCATTCTGAAGGAAACGTCGACAACACTTAGACGTTGCGTCGAATACTATTCGACACATATTTACTTAACCTTAATTTTTCTTTCTTAGAATTCATATTCAACTCATTTTGGGGGTTAAGACAAATCATTTTCCCAACACAATCCAAGTCCTCCTTATTGGAACATGGTCTTCCGCATCTCCTAGGTTTGAGAATAACAAATCCTATGTGTATTTGATCTTGTGTGTTTAAGTGTGCAGGAAAACAAGTCCACAAGACTCAAGGATAACATAAGAATGTTGCGCCCAAGTTTGGAGCCAAAACTCAAAACTGGCCGCTAGAGCAGGCGGTAGCTCAGGCGGTAGCACAGGCGGTAGCTCCAGCAGTAGGTGTTAGAGCAGGCGGTAGCTGCTAAAGCATGCGGTAGCTGCTAGCACGGGCGCTAGAGCAGGCGCTTGCTCAGGCGCTAGCTCAGGCGCTAGCGCTTGAAAGCGCAAAAGTGAAATTCAAGCTGGCGGGATGCATATATAGAAAGCATATAGCATCAGCGGTAGCTGATAGAGCCGGCGGTAGCGTAAAGTAATAGAGGAAGGCGGCCGGCTTGCTTAAAATGAAGGATTCTCACGCGGAGAATATTTCCTAAACAGGGATAGCGCCGGCGGTAGCGATAGCGCAGGCGCTAGCTCCAAGGCTATAAAAAGGACCCCTTGGATCTATCTTCATTATCCTCTTCAGATCCAAAATTCCAGAGCTTCGTGCCACAGCATAGAGAGGAAGGTTCAGAGAGATACTCCCACAAAACCATAAAGGCTTAAGGAGATCTATGGAGAAGATTTCAACAAGCGTCATCATCGTGACGAAAGACCGCATCGACTATGATCATACTCTGCGGGCCTTCGTCCACTTCTCCAAGAGATCCATATAGGGAGTTTTTATATTGTTATTATTTCATTTATCCATCTCTTTTAAATCATGTAGTAAATTTGCCTCGAGTTGGCGACTAGGTCTGGGTAGGACTTAGGGCAGAAATTCGCCTCGTGTTGGTGACTAGGTCTAGGGTGTAGGTCTAGGGGGTGCTCGAGGCCATATCCGGGGAAGGGTTGGCTAGAGAGGCTTGAGGCCGTATCCGGGGAAGGATCGGCTAAAGTTAACCGGTTCGTGTGGATATGAGTCGGTATAGAAAACAAAAAGAGTCTTTCATATTTCGCTTTAACTTCTAGCGTCATTGAAATCAAAATTTTGTAATCAATTTTATTAATAATAATCATGTCTCTCTTTGTGTAATAAAATTGATTTGTTCTTCATTTCTCTAAATTGTTTATTATCCTCTCCTTTATTATAAAACAATTTAGATCTTTAAAAAAAATCATTATTTTGATCTCTTATCATAAGCAAGTACTTCAAAATATAATATAAGCTTTTAAAACTCTTATTCACCCCCCCCCCCCCCCTCTAAGGGCGCCTACCGATCCAACAAGTGGTATCAGAGCTAGGTTGTATTCCAATCGGCTTAACAACTGGGAATAATGGCGTCTCATGATCTCTCTTCTACTAGTGGGGTAAATTTTTATGAAGAAGGAAAATCACTAGCACCACCTTTATTTGAAGGAAGAAATTTTAAAGGATGGAAAATATTAATGGAAAATTTTCTTAAAGCTTTAGATGAAAAAGTTTGGAATATCACTATTAAAAAGCCACCTAGCGTATTAAATAAAAACGAAATGGTTTTAAATGTAAAATATATGAATCGTCTATTTTGTGCGTTAGATCAAAATATTTCCAATCTCATTCATACTTTTCCTACTACATACGAGATGTGGAATTTTCTTAAGATAACTTATGATCTTCCTCTTGCAGGTATGGAATAAACACAGGAAGAGAAGGACATACAAGCATCCACCATTATTCAAGAAAATCTCTCTTGTAGCAAAACCATGGAAATCATGGAAATTGACTTAGCCAAAGAGAGCAATTCATCAAGAGAAGATGAAAATTCATCTATAAAGAAGGAAGGCCTAGAAGACGACAAAGGAACGGCATGTTCACATCTTGCCTCTTCTGATTGCGCTGTAAGAAAGTCTAATTCCTTATCTTATTTCCATATACAAAAAATTGCTATACGTAGAATGAAGAAATTAAAAATTGCTAATAAGAGATTACGTTTAGAAAATAAAACTTTGAAAGCAAATGTGAATGAAGAATCCAAAAAGGATGTGTTTGAATCTCAATCATGCTCTTCATTTGAAAACTATACCCCTTATTTTGATTATAATAATATTAAAGAAAAAGTCAAGGATTTAGAAAAAGAACTTTTAATTTCAAAAGAACATAACGAAAAATTGATAAACAAAAATAATATTCTCTCTCATAAATTAGAATCTTTAAAATCACTCTTTCAAAAAGGATTAAATAATTTTAAATATCTTATTTCTAGTTTATCATCAAACATGTGTAAAACTTCTACTAGTATGTTAAAACATATTAAACATGCACCTAGTAGAATGTTTAATCACACAAACATAATGAATTCTAACCCACATTATGTATCTCCCAAATTAAATTCTAATGTGCACAAATTTCCTATGAAATATAATTTCAAAAGTGATTATTATTTTAAAACTAAGTTTAATGAATATGGAAATTTGATGCATAATATTAAATCAAAATATGAATGGAGACCCAAAATAAAAAATGAAACATTAACTCCACTTGAAAGAATTCGTTCATTGTCATCTCCCCAAATATTATCATGCTATATTTGGGTACCTAAAGGAACCGTTACACTTGGTTCCCTTTGGATACCAAAATCTCTCATCTACTAGTATCATCCAAATGCATGAAGTAGAATATTTTCAAATTGAAATATACAAATTTCTACTTCATGATGTGCTTTAATGTCTTTCATTTTTTGTTTTCTTATTTATTAAGCTACTATGTTAAGGTCATCTTATATATGATCTTATCTCTTAAAACTTAATGAGTTTATAAATCAAATTAATCAAAATTCAAAATCATATTTTATTTTGATCACCTGTCTTTTATTCTTATATTCATTGCTTATAAATATCTTATATTATCCATATGAATCAAACTCTAAATTTGTATCTAAATTATAAAGAAAATCACAAAAGACACATTGAAAGATTAATTGTCTTAAATACTAATGCCATACGCACCACCAAGATCTATTGATGTCCTTTGATAAAATTCTCTAAAAATCATATATCATAATTCATATCAAAAAATCATCTAAAAACTACTATCTCTATCACATGTATATGAATTATATGATAACAATTGGCATTATAATTGTTTACCATGGTTGGTGTCATGGTGTATTATGTGTGTATTGTGATTTATTTCAAGTTTAGACCTTTGAATCATCTTGATATCAAATTAAATCATCACTTCATTCTAGGTATCTAAGTTGAAACACAATCAAACCTTGATATAACATTAATCTCAAACTTATCATACTAACATTGTCACCTAAAGAATATTTGTGTCTATGTTAGGCTTTATATGTTTACCAAGATGTACAGGCTGGGTATTCTCATCGAGGGCTTATCCATGATATTCTTATGCATGAACATTATTTTAATCACTAAAATCATGCATATTTGATTTGTTCATTCATGTCTTCTCGTGCTTACATTTTCTATCATTTTCAAACTACATTATATTGATAAATATAAGCCTTAGAAAAATTAAAATGGAGATATAATAAAATATATCTCATGCAAAGTTTATTTGGTAAAGTCATATACAAAATCACTAATGTTTCATGCAATTTGCACTATCTAGACATCTCCTAAAATTCTGAAATTTCTGCATGAAATTACTATTAGGACACTTAATCAAGATCAACAATTAAAAATTTCAAAATCATCAAAAATCGTGTACTGTTTCTCGCGCTAGCGCTAACGCCGGCGCTAGCGCACCTATTTGTTTTTCTGTATTTTTAAAATTTTGAAAAATTCTTAAAAATATATTAATTTATATGTACTATTTATTTTTGCACTTCTGATTTTATTTCATTTTTGAAAAATCAAATATAAAAAATACAAAAGCCAAGTTACAAAAAAAATATGTTTTGCCTTTTTGTTTTTTTCATTTGTTTAAAGTCTATGTTTTATGCAAAAATCTAATACAAAAATATAAAACATTAAAACTATAAAAAAACTGTATGGACTTTCCTGTGAAAATCAAGCATGATTTAATCTATTATTTCGAACTTCTATAATATTGCAATTTATCTTTTCAAACTACTTTGAACATTGTTTTCATCATGCTTTGATATATCTATTAATACGTGCATCAATTATATTGTAAAAGTTGTGTAGAACCAAGCTTAGCATGCCTCTAAGTATGAGTAAATGTTTTATGTTTGATAATGATATTTATTCACTCACTTTGGCATTGTCTACATATGTGTTTAATCTAAGAATGCTTGTGTATGTTTTGTATTAGTACAATGAATTAAAATTGCACAAGTATCTTACCTACATTACCTTTATTTGCACTTTTAAAAGTTAAGAAAAGTGGTTATGTTTTCATACTTTATATTGGTTTGCAAAACAAGTGTATTCGGAGAACTTTGTACAAAACAAAAATCATTAAATAAAGTGACAAAGATAACTCCACCAAGCACTACTTGAACCTCCTGATAAGTCTTAATAAGTGTTGTGAGGTTGAGCACCTTGGAAAGAATAGCAAAGTATCTTGTGCAAACCATATCTTTCTTTCAAAATAAAAACCACTTACTCTTAAGTACACCGGATCACTAGTCTCGACATTAAAATAAAATAAAATATGTGATCCCCCAAGCACTACTTTGCACCCTGATAAGTCTTAATGAGCATTGTGTGTGCAAAGCACCTTGGTAGTTGTACTTTTTTGTGCATTGAAGTGTGTGGAAGTAAAATTATTTGTGTTTTATTGTGCTCTTTACTTTACATATTTCTTGTATTTTTTATTAAAACATTTGTTTACTCTACTCAAAATACACTTATGTGCACATCATTATCTTCCATAACACTTCTTCTCATGAGTATTGGATCCTAATGCAAACTCTATACTACTCTTTATTTATGAAATGCACTAGATAACATAGCATGCTTTCTGCAAGGTTTGGTATGTTTTGAAATTGTGAATTAAAATAACATTGTATTAATCTCTTTTTGATAACATTATTTCATGCTTGGTTACTTTATTGTTAAACTTAAAGATTTTACTTGAACAATGATTTACAAAAACATCTTCTTTATGAAATTTAACTCATATATCTTTTTATGGATCATCATTGATTACAATAAGATGTTTCTTGTATTTCTATAAGTCTTCTGCATCATCACCATATATTTCTACCTTACGCTTTCATGCTTATATCAAAGTCTTAAATACCAAAATTCCTTTTTCAACAAATGGTAGACTTGCTTGGTAGAATTTATATTGGTTATTCTAACACAAATATTGTAATGTAAAAACTCTGATTTATTAATGGATTTCAAATTAGCTATGGAACTTTTCTTTAAGAATTCAAATATAAAAACCCATTGGCTATGAAATTATAATTTGATTTAAAACGCTTAAATGTTTCCAATAATTATTACCCATGACTTCATTTTTCACCATAGCGGGGGCGTAGGGTTGTAGACATTAGATAACCTTATCTCTAGTCATGTCTTGTCCTTAACCGGGGAGAGTTCCAGTGGGGCCTTGCGAGGCACTGGGGAAAGAGTGCTAGGGTGAGTTTTGTCTAGTGTTTGCATATGGGACTAACACCCAACCTACGGCATGTATGCAGCTCCTCATGCCCATCCGTCACTTAGTACGGGGCTAGGGTGTAGATATATTGTCTGGGTAGATTGGTTATTTGGAAATCATCACCTTTTTATGCCTAAAACTCTTATATAAAGTAGAAAACTAACATTATAATAGGGATAACTTGGAAAATGTTATATTGTTCATCTTTAAGCTAAAAACTCTGATCTATCTCTATAAAAATTACTCTAAAACTCCTTATTATTTCATTCTCTCTAAAAAGCTCGATCATGCCTTTATGTTATTATCAACTTTTAAGTGGTGTCTCCTTACCCACTTTTGCTAATAACAAAATAGAAATCTAACATGCTTAATTAAGATGATAGCTTACATATTAGGGGAGCATTCACTTAGGGGGAGCATGTATTTAGGGGGAGCAATTCTAAATGC
This sequence comes from Dactylorhiza incarnata, assembly GCA_033032865.1. Lineage (NCBI taxonomy): Eukaryota > Viridiplantae > Streptophyta > Magnoliopsida > Asparagales > Orchidaceae > Dactylorhiza > Dactylorhiza incarnata. Next base: position 29,548 of record JAWHQI010000162.1, read on the forward strand.
TAAAATCAAAAATTATCATAAGTCATCACTCTCACACACACACAAGTAATAGAGGTAGCGCAAAGCAATAGAGGAAGGCGGCCGGCTTGCTTAAAATGAAGGATTATCACGCGAAGAATATTTCCTAAACTGGGATAGCGCCGGCGGTAGCGATAGCGCAGGCGCTAGCTCCAAGACTATAAAAAGGACCCCTTGGATCCGTCTTCATTATCCTCTTCAGATCCAAAATTCCAGAGCTTCGTGCCACAGTATATAGAGGAAGGTTCAGTGAGATACTCTCACAAATCCATAAAGGCTTAAGGAGATCCGTGGAGAATATTTCAACACGCGTCATCATCGTGACGAAAGACTGCATCGACTACGATCATACTCTGCGGGCCTTCGTCCACTTCTCCAAGAGATCCATATAGGGAGTTTTTATATTGTTGTTATTTCATTTATCCATCTCTTTTAAATCGTGTAGTAAATTCGCCTCGAGTTGGCGACTAGGTTTGGGTAGGACTTAGGGCAGAAATTTGCCTCGTGTTGGCGACTAGGTCTAGGGTGTAGGTCTAGGGGGTGCTCGAGGCCATATCTGGGGAAGGGTTGGCTAGAGCGGCTTGAGGTCGTATCCGGGGAAGGATCGGCTAAAGCCAACCGGTTCATGGCGATACAAGTCGGTATATAAAACAAAAAGAGTCTTTCATATTTCGCTTTGATTTCTAGCGTCATTGAAATCAAAATTTTGTAATAAATTTTATTAATAATAATCATGTCTCTCTTTTTGTAATAAAATTGATTTGTTCTTCATTTCTCTAAATTGTTTATTATCCTCTCCTTTATCATAAAACAATTTAGATCTTTAAACAAAATCACTATTTTGATCTCTTATCATAAGCAAGTATTTCAAAATATAATATAAGCTTTTAAAACCCTTATTCACCCCCCCCCCCCTCTAAGGGCGCCTACCGATCCAACACTCCTCCACCTCCTCCAAAATACTATCCAAAGCCAAATGCATACTTTGTTAGGCAATTGAAGAAAAGCAAGGAGGGGGAGGCCAAATTTCTTTAGATGTGTGTTGTGACTCTGTGTTTAAATCTTAAAAACATTTATATATCTATTAATGTTTTGATTGTCATTCTATTTATCTCAATTATTCTTGCCATTACTTTTTTTGTGATTATGTTTATTATCTGTGCAATTCACCTTAGTAGACAGGGTTCTGACTTCTTCAAATAGAGGTAGATTGTTGAGTATTGTAGCCACAATAACCTTGATTTGAAGAAGTGCCCCTTAAACTAAGATGAATTGATATTGTATTTGATGTGGCATTTTAGTTATGTGTTTGCAGGATATTAATTGCTAAGTACAAACCAATGTCAGTTTCAATGAGTCATAAGACACTGGCATATGCAATGTAATCCCTCATTGGGTAGACCAAGGTGTTGACTCATGTGAAATCTCTCTATTGGGGTGTACTTCATATTCAAACACTATGGAGAAGCCAAGATAAAGTAGTTGATATATTCAGTATTGGAATAAAAATTATCTAAGTCTTTTTCATTGAGTACTCTCGAGAAATTTAGATGAATTCGTCGCGACATCTCGTGAAGACTTAGTTAATTCGTAGAGTTTACTTGAAAGGTCTCAGAGAAAATCGTTCAGTATTTTCGTCGAGTAAAGCTATGTTCACTCGAGAACACTCGATGAATTCGTCGAGTGGTCTACTAATTTCTCGTGAACACTCGACGAATTCGTCGAGTGCTCTCGAGAAGTTCTCGAGTGGTCAAGTTATTCTCTCTTCCCGTCTCAGCCTTTTTGCCAAGTCCATTTCGTCGAGTCATTAAGTGAATTCATCGAGTAATCAACGATTTCACGAGTTCACTCAACAAATGCTAACAGGGCGCATTTTGTTCGAAATCGCAGTCGGCTTTCCTTTTAGGGCTTCCTTCATGTACAGTACATGTGGAGCTTAATCCTTAAATCTTGTTACTAGTCATTTGAGAAGGATCTATAAATTCCTAAAGATTATTTTGTTCAACCCTACTCGTGCCTATTTTTAGAAATCGGAAAAAGTCTGTCGGCCTTCTTCATTCTCGCAAATCGACATTGCTGCTGCCGACAAAGTTGTTGCACGATCCTTTTTGAAGAAAAGATTTAACTAGATCTCTGATCTCTGTCTTCCTCAAGTTCTTTTTAGATCTAGTTGTCTCCTAAGTTTTTCAGATCAAGTTCTCTCAAGACAAGATTTCTTCTTCCTTCTTTCAAGATTCAAATTTTCATTTCGGTCAAGGAAGAAGAAGATCTATTATTTTCAGATCTGATCAAGTTAAATCTCTTTGAGATTTCAGAAGATTGTTTCTCAATCTAGAGCTTTGTAAAAACCTTTATAATATTTTTGTAGGAGAGTTTATTCTCTGAGTTGTAGGAAGTTTCTCTTCCGAGTTCTTGTAGATCCTAGTTTAAAGGATCGAGAGTATGAGAGTTTGTTCTCTGAGATTGTGCAGGAGAGTTTGTTCTCCGAGTTTGTAGGAGTTGTATACTCTGAGTTGTAAGATTATTTTTAATCTGAGATTAGTGAAGTAGCCTAGTCTAGCCGGGCGTGCTAGATAGGTGAGGCGGGAAAGTGGACGTACCCATTCCGGGGAACCACTATAAATCCTTGTGTTTGTGTGTGTTCTTTTGATTTTTGTGTGCTTTTCTTTAAAGTTTTTAATTCCGCATAAAAGTCATAGAAGTCACCTATTCACCCCCTCTAGGTTGTTTAGGTAGCAACTAGATACTTTCAAAAAGCACTACTTAGTGTAGAAACCAAAATGGATGTGTCTTGCTCTCCACCAAGCTCTTCGGTTGAAACTGTTAAACCTTGTAATAATTTGATCAAAAAATATAAGGCACTTGAAAAGGAGCTTGTCATGTCAAAAGAAAATAATAATAAACTTCGTCTAGAAATTTTATCATTAAAAACTGATTGTACTACTAAGTGTGAAAATTACAAAGCAGAAATTAAAGAAATGGATGAGACTTTTGAAGAATTCCGAAGTAAATATCAAGCTCACATCGAATCAATTGTCTTCACACTTAAAAATAGCACAATAACATATAATAAAGCTAGACAAAATTTAAAAATTAAAAATAATGAATTAGAAAATAAAATCATCTCGCTCAAGGAAATTATAATGAAAAATTCGCAACAAGTAAATCTACAAAAACAATTCAAGTCCAAGAGCGAGATGAATATAAATTTCCATAATATGAATAAATTGAACGTATGGAGTAGGAAAAATCCAAAGCAAGTAAATGAAATCCCTAAAAGGGAAAATCCGCTTCATTTATAACTCAAATCCACTCCATTGGAAAAATTAACTGAAATTAAATTTCCAAAGAGCAAATTTCAAAATAGTCAATATGGAAATTTGAAACATAAAGCCAATAAGCCACAAGGTTTGAATGGAGACCTATTATAAAACTAGACTAATTATCTCCTCCTAAAAATGTCCATTCAACCTTGTCTCCCAAAAAGCCAACACGTCAAGTTTGGGTACCCAAAGGAACCTCCATTCTTGGTTCTCTTTGGATACCTAAAAGAATTATCCATTAGTATCCTCGATTTGCGTGAAGTAGAGCAAAAATGAAAATTAAATCTTCGACTTCACGATATGCATAACGATTTCTTCTTCCTATTTCTTTCTCTTTTTGAGTTATCATTTATTTGAGCAAACACGTTATGGTTACTGCATAAATTATAAGATATGACTTTCATATATCAAGTTTAATTAAAAAGTCATATTACTTCAAGTGACCTAGTTATCTAGCTTCCAGCCTTTTAAAATCCAATGTCTACAGCTATCTTATAATATCGTTAAAAATAAATTTAAATTATGAACATCATAATTGATATTATAAAGATTAATGACATCATTTCGTCTTGGATTTGAAAAGGGGCTATTAGGGGTCATAGTCAAAAATATCTAAGGCACAACCATTTTTGATCAAATCAATGTTTACTTTGTTGCATTGGACAGCCCCTAATATGCCAAAAACTTAATAATGAGTTAGTATAATATAAAAATCACGATAACCATGCCTTTTGAATGAAATTTCAAGTTTCTCTTGATAACGCCGTGCGTTACCTTACGGTCGAAAGTAACTCGTTTCTCTTGTATATCCCGATCTTCTCAAAATACAAATCTTCTGAATAAATACTCAATTGATCTGCTCAGTATTATCCTCTGCTTTCAGAAAATCTAGATGTATCTCGGGATTGAGAAATTCAAAGAGAAAATCTTCAAATGATTTCCAAATCAATATATCACACGTAACATAAGACTGCATTCAAAGTAATCATCATTGCATTACAACTATGTGGCATTGAAAATCTACTATAATTCTGAAAGAAAACAAACCCATAGTTTATGAATCAGTCTTTAAGATTAAATGTTTTAGTATGTCTGTGATTATTCACCTATATTATATGTCTCACATTAGCGGGGGTGTAGGGTTGTGTGCATTAGAGACTCTAATCAGTAAACCACATCATGTCCCTAATCGGGGAGGGTTCTAGTGGGCCTTGTGAGGCACTAAGGGAAAAGAGTGTTAGATTGTGTGGGCTCTCTTGTATGCATATGGGATTAACACCCCAACCTACGGCATATGTGTAGCTCCTCATGCCCATCCGTCACTTAGTACGGGGCTAGGGTGTAGACATATAGCATTGGTATTTTTAATCTAGGATGTACTATCACTTATCCACTGCATGAACATTATTATACATTATGATCATTTAAATCATGCATATTTGTGAGCACTCTAATGAGGTATCTTGTGTTGTCAAGTGTTTATCCTTTTTGAGCTCTCATGATATTTGGTTAACACAAGAAATCTAAATATCTCTTTGACACTTAAGGGGAATTAGGTCAAAAGTTATAAATTTGCAATTTCTTCAATAATCTTTAAATTTCCATGGGGAAATTGATGACCTCCCCTTATTAGAAAACATTAATCATAAAAATCTACTTAGTAGGACTGATGATCAGCTTGCGGATATATTTTCCAAACCCCCTTCCTGACACTCGATTTTCTCTGCTTCGCTTAGAATTGGGGGGTTTTGGATCTTTCAACATAATTATCATGTACCGCAAGTGGTATTTTTTTTCGTTTGCTTTCAATCATCTTAGGACATTATTAGAAGCAAAAACTGCCAAAATCTGGACTGTTTTCCCGAGAAATCGTGTTCTGTTACTTACCGTCAGGCGTTAGCCTTACCGCTGGTGGTAGTTGTTCTTCATGAATGATCCGATTTCTCTTATGATTTTCAATTATTTATTTCTCCTATACTTCTGTCTGTTTTTAGTTTCTTTCCAGTTCTTTAAAATAACCAAAAATACATAAAAATTTGAAAACCCCAAAATCACAAAAACATGTTTTTCATTTTCATTTGTTTTCTTTGTATGTCTTTGTTGTTGTGTGTTTATTTTCTTAAATTTAAAAAAATATATATAATAAAACTAAAAAATGCTCATGCTAAGGGGCATACATGTGATGAAATTGAATCTTCATGATTACATACATTGTTTGTTTTATGATTTCTAGTTCGTATACACATTGTATGTCTTCGTAATGATATGTCCTAATCTAAAGGTAGCTACTACTGAGTGTTAATGGACTTGAAATGTACGTTTAATATGCCTCTAGGTATGTGTGAGGATTTAGGCTAGACAATGATTTTGCACATCCACACATCCTTTGAGAATGCACACAAGTAGAAATCCAAATGCTTACATGTTATAACTCGTGATATTGTGTCTAACAATCTAGTAATGACTTGATAAATCAATATCATGATACTCATCTTAGCAATATTGGCATAGAAACTTGGGCAAAAATTATATTGGTAAATGGGTTGTGTATATTAGTTAAAGTGCATATATCTATGTAGGTTGATTTTGTTCGATTCGGGAACCTCATCTAAAAGAAAGAAAATTAAAATGATAAATTTGATAGTGCTATAAATAATGAAAATTATATACAATCAATCTTGCTGACAAGGATTTCCCCCAAGCACTACTCACTCCTCCTGATAAGTCTTCATGAGCATTGTGAGGATGAGCACCTTGGTCAAAAGAATCATTACGATCTTGTGCTAACCCGGAACATAAATTAGTACCCTAGTTCTATACTTGGTGATGGCGTAGACGGCCCACAACTTGAAGACCTTGATGCCGCCACGCTTACGGATGACAGCCCGCAACACGAAGACAATGGTGACGCCACGCTTATGGATGACGGCGCCACCCCGACCAAGGATTTCATCATGATGAGCGCCAACGCCGCTACAACTTCCGTCCGCGGCGCAATAATAATTAAATGATAAATATAATTATCATATTATATTTATAATTTAACTAGTTTCAAATTTATGTTTTATGCTAAAAAAACAATTTATATGTGTTTTGTTTTAATTTTTCATTTGGGCTTCATATAGCCAAACTTTAGGTATGTAAGCCTATAAATAGGCATGTTTGTATGAAGGATGAACAATTTTTGATGAGATAAAAATATCTGAACCCTAACTCTCTAAACTTTCGGCCAGCCCCCTTTTTTCCTCTTAGCCGCCACTTTCCTCTTCCAACCGATCCCTCTCCCGATCTCCATTCTCCCGTCGGCCTGGAGGAGAAGCCTCCCACTTCTGAACCCTCTCCACCTCCATCTCTCTCGTTTTGCAGAAAAGGAAGGCCGACACCTCCCTCTCCCGAGCCCCCTCCTGCTCCCTCTCTCTCTCGATTTTCTGGGAGCAACATCGCCGACCACCCTCTCTAAGCGGCAGTCCAAGCAGCTCCCTACCCACCTCCTCTCCGTTTCAGCACAGCCGGCCACCCTCACTCAACGTCGGCCCGAGCAGCACCCTACCCGACGGCCACCTCCCCATTTTGGGTCGTCCACCACCCCTCTATTTGGTCGGCCACTCTTGCCCGGCGTGACGTGAAGAAGGCGATCGAGGTTTCTCTCCATCCGACGTGCATTCCGGTGGAGCCGTGAAGAACGAGCCGGGCTAGTGCGTGCTTGAGGATAATCCCATCTCAAGCGGGGTAACGAAATTTCTACTTGTGTGAGATCTATGTTTTCTTGTTAATTTCTTGTGGCAAAACTCATGGCGTGGTCTTCGAAGCTTTTGAAATTTTATCGCGACTATTTTCTTAAGATTTCACGTGTTTCATCGTTGCTTTTTCTCTTCGAAGAGGCTTGGCGAACCTCGACTTTTTGTTGGGAGAGTTCTACCATTTTCCAATCGATATTTTCGGTAGACTCTTTTGGTACAACACATAGCTCGATCGGACGCGAACATTCGTCCATTTAGCTTGACGGATCCTGGTCTATCACCGGCGGTTCGGTCTCGACGCGGAGTGGCTACCGTTCGTTGGCATAAAATTGATAAGAAAACTCGTAACGTGTGCTGCGTTTAGTCCTTGTGCTGCGTATAGTTAAGACGTTGAGTGGTCAACGGGTGCGGATCCGACACGACGGTTGGGAGAGCCCAAGCCTACATCAATTTTGGTATCAGAGCTAGGTTGTGTTGATTTCTTAATCGACACCATCCTTTTGCTTTGTCGTTGTACATCGACCTCACTTGGTTGTGCACGTTTCGTAACAAAAGTCATAGCCAAAATCAAAAAAAAAAATCTCCTTATTTTTCTAAAGAAAAAATATTCTCCTTATTTTTCAAAAAAAAAAATCTTTTTCAAATTATCAGGTCAAAATTTCTGTTTGAGTGTTCTACACAACCACGCACTTGAGTGTGTATGCGTACGAGACAAGGTACGGAGTATCCCACGTCCTCCTCTCAAATGTCGGACGGGCGGGGCACGGGTCACGATCCAACACCAATTGATGAACTCCGCCAGGAGTTTAACAATCAGATGACGGATATCCGGGAGATGCTGCATGAGATAAGGATAGCCCAACGGGCGCCTCAAAATACTGCGGCCCGCCCACGCGAGGAGGGAAATATCCCTCATAACCCTCATAACCCCAATAACCCGAATCCCGAGCAAGCCCCACGAGCACCGTATGAGTTTGATATTACTCGAGCCGTGCGGATTAAACCGCCCTCGTATGATGGGTTGGGTGACCCTCAAGTTTTCTTAGATTAGATCACAGAGATTGAATGCTACTTTCAGTGGTACAATCTGAATGATGGGGATAAGGTGCGCATCGCTCGAATGAAATTGTGGGGTAGAGCTAAGACGTTTTGGTTAAATGAGGAACGACGATTAGCCGCGGAGGAAGGAGGGGCACCCGTCGGGTGGGCTGAAATGAAGGCCATTCTGACTACTCAATACGTTCCAACCTACTATCGAACCCAAATGTTTGATGAGTTGGCGTCCTTAAGGCAAGGAAATAGATCGGTAGCTGAGTACATGGGCCTTTTGAAGGACATGATGGTTAGGTGCGAAGTTTGAGAAATGCCCGAGATCACCCTTTCACGATTCCGTAAAGGGCTAAACCCTAATATCCAAGGAAAACTCCTCCGCTACGGGCACACTGATTTAGGTACTACCTACAATGCTGCGTTGGATATTGAGCGGCACCTTGCTCACAAATCTAAAACCCATGCTTTTCAAAAAAGCAAGTCCATCTTAGGACCCCCACCTACATCCACTCATAAGGATAAGGGCACGTTCTGGTCCACGGATTCAAATTCTGTGGTCATTATGGCTAGGAATGCACGAAACCCGACCGGTGAGAGAGTACCGGTGGGCAGGATTAGTAAAACTAATGCAACTTGTTTTACTTGCGGGATTCAAGGGCACTACGCTAGTGAGTGCCCCACTAAACCACGACCTCTAGCTCTGCTTGATACTACCGATGAACCCGTCGATATCGTATATGAGGACGGCGAAGATTCCGGGGAGGAAGGAGTGCCGAGTGACTTAGAAGATGATAGCAATTTGATGGTCATGAGATGTATTCTGGCCACACCACGTGCGTCGGAGGAGTACCATCGGACCAACATTTTTTCGTTAAATTTTAAAAGCGGTGACAAGTGGTGCAAGCTGATTATAGATAGTGGCAGTTGCATGAATGTCATTTCAGAGAATGCCATCACACGAATGCATTTAGTCACTGAGCTGCACCCTAATCCGTATAAGATAGCGTGGGTAAACAAAACGTCTATAGCGGTCTCTAAGCGTTGTTTAGTGCCACTTACGGTGAAGACCTATGTTGACAACGTATGGTGTGACGTCATCCCCATGGATGTGTGTCATGTCCTTTTAGGCCTCCCGTGGCTTTATGATTATGACGTGATCCATTTTGGACGAGCCAACACCTACGAGTTCAAGTTTAATGGCAAGACCATTATCTTGAAACCCACACCGCCTAAGGACCCGTCGAGTGTTTCCAAAGACACAAGTGTGCCTGCGGAAAAGAAAACAATAAGCTTTATATGTAAGAAGGAGTTAGAGTGTGAGATTTTTTTGGATGGCGTTATCTATACCTTAGTATGTCTACAAGTTAAGGAAGATTCACTCTCCTTAGAAAATTTACCATTAACTCTACGAACGCTATTGGAAGAATATAAGGACGTCTATCCGTTAGACTTACCATCTGAGTTGCCACCCATGAGGGAAGTTCAACATGAGATTGATTTTGTCCCGGGCTCCTCATTGCCTAATCATCCCCATTATCAGCTTAATCCCTCCGCACATAATGAATTACAAATGTTAATTTCAGATTTATTAGCTAAGGGATTTATTCGCCATAGTAAAAGCCCATGTGTCGTCCCTGCACTTTTGGTACCAAAGAAAGATAAATCGTGGAGATTGTGCATAGACTACCAGGCGATAAATAAAATTACTATTAAATATAGGTTTCCTATACCTCGTTTGGAGGACTTGTTGGATATGTTAGCCGGAGCCACCGTCTTTTCAAAATTGGATCTAAAAAGTGGCTACCACCAAATAAGGATACGAGAGGGAGATGAATGGAAAACGGCTTTAAATCTAAGGATGGGCTCTATGAGTGGATGGTGCTTGGAGAAGGGCTCACTAACGGACCAAGTACTTTCTCGCGGTTGATGACCCATGTATTTAGACCCTACTTGGGAGTATTTGTCGTGGTGTACTTCGATGACATATTGGTGTTTAGCTTCACGATGAAGGATCATGAATCACATTTAAGGACAATTCTTGCCACGCTGCGCAAAGAAAAATTATTTATTAATCTTAAAAAGTGCGCTTTTGGAGTGACTTTCGTAGAGTTTTTGGGATACATAGTGAGTTCCGAAGGTATCCATGTTGATCCTAAAAAGGTTCAAGTTATTAGAGAATGGCCGGAGCCACAAAATATCTGGGACGTTAGAAGTTTTCACGGATTGGCCACATTCTATCGACGATTCATTCGAAATTTTAGTGGTATCATGTCTCCAATCACTGAATGTTTGAAAAAGGGTGAATTTGTGTGGACCAAAGCGGCCACTCATGCTTTCCAAACGATTAAGGAACGAATGTCTGAAGCCCCACTACTTAGATTGCCGGATTTTAGTAAGGTGTTTGAACTAACATGTGACGCATCTGGGGTTGGAATTGGAGGAGTGTTAAGTCAGGAGGGACACCCGATAGGATATTTTAGCGAGAAGCTTGCGGGCCCTAAATTAAATTATTCTAACTACGATCGTGAGTTCTATGCCGTCATACGTTGTCTCCAACATTGGCGACACTATCTTATATCAAAAGAATTTGTGATTTTGTCCGATCATGAGGCGCTAAAATTGTAAACTCACAAAGCAAAATCAGCACTCGACATGCTAAATGGGTCTCCTACCTTCAGGAGTATGCATTTATTATCAAACATCTTAAGGGAAGTCAAAATCGCGTAGCGGACGCCCTTAGTCGCGTGTCATTACTATTATCCACGATGGAGGTGAAGGTCGTTGGATTTGAACGCATTAAGGACGAATATGTGAATTGCCCAGACTTTAAAGACATTTATTTATCCGCTCAGGACGAGGCACCCACTACCATTTCCGCTTACTATATACGTGACGGTTATTTATTTAAGCATGCCAAGCTTTGCATTCCCCGTTCGTCCCTCCGACACTTTATCGTTTGGGAATCGCATGGCGGCGGATTAGGTGGTCACTTTGGGCGTGACAAGACTATCTCGTTAGTGGAGGATAAATTTTATTGGCCCGGTTTAAAGTCCACCGTACACAAGATTGTTGGAAGTTGTCGTGTTTGCCAACTAGCTAAGGGTAACAAGACCAACGCCGGACTTTATACCCCACTTCCGATTCCGTCCATACCATGGGAGGACGTTAGTATGGATTTTGTGTTGGGCCTTCCCATCACTTTTAGACGACACGATTCCATCCTCGTGGTAGTAGACCGGTTTTCAAAAATGGCTTACTTCATTGCGTGTAGTAAAACTAATGATGCATCACATGTCGCAAAATTATATTTTAAAGAGGTCGTTGGGCATCGGGGTATTCCTAAAACCATCGTGACTGATAGGGATGTCAAGTTTACAAGCTATTTTTGGAATACATTATGGAAACTCATGGGCACCGCGCTTATGTTTTCTTCGGCCTACCATCCCCAGACGGATGGCCAAACTGAGGTGGTCAATCGTAGTCTAGGTAGTTTGCTCCGGTGTCTCGTAGGAGATCACAAAGGTACTTGGGATCTCATCCTACCCCACGCTCAGTTAGCGTATAACAATTATAAAAATAGGTCCACTGGGTTATCAACAAATGAAATTGTGCACGGATATAAGGCACCGGTGCCACTTGACTTGATTCCGTTACCTCCATCTTATAAGTCAAGCCATTTTGCACAAGATTTTGCATCTCACGTTCATAACTTACATAAGCACATCCAGGACGCGTTAGCCACACAATACTCATCGTATCAATTTCATGCTAACAAACATAAGAGAGATTCTACCTTGAAGGTTGGTGATTTGGTCATGGTACGACTCATCCCTGAACGGTTGCCCTCGGGCACCATAAAAAAGTTGGCCAATAGGCGAGCGGGCCCTTTCGAATTTTAAAGCAACTAGGAAAAAATGCATATCTTTTGGAGTTACCCGTTGATTGGGGAATTTCCCCTATTTTCAACGTTTCGGATTTAACGTCATATAGTTCCCCTCCACTTGAATTAACTGCTTCTCCGTTTGTTTCCACTATAACTTCTAATGGGTTGGGGGGTGAGTTTGTGCCCGGATCGTTTTCTTCATCGGTTCCCACTGGAGGTGCGTTGAATGTTATTGATGAACCTTTATTTCCTTCTTTATCTAATGCTTTTCCGAGTTTTCCCCGAACCACTTATGTGCCAGATAGGATTATCAAGGATGAAGTGCTTTCCTCTCCTGAAGGTGACCATCGCCGCTACTTGGTCCGTTGGCGTGATCGCCCGGCCTCTGATGATTCTTGGCTACTTGATTCAGAAATGGCTCTTTTGGATGATGATCTTCTCCGACGCTACAACTCATCGGTGATGAGTAATTTCGAGCGGGGGAGGATTGATGGCGTCGATGGCCCACAACTTGAAGACCTTGATGCCACCACGCTTACGGATGACGGCCCGCAACACAAAGACAATGGTGACGCCACGCTTATTGATAACGGCGCCACCCCAACCAAGGACTTTCGTCATGATGAGCGCCAACGCCGCTACAACTTCCGTCCGCGGCGCAATGATAATTAAATGATAAATATAATTATCATATTATATTATTATTTAACTAGTTTCAAATTTATGTTTTATGCTAAAAAAACAATTTATATGTGTTTTGTTTTAATTTTTCATTTGGGCTTCATATAGCCAAACTTTAGGTATGTAAGCCTATAAATAGGCATGTTTGTATGAAGGATGAACAATTTTTGATGAGATAAAAATATCTGAACCCTAACTCTCTAAACTTTCGGCCAGCCCCCTTTTTTCCTCTTAGCCGCCACTTTCCTCTTCCAACCGATCCCTCTCCCGATCTCCATTCTCCCGTCGGCCTGGAGGAGAAGCCTCCCACTTTCGAACCCTCTCCACCTCCATCTCTCTCATTTCGCAGAAAAGGAAGGCCGACACCTCCCTCTCCCGAGCCCCCTCCTGCTCCCTCTCTCTTTTTGTGGGAGCAACATCGCCGACCACCCTCTCTAAGTGGCAGTCCGAGCAGCTCCCTACCCACCTCCTCTCCGTTTCAGCACAGCCGGCCACCCTCACTCAATGCCGGCCCGAGCAGCACCCTACCCGACGGCCACCTCCCCATTTTGGGTCGTCCACCACCCCTCTATTTGGTCGGCCACTCTTGCCCGGCGTGACGTGAAGAAGGCGATCGAGGTTTCTCTCCATCCGACGTGCCTTCCGGTGGAGCCGTGAAGAACGAGCCGGGCTAGTGCGTGCTTGAGGATAATCCCATCTCAAGCGGGGTAACGAAATTTCTACTTGTGCGAGATCTATGTTTTCTTGTTAATTTCTTGTGGCAAAACTTGTGGCGTGATCTTCGAAGCTTTTGAAATTTTATCGCGGCTATTTTCTTAAGATTTCACGTGTTTCATCGTTGCTTTTTCTCTTCGAAGAGGCTTGGCGAACCTCGACTTTTTGTTGGGAGAGTTCTACCATTTTCCAATCGATATTTTCGGTAGACTCTTTTGGTACAACACATAGCTCGATCGGACGCGAACATTCGTCCATTTAGCTTGACGGATCCGGGTCTATCACCAGCGGTTCGGTCTCGACGCGGAGTGGCTACCATTCGTTGGCATAAAATTGATAAGAAAACTCGTAACGTGTGCTGCGTTTAGTCCTTGTGCTGCGTATAGTTAAGACGTTGAGTGGTCAACGAGTGCGGATCCAACACGACGGTTGGGAGAGCCCAAGCCTGCATCACTTGGTATATGTGTAAGATTGACAAACATGGCATGATTTATCACTTCATTACTCTTGTGTTAGCATATAGAATTATTGAGATATAGCTTGTACTAAAATTGATTTCACTTGATGTTATTTCAATTGTTGCTACACAAACACTTGTCATTGTTTAGTCTAACACTTCCATGCATAAGAATTGGACTTGAACTGCATTATCTATTTCTTGCATGCATGTAATAATACACGATTGGCATTCATGACACATACGATGTTCCTTGAATAAGTTTTCTTAAATCTTTTAACATTGTGTGTAAACTCATGTGTATTTAGTCTTGTGTCATGTGTCTGATTCATTTTAATGTAAACCAAGTCTTTAAAAGCAAAACTATTTAATTTTAAAGTGGTATTTATGATGTCCCCGTGCGTTTTAACCCATGTCCTTTTTCAATTCTCTGATTATATTTTTGGTCAACCCTTTTTTCTATCATGATTTATTTTACATGTGTGCATTATTCTTTAAGTCCGCTGCATCTCTCATATCAATATGTAAGTTTGATTTAGACCACCCATTTTGCTAACATCAAAGGGGGAGAATAGAGAACGTTCATGAGCTAGTAATGTGTTAGTCTTCTAAGGAAGATCACTTACAGGGAGAGATACTCTTATAGAGTGCACATCAATATGGGAAGCACGTATGTAGGGGAGACTTTCTACTTTAGTGCGAGTTCACATTTTATGATTTATCATGATATATAAACTTGTTCATGTTTCATGATTATTATTGATTACACTATACCATGCTCTTAATGATAAGTATTGATTATATCTCATGAACGAGATTTGATATTATCAAAAGGGGGATTTTGTTGAAACAAGTATTCTGCATCTCCTTAGTTTGACAATATCAAATCCCATACTGTATTTGATCATACATGTCTTGGGTATAGTGTGCAGGTTTACATATGTGAAGTCGTCGAGAATTCCACTCTTTCTGACCTACCGCCGGGCTCTAGTCCTACCGTCGGTGCTAGAATTTTGACGGGACTTGCTAGCGATGTAGACGGGACTTGCTATCGACATCGACGGGACTTGCTATCGACGTGAAAAGACTATCGCAACGCGATAACCTACCATGGGCGCTAATGATTGCGTCGAGACGAATGTCATCTCAACGGTGTCGTCGAGAAGACTTATTGTCTCGACAGATTCATCGAGAAGACTACCACGGCGCGCTAGCAAACCGCCGCATGCGAGGTCTATCGATGAGAAATTTATGTCGATGGGATGACTCGTGCTGCCGTCGAGAAGAAATTGACGTGATTTCTACCGCGCCGCGTTTGCTGCCGTGCAGCGCTAGAATGTTTTTGGACACCTTCTTGATTTGGTGTTAGACAGCTGGCAAAAGCGCGTAAAGATACTACCACCATGCGACAACCCTACCGCCCGCGGTAACTTAAAGAATCAAATATATAAGTGTTCTTTTCTTTTTCCAAGGTGTGGCTGCCAAAACATAAAAGAAGAAGTCGGTTGTTTTGTCATTTCTGCACCAAGGAGCCACTACCATAAGTGAAGAATGTTGGAACATGGTCTTCCGCATCTCCTAGGTTTGAGAATAACAAATCCTATGGGTATTTGATCTTGTGTGTTTAAGTGTGCAGGAAATAAAGTCCATATGACTCAAGGATAACATAAGAAGGTTTCCCCCAAAATTGAGCCAATAAAACCAACATTCCCACTAGCGTCGGTGGTAGCACCTAGCGCCCGGCACTAGCGATGATTAGCGCAATCTGGGAGCACATTTAGAAGGGGCTAGCACCTGGAGGTAGCGGATAGCGCAGGCAATAGCATGGAGCACAGAAGGCAAGGCGGAAATGTTTCCTCGGATTGAAGATTCTCCCACGCAGAATATGTCCTAATATAGGATAGCGTCGGCGGTAGCGGTAGCGCGGGCGCTAGTGCTGAGGCTATAAAAAGGACCCCTTGGATCCATCTTCTTCATCCTCTTTAGATCCTAAATTCCAGAGCTTCGTGCCACAACATAGAGAGGAAGGTTCAGAAAGATACTCCCACAAATCCATGAAGGCTTAAGGAAATCCGTGGAGAAGATTTCAACACGCGTCATCATCGTGACAAAATACCGCATCGACTACGATCATACTCTGCGGGTCTTCGTCTACTTCTCCAAGAGATCCACATAGAGAGTTTTATATTATTGTTGTTATTTCATTTATCCATCTCTTTTTAAATCATGTAATAAATTTGCCTCGTGTTGGCGATTAGGTCTGGGTAAGACTTAGGGCAGAAATTTGCCTCGTGTTGGCGACTAGGTCTAGGGTGTAGGTCTAGGGGGTGCTCGAGGCCATATCCGGGGAAGGGTTGGCTAGACCGACTTGAGGCCGTATTCGGGGAAGGATCGGCTAAAGCCAACCGGTTCGTGGGGATACGAGTTAGTATAGAAAACAAAAAGGGTCTTTCATATTTCGCATTGATTTCTAGCATCATTGAAATCAAATTTTGCAATCGATTTTATTAATAATAATCATGTCTCTCTTTGTGTAATAAAGTTGATTTTATCTTCATTTCTCTAAACTGTTTATTATCCTCTCTTTCATTATAAAACAATTTAGTTCTTTATTCAAAATCACTATTTTGATCTCTTATCATAAGCAAGTATTTCAAAATATAAGAAAAAGTTTTAAAACCCTTATTCACCCCCCCCCCCCCCCCCCCCAAGGGTGCATACCGATCCAATAAGTGGTATCAGAGCCAGGTTATTCCAATCGGCTTAACAAACCAGGAATAATGGCGTCTCATGATCTCGCTTCTACTAGTGGGGTAAATTTTTATGAAGAAGATAAATCTCTTAACCACCTTTATTTGAAGGAAGAAATTATAAAGTATGGAAAATAGTAATGGAAAATTTTCTTAAAGCTTTAGATGAAAAATTTTGGAACCTAGCGTATTAAATAAAAATGAAATGGTTTTAAATGCAAAATCTATGAATAGTCTATTTTGTGCATTAGATCAAAATATTTCCTAACTCATTCATACTTTTCCTACTGCATACGAGATGGGGAATTTTCTTGAGATAACTTATGATTCTCCATCTACAGGTATAAAACAAATGCAAGAATTTGAGAACATAAAAGCTTGCAAAGATGTTCAAAAAATCTCCTCTCATGATGAATCAATGGAGAGCACATCAAGTGGAAAAGAAGGAATCGTGTCTTTGGAAGACGAATGCCAAAAAGAAAAAGATAACAAAGGAACTCTATGCTGAAATCTCATCGCATCCAAAAGCGTTGTAAGGAAATCAAATTTCATCTTTTGCAATTCTATTTTTGCAGTACAATTGCTACAAAGTTCTAAGCGTAAAATTAAGAAATTAAAAAATTTAAATTCAAAACTACGTTTAGAAAATAAAAACGTAAAGCTAAAATTAATATAGAAACAAAGATTGATGTGTTTGATTATTCTCCACCTTGCACTTTAAATGAAAATATAAAACCATGCTTTGATTGTAATAATATTAAAGAAAAATTCAAGGATTTTGAAAAAGAACTATTAATTGTAAAGAAACAAAATGAAAAATTATCTTTAGAAAATTCATCTTTGAAAAGTGATTGTGTTGCATGCAAAAGTTATAAAATTGAAATCAAAGAGATGGACAAAACATTTGAGGAATTTAGAAATGACTATCAAAATCATATTGACTGTAATGTTTCCACTCTTAAAAATAGCACAATAGCTTATAATAAAGCTAGGAATAATCTAAAGATCAAGAATGATGAATTAAAATCAAAAATCAACTTGCTTATGAAAATTATAAATAAAAATTCACAATAAGAAGAAATATCTAAAGGCAAGTTGAATATGAATATGAACATCTTAACTAAGTCTAATAATGGGAGTAAGAAATAGAAACGATTTGTAAATCAAAATCAAAATCACCATTATTTACAAAATCATATTTCTCCCAACTTAAAAGTAAAACTACACAAATTTCATAAGAATGATACTTTCAATTATAATTTTCAAAATAAAGATAAACACAATGGAAATTTAAAGCATAAGAATAACATTAAACCTAAGTATGAGTGGAGACCCAAAATCAAAGATGAAATGTTAACTCCACTTGAAAGGGTTCTTTCATTCTCATCTCCCCAAAAGTCATCTCATTATATTAGGGTGCCCAAAGGAACCACCACACTTGGTCCCCTATGGATACCTAAATTACTTATTCATTAGGTATCACCAAATGCATGAAGTAGAATATTTCAAAAATGAAATATATAAATTTTCTACTTCATGATATGCTTTAATGTCTTTCTATTTTTCTTTCTTTTTTTCTTTTTTTAAGCTATTATGTTATGGTCATCTTATATATTATAGGAAATATGATCTTATCTCTAAAAACTTAATGAGTCTATAAATCAAATTGATCAAATTTCAAAATCATATTTTATTTTGATGACCTATCTATTATTCTTATATTCATTGCTTATAAATATCTTATATTATCCATATGAATCAAACTCTAAATTTGTTATGAGATATTTATCTAAATTATAAAGAAAATCACAAAAGACATATTGAAAGATTAATTGTCTTAAATACTGATGTCACGCGCACCACCATGATCTATTGATATCCTTTAATAAAATTTTCTTAAAATCATATATCATAATTCATATCAAAAATCATCTAAAAATAACTATCTCTATCACATGTATATGAATTATATTATAACAATTGGTATTATAATTGTTTACCATGGTTTGTGTACTATGTATGTATTGTGATTTATTTCAAGTTTATACCTTAGAATCATCTTGATATCAATAAGATCAAATCAAATAGAATCTTCACTTCATTCTAGGTCTATAAGTTGAAATACTATCAAACTTTGGCATAACATTAATCTCAAACTTATCATACTAACATTGTCACCTAAAGAATAGGTGTGTCTATGTTAGGCTTTATATGTTTACCAAGATATAAAGGCTGGGTACTTTAATCTAGGGTTTATCCATGATATTCTTTGCATAAACATCATACTAATCATTTAAGTTATGCTTATTTGGCTTATTCGAACATGATATCTTGTGCTTACATCTCCTATCATTTTCAACTTACACCATAACTGACAAATATAAGCCTTAGAAAAATTAAAATGAAGATATAATAAAATATATCTCATGCAATGTTTATTTGGTAAAGTCATATACAAAATCGCTAATGTTTCATGCAATTTGCACTATCTAGACATCTCCAAAAATTCTGAACTTTCTGCATAAGACTACTCTTGGGACACTTAATCAAGATCCATAATCAGAATTTCCAAAATCTTGAAAATTAGTGTACTGTTTGTCGCGCTAGTGCTAGCGTCGGCACTAGCTCAAGTGTCAAATTTTTGGTGTTTTTAAAATTTTGAAAAATTACTAAAAATATGTTATTTTATGTGTACTACCTATTTTTATCTTTATGCCATTGTGTGATTTTTGAAAAATCAAATACAAAATACAAAAAAAATATGTCGTTGCTTATTTCTTTAAGGTTTTATTAAAATAATAAAGATTTCTAAGTTTCATTCCTTTTGCAAAAATGACAAGCATGTTCTTTTAGAGTAGGCTAAAAATGTTTAATTTAAAGTCTCAAGTTTTCTAAACATTGCTTTAGAATGTCATGCTTAGAATTTAATCTTGTTATGAGCAATGAAAAAGTCTATAGTGAATTATGTAGGATTGCTTTTGTATGCCTCTAAGTATGAGTGATGTGTTATGCTTGATAATGATCTCTTTACACTCACACTTTTTGGTAGACTACATGTGCCCATAATTCTTAATCCTACATGATTGTGTAGTGTAGTAGCTTACAATATTAAGATGTCTATCTCTATTACCTACACATTATTCAAAACTTTGTTGCACATATAGAAGTGAAATTACAAAATTATAAGTGTTTGCAAAAAACAAGTGAATTCGGAGAACTTAGTCTTGCTCAAAAATTCAATAATAAAATGATAAAGATAACTCCACCAAGCACTACTTGAATCTCCTGATAAGTCTTCATAAGTATTGTGAGGTTGAGCACCTTGGAAAAAATTATAAAGTGTCCTGTGCAAACTACTTTAATACACTTCTATTATGTACACCGGATCACAAAAAAAACGAACTCTTATTGAAAATAAAATATGTGGTCCCCCAAGCACTACTTCACTCCCTGATAAGTCTTAATGAGCATTGTGTGGGCGAAGCACCTTGGTAGTTGTACTTTTTGTGCTTTATATCAAATCTAGAATTGATGTGTAGAAGTTGTTAAAAAGATTACATGCTTAATAATGTTTTTGCTTCACCATATAAGTTATGTGTTTTGGATTATATCACTTGTATACTTTTATCAAAACACTTTTTATACACATCATTATCTCTCATAAAGCTTCTACTCATGAGAATTGGACTTTAATGCTTCTTTACATAAATTCTCTAGAAAGCTTTAGTAAAAGCACTAGATAGCAATGCATGATCTCTACAATGTTTTTTTCCTAACTTGAAATGCAAATTAATAATATTATAGTCACTATCTTCTGGAATATGTGCAATCATGCTTGCCTTAGTAGTTTTTTTAAATAGAACTCCTTGACTATTGTCATGAAAATTATATTGAAAATCTTACTTGCTTACAAAAATATTCCTTCAAAATATTATCTTTAACTTGGATATTTATATAAGATTAGTTTTATCCAAATAACATCATTTTTATGGCATAACATCTCTTATTTCTATAATATTTGAACTTCCAAATAGATGTTGTCCTTGGATAAACAATTTTATAGCCTTCTCTCTTCAAATCTCTCAAAAATTATGTTATAAACCTTAAAGTTTTTAAAAGAAAAATGATTTACAAAAACATCTTCTCTTTTTGAATTTAACTCCTATTTTCTTCTTATGAATCATCATGATTACAAAAAGATGTTTCTTGTATTTCTATAAGTCTTCAGCATCATCACCATATATTTTTTACCTTGCGCTTTCATGCTTATATCAAAATCTTAAATCTTAAAATTCCTTTTTTTCAACAAGTAGTAGACTTGCTTGGTAGATTTTATATTGGTTATTCTAAACACGTATATCATTTTTATGCTAAAAAATCTGATTTAATAATGGATTTCAAAATAGCTATGTGAGTTTTTCAAAAAATTCAAACAAATTTATAAAAACCCATTGGCTATGAAATTATAATTAGATTTAAAATTCTTAAATGTTTCCAATAATTATTATCCATGATTGCATATCTCACCATAGCGGGGGCGTAGGGTTGTAGACATTAGATAACCTAACCTCTAAGTCATGTCTTGTCCTTAACCGGGGAGGGTTCCAATGGGGCCTTGCGAGGCACTAGGGGGAAAGAGTGTTAGGTTGAGTATTTTCTAGTGTTTGCATATGGGACTAACACCCCAACCTACGGCATGTATGCAGCTCCTCATGACCATCCGTCACTTAGTACGGGGCTAAGGTGTAGACATATTGTCTGGGTAGATTGGTTACTTGGAAATCATTACCTTTTTATGCTTAAAACTCTTATATAAAGGGGAAAACTAACATGATAATATTGATTACTTGGCAAATGTTATATTGTTCATCTCTAAGCTAAAAACTCTGATTTATTTCTATGGAAATTATTCTAAAACTCCTTATCATTTTCCTTCTCTCTTAAAGCTCGATCATGCCTTTATCTTATTATCAAAACTTTTCTATGTTTTGCTTCCTTACCCACTTTTGCTAATAACAACAGGGGGAGAACTAACATGATAAATAAAATCTGGTATCCAAATGAAAACTAACATGATTAATTAAGATGATAGCTTATATATTAGGGGAGCATTCACTTAGGGGGAGCATGTATTTAGGGGGAGAAAATTATAAATACTAAATTCGATAATTATCCAAAGTCATCACTCTCACACACACACAAGTAAGTTTCATCATGTTTATATATTAATGCTCTGATTTATCATTAATGGATTTGTTATTATCAAAATTGGGAGTTTGTTCGAGCATGGTCTTCCGCATCTCCTAGGTTTGAGAATAACAAATCCTATGTGTATTTGATCTTGTGTGTTTAAGTGTGGAGGAAACAAAGTCCATATCACTCAAGGATAACATAAGAAGGTTTCCCCCAAAATTGAGCCAATAAATCCAACATGCCCACTAGCGTCGGCGGTAGCATCTAGCTCCCGGCGCTAGCGATGATTAGCGCAATTTGGGAGCACATTTAGAAGGATCTAGCGCCTAATGGTAGCGGATAGCGCATGCGGTAGCGCGGAGCACATAAGGTAAG
Organism: Dactylorhiza incarnata; assembly: GCA_033032865.1. Taxonomy (NCBI): domain Eukaryota; kingdom Viridiplantae; phylum Streptophyta; class Magnoliopsida; order Asparagales; family Orchidaceae; genus Dactylorhiza; species Dactylorhiza incarnata. Next base: position 51,732 of record JAWHQI010000162.1, read on the forward strand.
GCGGAAATGTTTCCTCAGATTGAAGATTCTCCCACACAGAATATGTCCTAATATGGGATAGCACCGGCGGTAGCGGTAGCACAGGCGCTAGCGCTGAGGCTATAAAAAGGACCCCTTGGATCCGTCTTCTTCATCCTCTTTAGATCCTAAATTCCAGAGCTTCGTGCCACAGCATAGAGAGGAAGGTTCAGAAAGATACTCCCACAAATCCATGAAGGCTTAAGGAGATCCGTGGAGAAGATTTCAACACGCGTCATCATCGTGACGAAAGATCGCATCGACTACGATCATACTCTGCGGGTCTTTGTCTACTTCTCCAAGAGATCCATATAGGGAGTTTTATATTGTTGTTGTTATTTCATTTATCCATCTCTTTTTAAATCGTGTAGTAAATTCGCCTCGTGTTGGAGACTAGGTCTGGGTAGGACTTAGGGAAGAAATTCGACTCGTGTTGGCGACTAGGTCTAGGGTGTAAGTCTAGGGGGTGCTCGAGGCCATATCCAGGGAAGGGTTGGCTAGAGCGGCTTGAGGTCGTATCCGGGGAAGGATCGGCTAAAGCCATCCGGTTCATGGGGATACGAGTTGGTATAGAAAATAAAAAGGGTCTTTCATATTTCGCCTTGATTTTTAGCGTCATTGAAATCGAATTTTGTAATCAATTTTATTAATAATAATCATTTCTCTCTTTGTGTAATAAAGTTGATTTTATCTTCATTTCTCTAAATTGTTTATTATCCTCTCTTTCATTATAAAACAATTTAGTTCTTTATTCAAAATCACTATTTTGATCTCTTATCATAAGCAAGTATTTCAAAATATAAGAAAAAGTTTTAAAACCCTTATTCACCCCCCCCCCCCCCCCCACCACCACCACCACACCCCCCCCCCCCCCCCCCCCCACACCCCCCCCCCCCCCCCCCACCCCACACCCCCCAACCCACACCCTCTAAGGGCGCCTACAGATCCAACAAGTGGTATCAGATCCAAGTTATTCCAATCGTCTTAACAAACTGGGAATAATGGCTTCTCATGATCTCGCTTCTACTAGTGGGGTAAATTTTTATAAAGAAGAAAAATCTCTTAAACCACCTTTATTTGAAGGAAGAAATTATAAAGGATGGAAAATAGTAATGGAAAATTTTCTTAAAGCTTTAGATGAAAAAGATTGGAATATTACTATTAAAAAGACACATAGCATATTAAATAAAAATGAAATGGTTTTAAATGCAAAATCTATGAATAGTCTATTTTGTGCATTAGATCAAAATATTTCCTAACTCATTCATACCTCTCCTACTGCATACGAGATGGGGAATTTTCTTGAGATAACTTATGATTCTCCATCTACAGGTATAAAACAAATGCAAGAATTTGAGAACATAAAAGCTTGCAAAGATGTTCAAAAAATCTCCTCTCATGATGAATCAATGGAGAGCACATCAAGTGGAAAAGAAGGAATCGTGTCTTTGGAAGACGAATACCAAAAAGAAAAAGATAACAAAGGAACTCTATGCTGAAATCTCATCGCATCCAAAAGCGTTGTAAGGAAATCAAATTTCATCTTTTTTTTAATTCCATTTCTGCATTACAATTGCTACAAAGTTCTAAGCGTAAAATTAAGAAATTAAAAAATTTAAATTCAAAACTACGTTTAGAAAATAAAAACTTAAAAGCTAAAATTAATATAGAAACAAAGATTGATGTGTTTGATTATTCTCCACCTTGCACTTTAAATGAAAATATAAAACCGTGTTTTGATTGTAATAATATTAAAGAAAAATTCAAGGATTTTGAGAAAGAACTATTAATTGTAAGAGAACAAAATGAAAAATTGTCTTTAGAAAATTCATCTTTGAAAAGTGATTGTGCTACATGCAAAAGTTATAAAATTGAAATCAAAGAGATGGATGAAACATTTGAGGAATTTAGAAATGACTATCAAAATCATATTGACTCTATTGTTTCCACTCTTAAAAATAGCACAATAACTTATAATAAAGTTAGGAATAATCTAAAGATCAAGAATGATGAATTAAAATCAAAAATCAACTTGCTTATGAAAATTATAAATAAAAATTCACAATATCAAGAAATATCTAAAAGCAAGTTGAATATGAATATGAACATCTTAACTAAGTCTAATAATGGGAGTAAGAAACAGGAAGGATTTGTAAATCAAAAAATCAAAATCACCATTATTTAAAAAATCATATTTCTCCCAACTTAAAAGTTAAACTACACTAATTTCATATGAATGATACTTTCAATTATTATTTTCAAAATAAAGATAATCACAATGGAAATTTAAAGCATAAGAATAACATTAAACCTAAGTACGAGTGGAGACCCAAAATTAAAGATGAAACGTTAACTCCACTTTAAAGGGTTCTTTCATTCTCATCTCCCAAAAAGTCATCTTATTATATTAGGGTACCTAAAGGAACCACAACACTTGGTCCCCTTTGGATACCTAAATTACTTATTCATTAGGTATCACCAAATGCATGATGTAGAATATTTTCAAAAATGAAATATACAAATTTTCTACTTCATGATATGCTTTAATGTCTTTCTATTTTTTCTTTTTGGTTTTCTTATTTTTTTAAGCTATCATGTTATGGTCATCTTATATATTATAGGAAATATGATCTTATCTCTTAAAACTTAATGAGTCTATAAATCAAATTGATCAAAATTCAAAATCATATTTTATTTTGATGACCTATCTATTATTCTTATATTCATTGCTTATAAATATCTTATATTATCCATATGAATCAAACTCTAAATTTGTTATGAGATATTTATCTAAATTATAAAGAAAATAACAAAAGACATATTGAAAGATTTATTGTCTTAAATACTGATGTCACACGCACCACCATGATCTATTGATGTCCTTTGATAAAATTCTCTAAAAATCATATATCATAATTCATATCAAAAATCATCTAAAAACAACTATCTCTATCACATGTATATGAATTATATGATAACAATTGGTATTATAATTGTTTATCATGGTTGGTGTAGTATGTGTGTATTGTGATTTATTTCAAGTTTAGACCTTAGAATCATCTTGATATCAATAAGATCAAATCAAATAGAATCTTCACTTCATTCTAGGTCTATAAGTTGAAACACTATCAAACTTTGGCTTAATATTAATCTCAAACTTATCATACTAACATTGTCACCTAAGGAATAGTTGTGTCTATGTTAGGCTTTATATGTTTACCAAGATATACAGGTTGGGTACATTTATCTAGGGCTTATCCATGATATTCTTTATATAAACATCATACTAATCATTTAAGTTATGCTTATTTGGCTTATTCGAACATATCTTGTGCTTACATCTCCTATCATTTTCAACTTACACCATAATTGACAAATATAAGCCTTAGAAAAATTAAAATGAAGATATAATAAAATATATCTCATGCAATGTTTATTTGGTAAAGTCATATACAAAATCGCTAATGTTTCAAGCAATTTGCACTATCTAGACATCTCCAAAAATTCTGAAATTTCTGTATGAAACTACTCTTGGGACACTTAATCAAGATCCATAATCAGAATTTCCAAAATCTTGAAAATTAGTGTATTATTTGCCGCGCTAGAGCTAGCGTCGGCGCTAGCTCGAGTGTCGAATTTTGGGGGGTTTTGAAATTTTGAAAAATTACTAAAAATATGTAACTTTATGTGTACTACCTATTTTTATCTTTATGTCATTGTGTGATTTTTGAAAAATCAAATACAAAATTCCAAAATACAAAAAAAATATGTCTTTGCTTATTTCTTTAAGGTTTTATTAAAACAATAAAGATTTCTATGTTTCATTCCTTTGGCAAAAATGACAAGCATGTTCTTTTAGAGTTGGCTAAAAATGTTTAATTCAAAATCTCAAGTTTTCTAAACATTGCTTTAGCTTGTCATGCTTAGAATTTAATCTTGTTATGAGCAATGAAAAATTCTATAGTGAATTATGTAGGATTGCGTTTGTATGCCTCTAAGTATGAGTAATGTGTTATGCTTGATAATGATCTCTTTACACTCACACTTTTTGGTAGACTACATGTGCCCATTATTCTTAATCCGACATGATTATGTAGTGTAGTAACTTACAATATTAAGATGTCTATCTCTATTACCTACACATTATTCAAAACTTTGTTGCACATATAGAAGTGAAATTACAAAATTATAAGTGTTTGCAAAAAACAAGCGAATTCAGAGAACTTTGTCTTGCTCAAAAATTCAATAATAAAATGACAAAGATAAGTCCACCAAGCACTACTTGAATCTCCTGATAAGTCTTCATAAGCATTGTGAGGTTGAGCACCTTGGAAAGAAATGTTTCCTCAGATTGAAGATTCTCCCACGCAGAATATGTCCTAATATGGGATAGCGTAGGTGCTAGCGCTGAGGCTATAAAAAGGACCCCTTGGATCCATGTTCTTCATCCTCTTTAGATCCTAAATTCCAGAGCTTCCTGCCACAGTATAGAGAGGAAGGTTCAAAAAGATACTCCTACAGATCCATGAAGGCTTAAGGAGATCCGTGGAGAAGATTTCAACACGCGTCATCATCGTGACGAAAGACCGCATCGACTACGATCATACTCTGTGGGTATTCGTCTACTTCTCCAAGATATCCATATAGGGAGTTTTATATTGTTGTTGTTATTTCATTTATCCATCTCTTTTTAAATCGTGTAGTAAATTCGCCTCGTGTTGGCGATTAGGTCTGGGTAGGACTTAGGGAAAAAATCCGCCTCGTGTTGGCAACTAGGTCTAGGGTGTAGGTCTAGGGGGTGCTCGAGGCCATATCCAGGGAAGGGTTGGCTAGAGCGGCTCGAGGTCGAATCAGGGGAAGGATCAGCTAAAGCCAACCGACTCGTGGGGATACGAGTCAGTATAGAAAACAAAAAGGGTCTTTCATATTTTGCCTTGATTTCTAGCGTCATTGAAATCGAATTTTGTAATCAATTTTATTAATAATAATCATGTCTCTCTTTGTGTAATAAAGTTGATTTTATCTTCGTTTCTCTAAATTGTTTCTTATCCTCTCTTTCATTATAAAACAATTTAGTTCTTTATTCAAAATCACTATTTTGATCTCTTATCATAAGCAAGTATTTCAAAATATAAGAAAAGTTTTAAAACCCTTATTCACCCCCCCCCCCCCCCTCTAAGGGCGCCTACCGATCCAACAAAGAACACTTTCCCTCATGCAATAATAAAGAAGTTCATCGGAGTGCAGATTAAGAATGTGAATCAGAGCATCAACGTGTGCATACTAAATGAAGATCAAAAGCGGCGTTCGCTCACCGCAACCGGAGATATACCTTGAGGGAGCAGATCTTCTTCTCATCTGTTATACTTCTTATCTTTTATTGTTTTACATTTTGGTGTCTGAAATCATCATGTGTGGACGTCGGAATCTGGTTTGGATTCCATGGAAATTGACCTGGGAGGTCATCGGAATCTGGGGAGGATCCCATGGGAAATCATCCTGGGAGGGCGTCAGGATTTGGGAGATCTCGTAGGCTCTAAGACCCTTTTTAGGAGAAAGATGAAGAGTCGGCTCGAAGACTTTTTTGGGGAGGAAAGGTAGAGAGCCAACCGGTCCTTGGATTAGGGTCGGTATAGAAAAACAAATATTTAATATTCATCGCCTCCGATCTCCAGCGTCATGGAGATCTAAGTTTTGTATAAACAATGTCTTGTTATTCAATGATACCTTGAGTCTATATTTTATTATATACTCTGCTGTGTTTTTCTTGGTGAAATATTGGTTGTTGTGCTATTTTTCCCGAAATATTGTCCTACAGTAATTGTGTTGTTTCCAGAGCTAACACCGCGGGGTAGAGTTACCGCCTAGCGCTAGCGCCAATGCGTGCATTCCTGCAGTGTTTTATTTAAAACTCCAAGAATTATTTAAAAACCTTATTTACCCCCCCCCCCCCCCCCCCCCAAGGTTGGCCACCCGATCCAACAGAGTCTAAAGCAACATCCTTCCTCTTCTCAGCTCGGATCCGACCACGGATATCACATACAATGCTCATGGTAGCTAGGTACTCGGTATAGACTTTGTAGCGAGCTTTGGATACAAGTGTAATATCAATATCCTCGAGCATCCTAGCCAATTTTATGGCCATCAAGCGGGACTCCGGGCTGGATGATGGGGCTCTCTTGCTCAATGCATCAGCCACCGAGTTTGCCTTCCCAGGGTGGTAGTTCAGCGTAAAGTCATAATCGCATAAGAACTCTAACCACCGTCGTTATCTCAGGTTCGGATCTTTTGGGTGTAGACGTACTTCAGATTCTTATGATCTGAAAATATCTCGCAGTGGATGTCGTATAAGTAATGCCTCCAGATCTTCAAGACGAAGACCACTACTCCTAGCTCCAATCCATACACCGGGTAGTTCACCTCGTGCTTCTTCAACTGCCCAAAAGCATAAGCAATCATGTGTTCGTGTTGCATCAGTATTGCTCCCATGCCCTGGTATGAGGCATCAGTGTAAATTTGGAATCCCTTTTTCCCAGATGGAAGGGCGAGGATCAGTGATGAGGTGAGGCAATTTTCAGCTCCTGAAAAGTGGCCTCGCACTTTGGTTCCCACACAAAAGGCACGGCCTTCTTGGTCAGAGCGGGAGAGGAAGAGCAATCTTTGAGAATCCCTCGACGAACTTGCGGTAGTAATCATCAAGTCCCAAGTGTTGAAACCGACAACCGGTCTCTTGAGTTCGGACCCATAGGGGGGTATAGCCCGTGCTTACTTCTCTCTCACTAAACTCTCTTGACTGTGGATGGGAAATCTGAAACAGACCCAAGGCTGTAGCGAGGAGGTCCCGCCACACACCCGGAAGATCTTAGAGAGCTTCCTCTCCCAAACTAATGCTCAGTCGGGCACCTTGGAGGGCACTAGCAGCTAACTCCGAAACTAGCCTGGAGGAGAGAGCTCAAAAGGTATGATCTCCTCCAAGGTGCCCTTAAGGGTCTATTTATAGATTTTCTAGTCAGGTCTGCAAATAGCATGAATCCGCCTTTTGGTTTTACTAATCGCACCCCAAATTGGTCTGCCAACAGCCTAACTCCGATGTTCTGAAGAGCTATTGGCAGCCCATGAGGGGTATCCAGGTAATTTCCCCCTAAAGCCTTCTGGGTGAGTGGTCCGTGAAGGCACCACTCGCCAGGCTCCCTGTCTGTTGCTTTCCACCGGGCGAGTGGTCTGTGAGGGCACCACTCGCCAAGCACTAGGCTCACTCGGTGGGGGCGAGTGGTCCATGAGGGCACCACTCGGCGAGTGGAGTCTTGACTATCAACTCTCGCATGTCTGCTTTGACATCGCGCGAGTGGCCTCACTTGATTCTCTGACCCACATCTTGTCTTTTGATTCTTGGGGCCTCGGGGACCCACTCGGCAAAAATGGGGTTGTACACCAAGAAACTTCGCACATTTGCTGCCAACTTCAGGGGCCGCCGATCCTTTACTACTTGCACCTTGGCAGGGTCCACTGATCACATGGACTAGGAAGGCAACCTCCAAGAGCCAAAATTGGCACTTGCTGAACTTGGGAAATAGATGGTGCTCCCCTAGTTTTCCAAGAATGAGTGTGTTGGGAAAATGATTTCTCTTAACCCCTAAAAATAAGTTAAAGAAGAATTCTAAGAATGAAAAATAAGGCTAAGTAAATATGCGTCGAATACTATTCGACGCAACGTCGAAATGAAGTCGACGTTTCCTTCAGATTGAGTCGAAGTAACTTTAGGAAGATTTCGACGTATGTGTTGTCGACGTTACTCTGATTTCTAGTCGACGCATCTAATGTAGTCGACGCACCTTCCTTATTCTCCTCTCGACGTCCAGACAGGATGTATTCGACGCTTGCGTCGAATGGTAATCGACGCATGTCGATTTATGTGACAGATCTAAATATGCGCCAGATCTCTTTCCTTCTTTCAGTAGATCTGATTTGTATGGAATAATGTTAATATTTAATAGTCGTTCTGAATCATTCTTTCCTTCTATTTGATTCTTGGCTAATCTGATTAACTCTATTTTGGATATCATTTGAAATCGGGATTCATTCTTTCCTTCTACTGAAAATGTTATTATGGAAATATTTCTTTCTTTCTAATACTCTGCCTGCTAATTGATTACTCTCCTTTAGTATTATTTGATTGAAACAGAGCTATAAATAAAGAGGAGGTCGGCAGAAGAAGCAGTTAAGTGATTCACCATTTTTACATTTGAAAAGAGGAAAAGCTCTCAAGTGAAAAAGAGAGAATTGAGAAATAGTCCTGCAGCAATATTCAAGCATTCTTCTTCCTCTGCTTCTGAAGTCACCCTGCTGCAAATTCTGATAGCACTCACATAAGAGAGAAAAGCTACAAATCTTCTTCTCTCTATAGAAGAAAGATTTAATTCACTTCTTGTGCTTCCAATCTTCTTGCTAGGAAGAAGATTCATTCTTGTTCTTATTTCTTTCTTTTTTCTTATTTTTACTTAAACATTGTAAAAGAGTTTTAAGAATCTCTCTTCAAGAAATTCAGTGTACTGGTTCTAAGAGTCTCCTTTTCAAAAGACTCAGTTGGTTCTAAGAGTCTCCTTGTCAAAAGACTCAGGGTGGTTCTAAGAGTCTCCTTATCAAAAGACTCAGTGCAAGATAGTGAATTCCTACCAAGGGGGTAGAAGAGTGGACTACCCAAAGTTTGGGGAACCACTATATTTTCTTGTGTTGTGCTATGATTTCTTTTCTTGCATTTACTTTCTTTATTTGTTTAATTCTTGTTGGTGTGTGGGAAACTATAATCTGTGATCATGCACATATATATATATATATTAACATTGCACAAAATATTTGTTAATCTCTATTCACCCCCCTCTAGAGAATTCTAGTGAGATTAGTTGTGCACTTTCAATTGGTATCAGAGGGAGGTTGATCTAAAAAGGTTAACTCCTTGATCAAAAAGATCCTACCTCTTGTTTTTATATATATATATTTTTTTTAAAATTATTTTCATGGCACAAATCAAAGATTATTCTTCCACCAGACCACCAATGTGCAATCTTGAAAAGTTTGCAGTTTGGAAAACAAGAATCAGAATTTATATGAATTCCATTGATGCTGACTTGTTTAATATTACTGTGACAGGTCCCCCAAAGCCCTATAGAAAGGATGCAAGTGGCAATGTCACACAAACACTTGTTCCAAGATCTGAGTGGACAGAAGATGAGAAGAAGGCAAGAACATATGATCTAAAGGCCATGAACATACTTGTCTCAACTCTCTCAGATGACATCTTTCAAAGGGTTGTTGACTGTGAATCATCCAAAGAAATTTGGGATGCTCTTACAAAGATGGTGGAAGGAAGTGCTGATGAAAAGAAAGATAAGAAGGCCCTATTGATATCCCAATATGAGAACTTCCAAAAGAAGAATGAAGAGAGTATCTCTGAGATGTATGACAGATTCAGTCTAATCATCAACCAATTGAAAAACTTGGATAGAGAGATCTCCCTCACTGAGATTAATGACAAATTGCTAATGAGTCTCCCCAGTTCATGGGACTCAAGAATATGGGCAATAAGAGACACAAGAGGACAAAAGGAAATCTCTACAGATGCTCTCTTAGGAAAACTCAAATCCTATGAGCAACTACTGAAAACTAGAGAAGAGAAGAAAAGAAGAGAAAACACTCCAATCTCCTCAAAAGACAGGAACATAGCTTTAAAGGCAACAGAAGAAAGGACTCCTGTCACTGAAGAAGAACTATTCAGTTTCCTAGCCAGAAGATTTAAGAAATGGGTCAAGACAGATGGATCAAAAAGTAGGGAGTCAAAACCAAGGTATGACAAAACCCCCACTAAAGAAATTATTTGCTATTCTTGCAGGAAACCTGGACATATTGCCCCCAGAATGTCCAGAGAATGCTGAAACAAAGAAAGATCTGAAAAGAAAAGATCTCAAGAAAAAGGGGAAGAAGAAAGAAAGAGGCTTTATTGCAGAAGCCTGGAGTGAAACAGACTCTGAGGACAGTTCATCCTCTAAGAGTGACAATGAAGAATCTAGGCAAGAAGACCTATGCTTGATGGCCTTTGAAGGCCCCAAGAATGATGATGGTGCTAAATCTTGGAGTGAGACAGGATCGGAAGAAAGCATATCTTCTGAAGATGAAAAAGAAAATAGCCTTATTCTCATAGAGGAATCTGAGAATAAAGATGAGGTAAGCATCTTTGATGAAATAGATTTTCAAGTGATAAATTCAGAAATGATTTTATGGGAATGTGTCTAGATCAATTAAAAGCTAAACAAGAAATCAAGGACCTAAAAGAACAAATTCATATGGTCAAGAACTAAATAAATAAAAAAGATATAAGCTCAATAGATCATGTATTAAGGGCTAACATAAGAGAGAAGGAAATAGAAAGGGCTAGAATAGAAAATCAGTTCCTTAAGGATAAGGTTTCTCAGGCAAAGGCCTTTGAAGAATCAATAAAAATGAGAAGCCAAACTCTTAAAGAAATCACTGAAAAACAAACAATAAGACACAAAAATCTTGGGCTAGGGGATGATCCATCAATCAGCCTAATTCCATCCAACAAGCCTGCTTGGATGAGCCCTGTAAAATTCACTAAACCCATCAAATTAGCAAATCAAGAAAAAGAATCACAACATAAGAAAGAACACTTCTTCAAGGAAATAAAGGAATTTGATGAAACATCATATTATTCAGCTGATGACTCACAAACTTCATCTGAAGAGATAACTAAACCAAAAGAAACAACATTCAAAGAAGTAAAAACAGAAAAAGGTAAAATGAAAATTTATGAAGACACAGTTGCGTCAACTTCATATCAACGCATGAATGATAGTGTGTCGACTTCTACTCGACGTAACCTCTCAGATGCCTCGACCTCTACTCGACGCTTGAATAAAGATACATCGACATCCAATCAACGCAACTTTCTCCATGCGTCGATACCAGATCAACGCAATCTGAGGAATGCGCTGAATATAAATCGATGCAACTATCAACATACGTCGAATAGATATCGACTCATAAAAACTCAGAGCAACATGAACACCTATATTCCAAAAATCTTCCATCTTAACCCCCATTCAGGACTCATTCATCCTGATCATGATTTCTATCCTAATCAACATTCCAACCAAAATTTCCACCCAAAACTTGGTAACCAAAATTCCCATCTTAATCAAACCTTCTATCCTAATCAACACGGGTATCCTAGTCAACACTTCTATCCCCATTTAAACTCAAGCCCTCACAAAAGTAAGATACTTAAGTGTTACATATGCAACAAAAATGGCCACCTTGCCAAAAAGTGTTGGTATAATCAATCAAATTGGTCTTAAAACTCAGTCCTAGGCTAACTTAGAAACCCTTAGGATTAAGAAGAGATAAAAAGGAATAAACACCTAGAATTTTTCAGGTAAATTAAAAGTCACGTCGACCTATAATCGACGCACCATCGATGACTCAGATCAATAGGTACAATCGACGCATGCGTCGACTACTATCGACACATACGTCGATTAGAAACCCTTGCATCCCAGAACGAACTAAATCGACGCTCACACTCGACGTAACGTCGACCTCATAAAAACGAGCGGCAATACTAAAATATTTTCGGTCACATCCACTGAAGTACCGAATAAGCCTCGAATTGAGTCATGTTTCGACGCTTCACCTGACTTAAATAAACTCTTCAGTTAGAAACCATCACTACTCTGAATCCTTCATCCCTCTTGCTCCTTAGTCCAGCCATTTCCTCCTCTCTTTCACTGACCTAAAATGGCTCCCAAGATAAACTCAGGTTTCGACATTGACCTGGAATCCTTTCAAGCCGCCGCCGACAACTTTAAGAGCATAATAGCTCTGTTCACTGAAGCTGGTCTGGATAAGCTCATTTCAACAAGATGCAAGCTCCTGGAGAAAGAACTTACAGAGCTCATAGCTCATGTTCAGATATCTGAACAAGGAGAAATTCAAGGAACAATCTATGAGACACCAGTCTCAATCTCTGCAGAACACATAAGGACCACTTATGAACTTCCATCAGGTACAGTCAAATACTATCTTTACTCAACTCAAATAGGGAAAGAAAATCAGTCTCTAGAGAATAAACTAATTAAAGTCTCCTTCAATTATTCCCTTATCAGGTGATGAATTTGTAGAACTCACACCTGATGAAACCAAGACTCTGTTAACCACCATGAAGTTCTCAAAAGACAGACCAATCCACCTAAAGAAAATAGACTTTTCTAATGAATATAGGTTGCTGGCTGATATAGTAGGAAAAGTTCTACTATGCAAAATCTCAGCACATGATGTAGTACCCAAACAACAACTAAACATCATGGGGGCCCTTGTGCTTAAGAAGAAGGTAGACTGGGCCACATGGCTACTCAAGACGATAGGCTCTAAATACTCTCACAAAGAGAATGCCTACATGAGGGTCATGAGTCAAGTCCTCTTCCACTCCTTCCCTGACCTATGCAGGTCAAAAGGAGTTCTCATTCCTCCTGGAAAAAGGATGTCCATTGCTCTCTTCTCTAAGTGGACCAGTCAAATCCCTAAGCATGGTTCCATTCCTGAAAGGACTCCCTCTCCTCCTAACTCTCCTTCTCATCCATCTCCTCCTCCTTCTCCTCAAAGAGACAATTCTTATCTACCACCATCATCCACTCAAATAATCTCTACTATCCTCACAACTCCTACTCTACCTACCTCTTCTCAAACACTTGCTCAAACAGCAGTTTCTCCTTCTCTTCCTCCTCCTATTTCCCCATCTTCTCTACCTCCATTATCACCCATACCTCATGTATCAACTCACTTCTCTCCTCCTCTATCACCTCTTCCTCCACCATCACCTCCTCACCTTTCACACCATGAATCATCTGCATCCCCTGAGGCTCTTATCACTCAGTGCATCAAATCAGCAGCTGAAAAATTCCAAGTGATGCTGGATAAGCATTGCTCCCAAATTCATTCCTCCATCCTTCACATGCACACCCAAATAGATGGGGTCAGTGCCTCTGTGCAAGGCCTAAAGACCTCTCTCTCTTCCTCTAGAGTGACAAGGTCTTTCTTAACCTCCCTGGCCAAGAAGGTCAAGAAGGGGGAGAATCTAGATGAAGAGCAGCCATCCAATCCTAAATCTCTCTCTCACAAGTCCCCTCCTTCTCCAAAATCTGACAAAATCCTTGGGAATGAGATAGTACCTGAGCTACACCATGATGAACAAACAATAGAGGTACTCAACATAGCAAGAGATGCTGCAAATCAAATGGTACTACTACAAGGGGAGGGAAGCAGAGCAAACAATGAGACTGAAAAGGAAGATGGTGAGAAAGAGCTGAATACTACCATAAATCAAGATAGAAATGAACCAGATGATGTGATGACTCGGGAGTCAGTTGCAACTGGGGCTGGAGATGATAAAGATACTGAAGAAGTAGAAGGAGTAAAAGAAGTTCTATCCCAGGGGGAGTTACCTGCTCAGGGGGAGCTACCGGCCCAGGGGGAGCTAAATGAACTTCCTACAAATGAGAAAGAGAAACCCTCCTCTCCTAAAACAGTAGTATTCAAGAGAAAGAGAAAGACTCCTCCTACCCCTCCTGAGTAATATTTGAAAACAATGCTGATATATTTTACCTTATAGTTGAATACTAATTGGTATGAACATGAAATCTGTTTATATGATTCTGAAAATTTTGTTTATCTCTTCTTCTAAATTTCACTTTTGATTGAGTGACATATTTCTTATCTTTACAAATGCTGTGCTGGGTTAATTATATGCTAGTACAATTTCCCTCTAAATAGGGTTAAGACAAATAGGGGGAGATTGTTGGGAAAATGATTTCTCTTAACCCCTAAAAATAAGTTAAAGAAGAATTCATAGAATGAAAAATAAGGCTAAGTAAATATGCGTCGAATACTATTCGACGCAACGTCGAAATGAAGTCGACGTTTCCTTTAGATTGAGTCGAAGTAACTTTAGGAAGATTTCGACGTATGTGTTGTCGACGTTACTCTGATTTCTAGTCGACGCATCTAATGTAGTCGACGCACCTTTGTCAACGCACCTTCCTTATTCTCCTCTCGACATCCAGATAGGATGTATTCGACGCTTGCGTCGAATGGTAATCGACGCACGTCAATTTATGTGACAGATCTAAATATGCGCCAGATCTCTTTCCTTCTTTCAGTAGATCTGATTTGTATGGAATAATGTTAATATTTTATAGCCGTTTTGAATCATTCTTTCCTTCTATTTGATTCTTGGCTAATCTGATTAACTCTATTTTGGATATCATTTGAAATCGGGATTCATTCTTTCCTTCTACTGAAAATGTTATTATGGAAATATTTCTTTCTTTCTAATACTCTGCCTGCTAATTGATTACTCTCCTTTAGTATTATTTGATTGAAACAGAGCTATAAATAAAGAGGAGGTCAGCAGAAGAAGCAGTTAAGTGATTCACCATTTTTACATTTGAAAAGAGGAAATGCTCCCAAGTGAAAAAGAGAGAATTGAGAAATAGTCCTGCAGCAATATTCAAGCATTCCTCTTCCTCTGCTTCTGAAGTCACCCTGCTGCAAATTCTGATAGCTCTCACATAAGAGAGAAAAGCTACAAATCTTCTTCTCTGTATAGAAGAAAGATTTAATTCACTTCTTGTGCTTCCAATCTTCTTGCTAGGAAGAAGATTCATTCTTGTTCTTATTTCTTTCTTCTTTCTTATTTTTACTTAAACATTGTAAAAGAGTTTTTAGAATCTCTCTTCAAGAAATTCAGTGTACTGGTTCTAAGAGTCTCCTTTTCAAAAGACTCAGTTGGTTCTAAGAGTCTCCTTGTCAAAAGACTCAGGGTGGTTCTAAGAGTCTCCTTATCAAAAGACTCAGTGCAAGATAGTGAATTCCTACCAAGGGGGTAGAAGAGTGGACTACCCAAAGTTTGGGGAACCACTATATTTTCTTGTGTTGTGCTGTGATTTCTTTTCTTGCATTTACTTTCTTTATTTGTTTAATTCTTGTTGGTGTGTGGGAAGCTATAATCTGTGATCATACATATATATATATTAACATTGCACAAAATATTTTTTAATCTCTATTCACCCCCCCCCCCCCCCCCTCTAGAGAATTCTAGTGAGGTTAACTGTGCACTTTCAGAGTGTTAGATGCTTTGTATGATCATCCTTAGTCCTTGAGTATTTCAGGATGGCGTCAATAAACATGATCACGAACACATACAAATATGACTCGAACACCCTGTTCATCTCGCTCATGAATGAGAAGGGGAATTTGTGAGCCCAAATGATATGATAGTGAACTCGTATTGTCCATATCTCAAGCTAAAAGTTGTTTTCGAAATGTCCTCCTGAATCTGCAGTTGGTAATACCGCGATCGTAAATCTAGCTTGGAGAACCAGTGCGCTCCCTCAAGCTGATCAAAAAAACGCATTGATCCTGGGTAGTGGATAAGTGTTCTGCACCGTCAACTGGTTGATCTCTCGGTAATCTATGCATAGTTGCAGCGATCCATCCTTCTTCTTTATAAATAGGATCGGGGCTCTCCAGGGTGACAAACTTGGGCGGACAAACCCTGAATCTACTAACTCCTGTAACTGTGTCCGAAACTCTGCCAAATCCTTCGGGGCCATCCTGTAGGGTTCCCGGGAGACAGGCCTGGCTCCTGGTTACAGTTTAATTTGGAAATCTACCTCTCTGGGAGGGGGTAGTCTATGCAATTTCTCCAGAAAGACATCAAGGAAATCCCCAACTACTCGCACGCCAGAAATGCTAGTCTCTACCTCCTTCAGCTCAAAACATATCATATAGACCTCATCTCCCTAGTCATGGGATTTGACAGCCTATATAGAAGACAGTAAGATGCGGGATGTTGGTCTAATACCATGGAAGACAACTTCAGAATCTCTATGCCTTAATGTGTTCTCCTTTTCCATGCAATCGATTATCCCATGATGTCAGTGCAGCCAGGTCATACCCAAAATAAGATCGAAGTTGAGGATCTTTAATACCGTTGTCGTGGTATTGAGCAGCTTGCCGCCAATGTACATGTCTAACCTACACTTGGTGGAGGAGATTAATTACGTCCCATCGGGAAGACATACCCTCCTTCTAATCCCAGTGAAGTGTTGTACCTCATCCAGATCCTCGACAAAACTCTCTGAGACGAACGAATGAGTGGAGCCAGTATCAATCAGAGTCTGATCAGGTTTCCCACTAATGGTCACAATGCGGGGACCTTTACTAAGTTGAAAAGGAAGCTGAGGCTGAAGGTTTGGCTGAAAGTGAAAAAGAAAAAGAAGCTGAAGAAGCAGAAAAAGAAAGTATAAAGGAAGTTCTATCTCAGGAG
This sequence comes from Dactylorhiza incarnata, assembly GCA_033032865.1. NCBI lineage: Eukaryota > Viridiplantae > Streptophyta > Magnoliopsida > Asparagales > Orchidaceae > Dactylorhiza > Dactylorhiza incarnata. The sequence continues at coordinate 68,146 of JAWHQI010000162.1, forward strand.
GAGCGGACTGCTTTGACTCAGGGGGAGCTGAATGAACATCTTGCTACTGAGAAGGAACAACTCACCTCTATAAAAAGACCTGATCTCCCTTTAGTATTCTCTAGGAAGAGAAAAACTCCTCCTACTCCTCCTGAATGATATGTTGAACAATTTTGAGCAGAGCTCTATTTTTAATGCTTAAGTACTGCTTGATCTGTACAAAAAGTCTGTTATATGATTTCTTTTTCCATTATCTTCTGATTACCTAATATATCTCTTTTCTATAAATATGCTTTGATGTGTTGATTAAAAGCTGATAAAATTTCTCTCTGAATAGGGTTAAGACAAATAGGGGGAGATTGTTGGGGAAATGATTTATCTTAACCCCTAGAAATGAGTTCTCAGAGTGAAAAATTAGTTTAAGTAAATATGCGTCGAATAGTAATCGATGCAACGTCGAAGTGTAGTCGACGTATCTCTCAAAATGAGTCGAAGTAACTCTAAACAGATTTCGACGTAACCTTAATCGACGTAACTCTGATTTCTAGTCGACGCACTCAGTAAAGTCGACGCACCTCTGTCAACGCTCCTTCCATATTTTCTTCTCGACGTCTAGCCAGGATGAAATTGACGCTTACGTCAAATAGTAATCGACGCACGTCGATTTCTGTGACAGATTCAAAAACACGCCAGATCTCTTTCCTTCTTTCTGTAGATCTGAATTTTATGGAATTATATAATTCTTTTCTAGCCATTCTGAATAAGTCTTTCCTTCTAAATGATCCTTGGCTAATTTGATTAAGATTATTATGGACATTATTTGAAAATAGAATGATCTTTTTCCTTCTACAGATATAATGATTATGGAAACTTTTTACTCTTACTATTTCTCTGACTGCTAATTGATTATTCTCCTATAGCAATATTTTTGAATAAACAGAGCTATAAATACACAAGGAGGTCGGCAAAGAGAAATAACAAGTGATCCACTCCATCCATTTGAAAAAGAGGAAAAGCTCCCAAGTGAAAAGTGAGAAAGCTGAGAAAAGTGAAAGAGTGCTGCAAAGAAAAAGACTTCTTCTTCTCATCCTTCTGAAGCCATACTGCTGCCATTTCTGAAAGCTCTCACTGAAAGAGAGAAAGGCCTACAATCTCCTTCTCACTATAGAAGAGAGATTTCATTCACTATACTTGTGCTTCTAATCTTCTTGCTAGGAAGAAGATTCTTTCTTGCTTCAATTGTTTTTCTTCTACTTCTTCTTCTCATTCTTATTTCATTTTCAAATTGTGTAAAAGAGTTTTTAGAATCTCTCTTCATAAAATTCAGTTATAGTGGTTCTAAAAGTCTCCTTATCAAAAGACTCAGGCTGGTTCTAAGAGTCTCCTTATCAAAAGACTCAGTGTAAGATAGTGAATTCCTACCAAGGGGGTAGAAGAGTGGACTACCCAAAGTTTGGGGAACCACTATATTTCTTTGTGTTGTGTTGTGTCTTTCTTTCTGCTATTTCTTTCTTTACTTGCTTAATTCTTGTTGGTGTGTGGGAAGCTTAAATCTGTGAATATTACACATATATATTTATTAACTTTGCACAAAATATTTTTAAATCTCTATTCACCCCCCCCCCCTCTAGAGAATTCTAGTGAGGTTAACTGTGCACTTTCAAATTGATCACCCCTAATACTCTTAGATCACTTAGGGAGCCTAATGGTCCCACATTGGACCCTTGGGAAGAGTCAATTTTGGGGAATTGGGCAAAATTACCAAATTGCCCAAATTACAACGTATACCTTTTATGGATCAATTGGCCTCCAATTGGTCAAATTGACCAAGCACAAGCTTCCCTAAACACTAAGGGAACTAAATGAGACCTAAGAAAACCAAAGTGAACAATCAACTTTGAAATATTATGACAAAAGCACCCAAATGCCCAAATTGCCCCTATAGGCAATTTTGTGCAATTAAGCCCCATATGACCCCACCATGACTCAATTCCTCTTGGAGTGGGTCCATAGTGCCTAAGAAAGCAACGTGGGTCAGTTATATTGAAAGGTGTGAGCTTGGATCAAGCTCAAACCCAAAATCCCCAATTTGGTATATTTTGATGAGCTCAAACCCAACTCAAGCCTATTGGACTTGGCCCAACCTTAGACCCATTAGGCTCAACCCCACCTAATCAAGCCCACAAGGTGGCTGATTTGACTTGGACCCAATTGGGCCCAAGGGGAGGGTCCAACAAGGTGGTGGTCGGCCACCACCAAGATGAATTCAAGAGGAATTCATGAATTGATGGCCACTTGGCCACCACTCCCCCTTTCCTAGATTTCTCTCAGCCTCCCCAAGAAATTCCTGCAGATTTGAGCTGAGCTGGCTGTTGTTAAGATGGGGGAGTGGAGATCTTAACTTCACTTTGTCGTCCACACTAATGGCTAAACTCCAAACATTTCAAATTGGTTTGGAATTCTCTCTCCCCTGGACAGGAATTGATGAGAGGAGCTAAAACCCTGCTGAGCTGGAGTTGTAGTAGTGGTTGCTGATGGAGGTGTCGGCCTTGGTGAAATCACCAATAATGGCTGGCAGCTAACAAAACCCTCTCAGCCCAATTAACCATTACCACTAGCTTCGGAATCGAGAGAGGAGAGAAAGCCCTCTGTTTGCTGAAGGAATCGGGCTATGTGCGACTGTGCATCCAACGAGATCGCCGGTGAGGATCAAATGGCACCCAAGAGGAATACACGCGCAATGGCTAGGGCGCAGGCAAGTTTCCTTCCCCTCTCCTCCTATTCTAGAGATCCTTCTCTTCTCCCGTCGATTCGAGTTGTGCAATGGCATTTCCAAGTTTAATTTTTCTTGTTCCTAGACACAAAAACGAAACGTGTTGGAGACCTCCTCCGGCCACCCCAGGCAAAACAGCCACCACCAGTCGAAATCCCTATGTCGGCTGGTGGTGGTGGCTTGGCCATTTTGCCGGAGATGACTGGAGCTCGCCGAAAATCCGCCTGCAAAACGGCCCAGGAAGAAGGAATCCTGGCCTTTGATTTCATCGGGGACGATGAACAGCCGTCGTTGGATCTCCCGTGATCTGATAGCAGCAGGCCTTAAATGATTCATTATATATAAATGTATTTCTATCAAATTTAAATCAAGACTTTGCATAAATTATTTGAGGCTTTTAGAGGCCTCTACAGAAATTGTGACCTAAATGAAAATTGTAGATAAATGTCTTAACAAAATTTAGAAATTTTTTTGGAGTCATTTGGACCATTGTAGCTCCCTGTGCACCCATTTTGGTGTAGGGTGTCCATCATGAGCCCTAAGCACTATTTTGAGAGCCCACCTCATTTGGTTAGTCCAAATGAGCTAAAAATTTAGGCATGGATGAGCCCTGCCATGGTCTACACCCTATCCAAAAATTAGGATTTTTGGACACACTTGGTCCTAAGGTTTTGAAAATATTTCATCCTTCATGCATGGCATGAATCTAGGGTTTAGATAAGTCAAATCCACTCAAGACTTTGGTGGATGGTAGATCTAGTCATGGAAGACCTCTGGACAAAATTTTGTATAATTTGGACTTGTGCATGTTGAACTATCCCACATGCAAGTTTGGTTAAGGATAAGGGATGGTGTGCTTATAGCACATATTTGTGCCCTTGGGGTTATCTATAATCCCCTTGCCTGGAGGATGAATCAGTGAAACTCATTAATATAAAAGTTGTAAATCTTGGTGTCTACTTTATTTAGAAATTTGAATCAGCTCATTTGAAGCATTGTACAACCCTCAGCATCCATTTTAGTGGGACTGGTCATAATAAAATTTAGAAATAAAATTGTGTATTGCTTTTAAATGTTAAATTTGATGGAGCTGAAATTTAGGTCATGCATGCATGTGCCCTAATTCTATCTTGTGTCCAAAAATTAGAATTTTTGGAGTTAATTTTCCTAAGGTTTTGCTCAAAATGTGATAAATCATATAAATGGAATTTTTGGAGTTGTGTAATTCCAAACGACCCCAAATTTGGGTGTCACACTTATTAGGACAGTATTAGACCATGGTTAAAATTTAAGAGCATGTGGACCGCCGCATGTAGGATAATTACACTTGCATGTCTCTATTTAAAAGGTGTTATGGTGTGCCAATAGTCAAAAGAGATGTCTTGTGTATTCAGCACATATTGCTAAGTGTTAGCTCCTGAAACCTTGGTCACACGCTCTTTATGGTATAACAAATTACCTCGGAGAAATTTAGGATTTTTGGGATCAAAAATCTTAGGTATATGATTAACATGAATTTCGTCACACTCTTATATTTATGAAATGTTCATGGCTAATACCTTATAGAAAATTGTGAAACTCTGGAGAATCACTTATTATACTATTCAGAATCTCTGCAAATTTTTGTAGAAAATTTCAGAGATTATTTCCTTAGGAATTATCAAATTTACCTTAGGTCACACTTTTGAATAATTGACAATTCACTGAGCAAAATGTTTGTGAATTTTTTGAAACTCTGGAGAATGATTAGGAACCTGATTATGAACCTTTGAAATTTTTGGTAGAATTTTTGGATATAATGTTCATGATAAAATTTCATATATTCAGTTTGTCACACTTCTTATATTATGAAATATTTATGGCAAAACATGTTTGGAAAATTATGAAACTTTGGATATGATGTTCTTAGATCACTATTGTGCTACAGTAATTTTCTCAGAATTTTTGGGGGACCTGATCTAGTACTTTATGTGTAAAGTCATATTTTCACATCTTTTATATTAAAGAGAATTTATGGTTATAAATTCTCTGGAAAATTATGGAATCCTAGGAATCATGTTATTATGTTAATTAATATCTCTGGAAATTTTATTAGTAGAATTTAACTCACTGTTAGAGTACTTCCTTTGTAATTTAGATGATGACAATTGGTAATTGATTTTAAATGGAAGTTAAATTTAGTTGAAATTTGTCCAAACTCTAGTCAACCCCTAATTTACTCATTATGAACCTATGGTAAAAATTGGAACTCATTTGGACATGATAGGGTCAAGATTGCATCATAGGAGTCAAACCTAGTTCAAATTCCATCTTGGTCTGCGGATAGTAAAAACTGAAGTATTTGATTTAGACCCCTTTTGATCCCCACACACTCAAATATTAATTCCTGGAACATTGGGGCATTATAGAGAGTGATTAGTGGTCATTCCAATTTGTGACAACACTTAATGTAGAGTTGGGGTGCGTTTAGTAATTCATCGATTCGGGGTTTACAACGATATGATGAGGGGACGGAACCATAGCAAGTAAGGGTGTGATGGTATAAGGATTGAGACCTTCAGTTGTAACTGAGAGATAACATAATGAAATAGCTGGCCCCTAGGAGAGGTAGAGTTTAGGTGTTCAATTGAACACCAACGCTCGTCAAATCGAGTCAAATGTTAATCCACCCTAGGATTGGAGCAATTGGAGAGCAAATAGGTATATAAGAATGGGTAGTCACTAATAAGAGTAAATATCCTGGAAAGGGGAATTTGGGCTTCAGCCACCATCGTATTCCCTAGTACCGCTGCGAGCCCTTCACAGGGTAGTCCACGGGAAGTCCAGGATTCACCCCAAGCTTCTAAGATCAATTAACAATAGATAAGAGTAGTAAAATAGGAGAACTTGAAATATAATCCCCCTCCCAAATTTGGGATGGAATGAAATAAGGACTTGCATGGTCATGCGAGCGGTAGGCTCGAGATATGAAATAAGGACTGGCATGGTCCTGTGAGCGGTAGGCTCGAGATATAAGAAAGGACTAGGATAGTCCTGCGAGCGGTAGGCTCGAGATATAAGAATGGACTAGGATAGTCCTGCGAGCGGTAGGCTCGAGATATAAGGAAGGAATAGGATAGTCCTGCGACCGGTTGGTTCGATTTTTATAAATGTTGGTTTAGAATTACGAGCTGGAGGCTCGGCGGTAAGAGATAATACATATTAGCATGTGCATAAGATTTGGTGGGTCTTCAGTTCTAGCTTAGTCATCACACCAATAGCAGTTCGTTGACTCGGCAGTGCTAGTGGTTTAAAAAGGGGCCAGGTTGTTTTACTGCGCGTCCGGTGGGACGGATTCCCTAAACCCTACCTGGCCAAATCCAGCAGAGTACGTAGGAGCTCATGAGTATCGGGTATTGATATCACAGCGTACATTAGGGCCTAGGTCTGGTAGTATGACATACCCACCTAGGTGAGGAGAAGCCCGCTCCTCTGCCACCGTTTGACCACGACGAGAGGTGCCCGAGAAGTTAGCTACCTCCGAAAAGTGGGAACTAAAGGTCTGTACGTACAGAGTCGTGTGCGTGAGTTGCACCATTACATTGCATTGTATATCATAGCATAGCATTCTTGCATAAAATAGGGACCTCATTGTATAAATTAGTATGGGCTCTTTTATATGATAAGTTTACCTTAGTGTCAGATTCCTTAGCTTATGTGATTTTGTGTGTGCATATAAGTTAAGGTTACATTTGTAGTTGTTCTCTATTTATTATACCTGCTTCTTTTACTTGCATTGTCGTTTACTTATTGTTTTCACACTATACTCAGCTAGCATAGAACTGTTATCCTTACTTGTTTAGTATTTATATACCATGTTAGTCTAGGCACTTGTCACCTGCTTGATTCATTGCCCCTTGATGTCCTTCGCTTCCTCTTCCCACACAATGCCTAGGAATCGCGGGTGGAGGCGGGGAGGAATATGTTGAGTCTTATAGACTGGCGTTCGGTGGACCTCATTATTACAGGAGAACCAGGAAAGGCAGGACCTCCACCAAAGGGAGGCACATGAGACGGTGACCATACCAGGAGTTAGACTTTCCGCTGCTGCTGGGAGAGCACCAGTAAGCAACACACATCGTTTACCTACTCTGCACATCTACCCAGGACAGAGGGCAGAGTTATATGCTATTGAGGGCGTTGAGCCATGTGAGTGTTTAGACTGCTACATCTTTGCAAGGAGAGAGGCAAAGAAGAGACAGATAGATCGAGCTTAAGCCCTTATTGTACTTCTTTACTAATTTCTGCACTCTGATTTGAACTATGCTTATTATTTTATCTCATTTGGACATGTATTAATCTCATAATGTGATTGTTGTCGACATGTGTTTCTTGTTTAGTAAATATACTTGTGATTATGGTTGGCCTGGATGATGTTGAATAGCCGGCAGGATCGGTGTATTGTGGCGGCGACCATTTGGTGTAATGGTGTTGCCGCAAGACGGTGGTTCTGGGCAGTAAGACTCGGGAAAGAATGTGAAAAAAAGAGAGTCTTACCTATCCCAAACCTCCCTTTATCAAGATATTTAATCTTATTGGTGGCTAACCATTCTTACATACCCACTTCCTCTCTAGTTACTCTAGCTTCAAAGGTGGTTTACAATTATCGGGACAGGGAAGCGACGATGTTCAATTGAACATCAATCCTTGCCCTTCTTTAGTGACTAATTACACATTCACGTCCTCACTCGTTCCCTATCTAATGGTTCCATATTCTGATGTTAATCATAACCTCTAGTTGTTGGTGGATTACCCCTCATATCTCCTAACACATCATTAACAAAACCCATAGTGATAATTTTACTAAACGCACCCCAAGCCCAAACATTAAGTGTTGACTCTAAATGGTTGATTTACCAATCAATCTATGATGTACACAATGTTCCAGGAATTAATAATTTTGTGTGTAAAGATCAAATGGGTCTAATTCAAATACTTCACTTTTGCTACCCGCAGACCAAATTGTAATCAAGCATGATTCATGATCAAAAAGGGAGCTACATGGTCCTCCTAGCTAATATACATTCAAATATAGTTCCAGAAGTTATACAAATGATAAGTTACTATTTTCCGCCTTCTTTACTTGAATATGATTATGTTTGGGCCTCCTAGCTAATTATGAATATTTAAGTTACTATTTTCTCCCTAATTAAATTCCAGAAAATTAATTAAATATCCAATGGTACTATTTATAAAATTACGTAGGGTCTACTACATTTATTCATCCAAATACTGTAAATAAATTTTCCAGGTATTTGTATAACTCTAAAATGAACATCAACATGGATTGGCATTTTTCTAACAGTATTTTATCATCAATATTAATTAAATCATATAAGCTCATTATTTTCTCTTTATGAAGTAGCTACTGTAAATCATCATAAAACAATTACAATAAAATTAACAAGGCACTATGGTGATATAACAAGTATTCTGGCTAAGTCTCATAAATTTCCAGTTCCATTTGACCAGCAATAATAATTACTCGGGGAAAATGATAAAATTCAATTTTATGAAGGAACTATTGTGAATCCTCGGAGAATAAATGAAATAAAATTATTAGACTATTATTATCCAAGAAGTCTCCTGACCATGTTTCATGATTTTTCTAATTTCATTTAACCAGCAATATTAATTATTCTAAGAAGAAAATCAAATTCCACTTTGTGAAGTAACCACAATAAATACTCATCAATTAAATATAATAAAATTCCCAGAGGCTATTAGTGATCTCAGAAGTCTAAATACCCAGTTTCATAATTTTCCAGATCAATTAGACCAGCATTTACAGTTAATTAAGGAAGACATTAAAACTCCATTATGTGAAGGAACCACAGTAAATAATCATCAATTAAATATAATAAAATTCCCAGAGACTACTTATGATATCAAAAGTCTAACTACCTAGTTTCATACAATTCAGAGTTCATTTGCTCATACAGAAGTGTGATAGAATAATTGGGGGTAATGCAATTATTTACTAATTAGTGGGTTATCATATCTCTAAAAATTCCCATAAAATCTACAAGGTGTAATTACACCCTACAAAGGTGAATCTCAGAGTTTTATAGCATTTCAGAAAGTTTTGAACCTAAATTACTCAATTGAGCTCAATGTGACAATTTCACATAAACCCTTATTTCCTAGGGAATTCAACTCCAATGTTCATGATTTTCATTGAGATGTGATATATCATGTTATCAAGTTCATGTTCTGAATTTCATAAGAATTGACCAAGGAAATACCTATCTAATCACAAAACATCAAGTATGTATAACCCTTATTGAATTTCCCATGGTCCCTTGGTCTTGTATGAGTATTTCCTTCACATGCATAAGCCCAAATTACCTGAAAATTTAATCATGTGCATGATATAGCTAAGAAAATCCCCCGCCAAAATATTGAGGTGTTTTGAAGGCATTTACACACATAATTAACACATGCATAGTTATTTAAATGTTTCCTAAAACTTTAGGAAAATGTTCTCTAAAAATTCCCAATTTTGGGTAGATGGTATGTTGTGGAATGACTCATGCATGCCCCAAATTTTAACTCATTTAGAGTTGCAGAACACCTTAAAACAATTATTTACTACCTAGGGCACCTTATATATATCACACTAAAATAGATGCCTAGGGAGCTACAGTGCTCCAATCCTTATGGAATCAATTTCTAAAAATAGTTCAGACTTGAGGCTGCCTTTTTCATTTAGATCACTTCCTCTGATTCTGCACCTATATTTTTCTATATTTATTTCAAAGTTCAGGTAAATCTAGTTATTTTAACATTTAAAATAAAATCTGGTCTGCGGCTATCATTAGAGCTGGATCCAACGGCTCTCCTTCATCATTCCCAGCTAGCCAATAGCTAGGATTGTGTTTTCCTTGGCCAACTTTAGCTCCTTTCTCCTGCAAGCTCCGGCCGTCTCCGGCAAAACCCTCAAGCCACCACCTCCAACCGAGGTTTGGTTATCGATCATCGGTGAGAACTCAACCAGAGGTGACCGAAGTAGCTCTCCAGTCATTTTTGTTTTCAAGCTTGAACACTTAAAAAACTGAAATGGTCGCTCCACCATTTCTTCATGGATTTGAAAATGGACAGAAAGGGAAACTAGCACAGATGGAGGAGATAGGGAATCTGACCTGGTTGTGGGTATTAGACCTCGTGTTCCTCTTAGGGGCCATTTTGATTTTTCTGGCGATCTCCTTGCCATGTCCCTCCAGTAGAGCTCGATTCCTTCAGAAAGGTTAGGGATTCTTTTCCTAGGTTAGTTCTGAGAGTGATGGTGAAGCCAATTTGGGTCAGGGTCAGCCAAATCCCTATCTGCCATCAATTGGCAATTTCGGCAATGTTGCCACCTCCCAATCCAGCCACTCTTGTGGCTCCCTGCTGGCAGGAGAACTGCAGGGAATTACTCCTGAGCTCAGAGAGAGTCTTGGGAAGGGGAATTGAGGCCAATTGTTGGCTCTTCCATGCAATTCCATTAAAGTGGACGGGCATCACCTCCCCCCCCCCCCCCATTTGAATTTCTCCCTCTACCCAGTTGCCGCCTCACCCAAATATGATGGGGAATTATTGGGAAAGATGAGAGCATGCCAAGGAGAGGGGAATTGGGTGCCAAGTGGCACCCATCCCCAATCTCCTCTCCTTGGTCTCCTCTTGCTGGTGGTCGGCCACCCCTCAAATTGGGCCTCCTGAATTCCCCTCTAAACTAGGGTGAGTGGGCCTCCTTTGGGCTTAATTAAGTGGGCTTGAGCTCAATTGGGTTGAGCATTGGGTTCACTTGATCCAAGGTAGCCTAACTTGGTGATGGGGTTGAGTCACATTGGTGATATTGGGTCCATGGGCACCTATTGGGGTGACTTTAGGCTTTTTGTCATGACATAGTCATGAAAAAAATTCAACTTAGCTGTCTAATGGTTTGTGGGATGTTACACTACCAGACCTAGGCCTTACGTATGTCTCAACGCTAAAACTAATGGATAAATCATGTACTCTTGCTCGGCTAAAACCAGCGGAGTCTTATTATCAAAAGGGAAGGGTCAGCAGGAAAACGTCATCAAGACACCAGCTAAGCTGGCCCACAAAACCACAACCCCACCAGACTATAGTCTATCCCTTAGATTTCATCAGTGTGATGACTAGTAAGCTCGTAGACCATCCACAAGCAATCCTACATTCGGGATGAATATGTAATAGTGTGTATCAACACTCCTGAACCCATGTGTAATAAAAGTGCCTCCAGCACCCAAGCAATATCAACCTAGCTAGTCCTTAATAAAATAATGATTCTACCCATTATAAACTTGTACTTAATAGCACTCAAGGACAAACAACCAAGTCCTTACTAGGATATAATCATATCCTTCAAACTACATCAAGATCCCACTACCACTATTATCGAGTTGGCATCACCCTGAAACCCTAGGGTCCGACTCAAGTCTAGGGGTGTATAAAACATGGGTATATCTACTCGTGATCCTAAGAATTACTTGTGGTACCCATGCTACATTTGAAAATCACTGATTTGGGTTTTCCCCATAAACCTTGTCTCACATAGAGGAGAGAGTTCACTAAGTTTAATCATCGTGTGTCTCCACATGACTAATAATGTCCTATGAATACATGTTTTTCATCATCCCCATATGGTTCTCTACATGCATAGCAACTAAAGTTGTCATGATTATGTGTATACTTATGATTATAATCCATGTTTGGCGAGATTCATTTGTTACTCTAATTTTAACTGCAATATAGTGTTTATAGTATGGAATTCTCAATCAAGGTCAAGTTTCTTTATCATAACCAAAACAACATGTATACATGGTGATATTTCAGCAAGTTAACATCTAAATATCTAAATTGAAATGCACCAATTGACGTTTATTAGAATTCTTAAGCAATAAGTTAAAGTGGTTCATGAACAAGGGCAAGATTGCAAAAATTATAATCCAAGTCAACTCATTTCCAAATGCCCTAAACTTTTTACCACAGATTACTGTAAAAATTTGAGATTTTATTTCAGCCAAATGGACAGAATAATTTTCTTTATACCATCTTGTGGCAATTATTGAATTTAACTTCAAAACTTACACAAATTATGCTCCAAAAATTCTACAAATTTTTGGAGCTCTTGAGGTTGTCACCTTGTCATGTATCAATTTTCAAGTCATTTGGATAAAGATTGTTGGAAATATTCCAAGAATACCAAAAGGCTTAAGGTGCAAGTGGAGGGGTTTCTAGTTGATATTGCCTTAGTGTCGACGACAAGTCTAGTCGATATTGCCTTTGTGTCGACTACAAGTCTAGTCGATATTGACTTAGACAGACTTTAAATTAAGGACTCTTCCAGTTGACAAACAAGGTAAATCCTCTTTTCTAAAGGACTTCTAGTCGATATTTTCATAGTGCGACTACTGGTCTAGCCGACAAATGACTTAGAATAATTTTTCTTAAGTTATTATAGTTCCAAGCTCTTCAAGTCGACAGACAAGGTAAATCCTCTTGTCTTAAGATCTCTTAGTCGACATTGTCATAGTGTCGACTACTGCTCTAGCCGACAAATGACTTAGAATGATTTTTCATAAGTTATTCTAGTTCCAAGCTCTTCAAGTCGATGGACAAGGTATATCCTCTTGTCTTAAAATCTTCTAGTCGATATTGTCCTATGTCGACTAGAGGTCTAGTCGACAAAAGACTTAGGTTGATTCTTATATCAATATCCATTCTAGTTCCAAGGCAAGGTGAGTCTTCTTATCTAAGAGTTGTCTAGTCGACATTATCCTAATGCCGGCTATATGTCAAGTCGACAAAGACTTAGACTGATTTTATATTAAGATCCATTCTAGTTCTAAGGCAATGTGAGATTTCTTATCTAAGGGTTGCCTAGGCGACATTATCATAATGTCGGCTATATGTCAAGTCAACAAAGACTTAGATTGATATTATATCAAGATCCATTCTAGTTTCAAGGCAAGGTGAGATTTCTTATTTAAGGATTGTCTAGTCGACGTTATCCTAATGTCGGCTATATTTCAAGTCAACAAAGACTTAGACTGATTTTTCATAAGTTATTCTAGTTTCAAGACTCTTCCAAATTGACAGAGAAGGTAAATCCTCTTGTCTTAAGATCTTCTAGTTGATATTTCCATAGTGTAGACTACTGGTCTAGCCGACAAATAACTTAGATTGATTTTAAATAAGTTATTCTAGTTCCAACTCTCTTCCAAATCCTCCCCAGTTCCTACCAATAGACATACATGGCAAAACATGTATGCCACTAAAATTTGATTCACATTGACCAAAAGAATCATCTTATAGGTAACGATCTATTAAAATGAAATTATTCATAAAACCATTGGAAAATCATTTCCAAACATTATGAAATTTGGTGAGTGTGTTCATAACATCAGCAAGCATGTATGTACAAAATTTCATCAGCATCTGATTAGTAATTTCAGAAAAATACACAAAACTTTGAGATCCCTATGTTTCTGGCACAACATTTTCAAAATAAGACCTAGGGAACTATAGTGCACCAAATATTTTGTAACACCCCATTTTGTAAAGTTCTTCCCAAAGGCTACAAACTTCATGTTGAGCCTAAGGATTGGATCAACATGGATCATGCCCAAAAAGGGGCTTGAACATTGTTGGACAGGCTACATGTATTAACAGTGGGCTGCGTATAGCTAATATGCACAAATCTGGAAGTAGATCCGACGATTCCTGGTCATCTCCTTCCTCCAGCAGATGGCTGAGATTTGCTCGACCTAGGGCATTGTTTTTGGCCTCCCTACAACAAACTAAGCACCTCCTTGGCCAACCAACCTCACCACCACCTTCCTCTCGACAAGAGCCATTGATGGGTGGTGATCCGATGACTTAGGGTGGACAGAATAGTGTTTTCCGGCGAGAATTTAAATTTTAAATTCCTCTACGAATGTCAATGGAATTGAAGCTCAATGGAGCCCGTTTCTTCTCCTATTTTAATCTAGATGTTACCGACAATGGAGTAGAGAGGAAACACACCTATTTATGAGCCCTTGATTGGGTAGTTCTTCTAGGAGGAATGACGAAGGCTGTCTTCGGTGACCCTACTCCAAAGTGTGCTCTTGACTTCGTTTTCTCTAGTGGAATGGCTACTCGACTCCTTGGGTGATGAGAAAGAGTGGCAGATTTTTAGAATGAGGGAAGGGAAAATTTGAATGGGAAAATATCGTTATGGGGGGGGGGGGGGGGGGGGGGGGGTTGGCCACTTCCTTGGATGCTCCTCCTAGTTGCCAAGTGGATCCCTCTCTAATGAAAGTCAACTGGAAGTAATGGGAGAGCCTTCCCAATATATTAAAAGCACAAAACAAGGCTCTATGTGTCCTCCTCCTTTTGTCTCCACATGCATTACCAACATTCCTTCATGCATGTTGATCGTGTTAACCCACATTGACCACATCAGCTGATGTGGCATCCTAGGGTGAGCCCTGATTTACTAAAATGTCTATAAAATTGGATTGAGCCCAATGGAATTGGGTTTGGGCTTTAGGAATTCAATTTTGGGGCTTAGTTGACCATGGTTGACCTATGTTAACTTGGTCAAAATTGAAGATTTGGGTGGCTCATTCCTCATGCCCATTGTGGTCTTAGACCTATCACCAAGCCCTAGTTAGCAAAATGTGACAGATATCACACTATGGAGACTAACTCCAAGTGGGATGTTACACATACTATGTTACAAGAAATTAAAAAATGAATGATGACAAGGACAACCTCTCGAGCAATACTCCACCTCTTGATAATTCATTATAAGAATTGAGATGTTGAGCACCTTGATATGAATTTTATTAATCTTATGTAAATAAAATTAAATACCGGATCACTAGCTTTTTATAAAGTTGCTTATAAAATGTTTCTTAGGATATGTGATCCACTAAGTACTACTATGTATCTTTAAAAAGTCTTAATGAGCATTATGCATGTGAAGCACCTTGATAGTTGTTTTTGGATTGTGAAGGGTCCTTAGAGGAGGGTGAATAAGGGTATTAAAAAAATTCTTTTAACAATCTTTATTAATATAAAAACATTTGAAGTCTATAACTTGAAATTCAGCAATGAGATATTTATAAAAACAAAAAGAGTGACATAATTTTATTTCAATAAAAGGGGATCACAAGACTTTGATCTCTATAATGCTAGAAATCAAAGCGATAAATATAAAAATACATTTTTTTCTATGTCGACTTACACCTCAAATCGGTTGGCCTTAGATTATCTCTCCTTAGATAGGCCTCAAGCCGCCTCTAGACCTAAGTCTTAGTCTAGCCGTCTAACACAAGATGCAAATTTCCCCTTAAGCGTCACACGGACCTAGTCGCCAACACATGAGTAAATCCCACTCCCTAAGCATCACGCAGACCTAGTCTCCAACATACATGCAAATTTCACTCTCTAAGCCTCAAACAGACCTACTCGCCAACACAAGGGAGAATTCCAATGACACAAGAAAATGTAATCAAAAAATAAAGATGAAAAGTACAATAAAGAGAAAAAAGTCTACTCTAAAGTAACCCTTGATGATGATATCATTTCTCTTGCAAATGTTTGATATTTGTGGATTGAGAGTCTTTCTTTTCAATTTCCTTTGGTCCTCGAAAGTCTCCGCTTGATACTAGTTTATTGCGGCATGAGGACTCTAAGTGAATGTTGAGAGAAGGCGCCTTTGATCATCGTTTGGTAGCAGCCTTCAATCTTCTTGCATGATAAACTATTGATCTCTCTTGATAAAATCTCCCTTGAATGAGTAGGAATGACCTCTCCAAACCCTTTGGTCAGCTAGGGTGAATAGCCCTTCAAAATTTCATGATAAACGCCTTAGGGGAAGACAAGTTTGGGTTGTTTTAAATATAGAATGCATATGCATGGAGCTACCACAGGGAGGTAGCTCTATAACGCAGTGGTAGCGACCAGTCTTCAATTTCTTTCTTTCTTTGCTCTTCAATTCCATATCAATGGTTTTCATATTTGGAAACAAGTATTGTCACATGGTAGTATGATAAATCTTTGCCCCAAAAATGAGATTACATGCTCCTTTTTGTCTCCTCAATCAAGTTGTGATTGTTGGGGATGCCTAATAGTTACCGCCTGTGATAGGTCCTATCATGGCGTAGTAAGTCTTTACCAAATAAGTTTTGTGCTCCCATCAAAAATTGATCTCCTTCTCTATTTGTCTTTCAATTTGTAGATGATTGATGGTGTTGCCTAAAGATACAATAGCGTGATAAGTCTGCTTGTCGCGTGGTAGTGATTTCCTTTATGAGCTTTCATCTTCCGCCTTATCTTCTTTAAACCATCTCTACCCAGTTTTCTATCTAGAATGATTGCCACTGATAGCAGTAGCAGCTACCGCGACACAGTAGTGATCATTTTAATCCTTCTTCTACTTTGATCATCCCAAACAAATTTCTTTTTACTTGTCTTTATTATACAGTTATAGCTTGCACACTATAAACAAGAGCAAGATGGATCAAATACAAGTTAGGATCTGTTATCCTCAAACCAGGAGATGCGGAATACATGTTCCAACAAACTTTCTCTTTTGATAATAACAAATCCCATAATGAGAAATCAATCATTAATATTAGTGCTTTGTTTATGGTAGTGTACGGTGAGTGATATTCATGAAAATAGGTTTGTAGAATGATAGCGTTCATACCAATGTGTATGCCCCCCCTATAAATGTGCTCTCCCCTTACATATGTGCTCCCCTTACACAAAGTAGTTTTATAATTTTACTCCACCGGATTTCTACTCCACTAGATTTCTCAATTTATTCTCCTCTATTTGGTATTATCAAAAGAGGGTAGAAGTGAGTTTAGTCATGAAATTTATTCTCCCCCTTTATTCATGAAATAAACGACCACTTATTTTATATATAATAAGGATCGAGCAAAAAATGTGTATGCAATGAAAAAATAGTCGTGAAAATAAAATGCATGGGAAATGCACATGCAGAAACTAAATATGGAATAGTCAACAACACAGCTTAATCTCCCATTGTACAAATATAATCTTGTTGAACCATAGAACTAGTCATAAATGATAATGATAAATGGGATTTACGAATATAAAGACAATGCATAGCAAGGGAAATATATATATATAGATAATCATATAAGGTATAAGAGCACAACATAAAGAGATAAGCGTGATACACTAGTGATCATAGAAATGATTAAGTATAGAAAGATAATTAGTTGGCATCATGAAGGTAATGATAGACATGAAAAGTATAATATGATAAGTGATTACTTGTAATGAAAATTGTGATTAGTAATGTAAAGATAGACATACGAGTAAGAATGTATAGAAAATAACATATCAAGTGATTAAGGCTTGAAAATTGAGATGATCATAAGGATTAGCATTTTAGTTCATAGATCAAAAAGATTTTGCATTATAAGCTAAGTTTATAATATATGGATTAGTGTTTATAAACCAAGAGATAATGTTCATATGTAAAAGATAATCATTATACTTGAATTATATTTTGTCAAGCATGAAAGATATAACTATAAAGAGATTAAAGAAATACAATGTGAAATGATTTGCAATCCAAGCTTTAGTAAACATTATAGTGTTCATGTTAAGTTATTTAGTACATTTACTCATTTATGTAAAAAGTTATGTATTTGTACCTAAGTGTTAAATTATCATGAGTGAAGATTTATAAAAGACAATAATGTGTACAATATGTGATTTGATAAAGTATATATAAGCAATAATCAAGACACATGTAAATCATAATGTAATGTACACAATATCATCAAAATGCAAAGTAAAAATTACTTCCACTAATTCTAATGCACACAAAAATAGTGCAACTACCAAGGTGCTTCGCACAAATAATGCTCATTAATACTTATCAGGGAGCGAAGTATTTCTTGGTGGATCACAGAGTATTATTTTGAGTTTGGCTTTGGTGACTCGGTGTACTGAAGAGAAGTAAAGCTATGTGGTGCATTTATAAATTGTTTGCACAAGGCACTTTACAATTATTTTCAAGGTGCTCGACCTCACTATGCTTATGAAACTTATTAGGAGGAGAAGTAGTGTTTGGTGGAGTTATCTTTGTCATTTATTTATTTTTTTTATTTTAGTGATAAAGCTCTCTGAATTCACTTGTAGGCAAACATTCATTTTGTTTTTCAAACACACTTCTCTAATGTGGGTGCATGAATGGTGTGTTGGTAATTTTAACCGTGCATATTAAATAGTTATGTCATTACAATGCACATACATATATAAACAAGATTATAAGAAAATGTAGGAATCATAATATGTGAGTGTGAGAATTATTATCTAACATAAAATATCACTCATATTTAGAGGCATACTAAGTATTAATATAGGAGGTTCCTACATATGATTTTCAGTAATCATTTTAAGATATTTGCAAAGCATGAATAACAAAAACAATATTCAAAGAAGTTTGAAAATAAAATCATACATTATTGTGAATCTTTAAATATTATATGTATTCATGCTTGACTTGCTTTTATGAAAATAGAGTGACATAAGCAAAATATAAACTATAATGAACAACATATTTTGTATTTTGAAGTTCTTTTGTAATTTTCTAGATGATTTTTGAACATTTTCAAAAATAAAGATATAAGAAATAAGGAAATGTTTGATGAAACATAGAAGTCATTTTTCGGCCAAATTAGTAACAAGATATTCTATGGCGGCAACATAAAATTAATTTGAAGAAAGAATAAGAAAATTAGAATAATTAGCTATCGCCAGCAGTAGCACTTACCTTCGGGCGGTAGCAAATAGAGATTTGTAATTTTGCAAAAAAATCATGTTTTTTTATTTTTATTTTTGTTTCCGAATTTTATGTATTTTGTGTGTCCACTATAAGGTGCTCCTAATACAGGAAAGAAAACACGAAAATAAGTTAAAAGTTGTAGATTTTAAATTTTGACCCAAAGATTTTAGCAAAAGATTCAGGTGTTTTTCATGATCATGAATCCTCAAAAGGATAAATTAGTACAAACGATATAATCAATCATGACAAGAGATTTAAAATAACATTGAAGAAACATGTTCCAACAAATAAAATATGCATGAAATGAATAATCATAAATAGTACATGCAATAAATATAATATAGGTATGCTCAAGACCAAACTACCCCAATTTCACATCAACACAATAACCTCATACTAAGTGATGGATGGGCATGAGGAGCAGCACACATGTCATAGGGTGGGATGTGAGTCCCATATGCATACATAAATGGTCGCTCAACCTAACACTATTTCCCCCTCAGTGCCTCCCAAGGCCCACTGGAACCCTCCCTGGTTAAGGATAAGACATGACTTATAGGTCAGCACATCTAATGCACACAACCCTACACCCACACTATTGTGAGACCGATAATATAAGGAAGTGATCACAAACATATTAGTCACTAATACTTAAACAAACTATGGCTTTGTTGCAGGATGAATTTTGAAACCTCATTATAGTGTAGATAATTGATTTTAAAGTCATTTTAACGAGGTTATCATACACACTTATATAACATAGATATGATTATATTTAAGGAATGAAGCACACAAATTATAATGTAACATGGCATGATATCATGAATACAAACTAGCATAAGTTGTGAATGCATAGATACTATGTGGTAAGGCTAGAAACAATGAGACAAGATGATATACATGCAATCACAAGACTTAAAGCATATGATGAGATTGACAACATATCATGATAAGAGTGATGTAATGCATGAGCACATATAAGAATGATGCATGATTTTACAAAGTGAGTGTGAAATGAAATAACTGTGCATTAGTAGTGAAAATCAACACATACGCTCAATAGACCACACACATAAGAGTTTAAAACCGATAATATATATTCCAATTGTATTCATTGTGATATAATCAATTGATCTTTTGATTCATTATGATAGATACATAATAAACCTAGAATTATGACACATGATTAGAGAAAACCAGGCATGAGATATCAAGCATTCATAATCATGAGATTAATGATCTACAGTGATTTATGTGAAGTAAAGAATAGTCATTCATATTCATCCTATTCAATTTATTATGATGCAAGCTTATGCAAGGAGAATGTGTCATAAAACAGCATATATCGGATCTGATCATGAAACATATTAGCTTAACACTAGAATCAATAATAATGAGGGGACACAAGTATAGTGTAGCTATTTCAGAGAGTTATCACCCAGCACATAGCAATTTATTAAAAAAAAATTTCAATTTTAATATGTATAATATGTGTTTCCCATGCAGATGTGAGCATCCAAGATGGTTTAATATAAAGAAAAATAAAGGCACACAAAGAATACCAAAAAACAAAGAAAAGAAAGCATAGTCATTTTTATTCAAATCGTTAGAAGAATATTCCATGGTATCAACATAAAATTAATTTTAAGAAAAGTCAGAATAATTAGCTTGTGTTTATTAGTTCATATTTTTAGGGTTTTCTTAGTGTATTTTATATCTTAGTTGTGATTACCCTTATCATGAAGTAGACAATGAGTGTGTCCCTTTCAGTTTTGTTTTTACTTCATGTACTCTAATGATTCTTAATGAGTGAGTGATTTAGGTAGTCAAAGTAGAACTAACGTGGTGGTTCCTTTGGATACCCAAATATATTAAGGTGATCTAGTTTGTAATATAGATTAATGAGCCTTCATGTGTGAAGTTGAGGAGTTGATTTTAATCACCAGTATTCATTCATATCTTGGTTGGATATAATTTTTATTTTTAAATTTCCATATTAGTTATTTTTATATTGAGGATTAGAATAATAGTGATTTTTTGAAAACCGATTGATAGGAAATTTGTGTGTATTCTCATTCAATTTTTGATAGGTGTAGCTTGATGTAGTGGATTGCAATTTTGAGAGTTCATATATATGAGTTGTGTAAGAGATTTAATTTTTGACTCCAACTCATTGTTTTTTAGCTTAAAGTTTTTTCTTACTTTAGTGTAGGCAAGGGTGCTATTTTTAACAGTGGTAGCAATAGAATTTATATGTTTTTCATAATCTAATCTAAAACTTTCAAAAGTATCATCAATTTCTGTAATTTCAAGTTGAAGATTTTGACACTTAGAACACTCGTTTTTTAAGGATAAATTTTCTAAAATTAATTTTTCATTCTCCTTTTTCAAGGCGTTAATTTTTTATCTTGCTTTTTTTAATGCAACGGACACAGAATTAAAATTTTCGTCAGAGTGTATAGGAAGGCTTATAGTGCTTTTAAATGCGGAATTTAGATTTGAACATAATGTTCATATATCACTTTCTTTTGTGCTTGATGTGCATGAAGTAGCGTTATCCTCTAAGCATGATTCATCTTGACCATCTTCACTTGGATCCATGCAAATCTAATTTATTTCACAAATTTGTGATTGTTCAACACCTGCATGAGGAAGACTATAAATTTCCTCAAGAAATCTCCAAATTTCATAAACGGTAAAAAAAAAGAATAAATCAATTTGAAAATATATTTTGAATCGCGCAAAATAACCTATTCACGGTTAAGGCATTCAAAACACATTCATTTCTATTTATTTTATTCGGTGGTTTTGTTACAGTGATATTCAATACATCTGTTTAAAGTGATGAGAAACTTTTTATTAATATTTTCCAACCTTCATAGTTCGCTCCGGTGAATACAATTTGTGCTAAAGATTTTTCATTACATAAAACTCATCCCCCCCCCCCCCCCCTCCCACCTCTCTTTGATGTGAGATCACGATGCCCCATCTATTCTAGGTGGTGAAACCTTTTTGGAGCAACCTAGCTCTGATACCACTTATTTGATCGTGAGATGCCTTTAGAGGGGGTGAATGAGGGTATTAAAGAAATTATCAATCTTTATCAATATAAAAACCTTTGAAGACTACAACTTGAAATTTACCAATGAGATATTTATAAAGACAAAAAGAGAGACGTTATTTTTATTTCAATAAAAAAAGATTACAAGCATTGATCTCTATAACGCTAGAAATCAAGACTGCTGAGAAATTTCAAAGCACTAAAATAACAACACAATATGATAAGAAGTTATGGTTGGAGTTGATATAGTGTAATAATATTTCAAGTAATAAAAAACGCAAGTGCACGGTGTACAAATGTAATACCAATGCAAATATGAGCTGATCCACAGAGAAGTTTAATTTTACATTAATCGAGGCAAACTATAAATAAAAGGTTGGATTGATTTGGTTAGAAACGAGATCTTAATTTGAGAAAAATAATTTTAAGAAATATGTCTTGGGTGTAATTTTCATTAAAATATTTAACATATGATTATTTAATAAGAACTTATCACGATATAATAAATATATATAGAAGTTGGGATGCACAGAAAATTCTTATTTTTTTATAATTCACCAAAAAAATTTGTATAGTGTTTTTCACATATCACATCAAATTTACTTAAGCATGAGATATATGCGAGCGATGTAAGATAAAATTTTTGGTTATATGAATTAATAGAGAGCTTCAAGAATGAGTCTGAAAATTTGCTTAACTCAGTAAGAATATTTTGTATGGACTCGCGTTATATAGCATTGAACCTTCTGAGGAATGCAATATGCATATTAGGCTACATAAAATATCAAAGGTTATTAAAATTTTTGTATACAAATGCGATTAGTGATGAGTAATTATAATAATCACATAATTAAATAAATAATTACATTGCACCCGAAACAAAATGAAACTACTCACGCATGATTTGTTTTACAAATATTATAGGAGAGATCATTGTAGAATAATATATAAGCAAAGAAATATTGTATTGGTCCAAAAAGAAAGACTTACAAACTTGCGCGGAGCGCATATATAAGCTTGTTCCCAATCTACATCCTCTTCCACAATCTCACAAATATTACTCAAGTGAAATCTATTCTCAGCTCAAAAATTTTGGTACCCTCTTCATCATAAATGAGGGGAATTTATAGAGAAAATTCCTCCAAAACTCAATAGAAAAAGAGCGGAAAAAACTGGATAATCCAAACATGAATTGGCGTTTCAGTTCAAGAGAGCCGAAACGCATGAAATATACGCTCAATGAATTCAGCGCCCATATTGCACTGATTTTAATTCAGCGCTATTAGAGGGCGCTGACTGAGTCAACGACATGGGCATTGGAATCAAAACAATGCCCAATGGGCGTTGTTTTCATTCTAGTGCCCTTGGTGGGCGTTGACCAGGTCAGCGCCCACTTGGGCGCCGAAATCTTTTAGAGCCCAAGTGTGGGTGCTAAATTGATTATTCAGTGTCACATTGGTGCTGAATTAATTATTCAGTGTAACATCGACGCAATTAAATTAGTGTTACAAGAGCGGGGTTTAATTCATTGTTTTTCGGGCATTTTGGCTAAATGGTGTCATGAACTCTATTGTTGTGGTTGTATGGATTGATGCACAGCGCAATTTTAGACGGCCATCCAAAGCTAGACTTTTGACGCATTTGTTCCAATATTTATTGACCCGTATATACTTTGTAATCTGCACACGAAAACATAAAATACCCTGAAAAGTATTATTTTAAATAAAATATAACATAAAAGACTACGAAATAAATGTATTTTGGTGATTTTATCACCCATCCACAGTTAACTAATTGCTCGTCTCTGAGCGAAAAAAACTGGATAAATATTCTTTTCGTGGAATATTTGATTGCACTTAGCACGTATAATAAGCATTTAAACTCTTAGGTTACCCTAGTGGACGAGTTGAGTCTCGTGAGGATTTTCAGTGAATTACACCCACAAAATTCAAACCTTAATTTGTAAGTACATCAATATATAAATATTCGTAAGAGAACATTGGAATTCATAAACATGGACAAATAATTTTATTTTTAAGTCTTTAGATTTATACACACTTTGATAAACACACGACCAAATTTTCTCACATTTTAAATAAATATTAATCAAGTATATATCTTAGATATTATGTCTATAATTCTAAGTGAGATATCTAGTTTGAAATACATATTTTATAACATTAGTGATTCACCTTTAACTCAATTGTTTTTTATTCAATCTAATAATCTATAGGTTATAGATAAATTCAATTTATGAGAAAAATAACATAAGTTAGTGCAGAAGACAAATTTGTAAAGACATGTTAAAAAGTTCTCTTAATATTGAAATTGTAGAACACGTATATTAAAGTCATGGAGATGATCATTTTATCACGCGGGCTTCATGAAACACATTTGAGTAAGCTATGATTTCAGAAAAACCTAAAGACAAAATGTTCTCATGTAATAGTTAAAGATAGCTCCCTAGATGCCTCAAGAAACAATGCCCATTAGGTGTCTCTTTTTATTGTTTTTTTATTAATTTAGTTTTTAATTACTAAATTCTATTTAAATTATTACTAATTTTATTAATTAATTATAATGAGTTAAAAATCTATAAATAGGGGAGTGGAGAGAATGAGGAGTTCTTTGTTCATCCTCTCTACTCCACCGAGTAAGTGCCAACCAACTCCATCAAGTGCCTCCCAACTCCACCACGTGATGACTTCATCTCCCTCGGACGCCGCTCATGTAGTTATGGAGAACAAGCATACGACTCTAGTTTGGGAGCACTTCAAAAAAGTGAAGATCGACAACGATTTTAAGGCGAAATGCAAGCACTACGCGAAGCTGCTGACCGACAGCGGGAACTTAACATTTGTGCGTCATATCAAATCGTGCATTGTGAAACAAGCCCAAGAGTCAAGCCACTCACAACTTTCATGATTTGTGCAAATTTAGACATGATCAAATGCAACTACGGGAGTTGCAAATAGAAAACATCATCAAACGTGGATTGTCATTCGATCACTACAAAAACGAGGACGAAGCCTTGTACATTCACAAAGAAAGTATCATCATGTAAGTAGAAGTAGCATTAGGCGAGATGCATACAAATCATATTTATAGTCGAAAAATTCTTTAATTAATTATTTTGAAAAACTAGAATGTATAGTTAATTTAACGAGCGACGTTTGGACTAGTAGTCTTAAATTATTATTATCATATATGTGTATCATTTGTCATTCAATAATCAAATTTCATGGGATTTTTGCAAGCGTATTATTAGTTTTGAAAGTTTGAAATTTCGGCATACCTATCAAGTGATCTACCAAATGATAACTAAAATTATGAGTATCTTTTTCGATAACGCAACTAATAATACGTCTGCAATTGAAAACTTAAAACGAGATTCAAAATTTATGTTAAATAAAATATTTTTTTCATACCCGTTTTATAAACAATTATATTAATAAAATTCATTTTATGCTACAATTTATATATAGTTAAAAAAGATAGAATTTAAAAAAAATCATAAAAGAACAAGGACAAAAAAATTTAAAACAACAATTTGATGTCTATAAGATAAAATTCAACATATAAAATATTATAAAGACCTGTGAGACAAAACGCTACTAATGAAATTTTATTCGGGTAATAAAATTTACAGTTTAAATGATATTGGTTGAGAAATAATTAAACATTATTAGTAGAATATTTTTATAGAGAAACAACTAATTTATTAATGTTTATTATCCAACTAGTTCCTTGTTATCATTTTTTTTATTTTAATTACAAGAAACCTATATTATTTTAAACAAAATGCACATTGGTGATTGATAATTGATGTAATGTAAAGAAAATATATTAAAATATTATATAGAAATGTCACCGGTGTTTTCTTATGCCACAACTTTAAATCCTTTATTAAGAGTAGGTGCAGAAAATTTAATATAAGATATCAATAATAATTTAAACATTTTAATAACTTTTATGAATTATGAAACATTAGTATTTCAAATTTTACGTTTACAAATTTTTATAATTATTATAATTAATTATTTAACTCGCTGTCACGGAAAAAAAATAACGCAAACTAAAACTAGTAATTCGTTTAAAAATACAATTTACAAGTTAAGTTCTAAAAAAATCACGAACCACGAGTACTTTAAATGAATTAAAATTAAATACAAAAATGCAATTTAAAATTTTCATGTAATAATGAAATAGAAAATTTTGATATTTTAAAATAGTGAAAAAATAAATTAAATAATTGTCCAATTTTGGCCTTAATGACCAGGAATATACTAACTATCTAAGCTAGTATCATAGTTTTGAAGTCTGCATTTTCTTTTAGTAGCAGACTATTGAACGAGCGCAGGAGCCGACTAAATGAAGAACTTAGAAATCTGCAAATGCTACAAGAATCATTTAGACACAATAAAGAGGACGCAACATATTTCGTCAATTAAATATAGCTCGTTTGAAGGTCTAAGCATATGAGATTTAAATGATGACAAATAAATTTTAAAAGCAATGAAGATGACACATCTCAAAAATTTGTAGCATTTGATTTGGAAATTTTTTATTTGAAATTATTATTGTAACATTATATAAAAAATTGGATATATGAATTTCAAAGCACTTCAGCATTTTATAAATTTTAAAAACTTTATATACTTTTTTGATAATATTAATAAAAAGAATTATTTTTCCAAATTTGAATGATGATTTGCTATTTGTAACATTTTGTAATTTTATTATATAGAAATAAAAATAAATATTAATATATATTATATAATTAATAATAAAATATATGCATATAAGCCAACAAGGCATGGGAACCGCCTGCAAGGCCTAATGAGGCCCCCTTTGGAAGAAGCAGTTTTTCCGACCGATGCCCGTTCCGAAATCTCCGTCCAAGATGTCCTCTATTCTCCCGCGTGGACTTTCAAATGGAGGAGATCAAAACTAAAATACCGAACCGGAAAAGTGAACTCGTTTGGTTTATTTGCTTAGTAGAACCCGGAGTCCGGGAATCAGACGGAAGAATTTTCGCTTTGGAAGAGGGCCTTGGCCCGGCCTGCCAGGCCTAATCAGGCCCCCTATAGAAGAGGGTCTTGGCCTGCTTACAAAAGTCAAGCCCGAGCCTGAGTTCAAGGAAGCACGGGCCCAACAAGCCCAACCTTGGCCTACCAGGACTTCTGGATAGCTAATACACACACACACAAGTGATAAGCACGAGGCTCCGCCCCAACCGCCAACCGCGACAATATCTCAACCACGATAGGCTCAGAGCTCCTCCCCTATCAATTATTTAATACAGCTTAAAATAAACAATATCAATTAATTAATGCAAAAACAGTTATACACCGCTTTTCAATTTTTGTTAGTAAAGTTGATTGGTTTAATGATAGCTCCTCAAAAATATCACTGACATAACTAATGACAGCCTTCCTCAAAAAGATCACTGACATGCCTAATGACAGTATGTAACGCCCCGGCCCTCCCCCTTAGGGGCCACGTAGGCATGCTACCGGGTTGAGGCCCAAGCACCCCAAAGCCTCTCCGCGCCACTATTTCTCAGCAACGGCGCATTGTTGAGGCCGGGTCTCGAACCCGCAACCTCCTTGATAAGGAGTTTTCAAACCACTCATCATCACCAATTGAACTGCAGCTCAATTGGTGATGAGTGGTTTGAAAACTCTTTATCAAGGAGGTTGCGGGTTCAAGACCCGACCTCAACAATGCGCCGTTGCTGAGAAATAGTGGCGCGGAGAGGCTTTGAGGTGCTTGGGCTGCAGCCCGGTAGTGTGCCTACGTGGCCCCTAAGGGGGAGGGCCGGGGCGTTACACAGTATACCATTGTAGCTGTAAGAGCTCTGCTAAAATCTTCTTTGGATTTTATGAATTTTTATCATTATTTTTATATGTTACGACATCAAATTAAAAAAATAAGAATATATTAGACAATTTTGAATGTTTCACCAAACTCAAACTTTTCCCTCTATGAGATATGATTCCAATATGATACATCCTATTACATAATATTCAAATAATACTGATATAACTTTCAGACAAAAGAAAACAAGTTAGAGAACACAACAGTTTTGTAAACAAGATCGCATCTTTCTTATGATTTTGTATTTTTACTGTGGAAAATTAATGGCAGCGAGCCTTCAACTGTCATACTCACCAACAGCAGCAGCTGTCGAATTAACAGATGGGCCTTCTAGCCTTCTCAGAACCTCAGGAGCTCCTGAAGAATCCCTTATGATCTTGCATGAAATCAAAGATAAAAAATGATTGATTAAAAAATAATAACAAAAAATATCACATGATTGAAGTTTCATTAAATGTCTTTGAACCATTTGAATTTTTAAAAAAGACAGACTGAGCTCTTTATGAGTTTGTAATCAAATAGCATATACAACAGCAACAACACTCGATCCTTTATGCCGCTATAATGGGGTCGACTATATGGATCCTTTGTCGTGTCAGTGTCCTATCTTTAGTCATAGTCTCACTAATGCCTAAGTACATCGTGTCTTTCCTAATAGTCTCATTCCAAGTCTTTATTGGTCTGCCCCTCCCCCGTTTAACATGCCTAGTGACTAAACTCTCCCAACGCCTAACAGGTGCCTCTAACGGTCTCCTTTGTACATGTCCAAACCATCTTAGTCGAGCTTCTCGCATCTTCTCTGCATTTGCGGTCACTCTTGTCTTATCCCTGATACATTCATTCATAACAGGCTCATGTATAAGCATTCTCATCTCCGCAACTCCCATTTTTGCCCAAATAGCATATATTATATAAAATTTTAACCAACGTTTTTTCAGATCACCATTAATGAATGGTTTCAGTCAAGGTTTTGAGAACCGGATCGGAGATTGAACCGGATCGGAGATTGAACCATAATAACCTAATAATATAAAACATATTTTAGTATTATTATATTATTTAACATCACGCATAAAATAAAACACATTCAATTGTAATATACAAAACGTCTCCATTGTGAAATATAGCATTCAAATTTACCTAAACGTTGTAATTAGGCATTCATTAAAACATTATAAAATATCCACAATTTCTACAAAAAATAGTTTTTAAATTGGCTCAAATGTATAAACGAATAAATATTAAATACATGTTATAATATTTTTAAATCTTAAATCTAATGTTTTTATTTAGAGCCGACTACTTTAGAAAATCTATAACTTCAAAATGTACGGCGCCTCAGGTGGTTAACCCTTTATAATTTCTAGAGGTTATGGGTTCGAATCCGGCAGCAGACAATAAATTTAAAACTTCTAATTTTTGAACTGTAAATTGGCCCGAACAGTTGATTGAAACCGGGACCGGTCGGCGGTTCGACTGGTTGAACCGGCCGTCCGGTTTCCAAAACGTTGGGTCCAGTTGCCCTTTCTATGCCATCCCTTCCGTGTCCACAAAGACTCAAACAACACCGCGGACCGAGGAGAAATTGAAATTCCAGTCGAGAGATATTTCGGGATGTTTCAAATATCATATTTCAAAGTTTACTTTTCAAGTGCCCGGGGGGGATTTTGTGCATGGATGTAATGAAAAGTAAACTTAGAGGGGAGGTTTTTGTACAAAAGATAGAGAGTGCCAAGAGGGAATTTTGTGCATGGATGTTATGAAAGGTAAACTTAGAGGAGAGGTTTTTGTACAAGAGATAGAGGGGTGCAATCTCTAATTTCAATATATACATTTAGCTGTAGAGTATATATCATTCAATGGATGTGTCAATGTGGTCTCCGATGCCCTACCGAGTTCCCGGGCTGGTGCTTATTTTGTGACGCCCTTGGTTCAAGGCATTACAAGAATTTTGGGAAATAAAAGAACCTAAAAATGGCTCAACAGTCAGATTTCCAAGTGCCTGAACTTATTACGCTTATGTCACTTTGTATTCCAATTTAAGTGCACACCCCTAGGGTCATGATGAAAATAAGCAATGAATTAATCCTTTAGTCTCTCTTAGTTTCTCACCTCTTCCTCTTCAAGTTGGAGTTAGGTTTGAGCAAGGGTCCCCTCTTCCTTTACTTAGGTTGAGCTCGGGTCTCTTGTATCTTTGCAACCCTCACCACCTTCGATCACCTCCTCGACGAGACAATCATGCAGTGGGGGAAAGCCCATAATAACTTCGCAGCGGAGCCACCCTTCTTCCTCAACTGTCTCAAAATCAACAGTCAGCAAAACTCCAACCACTGTCTGCAAGAAGTCAAGCACACAGGCCTCAAGCCACCGCGCCTCAAAAAATCAGTTGCTGGAGATTTGCAAGAATCTCTATCAGAGCCCATCGCTTTGCCATGCAATCCTGGTCGCAAAACCAAATACCCAAACGTTCACTAGACTGTATCACACATTGACTGAGTCCAACCTAGTTGTGGCTTCTTTGTTACAACACTGAGGTCCCCATCGACTTCCTCAGCCTCAGTGTCGAGCCCATGATAGCAGACAGACCTTCCAGCTCCACGACAACCTACCGTGCCTACTTCGTCTCCCACAAAGAAACCAGCCAGGGCGTTGACAACAAGGGCTATCCCAACACCTTCCTCGATTTGCTGGTCCCGTCCACGTCGACTAACCAGCGCCCAATTTTCCTCTCTTCATCAAGCAGCCCTTCCCTTTCTCTCGAGCCCGGTGCAACGGGCTTACAAGCCCCATCGAGCTCAGCGCTCATCGAATCCATCACTGCATCAAAACAAGTTGCACGCCATCTCCTTCTCCACAGAATCAATGGTCCAGTTATTCATTAATAGCTTATTTTTTATTGGATTAAGGAATTGATTAAGGGTGTTGATATTCGCAGACCCAATATGGCTATTTGTACTAAATTCAAACTTAAATAGTTTTTTAACCCCCAAAAAATCCTAAATGTATCCCCCGCATAACCCTCGCCTGCTCCTTTCTAGCCTCACCAACGCCATCCCACCGCCTCATTGTTGCATAGTTATGAGTCAGTTGCACATAACTCCTGGCAGTCTCCGGCTTCAACTCCATCACCTCCTCCGCCAGATCCACACTATCTGTCGCCCTGCAAGCATCCAAAACAATCCCCAGAGCATCATCATTCGCCGCCGGCGACATGGATCAAAGGAACCTCAACCCCTCTCCCACATTCCCCGCCCGGCAAAAAAGATCGACAACGCAAGCGCAATGCTCAAGTCGTGGATCTACTCCGAACTTCTCTTTCACGGAATCGAAGATGGAGAGACCCTCGGAAGCAGGCCCCGAGTGACTGCAGGCGGATAGAACTGAAAGGAGCATGACAATGTTTGGCTCCATTTCAGTTCTCAGAGAATCGGAATACGTCTTAAAAGCAGCCTCCCCCTTTCTGTGAGACGTGTAGCCCGCGATGTTCGCGCTCCAAGCCACCACATCCTTCTCCATCATTCGATGGAAGCACTTCTCCGCCGATCTGATATGACCGCATTTGGAGTACATGTCAACCAGGGAAGTGTCCATGGAAAGGGACTAGGGGTGTGCAAAAATAACCGAAGAACCGAGAACCGGACCGGAACCGAACCGAACCGAATGGTTTGGGTCGGTTCCATATAGGTTCGGTTAGGGTCCGGTTCTCATAATATCAGAACCGACAATTCGGTTTGGTTTCTGGTTCCAAGGGTCGGGTACCCAGAACCGACCCGAGAACCGACTATCAATGTTAAAAAAAATATTTTGAAACAATGGTTATAGTCCTACGAAGCACGGATACACGAAAAATGGGGTCGTACCCGTACCGGGTATGTTTCCGGTACGGGTACGCGTATGGTACGCCCCGATATGCATTATATCGCAATCCTAGGGTTTTCTCGGTTCATTTCTTCCGCGCTCCCGCTCGCTGCTGTCCCTCCCGCTCGCTGTTGTCGCTCCCGCTCGCTGCTCTCGCTTGTGCCGCTCCTGCCGCTCCCTCTTCCTGCTGTCGCCGCTCCCTCCTGCCGCCGCCGCTCCCTCCTGCCGCCGCCGCTCCCTCTTCCTGCTGCTGGTGCCGCCGCCGCTCCCTCTGTAAGTTCTTCTTCTTCTTCTTCTGGCTGTGCAATTTCCTGGCTGTACTATGCAATTTCCTGGCTGTACTGTGCAATTTCCTGGCTGTGCAATTTCTGTTCTGCAAGTGCAATTTCTGTTCTGGCTGTGCAATTTCTGTTTCAATTCAATAGCAATTTCTGTTTCAATTCTGTGCAATTTCTGTCATTTCTGTTGTGCAATTTCTGCTGCAATAGCAATTTATGTTTCAATTCAACAGCAATGTCATTTCTGAAGTGCAATTTCTGTCATTTCTTCTTCTTCTTCTGTGCAATTTCTGTCAATTTCTGCTGTGCAATTTCTGCTGCAATAGCAATTTCTGTTTCAATTCAATAGCAATGCAATTTCAGCTGTGCAGCATTATTATATGTGAGAATAATTGCAACATTATTATATGTGATTATTTATTCTGCTTCAATAATAGGCTTTTTTACATGTTTAATTATATTATTTCTGTTGTAATTTTTATATTATTGTTTTTTTCGTCTTGTTCTTATTACAGTAATTATGTCTCAATCACAATCTCCGATTAGTGTCACTGGTTCAACTTCTACCTCAGCAACAAGTAGATTTATTTCTGATGACGCAAACAAAGATGTTAGTGCGCCACTTTGGGATTATGTATCTCTTATCCATAGTTGAGAAGTTGGTGGAGGAAACAGAAAATGGAAATGCAACTTTTGTGAGATAGAATTCAGCGGCTCGTATTCTAGAGTAAAAAGCCACTTGCTTAAAATACCGGGGATGATGAAGAAAATGAGTGATGGATAGGCCGTACTTCATTCTATGATTATGAACATTTATAATTTATGTCTAAAAACTTCATTCTATGTATTAATTATGATCTTGTATTTCAATTGACTATTTATGCTTCTTGTTTTATTGTTTTGAGAATTTATATTTGTATTTGTGATATATATATGTATTTATTTATTATATTTAATACAACGTATCCCGCCGTACCCGTATCCTTGTTTTTTAAAATTTGTCGTACCGCCGTACCGGATACGTATCGTACCCGGTACCCGTAACCGTACCGGTGCTTCGTAGTTATAGTCATACTGCTTAATACGCGAAAATAATTGAGAATATAGTCGTATTGCTAAAGAAAATAGTTGTTGTACTTGTGTAGTTCTATGACTTCAATATTATAAAGAGTCTTCATTCAATTATTTTGAGACATTGATAATGTATTACAAAGAATCATGAGTTTGAAGAGCCATTTTTTAAATTATTTTGAGACATAGGTAGAACCGAGAACCGAACCGAAACAAACGGTTCGGATCCGATTCTATACTTTAGGACCATGGGTCGGTTCCGGTTCCAAAAGTTTGGAACCGAACCTATATGGGTCGGTTCTTGATTTTGGGTGGAACCGAACCGATCCGAGTTGCACCCCTAAAAGGGACGACTCGACTTCATGTCGGATCATGAAGTTGTGCATCAGCTTTCCCTGATCGAGTGTATCCATGGCCGCACAGTTTTGAAGGAGGGGCGTAACAGTGATTGCATCTGGTCTTTGCATAGCTGAAATCATTCTGATGAAGAAGCGCGAGGCCTCTTCTAGACGAGCGTTCTGAGCATGGCCGAAAATAATTGCAATCCATAATACCAGATGTTGGAACCCGGATACCGGTCCAACTGTTCGAGACTTGGGGGTGACCAAAGGTTACTCGTTTAGTGATCGACCCACGTGAGACAAGGTGATAAGAAGCTAGAGAGCATACAAAACCACTCCAACCTGCCTACAAACAAGACTCGCGTGCTGCAGCGAGGAGGTCCCGCCACATACCCGGAAGTCTATAGGAACGTTCCCTCCTAAAGCCAATGCTGAGCTTTGCACAAGAGAGGCAGGCAAGGTACTCGCCCACCATAGGGGGGGGGGGGGAGGTGTCTTCTACTTGTGCCTTAGGGTCCAATTTATAAGCAAATCCAAATTGACTGCGAATAGCTGTTCCCGCCTTCTGAAATGGGTTGCAGATAGCGGCTCCCGCCTTTTGACGGGGTGAAAATCTGTACTCGCCCCAGGTGGTGGAGGTCTTCTGTACTCGCCCAGGTGGGGAAGGTCTTCTGTACTCGCCCAGGTGGGGGAGGTCTTCTGTACTCACCCAGGTGGGGGATGTCTTCTGTACTCGCCCAGGTGGGGGAGGTCTTCTGTACTCGCCCAGGTGGGGAGGTCTTCTGTACTCGCCTAGGTGGGGGAGATCTTTTGTACTCGCCCAGGTGGGGGAGATCTTCTGTACTCGCCCAGGTGGGGGAGGTCTTCTGTACTCACCCAGGTGGGGGAGGTCTTCTGTACTCGCCCAGGTGGGGGAGGTCTTCTGTACTCGCCCAGGTGGGGGAGGCCTTCTGTACTCTCCCAGGTGGGGGAGGCCTTCTGTACTCTCCCAGGTGGGGGAGGTCTTCTGTACTCGCCCGGGTGGGGGAGGTCTTCTGTACTCGCCCCAGGTGGTGGAGGTCTTCTGTACTCGCCCAGGTGGGGGAGGTCTTCTGTACTCGCCCAGGTGGGGGAGGTCTTCTGTACTCTCCCAGGTGGGGGAGGTCTTCTGTACACGCCCAGGTGGGGAGGTCTTCTGTACTCGCCCAGGTGGGGAGGTCTTCTGTACTCGCCCAGGTGGGGGAGATCTTATGTACTCGCCCAGGTGGGGGAGATCTTCTGTACTCGCCCGGGTGGGGGAGGTCTTTTGTACTCGCCCAGGTGGGGGAGGTCTTCTGTGTTGTCCTCATGCATATCTGATCTCGACGAATTACGGGTTATACACCAGATCTCGATCTTCCATCGATTTGAATAAGCTCTGGAACTGCCTCAAATGTCCGCATTTGGCGTAGAAGGTGATGAGAGAGTTCTCGACATAGCGTTACGAATTTCTCCAGGAAACCGCTTGGGGAATGAATAGTGTTTTGAAATATAATTATAATTCCAGGATCTACAAATAGCCAAGGGTTACAAATAGCCAATGAGGGTTTGCGAATATCAACACCCCTAATTAATTACTTCCTACATTAATCATATGCGCTTCCATAACCAAAGGTTACAAATAGCCAAAGAGGGTTTGCGAATATCAACACCCCTAATTAATTACTTCCTACATTAATCATATGCGCTTCCATAATCATGGGTACTGCCACCATGACATCAGATGAGTTTGTCTGACAAAAGTATGTGCAGGTCATGACAGCTTTGGAGCACTTGAATCGGGTTCTATAAGTTGCTTATGAAGCAACACAAGCATTTTCGTCACTCTCATTGCCAAAGTTGAGAGCCTTCAAATTGTACAGCAAGATCCCCGTTGCGATTACTCAATCTGAATTCATGCCCGATGTGCACTCGGACACCCTCAATACAACACTATCAATCCATGCGGCCTCCATCCAGCACCCCCTCTCCGACCACAAATTCCACTGGCTTCGATTCATCATCCCCGGTGTCTACCCCAAATGTGCTCATCTAGAGGCGTCCCCCGTGTCGACACCAATCACCAAGTGCACAGCCAACCAACACCAACCACAAAGCATGTTGTTACGCAGGCGATGAGCTTTTCGCATCATAACTCTGTCAGTTCGCGCAAGTGCGGCTCACCGAGAAACAAGACCTCGATAATAAGGACTCATTATAAGACAATATTCTGCGAGATATAAGAACTAGAATGTCCTCATTCAAGCACCTCCCGGGCATGAGGACAAGCTCAACGTGAAAGAGGGGTCGGATGCTATGGTCCAAGTGTTGGGACTTATTAAGCTTATGCCACCTTATATTTTTATTTAAGGACTCTTAGGGTCATGATGGAAGTAAGCAATAAATTAATCTTTTAGTCTCCCCTCTTCCTATTATTAGGTTGAGTTCAGCTCCCTTGTATCTCTACCTCTCTCGCCACCTCCGGTCGCCTCCGACGACGAGATAACCACCTGCTACATGGGAAGCCCGTAACAGAGGGATGGAGTGTTAATGTCCTTGATATGTGTCTTTAAGTTAGAGAGTTAATTATGAGTCGTGTTTGTATCTTTAAATTGGGAGTTAATTTGGATTTTACCTCATGCATATTGGCTTTCTAATTTATGTGGGGGGTATGTTTACATTCGGTACAACTGTGTCGACTCTTTTACAATTGTGTGTGCTGTATTTAAAAATCTCCGGGGATTAAGGAAGGCAGGCAGGAAGCAATTCAAAACCCTAGCTTCTCTTGAGATTTCAATAGCTCTCTTCTCCAAGGTAACACCACTATCAGACACCAATGTTAAAAGTTTTGGTGTATCTCTTCCCCACCTCCAGTCATCTTTCCTCACTTAATCTAGGTTCTACCAAGTCATGAAGATTGAATCATTACAAAGATCTACTGCTTGGAAAACTCTATCTAGTAAGCTAGAAATTACCAAGATGTACTGGAATTTTGCTTAGAAAAATAACCTTAAAAAGAACTGATGTTCAACGCTTATTTGAAAAATTAAGATTATCTTGTGGGGGACTGGGGGTCATTGCTCATACTTAGCTAAAACGTAAATTACTATTACTAATTTCATAAACAAAAAACTTACCAATATTTCTTCATCCAAGTATGAAATCATGATCAATCTCTGAAAAGCTCCATCTGAAAGCACATAAAAGGAGGTTCAAGAAATTTGGGTAAATATTGATACAAGTTTGAGACTGGCTAGCAGAATTTCCATACCCAAAGGTAAAACACCACCACATTAATGAATATATGTTTGATGTGCAAATTAGAGTCTATTTGAGACAGCGGTTACCGCTTGGCTTGATCTTTGCAAACCACCTAGGTTGTGCCCCACTCGCACAGAGAACCGAATCCATGTTCGGGAGTTTTGCATTCACAAAGGTCTTGACCACGATCTCAAACAGACCATTAATATGGCAACTTTAAGTGAAGTGTTGGAAGTTATTCCTTAAAACAACATTGTTTAAATGTATTATGTAAGACTTGCACCAACTGCCCACCTTTAGTTGGACAGCAATATTTTAATTTATGTACATGGGGCTGAAGAACCAGAAGGGAAGCATCCATTTTTGTTAGACAGGTTTATATAAATTGTTCTGCGGATAGTTTGTAGTCATTTTTTAAAATATTCTTCATCGAACCATATGACATGAAAATTCATATTAGATGGAAGTTGGAACGCAAGGTAGGTTGTGAAGGTAGATTCGAAGCAATGCAAATTCTAGGTGTAGTGTCGGGAAAATAACTCCTATCTAACCTAGGATGATATACACATGGAAAAGAAAACCGACAATAAATTACAATTTATAATGAAAGCATAAATCTCATGCAATAATAACAAATAAATTGCAAATAATTTTAGTAGCCGAGCAAGTTAAGTTTTCCAATATTTAGAGGGCTAAAAGCTAATCTGTGCAAGCAATAAATGGCCGGCAAATCGAGATTAGTCGCAGACAAAAACTACCAGAGCATGGCATTCATATTCATATAAAACACCATGTTCGTAACATTAATAATGATAATAAAACCATAACAATAGACACTCGCAAATGCGGGGACTTAAGTGAGGGTAATGAAATTCGGCGGTCATAGATGTGGCGGAGACTATCCGGAAGGGCAACAGTGGTTGGATGATATCTATTTGAGGGGGTGGATGGCTGTTTTGAGGGCAGGTAGGGGTGGCTAGGAGTTCTGGGGTGGAGGATGGGGTGTACGGGGGAAGGTCGGCCAGCCCTATGAGAGGCTGAAACTGGTGGCAGGAAGTGGGATTTGGGGCAAGGGATGCACGACCGGTCGTTTAAAGGATCGGTGCGGTGGGATTGAAGGAGAAATATATTTGTAGGGTTTAAGGAGGCCAGCGAGTGTGCAGCTACAGTTAATATGGGTTGTATTTTGGTAGTGGTGGGCAAAACAGTAAACTAATGTTGTTTTAGGGGCAGCCAACATGTGGGATCAAAGGAAACAAGGATAACTTAAAGAGACGGCACATTGAGGTTTTGTGGGGTCGGCACAACGAGAGATCGTCGGATTCCGGAAATAATCTTCTCCAAAATCTGCAACAGTCATCTAAACCAGCCCTTCCTCATTATTTATAAGATAACATGTCTAGGGCAACCATTGTGGACGACTATAATTGACTGTACATGATAGTTGTTTAATCTTACTAAATAACAACAACAACACTCAAGCCTTTATCCCACTATAGTGGGGTCGGCTACATGGATCCTTTGTCGCCATTGTACCTTATCTTTAGTCATAATCTCAATAATGCCTAAGTACATCATGTCTTTCCTTATTGTTTCATTCCAAGCCTTTATTGGCCTACCACTCCCCCGTTTAACATGCCTAGTGACTAAACTCTCACAACGCCTAACAGGTGCCTCTAATGGTCTCCTTTGTACGTGTCCAAACCATCTTAGTCGAGCTTCTCGTATCTTCTCTGCAATTGGTGTCACTCCTGTCTTATCGCTGATACATTCATTCCTAATTTTATCCAGTTTCGTGTGTCCGCACATCCACCTAAGCATTCTCATCTCCGCAACTCCCATTTTCTGCTCATGTACACAATTCATTGCCCAACACTCAGAACCATAGAGCATCGTTGGTCTAATTGCAGTGCGGTAAAACTTGCCTTTAAGTTTTAATGATACTTTACGATCACATAAAATCCCTGACGCGCCTCTCCACTTCAACCAACCTGCTTGGATTCTATGTATCACGTCGTTATCAACACCTCCATCTTTTTGAACTATCGATCCAAGATGTTTAAAGCTCTCACTGTGGGAAATATCTTGATCACCCAACTTAATAACGAAGTCATTTGTCCTTCTTGCACTGCTAAATTCTCCATATACTCCGTCTTTACCCTGCTCAACCTAAAACCCTTCTTTTCTAAAGTGTCTCGCCAAAATTCAAGTTTCGCGTTTACACTTTCGCGCGTCTCATCGACCAAAATGATATCATCCACAAACAATAAACACCAAGGTATTGCTTGTTGGATATGTCTGGTGAGCTCATCTAAAATAGGGGTAAAGAGATAAGGGCTTAAAGCTGAATCTTAATGTAAGCTAACGGTGAAAGGGAATTCCTGTGTTAATCCTCCAGATGTCCTCACCCTCGGCACTGAATTTGTATACATATCTTTAATTATGTCAACGTATTATACATTTACAACTTTCTTTTCTAAAACCCTACATAAGATCTCTCTTGGAATCCTATCATAAGCTTTCTCAAGATCGATAAATAGCATATGTAAATCTTGTTTTCTTTCTCGATAGTTGTCAATGAGTCTCCTCAAGAGATGTATAGCTTCCATGGTCGACCTCCCTGGCATGAATCCAAATTGATTCTCCGAGATGCTAGTCTCTTGTCTTACTATTCTTTCTATTACTCGTTCTTATAGTCTCATGGTATGGCTCATTAATTTAATTCCTTTGTAATTAACACAATTCAATCTTACTGAATAAAACACTAAAAAAATGAAAACATAGAAATATTCAGACGTCGCTCTGAACGTGACTGTGGACTCAGATCGCCCAGATGATGATACGATCAATGTCTCCTACGAGAATAAACAAGTGCGAGCCCAAGTGTGCAATGGCCCGCGCTCGGAATGTGATCTCAATCAACTCCCTCCAACTCAAAAGCATTCATCTCCGATGAATGGAGACGATCATAATGTTGTCATGGCTCAGAGGCGAGTCAGTCAAACTCTGTAGACACCAACCAGGTTTCGTTGATGAAAGGGCATCCACTCTAGTGAACCAGTATATTATGTTTGTCCGTCGGGCATGGCTACGCACTCATGAGTCGCGATGTCAGTAATGCTCTGAGAAGTCAACTAATGTGGGTGGTCCCAAAGGCCATAAGTGTTGTCGGAATAACATAGTTCAACCAAGGTTAGTTGGCCTGAATACTAGAAAAGATATGCAAGAAAAAAGAGGGGAAAATACTTCATAAGCATTTTTCTCATTAAGAGGATAAGCTCCACCTTGCGAAATATGCCCGGTAGCCAACATCATAATAAGCGAAAATTGTGGATCAGTTAAAAGTTAACAAATAACGATGTAACGAATCCCACTACTCATCGTCGTCCTAACGAACCCAAGGGAACTACATCACCCTGCAAGTCAGAACTTCGTATAGAAATAATAAAAATAATATACAACATGCAGTAGTAGGATGTCTCAAACATCAATTATGTTTTTACAGGTTGAATATGCAAATAAGTGTCTACTATGCAATATGTATGCATGTCGGGAGTTCACTACGGATACCTCACGACTCCTAAACATTCGCGTATGATTCTAACATGTCATCACATCATACGTATATCATATACAAGCATTATCAATTTCATATTTGAGGTTAGTCGGTTATACACTCTCAATGTGCCCTTTTACTAAAACCTCTTAGGAAACTAGCCAGTTATACCGTCTTCAACGGGTCCTTCTACTACAATCTCCAAACAAACGAGTGTGGTCGGATATACCTTTCCAATAGGTCATTCTACCAACACCCTACGGAGGACGGTTATACCCACTATGGAGGCCCTTTTTCCAATCTTCGTCACAAACACATCATAACACCCAAAATCGTACGAGGTTTCGAAGGCGGCATCTAATCTAGCCTTATCGCACTACACCAAAGTCCAAACGGTGTTCCGACGGCACTACGACAGCATGAACACATCTAAGTCTCAAATCTAAAATGAGCGTCAATCAAACAATACCGATTCGGGCTTACGACCACGTATAGGCTTCACAAAATATGCCTAATCCGGAATTGTACATTAGATTTCTAATGTACTCATGTCAGGGACATAATCCCGCGTCGTGGTGGTTCTCAATGAACCTTGGTTACCATAAAGCCCTCTAATTAGAGAACTTAGGTGCCACCATTACAACAAAGAGTAAATAGAAAGCCAAGAAATAAATGGCATTCGTAAAGATCGAGAGGGGAAGAACTGTTACATTCTTCAATTTCCGTCTGGCCATGAAATCTTCAAATGAAAGGATATAGCACAAGAGGGGAAGGATCCTCTACGCGATGACGAAATCGGATCTCCGATCGGGCCTCTAGATCTCCGGCGGCTTCTTCTCTGAAAACCCACTCATCTTCTCTTAATTCCTTCAAAAAAGAAGTGGCATAAACCAAATTATGTTTAACTCCCCTAGTCATGACAAAACACATTCAGGAGCTAATCCTAGCCATCCAAAAGCTTCCTCGGAAAAGTGTCTCTGAACACGGCTTGGTACATTGCCGTGTCCACTCTAGGTGTCAAAATACGTTTCAGGAAAATGATTGGACATGGCCTATTTCTGGGGGTGTCTATAGACATGGGTACCGACACGACCGTGTCAGAGGCCGTGTAAACCTTTGGAAACTCTCCTCCAAGAAATTTGGTGTGGCCACGCCCTTGAACATGGGCGTGTCCCAGGGAGTGTCAACTTACAAGGCCATGGCATTGGTCGTGTAGCAGGGCGTGTCAAGCTCTGAAAGAGAGTTTCAGGTCTGGGGCTGCAGGTTTATGTACACGAGCTTATACAATGTCGTGTGTCAGGCCGTGTAAAGTGAGAAAACCCCTGAAATGGATCCATGGCCACTCCACCAGTAACTACATGCATACACAATCTATTTCAGTCACCATACATTTATTAAGTCCATAAAAAGGGGGGAAATGGAGTTGCAATTCCCCCCTAAAAAATTTCGTACTCAAAATTAATACAATAACTTGAAACATATATGACGAAAATAGCTACGGTCTACGGATACTCCTCCCGCATGGTTTGTTCTCTGTCACATGAAAATTCATCTCTTCCACAATTTTTCCATTGAAATGTCACAAGGTTAACTTTCTAATTCCGCAAATTCCGAATCTCGGTATCTTCAATACAAACAGGACGAACAATGGTCTCCAGATTATCCACTACCGACACGGTAGCCGGCTCAATCACAATACTAGGTTTCATCAAAGCCTTCCTCAAAACCGAGACATGGAATACATCACGTAAACCACTCAATTCCGACGACAACACAATATGATATGCGGACTCACTTATGCGCTCAATAATTTGAAACGGCCCAAATATCTCAGACTCAATTTTTTCAAACATCGAATCCTCGATACGCCCTTGAATGGCTTGTTGTTCCAGTATACCATATTGCCAACCAAAAACTTCAAGTTTCGATGGTGCGCATTGTAATACTTAGCTTGTCGGTCTTGCATAATTTGCATACACTCACAGATGTTCTCAATGGTCTTGAATGTATCAGACATTACTTTCTTTTTCAATAATTGAGTATCGCCCACCTCCACCTATGACATCGGTGTACGACACCGTCTTCCATACAATGCCTCATATGGTGTCATCTTGATACTAGCCTGGAAACTATTATTATATGCAAAGTCGATCATAAATAAATGGTCTTCTCATTTCTTCCCAAACTCGAGCGCGCACATCCTCAATATATCTTCCATAGTACAATTAGTCCTCTCCATCTAACCGTCGTTCTGCGGGAACTTCAACTTCGCCCCAAGCTCTGTTGAACTAATCTTCAATCCTTAGAGGTGAAAAGTCCATCTTTATCACTAATTATACTCTTCGGTATCTCATGCAAATGGACAATGTTCCGAACATACAACTCCATAAGTCTCTACACCATGATCCTTACGATTGGAATAAAGTGGGTCACTTTAGTCAGGCGGTCCACAATAACCCAGACCGCATCATTCTCATATTGGGACCTACGCAATACATGCACAAAGTCCACAGAAATATCATCAAACATATATTCCGGAATAGGGAGGGGTTTTAGAAATCCGTCGGCTTCCTGGTCTTTGACATTCCACTTTAACCAAAGCACATGTCAGCCACTAACTCAAGAATATATAGCAATTTCCTTCTTCATACTAGTCTACGAAAAGAATTTTTCAAATTCATATACATTTTTGTACTGCACGGGTGAAAAGAACACTTAGTAAAATTTGCTTCATACTTTAATTCCTCAAGAAGCTCAACAAACTTCAGAATGCACACTCTACCCTTCTTCCACAAGAGTCCATCAACAATAGTCAGATGCTCATTCTTACCCTCTTGTATTTCCAAGAACAATGGTTGTAGTTCTTCATCTAAAGCAGTAGCCTTCTGAACACGGTCAGCAATATCACACTGCATTTCTGCCCAATTCAAGCAATGGGCTTGGATACACAAATAATATTCAACAACTCACGGTCTTTAATAAGTTGCTCGCAATGGGCTTGGATACAGTTACCATCTCAGAGTACTTCTGACTCAATGCATCAGCCACCATATTCGTCTTACCGGGAGTATAGTGAATGTCGATCTCGTAGTTCCCAAGGAATTTGATCTATCGATGATGTCTCT
This sequence comes from Dactylorhiza incarnata, assembly GCA_033032865.1. Lineage (NCBI taxonomy): Eukaryota > Viridiplantae > Streptophyta > Magnoliopsida > Asparagales > Orchidaceae > Dactylorhiza > Dactylorhiza incarnata. The sequence continues at coordinate 111,188 of JAWHQI010000162.1, forward strand.
TATAGTCTTATTCAGTTCCTTTTGCAGCAGGAGGTACTTCAAGCTCTTGTGATCAGTGTAGATATCCACTCTAGTTTCATAAACATAGTACCTCCATATTTTCAAAGAAAATATCATTGCGGCCAATTCCAAATCATGAACTAGGTAATTTCTTTCATGCAGCTTCAACTATCTCAAACTGTAGGCAATCACCTTATCATTCTGGCATAGAACACAACCCAACCAACGTGCAGAGGCGTTGCTAAAATTCTAAAATCAATGTCTCACTCGGGAGACTAAGGATCAGTGTGATCGTCAGCAACTCCTTCAATCTTTCAAATGCATGGTTGCACTCAGGTATCCAAATGAACTTGTGATCCTTACGGGTTAAAGTGGTGACGGACAATGCAATCCGCAAAAACTTCTCTACAAACCTCCTATACTAATCGACAAGTCCAAGGAAGTTCCGGACTTCAATCACATTCTTAAGTACAAGTTAGTCACAAATAGACTCAATCTTCGTCGGATCCACTGCCACACATTTGTCACTAATCACATGTTCAAGGAACGACACTTCTTTTAACCAGAACTCACATATAGAAAACTTGGCATACAACTAATTTTCTCTTAAAGTCTGCAGCACGATACGCAAGTGATCCACGTGATTAATCTTCAATTTAGAATATACCAAAATGTCATCAATAAAGACTATCACAAATCTATCCTAGTACTCCTGAAACATACGATTCATCAGATCCATGAACACTGATGGAACATTGGTCAAACCAAATGGCACAATAGAAAATTTGTAATGTCCGTAGCGTGTACTAATGTTGTCTTCGGGATGTCCTCTCTAATCTTCAACTAATATTACCCTAACTTCAGATCAAGCTTGGAATTCACAAACAATCCAATCAACTGATCAAAAAAATCATCAATGTGTGGGATCATGTACTTATTCTTCACTATTAACTTGTTTAATTCCCAGTAGTCGATGCAAAGACGCATATTACACTCCTTCACAAAGAGCACGGGAGCACTCCATGGTGAAGAACTCGGTCGAATGTAACCCTGGTCCAACAGTTCTTACAACTGAATCCTCAACTCAATTAACTCTGTTGGTGTCATGCAATAAGAAGTTCGTGACATTGGTCTTGCACTAGGCACAAAATCGCCTCCTAGGCATCCTCATACTCATACACAATAGACACGTCTTGAATAGCTACCTTTATAAATCGGGTCTCCAATAAGGCTATATATGTTTCGCCTCCTTGATTCACTGCGCACATAACTTGTACGACATTAATTAAGGAAGTAGCAACACCCATCATTCCTCTAAATTTAACTTCGTCCGAACAGTCTATTCTCAAAATCACTTCCTTAAAATTGCAGTTTATACGAGCACGCTACTCCAAGAGCCAATCCATACCTAGTATTACATCAACTCTGTTAAAAGTAATAATGATGCATCCAAATCAAAGTCATGCTGCCCTATCTTTAGAATAACTCGAATCGGCCTACCAGTACTCTGAAAGACCCATTCAGCATCCGCACATTCAGCTCCACATTTGCATCAAAAGGTCCTATTTCAATTCTTCGGTTGAAGGCTTCCGCAAGAAATGAGTCTGACACATCCGTATCAAACAAGACCTTAGCGGAATGGTTGAAAACTAAAACGATGTCTAAGTACAAATATGCAAAGGTCGAATAAATACATCACACCAAGAAGCAAAGAAACCTATATACGAAATATTATAATAACTTTGTAACTGTCACCACATCGGGTTGGTGAATCGCCTCATGTTACCCGAGGTTGTAAGCACTGGGTTGCACTGGTACGAAGTGAGACGCGGTAGACTCCACCGCCTTGTCCTTCTCAGTATAATTAGGTCCTGCAACTGAAGGTCATGCAGGTTCCGGCCTCTGCTCTGCCGTAGGTGGACTAGTGTGATCGTGACGAGCGATGTGTCCCACCTTGCCGCAAGTGAAACATGTAGGGAGTCCCCTCGATGAGCGTTAATCAAACATCATCGACTCAGGCCTACGGTCACGAATAGGCTTCACACAACATGCTTAATCCGGAATCGTACATCAGATCTCTAATGCAATCATGTCAGAAACCCAATTCCACGTCCCGATGGTTCTAAATGAACTGTGGTTACCATAAGCCCTCTAATTAGAGAACTTAGGTGTCACCATTACAACAAGAAGAAAAGAGAAATCCAAAAAATAAATCGCATTCCTAAAGTCCGAGAGGAGAAGAACCGTTACCTTCTTCAATTTCCGTCCGGCCATGAGATCTACAAACGAAAGGATGTAGCACGAGCAATGAAGGATCCTCTACACGATTAGCAAATCAGATCTCTAATTGGGCCTCTAGATCTCTGGTGGCATGACTTCTCCTTCTCCAAAAAAACTGATGTAGACATTTTTTGTTAACCGGGGTAAACATTTTTTTCATTTTTTTAAAGAAAAGGCAAACAAGAGTGATAAATTCGCTTTTAATGATGACCAATTCCCAAACGGGTGTTCGAACGTTGGCCAAAGTAAACTGTAGCATTCGTTAATTTAATTAGAGGATTAGCAAGCGAACTAGTAATCAATAAACTTTAACTACCACCAATGACTTTGCACATAAGAACCTGCAAGCGAAATATGGAGAATAATAAAAACAAAATAACTTCAAAGGATACGGAAAATTAGCGAGCAAGCTATAAATTTGATCACTTAAAGTTCTTTGCATAAAATTATGATAACTGAATTTGAGCGAGAGTTTACCTTGGTTGAGATTTCCCCGGCACTAGCGACACAAAATTAACCCTAGGTGATGGAAGTACGGTTGGCCAATGGAGGGGAATCGGGCCGGCTGAATTGGCGTGTGGTGTACCTCGGGAAGGCTTTGTGGGGGAGTTTGAGTCGGGCAGAGGTTTGTGAAAGTTGGCATGTAGAGGAAGGGGTGGTGTCGGGTGTAGGTAAATGGGGGTGTGGTGGTCTCGGGAAGGCTCTATAGGACGTTTGGATTGGGCATAGGTTTAGGGCAGTTGGACATAGAGGAGGGGGTGGTTTCGGGTGTTGGCTTCTAAAGGTTGTGGGAATGGCCAAGAAATGCAAGGCTTATGGAGAGGCGAGGTTGGCAGAGGAATCGGGGGTGTGGAAGTTGTCGATGGGAGGATGGAAACCAGGCGTCGGGTAGGGGAAATAGCGGCACAGCGAAGGAGATGAACAAGAATCTTAGGGATTTGACGAGCAACGACTGGAGGTCTCGAACTCGCCGGAAGGTCAGGAATGGTTCGTTGGACGTCGACCGGCCTTCATGAGGGTTCGTCGGCGCCGTTCGGGCCTCTGGCAGGAGCGTCGAAGGTTGTTGGCGTGTGGCTGGCAAATCCCGTCGGCAACAGAGAAGGCTCTCGTTTCCGATAAGTTCTCCAGGCTGCCTCACCGATGTTAGGGGAAAGTGGTAATAGGCATGTAAATTCATTAATAAAAATAGGAGTTTCAAGGTGTGTTTTAACTCCGCTTATGACACTCCTTGAAACTTACAAAATTATAAAACTCAATTAATCAAGTAACTCCCAAACTGAAATAAATTCAGATTTTTGTATTTTGTAATTTTATGATGGGTTTGTTTTTTAATATTAATATGCTTGCTCGCGTGTCTCCCGGACCTGCATTAACGAACGAATCGATTTATTCAAACACTAATTGGTTGGTCAGACCAATAAGCCGAAACATACAATATGTGTGAAAATGTCGCACAACCAGACATGTACAAAATACAATAAGAAATAAAATGCAACATGCGCGAAAGCACTGCACAACCAAAACCAAAATACAACAGCAAAATAAAAATGCGTGAACAGAAAATGCATGGAGCAAAAAAAATAGAAATAAACTTAAGTTATTGCCCCTCAAGATGCATCAATTCTCACGGGGTTGAAAGAACTCAACTCCGTCGAGAAATTGCAGAGCCCTGCTATGGAGAGATCTGGACGTAGACGTCGTAACTCGGCGGCGCTATCCAAGAACTATCAGAACTGCTCCTCCCTTTCCAAGAGACCAGATAACTCTGATAGGAACCTGTGCGCATTTGAAATTTTTGTACATTGAATACCTGGTCAACCTCTTCAAGTATAGGTGTGGGGTGTGATAAAGTGTGAGTCTAACGCTATGTTTGAGGGGACTTATTTTCACCGGTCAAGCGGTTACGACCGCATGAACCGGACCTTAATTAAGGTCCGGTTCATGCGGTCGTAACCGCTTGACCGGTGAAAATAAGTCCCTCCAAACGAAGCCTAAGTGAGTGTCAGAGTGGTGTCAGGAGGAAGAGGTGGAGAGGGTGGAGGGTCACCAAAAAAGGTATCAAGTCAGCAATATTAAAAATAGGTGAAGTATCGTACTCGACGGTGAGATCTAGGAGATATGCATTTTCGTCCAGCCGTTTTTCATCTGAAAAGGGTCAAACCTTCGTTGTCACAATTTGTGATACGTGCCCGTAGGAAATCTCTCTTTCCTGAAAAAAAAAAGAAGAAACTCAATCTACTTCTGAGAAATATAACAAATTGTCGAGAGTTATATTTCTCAGAAGGAGATTGAGTTCTTGCTCAGTTGGTGATGATAGTCATGTTTAAGACTCCTTGTCAAGGAGGTCTGTGGATCGAGCCCCGGCCTCAACAACCCGCCGCACTTACACTGGGTGCGGAAAAGGGTTGGGGTGTGGGGGTCGTGGTCCTGTTACGGTACCCAGGACCTGGGATTAGGGGTCAGGATTGGGGGCGGACCCAGCCGTATTGCCCACCCAAGGGCTGGGAGCGACACCGTAACAAATCTCAAGCACAAAATCAATGTTGATGTTAACCCATGGTTGATAAGGGACTGACAGGGGGGTATAAAGTCTAGTAGCACACAACGACTAGACTATAAAGTAAAACTCCCTACCATAATTTGAGTATTTATGTCGACCTCATTCAGCTTCCTGGCTCAATACTCCTTCAATGTCAACGTCAGATGTGTCACATGCTAACTCAAATGCCCTACTGAATAAGGCAGTCTTAATACAAGGATAGTCAACAACTTCTCTTTTATCTCTTCAAATGATCTAGTGATCGTCTTGGTCAAATCTAAAGACGAACCTCCTATATAAGGTGTCAAAACTATGAAAATTATGGGGACGGTCCACTCACGAATAGACTTGTCCTTGTCAGGGTCAGCAAAAACTTTAGGGGAGGACATTATGAATCCAAGGAAATGGACTGATTACGACTTAAAAGTGCACGTCTTCAGATTGACAAATAACTTCTCCTTTCAAAGGATATCGAAGATAAGTCGTAAATGAAGAAGATGATCAAAGTGGGTATGAATATAGATCAGTGCGTCGCCGAAGTAGACGACCATAAACTTTCACATGTAGGTCCGCAAAATTTGAGTTATGACTCTCATGAATGTGTTCAGGGCATTCGAAACCGTAAATGGACAACCATTCATAAAAATCATCCTTGTCTTCAACATCATCTTCCACTCACCCCCTTCACGAACCAGAATTTAATGGTACCCACTAAGAAGGTCGATCTTCGAAAAGATCTAGGCACCGGACATCATATCAAGGAGGTCGTCTAGTCGAGAGATAGGGAAGTGATACTTCAATGTAATCTTATTTATCGCCCTAGTAATGATACATATGCGCCAATTGTCGACCTTCTTATGGGTAAAAAGGCGGGGACTGCACAAGGCCTCAGACTCTCCCAAATAAATTGCTTCTTTAATAAGTAATCAATATGCCACTTGAGCTCAAAGTGATCATCAAGATTCATACGATAATGTGGGAGGTTTGGCAATGAAGCTCCGGATTAAAGTCTTTTCATACTTAATATCCCACAGGGGCGGCAACTCGTCAGGAAGTTCAGCGGCATGATATCAGTAAACTCATCCAGGATGCTACTACAGATATCCAGGTGGGCTCGGGGAGGTCTGTAGGGCTCACAAATGGTAGCGGACACTGCATAGACAATACCAGAATCGACGCTCTCTCTCAGAAACTCACTCCTATAGAGGGATATCGAGGAGCTTGTGTTAATAGAACGCTCAACCCGAGCCTTGGACTGATCCATGGGTTGGGTTGGCGATATGGTGATCTTACAACCCTTGTCGTAGAATATGCACGAGTTCGACCAGACAAATCACAGTACATTATGATTGTAAAGCCATGATATCTCTAATATCATGTGAGCTAAATCCATCGGAATGACATCGCACCATGCATGATCCTCAAAAGATGCAATATTGATCGGTACAAGCCACCACTAGGTGACTTGGATCGCAGTCTTATCGACCCAGATGACTTGGTAAGAATGTGGGTGTAATTCTGCTTCACTTTCATCCAATTTAGGTCCTTTTAGGCAACAATATTTACGCAACTCCCACTATTTATGGCTAGCTTGTAAGAGCCGCATGAATTAGGGAAATATGTGTTAAAAATAGTGGTACGCCGTCAATACAAATCTGCACGCAGGGTATGTAGAAAGTGTTTGATAGGTGTCATCTCAAGTGAATCTCATCATCGTTCTCCCAACCATCCTCGGCGGCCACAAAAAACTATATATAAGATATAAACTGAATTAAACTCAACAAATCTTAAGAATATTAACTGGGCCGAAAAAACTATATATAAGATATAAACAGAGAAAACATAATTTAATAATGCGAAAAAAGAATGTATATATTCGCACATGTATATCATGGTTGGAATTATCCAATTCTTATATAGATCGGATAGAATTGACAGTAGTTTAAAATGAATTCCATTAAATTCATTTTAAATTCCAATTCCGCCCTTAAAGCGCACAAACGAACAAAGATATTGAAACTAGACCTTCAATTCCAATTTTAGAATCTTAATTTCATCCAAACGAATAGCCCCTAATAGTATTTACAAAGATATGGCCAATTAACTTAATACATATACCTTATAACTAATCTCATCCACCTCAAAATATATCCATTTTGTCCTTTCTCCATTCTTGTAAGCATCCCAAAACTATTAATCTCATCCACATGCAAACAATGACATGCTACTTTATTCTTTCTCCTCTGAATTTGCACCATCCACGTATAATTGCTTTGTTCATCTCCAAAAATAAATAAGCCTTTTGTTGGTAAAACTCCTTGATTTGATGAAACGGATTAAGCTAAGTGATATAGGTTATGCCCTCAGGATAAATTATAGAAAATGACTTAAATGTATGCAACTACATTTATACTTGAGTTCCTAAAAGGTGGCGAATCAAGAACTGAAATGTTATCTGTTCTGAAAAAAATTGACAAATACCAGTCAGAGATCATCGACTGGGACTCCACTAAAGAAATTGATGGAGAACGCCGACCCATGCACGTGTATTCCATGGACGATCTGAGTCCATGGATGCATCTGAACGATTGTTCCGAGTCTTTTTTATAAATTACTTTATTTATTTCGAGTTGTATTTGACACCCGATCGGCTTGGACTACATGAGTCGTCCGATTTGGGTGCCCTATTTCAATTATGTTTATTTATACGTGCAATCATGCATTTGTTGGGCATTGTTGGTTTGCTTCCAGTTAAGGAACCGACGGTCCATTCTCGGTGTGACTCCGATTAAGCTAAGTGATATAGGTTATGCCCTCAGGATAAATTATAGAAAATGACTTAAATGTATGCAACTACATTTATACTTGAGTTCCTAAAAGGTGGAGAATCAAGAACTGAAATGTTATCTGTTCTGAAAAAAATTGACAAATACCAGTCAGAGATCATCGACTGGGACTCCACTAAAGAAATTGATGGAGAACGCCGACCCATGCACGTGTATTCCATGGACGATCTGAGTCCATGGATGCGTCTGAACGATCGTTCCGAGTCTTTTTTATAAATTACTTTATTTATTTCGAGTTGTATTTGACACCCGATCGGCTTGGACTACATGAGTCGTCCGATTTGGGTGCCCTATTTCAATTATGTCTATTTATACGTGCAATCATGCATTTGTTGGGCATTGTTGGTTTGCTTCCAGTTAAGGAACCGACGGTCCATTCTTGGTGTGACTCCGAGAAATCCCTCCCTCCCCCCTTGGTGTGACTCCAAGACGACGTCCTCTCCCATGACTCCTCTGATTCTCACCAGCCCCCCCCCCCCCCCCCCTCTTACACATTGTTGATGAACCCTCCTCCCAATTCCAGCCCATCACAGTCCGTCGTCCAGACCCCCCCCCCCCCTGTCGCACTCCTGTTGGAAGTTCTGCCCGATTCCAACCTTCCCAATCATCAGATCTCGCCCAGGACTCCACTACAGGACTGCTACTTGAAGCCCTGCCCGATCCCAACCCTTCCATGCCTACTGTTTCCGTCCAGAATTCCCTCTATCGCACGTCTACTTGAAGCCCTACCCGATCCCAGCATTCCCAGTCAGTCATAGCTCCACTCAACACCCAACCCGAGCCCTACTAGACCCATCTCCCGCCGACTAGCCATTCCTGAAAACTACAACAGCCTTGGCCCCCAACTTTGCACCATTCTGTCGCCGCCTGCACGTGTAAGTTGTTATTTGGAGTCGTTGGCCCTGTTTGGACGTCGTTTGGGCTCCAGCACGACGGCAGAATGGAGGCGACCCAAACAGTCGCGCAGGCGCGGCAGTGTTTGGACCTGTCGGCCACCGCGCTAAAGTGCTCCATTCGGACTAGAGTCAAAGGCTCCATTATGGCATTACAACCCGCCTTCGTTCCACCTCCTGTGGGAGAAGATTCCACAAACAGGGCCTTTGTTTTCTATTACTGCATACTTTGAACCTTATTTTTGTTGTATGTGAGATTATATGTTATTATTATTGTGAAATCGTTGGATTTGTAGGATTTATTCTGCAAAGTTTAAAAATTATTTGTGACTCATATACTTGTGGATCCTCGTTTGCTTTTCAATTAAATTTCTCTGCTAACAGATGTGTGTTTGCTTACATTTTATCTTAATTAAGTTACTTAATGCTAACTGAATCGGATTGAACATTGCATTTTCACGCACATTAGAGTCTGCCCCTGTAAGTGCACTGCATCTCACTTAGAATTGCATTTTAAGGAATTCATCATTATCAACCTACCCCTGCATCAAATTGGTATCAGAGGCCAAGGTTGGGCCACATATTATGTTATGTAGTGTTAGGTTATTTCGATCTTCTATGTCTGATCCGAATCTCATCGACGATCAGCCTGCCAGTTCGCAGTCGGATATGACATCAACTTAATTCCAAAGACTTGTACTCGATCGATTTGATCAGATAGGAGCCCAGTTTGACTTCATTAAAGAGGACATCGCTAGGGTTAGCACTAGTGTCGGCCAATTAAAAATCCCTAGAGGTCAAGTTCCACCTCCACATTATGATGAACCCCCGGACGATCCCCGAGATGCTCCACCACTTCCTGAGAGACATGTTAGAAATCTACCTCGCCGAGATCCCCCTCCGCTCGCGAGAGGGAATCTCTAGCAGGTTTATGAGTATCGTCAAGGTCCATCCCCTATGAGAAATCATCATCCTCTCAACAAACCTTGCCCCCCACCTCCACTGGGCCGTAGAGGTCGTTCCCCACCAGCACGAAATGATATGACTACCTAGATCCACATCGTGAAGCGACCCCGGCCGAGGATGACATTACCCGGCGCATCCATATTGACGCAGCATCCTTCGACGGTCACCTAGACCCGAAGGCATTTAGTGATTGGCTCTTGGACATGGATCATTATTTTGAGTGGTACGAAATGAGCGACGAGGCGGGTACGGTTCGCAAAGATGAAATTATTGGGGAAGGTCAAGATTTGCAGGACGAGTCTAGAGAGATCTCTTGAGCGAGATGGATATTACCTCATCTCCTGATGGGCTGAAATGAAACAGCAGCTGAAGGACAAATACCTTTTCGCCTCGTATCGAGATCAGCTTTCAGACCAGCTTTACGTTATTCGGCAAGGGATCTTTTCCATTGCTGAGTACATGTCACGTTCTGATGAGTTAGTAGTAAGGCGATATCTTGGAGGAGCCCATTATAACTGCTCCCGCTTTCAGGCTGGACTCAGATCTGATATCCGGAGGGAACTGATTCCACATAGAATCGAGACAGTCGAGCAGTTGTTTCAGCTTGCACTTGAGTATGAGTTGTATCGCGTCTTGCTGGCCCGAGACAGGTCACCCCTCGACCTGATGCTTCTACACTTAGGAGACCCACCCCGACCACTACCCCAACACCTCCTCACATTCCCATGGATGCAAAGGGGAATCCGAGAGGCTCCAAACCGGCGGGTTTTCAGTGTTATAGATGCTCTAGCAGAGGGCACATGGCAGCACAGTGCCGGACTAGGAATCTACTGATCGAGGAAGAAGCTGAGCCCACACTGAAGTTGAGGATGCACCAGTTGAGGAGATTACAGCAGTTGTGGAGGATGGATGGGAGAGCGATGTTGATAAGTCACCTTCAACATACTGACGTCGTACCACCATCCTCTACACGTATTTTCCTAGTGCAGGAGTCCCCTGTAGACTCGATATTGATAGTGGCAGCTACGTAAACACAGACATCAAGAAGGGTGTAAAGGGTATGCAGCTCATAGCTGAAGCACACCCACATCCCTACTGTGTCCTTTGGGCAGACCAGTCTACTATTGAAATGACAAAGAGGTGCCTTCTACCGATTCACTTAGCGTCCGTGGAGGACAAGGTCTGGTGCAATGTTATACCCATGGATGCATGTATTACTTGGACGACCTTGGTTATATGATCGTGATGCCACGTGTTGTGGTCGGTAATACGTGTGTATTCTTTGAGGGTCAAAAGATTACCCTGACTCCGACCCAACCCAGGGACACTCCCAAGGGGAAGGTCGATTCGTCCATTGATGCAAGATAATCGAGACCTCAACATATTTCGTGGAAGGATGACTTTATGAGAGAGAGTTTGGACACTGGGGTTATGGCTTCTGAGGCCTCTACGGACGATGTGATTATTGATTCGAACGAGTTGAGGACTTTGAGCGAGTATCCAGGAGTTATCCAACATGGCGCCACTCTACATGTAGGAGATAGTTGCTCCAGGAGTTATCCAACATGGCTGCCAGCCGTTCCTGCTGACCAACATGGTTGCACCTGAGCCCGACCAGACCTGCATCCCGCCGACCAGTCGTTCCTGAAAACTGCAGCAGCCTTGGCCCCCAAACTTTGCCCCATTCTGTTGTCGCCTACACGTGTAAGTTGGTATTTGAAGTCTTTGTTTTCTCTTACTCCATACTTGGAACCTTATTTTTGTTGGATGTGAGATTATGTGCTATTATTATTGTGAAATCATTGGATTTGCAGAATTTTTTCGGCAATGTTTAAAAATTATTTGCACATAATATACTTGTCGATCCTCGTTTGTTTTTCAATTAAATTTTCTGGTAACAAATGTGCGTCTAATTACATTGTATAACAAATGTGCGTCTAATTACATTGTATCTTAATTAATTACTTAATCCCAACTGAATTGGACTGAACATTGCATTTTTGCACACATTAGAGTCTTCCCGTAAGTGCACCGCATCTCACTTAGAATTGCATTTTAGGGCATTCATCATTGTCAACCTACCCCTGCATCAGAAATCCTAAAAGAAGATCTATAGAAGACATTCATCAAATATAAGTCAAAAAGTCACTATGTTCAAAGTTACTCAAAGATAGAATATTTCGTCGAATATCTACGAATATAAAATAATTCCAATAAATAAAGTCTTTGGAAGGTTGTAGTCGAAAGACTGTCAAAGTTAAAGAAGTTACTACATAATGAAAAATCTTTAGTAATGCGTCAAATGGCAAAGATAAAGAAGAATGAAGATTGAGGTCTATTAGAAGTTTATAATTGAATGACTTTCAAGGCTTGATTATACATAAAGTGTGAAGACGTATTAGAAGGCGTAGTCGAATGATTTTCGAAGAGTAAGGAATATTTGTACGAAGACTTATTATATGATGGTAGTCAAATGGCTTTCGAAGATCAAAGAAGATATGTATGAAAACTTAGAAGAAGGCGGTAGTCGAATGTCTTTCGAAGCACAAAGAAAATTTAAATGAAAAAATTTATCAAAAGCCGATAGATGAATGCTACTCGAAGGTATGTTCTCTGAAATGAATTACTTTCATAAGCATGTTATTAGAATTATTTCGTCGAATGGGATTCGAGATCAAGTAATTTTGAAAGAGATTCATTACAAAAGCTCTGAATGAATATTATAAACATTGGAAAATTAAAAAGAGTTGTTTGAAAAGAAGAGTCAATTAAGAAAAGAGATTTCAAGATAGATATTTTTCCTTCTTGCTAATCTATAGGTTTAAGAAAACAAATTTTCACATCTCTCCAACGTGAGAATTTGAATAAGAGTATATGTACTCTACTTCATCCAAAAAGAAATATAGTTACACCAGAAAAAAAGTTACAAGAGAAAAAGTTATAAGCTCTCGCAAAAGGCAACTCTCTCAAGTTGCAAAGAAGGGTAAGAAAGAGATCACTATTCTCTTCATTAAGTAAAAATTGGGCCTAAATTAAATTAGTCACAGTTGCTATTACATTACTTAGCTAAACATTTTTTTAAAAATAAATGTTGTAATGATACGAAGACGGCTGCCACGTGATGCTTACTAGTCTATGTAGCCCGAGGGGCATTATCGTATTTTATGTATACCCACTTCCGCCTATATAAAGGAGTGTGGGGGAGACTCATTTAGCTATCTTGGTGGTCTTGTTTAATTTTAGGCTCTCATAGGTGACAAAGGCTCTTAGAGGGAACCATCCGTCAAGAGTCGGGTCAAGCTTGTCTCGATATTTTTGAATTCTTGTTTTGCATTCAATCATACAATTTTGGTTCTTGATAGCATGTGTCTACCAGTTGGTCCAACTTGCCGCTCATTTAAGGTTTTCGTTGATACCCTACTTGGATCTACCTCCCTGTTCCAGCCAGCACCGCAGCTCCCTTTTCTTCCGCCGTTCAGCTACAACACGCATGCGTCTGTTGCGCTTACTCGATCTTCTGCGCCCCAGTCTCACCCTTCTCGCTTGCATCTGTGATCACGATCATGCACGCCTTCCGCCGGCCGTCTACTTAAAGCACAATCCGCGTTTGTCTCGCCTCAACCGCCTGCACGACGCCAGCTACCCGAGCCTCTGCGCCTGCGCGCTCGCCGCTCCTTATGCATTCTCCCTTCAGCGCCTTGTCCACTTCCTCCGTCGGCCCTTGTCGCTTCCCCACACACTGTCGCCAGCATGGCGGTTCCTGCGCAGTTACCGACATCCAGCTCCTACTCCAGCCCCTTGTCTCTATTCAACAGCCAGTGCACCTACTTTGTCGTGTCCAACTTTGCACCCAGTCGTTTCTTGCGTCGTGACTGCTATTCCAACAGCCCTCAGTGCCCTTCCTACGCGACCTCGTCGCCCAACAGCCCCCTTTGTTCCTTCTCTTCCTTGCATCCCTTTGTTCCATGTCATGGACACGTTCAATATCCCTCCACGCCGATGAGGACGCCTCCACCTCTGCCTCTGCTAACTCTCACTGCTTGGATCAACTTGAAGCTCGGCTTGAGGATCTCACTCTCCTCCTTTGAGAGCTCGTGTCCACGGCGGTAAACCGCACATTGTCTCCCCCACCACAAATGTCGCAACCCCCTCGACTCGTCTTGAGTGCATGGGGTTTCTCCACCCAACTACTAACATCCACTCGGCCCATCTCCGTCGGATCGAGATTCCTGTGTTCGACGACACTAATCCCCTCAGTTAGATCGCCCGCACCGAACAGTTCTTCGACCTTCAGTCCACCCCATCAAACCAGAAGGTTCCCTAGGACATTATTTATATGGAGGGTTTAGCGCTCCATTGGGTGTGTTGGACGTGCCAACAGGTCCCTGGCCTCTCCTGGTCCACACTGAAAAAGGAACTCCTTCGCCACCATGACACCTACCAGGGGGTAATGCATACGAGCGTCTCAGCTCCGTGCGCCAGTCCGACACAGCGGCCACCTACATCGACGAGTTCATCGAGGTAGCCACGCACATCCCCGGGCTAGCCCCCGAACATTACCTAGGGTATTTCCTAGGGGGTCTGCAACCCCGCCTACAGGCGCGCCTTCGGGTCCACAATCCAACTACTTTTTCATGTGCCATGGAACAAGCTCGTTGCCTCGACGACGAACTCTACACAACCCCGCCGTCCTCAACGTCCCGATCACCCCACCAGTCGATGCCACTATAGCAGACACCGCTGAAATCTTTATCGCTTCTTCCCCGCTTCAATCCCCTGGCCCCACCTGGGCCCCCGCTCATAAGCACGCGTCCACCACCGCCAGTTCCAACAGCAGTGCTTACACCGGCACCCTGCCGACCCCAATGCTTTATCTCACCAGCAGCACCTCGTGCTTCGCCGCAAGGGCCTTTGCTTTCGCTTCCAACAATCGTACTCGCACACCCACATCTTCCCTCTCAAAGACCTGTGTGTGTTGCTCGGATCTGAAGAAGACGGTCCTGACTTATGTGATTTGGACCCTCTGACGCTCGCTGACTCCTATGGACCTCAACCTTGAGGACTAGATCAATATTTAAGGAGGGGAGTGTTGATACGAAGACAGACTTCACGCGATCCTTGTCTATGTAGCCCGAGGGCCATTTTCGTATTTTTTGTATACCCACTTCCGCCTATATAAGGGAGTGTGGGAGAGTCATTTAGCTATCTTGGTGATCTTGTTTAGTTTTAGGCTCTCATAAGTGAGAGGCTCTTAGAGGCAACCAGCCCTCAAGAGTCAGGTCGAGCTTATCTCGATATTTTGTATCCTTATTTTGCGTTCAATCGTACAATTTCGGATCGTGATGGTGTGTTTATCATATAATTGTTTAAGTGGTTTGGTATAGAGTGCTTACTAAGTGGAAGTTTCAGCCCACCGGCAAAGGCATCCTTTATAGGAGCTGGGAGTTGTCGTAGTGTACTTGTTGCTTGTCCGAAAGCACCCTTTACTTGCTGTGGAATAGCCAATTCACTTACCGATGGTGTTTCAAGGAGCCCTTCAACATACTCTTCTTTCATACGCGTAAGTCCCTCTACTGCCAATTTGGAGGTAAGGAGGAACTTGCCTTCTATCTGAATGCCAAAATAAGCTTAATGATAAGTCTTTAATGCAAGAATTGTATTATTTGCATTTTAATTAAACAAGCAAATGGAGGACACGTTAAGGACAAGTGAAATAGAAAATTTTAGTAAATGTAAATTTATTATTATCAAGGTGGGAATGATTCAAATCAAATACACAAAATACTTCTAAGAATAAGGCTAACAAGGGTACCATAGAGATTTGCCCACAAAAATTCTATAAAATTACAGCTACGTTGGCTATTGTTATATGGACCCAAATGTTGGCTAATTAATCATCCACTAAAAGTCAAAGTTAGAATGTGATAAAAACGAGAATATTAAAATAAACTGAAAAAAATTAGGTGGTATAGATTGATAAATGAGTATTAGAGGGATAACAAGAATAACACATACTGAAAATAAGGTTTTGAAGTATACGTTTAAATGGTTTGAAAATATATAAAGAAAAATAGAACAGTCGTTAAAGACTAGTAAATTTTATGTGGAAGGATTAGAAAGAAAAAAGTGCACTGTAGACAACATGGGCAAGCGACGTGCGGAAAGATTTGTGCGAGTAGAGTTAACACCTCATGCCATTCTA
This sequence comes from Dactylorhiza incarnata, assembly GCA_033032865.1. NCBI lineage: Eukaryota > Viridiplantae > Streptophyta > Magnoliopsida > Asparagales > Orchidaceae > Dactylorhiza > Dactylorhiza incarnata. Next base: position 126,914 of record JAWHQI010000162.1, read on the forward strand.
AAAGGAAGGGATGGACTATGAGGATTCATAAAGCCAACTGCTAACAATTATGGAAAAGATTGTGATAGAAGCAATGTGTCACGGACCTAACGCTGAATCCACGAACCAACGTAGCCACGCAATCTTAGCTCCTCTTGCCACTCCAAGAGGCTAGCTAAGTCGCACTCACTCTTTTTCAGTTAAAAGAGACATAAGATATATAGGAGAGTAAGAAGAGTCAAGAGCTTCTTACACTCACATATATTCCAAGACTCGAAAGATTATAAGGGAGAATTTAGACACCAAACTTGAGAACAACTTATTGACCCTGAACTTGGATGACAATTGACAAGTTCTTCTCCTTTTATGTCCAAAGAGTTTTCCCTCAAAACTAGGAATACTCTAGACCGTTCCAAACACTATAGAGTCTTCAAGACACTTCAATACTCCATTCATGACTATGTAGGTATCACTTGACCATATACAAAATTCACTACTTATCAACTCTATTCTAGAATATTCCACACACATACAAGGCTCCACATCCTTCTATTATACACAATACTAGAATACTCTAGAAATTTTTACACACATGTAAAAACATCAACACAATAATGGAAGATCCCCGCTACTCTAGAAATTTTCACATAACTCCAACATGAAACTAACTAGAATGCTACATTGTAGAAAGTTCTCTTGCCTCCATCATGGTTGTCCCCAGAATCTTCTGTCACCTTTAAAATTCCCTCTAAGTCTCTGATCCTCACTATTTTAGCCACAAAGCACGAACCCTTAGCCAAATTCAACTTTGTAGTATATCACGGTTGCCCTTCGCTCCTGCAAACCGTGACATTAAGACATTTAAGCTTTAAGCTCGCCCTCGTTATGAGCAATCCTTGAGATCCGTTAGAGTTTGTGATGGGGAGCAGCCCACCCGACCCGTTCGGGTCTACTCACGATGACCTCAAGAACAGTGACTATCGGGACCGCTCATCTTGAGCGGATCGTCGATCGTAGCATTAGTTGTTCTTTTCGTTTTTCATTTCGAATTGTATTTTTATTTATTTTTGAGTCGCAACGATCGGTCAATCGTAGTCGTTTGTTGTCCCCCCTATTGTCTATATATTGAGGATGAGGGCTCTCATATGAGGGGATTGAAGGATTGAGTGTTGAAGCCAATCCCTTGGTCAATTCGGTGTCGAAGCCATCCCCGGGTGTGAAGCCTGGAATTTCCCTCTCACTCCCCTTGGCCAGCCATAGCACCCCCTACCTCCACCTTTCAGATTTTCTCCTACCAACCCAATATCGCCCCTCCCTCCTCCCTCCATTCCCATCCGACCACTAACTCCCCCATTACAGCCCCTCCCACAAGCAGCCGGCCTCCTCCCCTCCTCCAATCCCCCCTTGCCGACCACCCACCACCACCCTTCTTGTCGTGGAACCACTTCCCTAACACCATCCCACTAAAAATCAAAAACAGCCCCCTTAAATTCATCTTAGGCGATCACCGGAAGACTTTTCCGGCCTCCCACTACCGTCGCCATCATCTCCATCAAGTTTCCTCCATCTTTGGTTTTTTCGGCGATCACCGGAAAACATCTCCGGCGACCTCCACCACCACCGGCACCCACCTCCACCACCACCCTTAACCTCCCACTACCCCACTCTCCTCAATTTTAGGATCCATTTCCTAAAATCAAGCCACCCACATTCTCACGTGGAATTCCCCCTCATTCTCCTAACCGACACCCTCACCTCCCATACATGGCTGGCCAACCCCCCCCCCCCCCTCCCTAAATCATTCCCCGCCACTCAATTTCCCTCTCCAATACTCCATTTCCCCTCTCCCAGATGGCCTCCCGATCTCCCATCTTGAAGTTCACGTGGATCCACCTCCTCTCCCCACTTCTCTACCAGCAGGGATCTCCTCCCACCTCCCAGAAGCCCCCATCCCGCTTGCAAGCCACCATTTGCTGAAGGAAACTTCCTAGCAGCAGTTTTCAACCTCCGACCCCTTCCAACAGCTATCCAGGCCTGAGAACAGCTACCAGCCAGCCCCCCAGCGGCTCGGGCAGCCATTTACCACTTTAGAGGGAACTAAATTCAGCCCCGGAGGCTCTCCCGGCCACTACACAGCTCTCTGAAGTCATCCCAGCCCTCCCCTATAGTATTGAACGAGTTCAAGGTGTGTTGTTATTTCTTTTACAGTTGAGTCTTGTGTTTGATCTCTACTTGAAGAGATATTGGTTTGTAAGTCTTGATTTCAGTTGTTTTAGTCATTGTATTTGCTCATTCAATTAGTAATTTGATTTCGCGCACTCTCACGCATGTACTCCTCTCTGGTTAACTTTCTTTTTAAGCTTTATTCAATTTGTGGGAAAATCAAGTTATATTGTTGTATCAAATATTTTATTGCAAGTTTGATTTCGTTGGCAATTACATCTGCATCTAGCCGTAATTTCCTTAGGACCTTACCTTGCATCAATTTGTCAAGTAGACTCACACACCAACTAGCCCATGATCAGGAGTCTTCCCCAGTCCGAGACCACCGTCGTACCTACTCGTGTCCCCATAGACACGAAACAGGATACATGATATAGAGTTATCTCACCCCAATGAGGTTCATTGTCTGACGAGTGGTTTGCCATTTGAGTCTGACACATAACTTATGGGGCAGAGAATGAGTATGAGCAACATGGTGATTTTATAGTGATATAACCTTTCTCTACCCCTACATAGACCTTGTTATTACATCGAGCGTAGACTCACCTTCGAGTACATGCTCCTCAGAGTCTCTCCACATTGAAGTGACGAGTCATGTCCCAAGTGAGAACCAAGAGTTTAGTGTTGACCTTGTAGTGGCTACCTCGCTTGCCCTTGAGCAGTTTAGTAACTTTTCCAAGATCAAAGATTATATATACTGAGGAAAGCTTTTGTTGGTTGTACAATATTTTGATGTAATTAAGTTATTCTATTGCACATTTAAGTTAGTACTACTAGTGATAACTTATTATAGCAGGTTTCTTATCATTGGATCATGTTGCGCAATGAATTGATTTAGCTTCCTTAATTTTGTCCACAGTAATCAGAATGCCTCAGTTGTTGGAAAAAAATTCATTAGCTATTTCCTTTTAACATTTCAATTTTAAAAATAAAATATCATTGAACTTCAGAAGACAATTAGTTTATCTATTATTAATTACTATATAAAAATGAGTCCTCTTTATGATGTAACCCGGGGCTTCACATACGACCTTACTTGTTCAGGATCTGTTCTATAGAACCTGGGGCTTCAAATTTACCCCTTATGTTATACTTTTCCTCTTCACGTGCACATGGGAGAGAGGAGGAGGTGATCAAGTGCATATGCATATGTGTAGGTACATTTGTAGAGAAGCATCAATTGAAGTGCAGAATTTGCCTTCTGGGAATCAAGTGGTACCATCATCCTATAGAAGAAAGACATTTTGTGGCTGTATATGTATAGCTTCTATAAACCTTATGTCTCGGCCATAGAGGGAATAGAAGATGTTAGCATAATGTAAATGCCACAGAGAATCCCATCAATCATCATGTGGCATGCATCATATAGAAAATATACTTAGATTAATAAGAAAAAGCATTCAAAGGACTACTGAATTGAGGAACTTCAAATTTGCAGTGACGTTGGAATATCCATCTTTGATAAGCATATCCAGCCCTACCAGAGTGGCTAATGCTGCGGGAAACCTCCTACAAAAGAACCATAGCAGTGCATCAAACAAAATTTAAGAAACATAATTGAGAATAATTAAACATAGAAATCAAATCGTTCAAATCATGACCATAAAAAGTAAGAAAAACAAATAATATTTTAATCTCTTACATGAGAATTCTAACATTTTTTTAGAGCAGAATTTTCTACATACAAGAAAATACCTACTCAAACAAAAATCTGGCAGCAAGTAATCCAGGGCTTCCAGCACCAAACCACTCAAAATTCCATCGACCTTCCAAAAAAGGTGATCTATCAATTAACAACAAAGTAATTTTGTGAAAGAAAAGTAAAGTTCAGGATCCATATACATGAACAAAAGAAGAAATACAATTAGATTATTCGTATATAAATGCAGAAAAGTATTAACTATTTTAAAAGAAACTTAAAATTAGTCACTATTCTACATGTAACCAGAATACAAATGCTCAATAGAAAAGGCACGATGAGCTCTTATTATATCGAAGCTTACGTGGTGGGACGAGGAGTAGGATTTAATCTTTCGAGGCCAACAATTCTTTCGTTAACATCTATCCGTTGTACTTCTGTCGTCCTCCCGCTGATCAAAGATTCAAAACCCCCAGCATCTTTAAACTAAAACATCAGTTCCAAAAAGCTTAGAATTTTCAGAAAGAGAAGAGGGGAAACTTATCCATTTGAGGAACCATAACATCAATATCAAGCTAATCTACTGAGCAATTTAGACTTTTCCATAGCATACAAACAGTAAGGTGACATTAAATGACGGGATTTATCGTCGATTCAAGTAAAAGAGTAACAAAATAAAGATGGTACGAGACAGTTAAACGTCATTCATTGCTATAATTTATTGAGCGACCCTATGAATAAGCAGAAACCATCTGGAAAAATACATAAATTAGTCTCTCAATTTTAGCCTAAGTTTGAAATAGGTCTCTGAATTTTTATTTTTCTCATATTGTTCCTAAAACTTTAGGTTATGTTTGAAATAGGTCCCTAGACAGCTAGACTAACTTCCACTATGCTTTTAACGATTTTAAATGATTTGTCGGTGCCTAAGGCCCTGATATGGCACTAGTGTGGATATTAAGCGTTATTATTTTATGAAAAATGATCGAAATAATTTATAATTTTATTTTGTCATATTTCAATCTTGATTAGGGATAAAATAATAATATTTTTTATCTTTTTTAGGAAAACATAATATTGAATACACATATGAATATCACATCACCGCCTTAGTACACAATATCATCTAAACAACAACAACACTCAAGCATTTATCCTACTATAGTGGGGTCGGCTATATGGATCCTTTGTCGCCATGTGCCCTATCTTTAGTCATAATCTCACTAATGCCTAAGTACATCATGTCTTTCCTTATAGTTTCATTCCAAATCGTTATTGGTCTACCCCTCCCCCGTTTAACATGCCTAGTGACTAAACTCTCACAACGCCTAACAGGTGCCTCTAATGGTCTCCTTTGTACGTGTCCAAACCATCTTAGTCGAGCTTCTCGCGTCTTCTCTGCAATTGTTGGCACTCGTCTTATCCCTGATACATTCATTCCTAATTTTATCTAGTCTCGTGTGTCCGCACATCCACCTAAGCATTATCATCTCCGTAACCCCCATTTTTTGCTCATGTACATAATTCACTGCCCAATAGTCAAAACCCTAGAGCATCGCTGGTCTAATTGCAGTACAGTAAAACTTGCCTTTAAGTTTTAATGGTACTTTACGATTACATAAGATAAGATCCCTAACGCGTGTCTCCACTTCAACCAACCTGCTTGGATTCTATGTATCACATCTTTATCAACACCTCCATCTTTTTGAACTATTGATCCAAGATATTTAAAGCACTCACTGCGGGAAATATTTTGATCACCCAACTTAATAACGAAGTCATCCGTCCTTCTTGTACTGCTAAATTTAAGCTCCATATACTCCGTCTTTGCCCTGCTCAACCTAAAAACCTAAATCAGAAGAAAAAAAAATTTGGAGAAACCGTTGGAAGTGGCTACAAAGAACATGAGGGAAGAGGCTCTAATACCAAGTTGTTACGGTTAAACCCGTAGGTTGTTGGTCGCTTCATTGTAGGGTGGCTCAGAGAGAGAGAGAGAGAGAGAGAGAGAGAGAGAGAGAGAGAGAGAGAGAGAGAGAGAGAGAGAGTGAGAGCTACCATGATCTCTTAACAAGACAAGAGGAGATACTCTAATTCTTTGATACCTTCATGCAACACAACACTTGCCTTTAAATACACTTACAGGACTTTTTTTGGTAGGCGGACTTACAAAACTTTAATAATACCTAACAACTCCTAACTAATAACACCCTCTTAATGACTTGACATTTAATATCTAAAAGACACAAAATCATAAAGACTTGTTGATAAGTAGGCATAAAACCCATAACAATAACTAGGCATAAAGCCCGCAACACTCATGAAAAATGAGATTGTTTCCACTTGTTCTTCTATGCTCTGCCTCTCTAAGTAAATGACATTTTCAGCTTTGCATGGAGAATTTATTGAATTCAATATGGGAGATGAAGATTTAGTTTAGAATTAATAAAGAAATATTTCTTTCTAGAGCTCTCAAGTAGCTAATTATAAAAAGAAAATATGACCGTATAAGATTACTTAGAAAATAAATAACAATGTAAATGAATTAGATATACTCAGATGATATAATCTCTTCAATATTCAATGTCGTTGAATTAGCAAAACCGAGAGCCAGCCTCTGATACTTTGCTTCTTCCCCCTCTTTATGATTCATCTCCACCAATCACCCCTTCAGAAACTGATGGGTACCAAGGATTTTATTCCTACATCAACATCACTACCAACTTGTCACTTGTGATTACATGTATCAGATCAGATTTTCGAGGAGCAAATCACTCCAATAACTAATGATAGGAACCTAGAAATTGATCACTAATCTGAGTAACGCCATCAAGTGATTGAGTCAGTAGTTCCTCAAAGAAAACTATTAACTTTAGAGATAGGTAATATGGAGAAAACAAAAGGGATTTGTATAGACAAATAGATCCATACATCGGAAAAGAACCAATAAAAAAAGCCTTCGCTCACGCTCACCTTTGTTAATGTCTTCTACACTACAACTCGCCTCCACTTGCTCAATTATTGAATAATTGAATTGATTTTTGCGTTAAGGAAACTGAGAAGATTTATTCAAAAACAAATAACAAATTTTGTTGAAAGCTCCATTGCATAGTTATGACCTAAACAGGAACCCAAAGAAGGAAAGTATGTACCCCTTAAGAGAAGTCAAGGAACATAACCGAATTTCTTTTTTTTTCACGAGAAGTTAGAAGCTAATTAATTAGACATGATTTTTTCTTGGATTTTTTAGAATGGGTTTTCAAGCAGTTGGACATTCAGAACCCAATTAAAAATAAGCTCAGTTGCAAAAAAAAACATTTTTTGCTATCTTAGGGAAGGATTTGGTAATAAATACTCCAAACAATGTCATATCTTTTGGACAGATCTTTTTATTTTCCAAATTGTTCCGACCTAATCCTTTGTAGGGCTATTTGCTCGATTGCAAATATTTTTGCAACACCTCCAACAGAAGAACAAATAATCAACAAAAATTCAACTTATTCATTTGATTAAAAATGAAGAATACAGGACAAATGAAGACATCAACAATAGATTAATTTTTCATGATAGCATTTCGGGTCCAATGCTCTGGATGCTGAATGAAGGAAGCATGGTTATGTGCACATAAATCAAAATGGATTCTTGAGTCTGCCCTCTCTGATGTCTTTGGCTTTGATTTGAGGGCATGATTCCGCAGCAAACGTGACGGTATAGGGGGCCACTATTTCAGTGGTAATCTGTGAGCAGCCACTTTGTGCATCTATTGTCAAAGGTTCGGTCTTTCTCCTCTGAGAGAAGCCACTTTGGGCATAGGGCCAAAGGTTAGGTCTGTTTCCAATCTTCCCTCGCCCATACCCCCAATGATTGGGGACTATATGGGTTCTGTTGTTGTTGTTGTTGTTGTATAGCATTTCGGGTCCAAATTTTCAATTTGGGGGTCATAGCGTTCATGGCTGCTAACATATGAATGCACTCTAATACATGTGGTGTTTCAGCCCACAACACCGATTTTGAGAAATGATGTTCGCAAATGCAACTGCCTTACATTACTTGTGTTTCCAATCACTGTGTCTACAACCATCACTGCTCTCCCACCATTCTCCTAAAAGAGCAAAGATCTTTTCTTTTACTAGTAATTTATCTTCAACTCTTAATCTTTAGGTTTCAAACTTGTTTTAACTTTTAAGCAGCGTCAAAACAAATATAAAACATCATTTTCTCTTCAAACTTATAGAAGAAATGCATAGAAGTTCAAATACAAATGTCCACTTATCATGACCCATTAGGAATTTATTTTATTTATCTTGTATATGTTAATCCCACATTGGGAATAAGAGTTGTGGTCACTCCTCATTATAAATATGTGTACATGCACTTTTATGTTGGAATATATATAAAGTAATAAATATTATTATACTCATCGTTGCCTTTTTACAAAACTCTTTATAAATCCGAAGTAATTAAGCTATTGAAATGTTTTTCTTAATTATTTTAAGTTTTCACTTGAATATTCGTGAATGTCACATTCACAACCATTAGTAATACTCTTTCAAACTTTTGTAAATGGAAATGTCGGGCTCTATGAGGAACTATTTTCATTATTCTCTCTACATTTCTATTAAACCTTTCAACGAATCCTCACTCAATCACTTACAACTCTGTTAATCTTCTTTGATTGATGCAAAATGGACCGATCAAATGTTTGAAGTAAGAATACACTAAAATACATACCTACATTGTAAAAGATTGTTAAAAAAATTTTATGTCATACATTTGTAAAAATATATAAGATTACATGATAGAAAATTCTTATGTCTATATTCCATTCCTAAGTTTTTGCATTACTAATTTACAGTAAAAAGTTTCATGCTATGAAGAACTCCAAAGAGTCGAACCGGCGTCAACAACTGCATAAAAAAACAATTAAAAAGTAACTCACTTGGATATGTTGTCGTCACCATTGCCACCCCCTGAAAGTAGCAAGAACCCACCACCTTCCCCTCCTTCTGATAATAATTGTCAAATGCATAGGAAGCATGGCGCCTAACATCATTCGGATCATAGCAAGCCTCCCCTGGTTGTATCTCCGAGCAATTCGCCCTCCCAGGCCCACACGCCCAATCTAATGCCGCTTGCAACGCCTTCCTGTTTGCACCATCGGCGGCCATGCAGAATGTCCTATTCGTGGAAATCAACCGCTAGAAAACCGCCACTTCCTGCCACACTGAGAAGATACGCTGGAGTTCATTGCCATAAAAAAGCCACCAGTGCCTCTCGGACTCGGTACAGAGCCGCTGGTCCTCGTTGAACAACTCGTAGATGTAGACGTTGGGCGTTTGCTCTGGCACAAGGGGTGTGCCGGTGCGGTCCACAACATGTTTGATCATATTGGAGTTGTAGGTGCCGGCATTGTCCCTAGTGGCGAAGGGCTCGAATCCAGGATCTCCGGCGGAGGGCCAGCCGATCTCCGTGACGAGGATGGGAATGTGGGAGAAATTGAGGGTGCGGAGGGAGAGGCGGACGGCATCAAGCATGGCGTCAAAGAGGTTGGTGTAGTGGAGGATATATTTCAAACTTAATCTAAATTTAATAAAAGTTAGTCTAAGGATATATTTCAAACTTAATCTAAATTTTTTGGACTACTACGAGAAAAACAAAAGTTCAAGGAACTATTTCAAACATACGCTAAAGTTGAAACCTCATTTAGATATTTTGCCTAGAATTATTGCAAAAGTATGGTCATTGAAGCAAGTAAAATTAAGGCTCCGTTTGGCACGGCGGTAGCGGTCGTGAACACGGTGGTTGTGAACCGTCGTTCGTGAACGTCCAACCTCACCTAAAGAACTTCATTCAATTTTATGTTCAAAACTAGTTTTCTTTTCTTAGTAGCGATCATAACCGTTGTCATGCCAAACATATATTATATGATGGTGGTGTTTTTTTCTAAACTCACCGGAGCAAAAACACCGCTACAAATGGTGAAGATTTTTGGGTCCGGGACATCTCAGATACCCTTTTCAACTAAGGCGGGACATCTCGGGGACATCTTGGAGACATCTCTGGTGTGACATCTCGGGAACAGCTCAGCTGGCTTACTGTTGTACCCGAGATGTCCCTGAGATGTCACACCCGAGATGTCCCTGAGATGTCACACTCGAGATGTCCCTGAGATGTCCCGCCTTAGTTGAAAAAGATATCTAAGATGTCCCGGACCCAAAAATTAATGCAAAAAATGAGCCTAAAAAAGTCATCCTAGCTATTCTGCCAAAAAGAAATAAAGGGTAAGACAAAATATTTTCCAGCACATAATAACTATTTTCGAAGAAAAGCAACAAATTTAAGTTCTAGCTCAGCCCAGCAAATGAAATCAACGATACATGCGTTACACTAACTGTTAGGCTGGACAAGATGAAGCAAAGGCTGTCAGTTTCCAAAGACTAAAGTGAAAACTAAACTCACTGCAAGGAGAAGAGATTCCTTCGCCGAAAGCCTCTCCATTTCTTTTGCATAATTTGCGGAGGCCCCCTGGTAGCTCTGCTGTACCATAGCTTTCCATCTGCAGCAGCGATGCGGGCGGCGGAAACCCAAACTCCGGTGGTCCTCTAGTGAGTTGGCCAACGTAGGTGAAGGTACATATGAGGTAGTAATCGCCCATAGCCCAACGAAAGTGGCAGCCATGAATTCTGACCTTAACCCTAGATTTTCTCAAGGCAGATCGGATGGACGGGACGGGAATATGAGCAGGCGGGATAATTTTGTCTGGTTATTTAGCGCGAAGTTATTAGCGGTAATGGTTCGGTTAGTTTCGATTTTTAAGTAAAATCACAAATTGAATCATTGTTTCAAAAATTGGGAACCGAAAAATCACTGGAATCAAACCAAATAGTTTAGTTCAGTTTGGTTCAGTTTTGATGGTTTAAAAAAAAATTTAAATACATTGTTGAAACGAGGAAAATCTCGACTTCAAAATTCAGATCAATACAGTCGGAGGCTACTCGCCCAACGGTCCGACTAGAAGGCTTGACTGGCAACGACGATAGGGCTAGAAGAGCAATGTTTGAACCTCAAGTGCTGCGGCAGGGAGGTCTCATCACGTATCCAGAAGCTCAGAAGAGACTTCTCCTCCATAACCAAAGATGGACGAGCATGGTACGAGGGAGACACCAACTTGGCGAGTATCTAGGATTCTCTCGAGGAGTTCGGGCCCTCAACAAGTTGAGGGGTGACCAACACTTACTCCCCCCAAGGGAGAGCTCTAGGCTAAGAGGCTAAGGAACTAGAAATGAGACCAAAGGCTTAGCGAGGAGGTCCCACCACACACCCGGAAGATCTTAGAGTGATTCCCCTCCCAAGTCAATGCTAAGCTTGGGCACCTTTGGAGGCTCTCTCCACCCAACAAAGTAACATAGGAGGAGAGAAGGCCAAGAGAGAAGTTCCTCCAAATGGTGCCCCATTGGTCTTATTTATAGGATTTTGAACTTGGTCTACCAATAGCCACAACCTGGCCTACGAGATTACGAAAATACCCCCGGATTTGGCATGCGAATTGCCAAATCCCGCTGTTCCGAGGCGCTAAACGCGGTCCAGAACACCCTCTCGGGGCCGGGCGAGAGGGGGCTGACCTCCTCCTTGTCTCGCCCCCCTGCTGGGGATGGGGGCGAGAGGGGGGTCGGCCCCCTCCTCCTCTCGCCCCTCTGCTTGAGATGGCAGCGAGAAGGGGAGTCGACCCCCTCCTCCTCTCGCCCCTCTGCTTGAGATGGGAGCGAGAGGGGGGTCGCCCCCCTCCTCCTCTCGTCCCTCTGCTGGAGATGGGAGCGAGAGGGGGGTCGGGGGTCGGCCCCCTCCTCCTCTCGCCCCTCTGCTCGAGATGGGAGCGAGAAGGGGGTCGGCCCCCTCCTCCTCTCGCCCCTCTGCTTGAAATGGGGGCGAGAGGGGGGTCGGCCCCCTCCTCTCGCCGCATCCCAAGCAGGGGGCGAGACAGGGAGGAGGTCAGCCCCCTCTCGCCCGGCCCCGGGAGGGTGTTCTGGACTGCGTTTAGCGCCTCGGAATAGCGGGATTTGACTATTCACAGGCAAATCCGGGGGTATTTTCGTAATCTCGTAGGCCAGGTTGTGGCTATTGTTAGACCAAGTTCAAAATCCTATAAATAGGACCAAGGGGCACCATTTGGAGGAACTTCTCTCTTGGCCTTCTCTCCTCCTATGTTTCTTTGTTGGGTGGAGAGAGCATCCAAAGGTGCCCAAGCTTAGCATTGGCTTGGGAGGGGAAGCGCTCTAAGATCTTCCGAGTGTGTGGTGGGACCTCCTCGCTAAGCTCTTGGTCTCATTCCAAGTTCCTTAGCCTCTTAGCCTAGAGCTCTCCCTTGGGGGGAGTAAGTGTTGGTCACCCCTCAACTTGTTGAGGGCCCGAACTCCTCGAGAGACCAAGTTATTGGTTTCAACATTATGATGCGGTGAGCGTGGAGAGTGACTAACCCAAGAAACTGTCAAGCTAAGCTCCATGGCTGGAGGTGGAGGATCCAACCCAGGCCACTCGCAGCCCCCGGTGGTTGGAGTGACGTTCGAGATGTTTGAAAGTTTCAAGTGGGAGGTCCTGCAGACCTTGCAGCTAACTTTCGCCACGATAGGCGAAGCAGGAGAGGAAGTGGTCCGGAGGTCTCGCCTCAGCAGGTGAGCGAGAGCACTCTCGGCCAGCAATCCAGGAAGGAGGTAATATTGGGGGGGGGGGATGGGGAGGCATTCGGCCCCCACTCGCCCAGTGCCCTAGGAGGGGCGAGTGGGGAGGTCCCAGACCCCCACTCGCCCAGCCCAATGTGGGCGAGTGGGGAGGTCCCAGACCCCCACTCGCCTAGCCCAATGGGGGCGAGTTGGGAGGTCCCAGACCCCACTCGCCCAGCCCCAAGGGGCGAGTGGGGAGGTGCCGTACCCCATCTCGCCCAGCCCCAAAGGGGGCGAGCATAGGAAGTCCTTTGTGTAAGCTGATCCTCTCGGCCCCGGTTCCAGAGGGGTCCGGAGGGCTGGAGATGTCTCACTACTCCGGCAAGGATGACCCCGTCCTGCACCTGCAGAGGTTTGAGGACATGGTCTCCATCAGGCCCATGTCGGACGCTTTCAAGTGTTGACTCTTCGCGACAACTCTGAAGGAGAAGGCTAGAGATTGGTTCCACCAGCTCCCTGCGGGATCCATCTATGTCTTCGAAGATTTGCGCCGAGTTTTCCTGCTACACTTCTCGACGTCAAAGAAGAGGAAGAAAGATGTCGAAGCACTTTTCAAGATCAAGCAAGAGCCAGGGGAGTCACTGGCTCACTATGTTGACCGGTTCCAGGAGGAGGTTCTCCTCACCCAAGAGGTGTTAGGCTACACCTTCCAGCTCGCTTTCATCGTGGGGCTGCAGGGGGGATTCTTCAAGAGGGACATCAAGAGGAGAGCTCCTTTGTCTTTTGAGGAGTTGATGGAAAGGGTGGCGGAAGAAGTTGAGAATGTGGAGGCCAACCCGGAGTTCGCGAGAAGGTTGGCCAAGCTTAGTGAGCCAGAGGCAAGGCAGCAGGGGGGAGGGTAGGGGCTCCCAAGAGGAAGTTCGGCCAAGAGGAGGACAACTTCCAGGAAGAGGGGCCCGACCTCCCAGGGTGGAGGCAAGGACCGAAGGCACCCTCTCCACCACCCCAGAAACCATGGCGATCGGCCACAGAAGAAGAAGAAATCGTACGGGAGGAAGAGGGGGCGTCCGGGTGGAGTTACCTTACTGTGACTTCCACGATGAGGAGGGTCACGCGACATCCGTCTGCCCCGAGTTCTTGGAAATGAGGGAGACGATGGGTCCGAAATCGCAACGCCAGCAACCAGAGAAGGTCGAGGAGGACCATGCCTGGGAGTAGGAGACCAGTTTTTGGTCTTCGTACTTAGTTTTTTTCTGTCTTTAAATCCATGTAGTATGATGGTTTATTTCCATACTTAGTTTTTCTTGCATGTAACCAGATGACTAATGTAATGAAAGTTTTTCAAAGTATTCTTCCCCTCGGATGGTTCCGCTGACCAGGCTCTCTCTAGCCGGCAGGGCAGGTTGACCTCCTAGGGAGGCTGAGTATTTTTCCCCTCGGATGGTTCCGCTTGTAAAGAAAAATAGGGTGTGCCGAGATGAGAAATTCGAAAGAAATCAAAACACAAACCACGGAAAATCAGATCAATCACAGAAGACACACAGATATACAGAGGTTCACCCAAGCCGGGCTACGTCCCCTCTCCCCTTCCTCTTCTCTTTGTTCTAATCACCAAGACGGATTACAGCTTACAAGGTTACAAGGATCAAAACCGATCCTACCTCACACAACCCTCTCAGACAAGAACAGAGGAACCGCCGCCAAGGAACACCGCGCAAAAACACTATTGCACTCTCTTGGACTTAATGACCTTAACCCTAAACCAGGGTTACACCCCCTTTTAAATAGGGCGCCAAACTGGGCTCAGACCAAACCTCCGCTGAGACGGTTCAATAACATCCGCTGAGACGGAACCTGCTGAGACAGCATGTACACCAGGCGTCGAGCGTCGAACGCAGGCATCGAGCGTTGAACGCAGGCGTCGAGCGCAGGCGTCGAGCGTCGAGCGCAGGCGTCGAGCGTCAAGCGCAGGCGTCGAGCGCAGGCATCGAGCATCGAACGCAGGCCTCTCCCGTTCGACGAGCCGCTGAGACAAGGACCCGTTCGTCGAATGCAGGCGGAGTTCGACGAACCCTTCTCCGTTCGTCGAACGTCGTTCGACGAACCCTTCTCCATTCGTCAAGCGTAGGCGGAGTTCGATGAACTCTTCTCCGTTCGTCGAACGCTGTTCTACGAACCCTGACCAGAAGTGTTCCCCAACTCCAACATTCTCCCACTTGGTGAACATCTTTCTCCGATGGGAGCTGCTCCTCCAACCTTCTTCTTCAACCCTACGGCCGTTGCACACCACTGAAATTTGGCAACAGGAACCGCCTTGGTAAGAAAATCAGAGCTGTTCTCCATCGTATCCACCTTCTCCAGTTGAACTACCTTCTTCTCCACCCTCTCCCGGATGAAATGGTACTGGATGTCAATGTGTTTGGTTCGTGCGTGGAAGGCTGGATTCTTGGCTAGCTAAATAGCCCCTTGACTGTCACACCACAACTTCACTGGCCCCTGCTCAAACCCGAGCTCCAAACATAGCCTCCGCAGCCATATGGTCTCCTTGCTCGCATGAGTAAGAGCCATGTACTCTGCCACCGTCGACGAGAGTGCCACCACGCATTGCCTCCGACTCATCCAACTGATAGCTCCTCCAAACAGTGTGAACACGTACCCACTGGTGGATCTCCTGCTATCCAGATCACCTCCCCAATGCGAGTCCACGTGCCCAACCACGTCCAGTACTCCTCCTTCACCAGCTCCTTCAAAACATAGGGAGTAATTCGAAGTGCCTCGGAGATACCTGAACACACGCTTCACAGCATTCCAGTGTTCCTTTCCTGGTGTAGCCATATACCGGCTCAACACTCCCACTGCTTGAGCAATGTCAGGGCGAGTGCAGACCATGGCGTACATCAAGCTTCCCACAGCACTAGCATAAGGGACCTTCGCCATGTCCTCGACCTCATCTTGAGTCTTCGGGCTCAACTCTGCAGATAACTTGCACCCAACTGGCATTGGTGCACCCACTGGCTTGCAGTCCGTCATATTGAACTTCTTCAACATCTCCTCGACGTACCTCTGCTGCCCCAACCAAAGCTTCTTCTTGCTTCGATCCCTGGAAATCTGCATTCCCAAGATGACACTTGCTGGCCCTAAATCCTTCATCTCGAATTTGGCTGAGAGCAGCTTTTTCACATGTTGAATCATCCTGACACAATTGCCCACTAGTAACATATCATCTACATAGAGTGTCAGGAAGATGAACTGCTCTCCCTTTCTCTGGATGTACACACAGTGGTCCGAATTCGACCTTTCAAAACCCAACTCCAGCATGTAGGTGTCGAATTTCTGGTACCACATCCTCGGAGATTGCTTTAGTCCATACAAGGACTTCTTCAACCTGCAAACCTGATCCTCCTTGCCCTTGGCTTCGAATCCTTCCGGCTGCTTCATGTATATCTCCTCCTCCAGATCACCGTGAAGAAATGTCGTCTTCACATCCATCTGCTCGATCTCTAAGTCATGCGCTGCCGCAATAGAGAGTACCAGTCCGATCGACATCATCTTGGTTACCGATGACAAGATCTCATCATAATCAACACCTTCGACCTGGGAGAACCCCTTTGCAACCAACCTTGCCTTGAATTTCTCCACAGTGCCATCACCCTTCACCTTCTGCTTGAAGACCCATTTTCTTCCAATGGCTTTCCTCCCCTTTGGAAGCTTACACATACACCAAGTCTGATTCTTCCTCAGAGACTCCATTTCATCCACCATGGCTAGCTCCCACTGATTTGAGTCAGCCCTTGATCTAGCATCTCTGGCAGAGATTGGGTCTTCACCAAGCATACTCAGGCAACATTGTGCAGCCACTGCACATTGGGGATATCTCACTAGTGCCCTTCTTTCCCTTGTCGATCTCCTCAGAAGTGGAATTTCCTCAGCTTCATCTTCTGATTCATCAGCACTTCCCACCACCTCCAAATCATCTTATTCATAGTCAGATTCAGCCCCAACAGTAGTAGCTCCTTTCTCAAAGCTTCCTTCTACCACCACTGTCTCTTTCTCTGCTTCTTTGGCCTTCTCAGCTTGTGTGACTGCCTGTGGACTGGTTTCATGAAACACTATATCCTTGCTGAATGTTACAGTCCTGGTCACAGGGTTCCAAAGCTTGTACCCTTTATGCCATCTTTGTAACCCACAAAGATGCACTTCTCAGATTTGACTTCAAGCTTCCCCCTCTTCTCCTTTGGAATGTGAACATATGCATCACACCCAAACACACGAGCATAGGCCAAATTTGGCTCTCTTGAAGATGGCTTCAAAGGGAGTACATCCCTCCACATCAGATGTAGGGGACCTGTTCTTCAGGTAATTTGCAGTCGCCACTGCTTCAGCCCAGAACTCCTTCCCCAAACCTGCCCAACTGAGCATGCACTTGGCCTTCTCCATCAAGGTCCTGTTCAGCCTCTCCGACACTCCATTCTGCTCTAGAGTATACGGTGTGGTCTTCTGCCGTGCAATCCCCTGCTCAGTACAGTACCGCTCAAAAGCATCAGAGCAGTACTCCCCTCCATTGTCAGAACGAAGGACCTTCACCTTTCTCTCCAACTGGTTCTCCACCAGGTTCTTAAATTCCTTAAGCCTGTCCAGAACTTCTGACTTGGACCTGAGAAAATAGATCCAGAAATACCGTGAGAGGTCATCAGTAAAGGACATATAGTACCTTGCGCCGCCTAGAGATGGAGCTGGAGTTGGCCCAAATACATCATTGTGTATCAACTCCAGCACTTCAGTTGCCCTCGTGCCCGTCCCACGAAAGCTTACTCTGGTCTGTTTGCCAAGCAGGCAATGTTCACAGAACCCAAGACTTGTGGAGCACTCAGGCACCCCTTCCACCATCTGACCAGATGTCATAGCCGACATCCCCTTCTCATTGATATGCCCAAGCCGATGATGCCACAGCCTGGACACCTCCTCCTGGTCAACCTCCTGGCTCTCAGAGATAAGAGCCCCACTTGGAACCACTGTATCAGCAAGCAGAGTATACAGTGTTCCATGTCTCACTCCACTGGCAATCACCATTGCCCCCCTTGACATCTTGCAAGTTTGCTTGTCACAGCTGAAGTGCACTCCTGCATCCACCATGGAACCCACCGAGATTAAATTCCTGCTCATCCCAGGAATGTGCATCACATTTGGAAGAGACCTTGTGGTCCCATTAGACAACTTCAACATCACCTTGCCACGCCCAATAATCTGCACAGCAGAATCATCACCCAGCATGACATCTCCACCATCAAACCTCTCATACTCACAGAACCAGTGCCTATGAGTGGTCATGTGGTATGATGCTCCTGTGTCTACATACCACATATCAGAATCTCTGAGCAACGCACGCGACAGTGATGTACATGTCACCGCCGTCGCCCTCCTTCTTCGTACCAGAAGTTGTCGGTGTCTCCTTGTTCTGAACGGCCTTATTCGGACATTGAGACTTCACATGACCAGTCTCATTGCACTTCCAGCACCGAATGGGCTTCTTACTCTTCTCCCTCTCCTGGCTCTTGGATCTACCTCGAGACTTATCTCGATATCCACCATGCTTGTTCTCCCTTTGTTGAGGACGGGATCTAGATACACTCAGAGCACCTTTGCTCGTCGCCTCAGAACCTCCTCTCCTGGTTTCCTCAGATAAAAGAGCTGCACATACAGTATCATATGACAGTTCCTTGTCTCCACTCCCCCCAATCACGATAATCAGATTGTCCCATGAATCTGGCAGTGAGCACAACAAGGTGATGACTTTATCCTCATCCGAGATCTTCTCACCAATAGAGATTAACTAACTCACAATGGTGTTGAATTAAGTCAAGTGCTCTAAAAACGAATTGCCCTCATGCATCCGAAGTTTATACCACTTCTTCCTCAATAGCAATTTGTTTACCAGGGACTTGCTCTGGTAGAGGGATTCCAACTTACGCCATAGACTTCGTGCTGAAGTCTCCTCCATGACGTTAGTCAAGATTGAATCTGCTAGGAATAACCGGATCAGGCCCTTAGCCTTCCGATCGGTTTTCGTCCAGGCCGCCGCCTCCGCTGCACCATCTGCAGTCGCGTCTGCAGATTTTCCCTTTGATGTGCTCGCATCCTTCTCTGCAACCTTAGGAACGGGAGGATTAACTTCGACCGCAGACCATAGATCTCGATCAATCAACATATCTTCCATCTTCATCTTTCATAGATAGAATCGACTTCCGTCAAACTTCTCGATCTCGATCCGCACGCCGCCAGAACCCATTTCCATGATCAAGAACCTGGCTCTGATACAAAATGTAAAGAAAAAAGGGTGTGCCGAGACGAGAAATTTGAAAGAAATCAAAACACAAACCACAGAAAATCAAATCAATCACAGAAGACACACATATATACAGAGGTTCACCCAAGCCGGGCTACGCCCCCTCTCCCATTCCTCTTCTCTTTGTTCTAATCACCAAGACGGATTACAACTTATAAGGTTACAAGGATCAAAACCAATCCTACCTCACACAACCCTCTCAGACAAGAACAGATGAACCGCCACCAAGGAACACCGCGCAAAAACACTATTGCACTCTCTTGGACTTAATGACCTTAACCCTAAACCAGGGGTACGCCACCTTTAAATAGGGCGCCAAACCGGGATCAGACCAAACCTCCGTTGAGACGGTTCAATAACATCCGCTGAGACAGAACCTGCTGAGACAGCATGTACACCAGGCGTCGAGCGTCGAACGCAGGCGTCGAGCGTTGAACGCAGGCGTCGAGCGTTGAACGCAGGCGTCGAGCGCGGGCGTCGAGTGTCGAACGCAGGCGTCGAGCGCAAGCGTCGAGCGCAAGCGTCGAGCGCAGGCGTGGAGCATCGAATGCAGGCGTCGAGCGCAGGCATCGAGCGTTGAACGCAGGCCTCCCCCGTTCGACGAGCCGCTGAGACAAGGACCCGTTCGTCGAACGCATGCGGAGTTCGACGAACCCTTCTCCGTTCGTCGAACGCCGTTCGACGAACCCTACTCCGTTCGTCAAGCGCAGGCGGAGTTCGACGAACTCTTCTCCGTTCGTCAAATGCCGTTCGACGAACCCTGACCAGAAGTGTTCCCCAACTCCAACAACGCTGACCGGGCTCTCTCTACCCGGCAGGGCAGGTTGACCTCCCAGGGAGGCTGAGTATTTTTCCCCTCGGATGGTTCCGCTGACCGGGATCTCTCTAGCCGGTAGGGCAGGTTGACCTCCCAGGGAGGCTGAGTATTTTTCCCCTCGGATGGTTCCGCTGACCGGGCTCTCTCAAGCCGGCATGACAGGTTGACCTCCCAGGGAGGCTGAGTATTTTTCCCCTCGGATGGTTCCGCTGACCGGGCTCTCTCTAGTCGGCAGGGCAGGTTGACCTCCCAGGGAGGCTAAGTAATTTTCCCCTCGGATGGTTCCGCTGACGGACTCTCTCTAGCCGGCAGGGCTGTAGGGTTTTCCTTAAGGGTATACACATCAGATGTGCGCAGTGGAATATATCAACTAGAACAACCCAAAGAGTTAAGGACCTTGCGATTTTACTGATTCAAGAAATAAAACAACATCCACATCACAGTGCAGAAAATATACCTGAAGGGGATTTGAGTCGATACTCAAACCAAGGTGCTCCAATGTCAGATTCGAGATGGTGCGGCTGAGTTCCTTGTACAGAAATGGATCTGCACCTCTATAGTAGTCCACACGAGCATTGAAGAACCCTAGCCTCTTGTCACACAAGGTATAGGTCGGAGAAGAACTGTCCTCTACGTCTTCCACGGACTGCTAGGTCCGACTACAGGAAGAGGCGACAGTGGTCGGAACACTTCCTTCCGGGGCTACAGGCGGAACTCTTTCGCCACTCTCACTTGCTTTCGCAAAATTAGATCGCCTTATTAGGTCAAAAGAATCGCATTCTTTTATTGCCACGCGCAACAAGGAGCTATCCGCACAGCCACGACTTAAAGTGAAGAAAATCGGATTCGTCGAACTGCGTTCGACGAACTGTCTAGCGTTCGTCGAACGCGCTGTCCATTCGATGAACGCGCTGGCCGTTAGTCGAACGCGCTGGCCGTTCGTCGAACGCGCTGGCCGTTCGTCGAACGCGCTGGCCGTTCGATGAACATGATCGTCGTTCATCGAACGCGCTCGCTGTTCGTCGAACTCCAGTCTCAGCGGTCGACGAATAACAGTCTCAGCTAGACCTGGGCAAAAAGACCACCAGGCCTTTTGGAAAAATCCCGGGCTTGGGCCTGGTTTTTGCCAGGCCCAGGTTGGGCCCAGGCCTCCCCTTGAGGAGGAGGCCTACCAAGGCCTTGCAGGCCGGACCAGGCCCAGGCCGGGCCTGGGTCTGGCCCGGCAATTGAGCTCGTCGAGCTCAATTGAGCTCGCCGAGCTCGGCTGAGCTCGCCGAGCTCGCCTGAGCTCGACGAGCTCCGCTGTGCTCGACGAGCTCAATTGAGCTCGACGAGCTCGCTGAGCTCGACGTCCTCGCCTGAGCTCGACGAGCTCCACTGAGCTCGACGAGCTCCACTGAGCTGGTGAGCCAAATTTTAAATTTAAAAAAATTTAAAATATATTTAAATACATATAAATATATTAGTATAATAATAATATTATTATTATCTATAATTTATAATATACACACAAAATGACAATGAAAAAAAAAATTATTATTGATAAAATTATTAACTACAAAAATACGCGACAATAAAAATTAAATACTTCCAGTTATTTTTATACGAATACAAATATTTGATCTTTAAAAAATCTACAATAATACAATATTAGTCTTGACACTTGAGAGTTAGCCCTCGAAAATGACATTCAGGCTTGATCTTCTGTGCCCAAATTTAGGCCGCCTAGCTCATCTTCAACTTCGGATGAACTATCTTCGATCGATGCGACATGCTGCCTCCTCTTCATAGCATCCAAGTGGTCTTTGTAGTATATGCACATTTCCAAAGTCTCGTCGCTCAGGCGGCTCCTTCGGTCATTCAGAATCCTACAACTCAAAGAAAATGCAGACTCCGAAGCTACAGTACTAGCTTGGATTGTTAGTAAATCTCTGGCCATAAAGGCCATAACATGATATATATTAATTTTATTTTTCCACCATTGTAAAATATCAAAATTTTCTATCTCATTTGAACTCATAAAATCTTGAAATTGTGTTTTCGTATATAATTGATTTAAAGTATTAGAAGTTCGTTGTTTTTTCCGGGCGGCTAACTCTAAAATCTTATTTTGTAGAATATCTTTGGTTTTTGGTTGGGTGCTTTCTTCTCTAGGCCGCGATCCATATAACTGATCGTAATAATTATAAAATTATGTAAAATCAGTATTAAATTTTGAAATACTTATATTATCAAAAAAATGATAGGTTATAGATAAGTTTAAATTATTGTTTATTTCTTCTATAAGATTTTCTACGTCATCTACACCAATTAAATGATTTAAAGCTGCGGCGCATTAAAACATAGCTGACATTTCTTTATAATATTTTAAAAAAAATTCTTTCATTATTTGAATTAACGGACGCCAACCTTCATATTTTTTATAAGCTTTAAATTTTTCTGTAATTAATACAAAATTTTCGATAACGAGTGAACTAGTAGGATAATAAACGCGAAATAAAATAGTTGTTGATCTATAAAAATTTATAATAATTCCATATAATTTTCAATTACATCACAATCAGAATCATGAAAATCTTGAACTTCGGATATACTATAAAATTCCATTAGTTGTGTTTTTTGTCGCACTACTCTTTTTATCATTTTATATGTTGAATTCCATCTTATAGACATATCAAATTCAGGTTTTAAAAATTTAAGCCCTTGTGCATTAACAAATTTTTTAAAATCTTGTTTACGTTTTTTAGAAGTATAAATATAATTTAACAAAATACGAATTTTATTAATATAGGGTTCCATATACGATAAACTATCCTGCACAATTAAATTTAATACGTGGCATATGCACCGTGTATGAAAAAATATCCCACCTAATATTGGTCTCAAATCACGTTTTAAATAATCGATTGCGACCGTATTATTGCTAGCGTTATCGAAAGAAATACTTAATATTTTATTTTTAATTTTAAATTCCTGAATACATTTTGTAATTACGTGATAAATAGCTTGACCAGTATGTGGATATTCGAAAAACACAAAACATATAATACGTTTATTTAACTTCCATGAATCAGAATCGATCCAATGACAAGTAATACATATATACGATACTCCTGCTTTTATATTGCTACTCCAAACGTCACTCGTCAGACTAACTCTACCGTCGTAAATTTCTAAATAATTTATTAAGTCCTGTTTCGATTGCATATAAGATTTAAATGCATCACGTTTAAGTGTTAATCTACTTACCTGTTGATATTTTGGCTGAAGCCCTTCGTGTATGTATTCAGTTTCCTCCTCGTTGTCGTAGTGCCCGAGCGGCAATCCAAGTCTAATGACGTTCCTCATTTGAAGCTCTCGTCGACGCATCTGATCATACGTCCAGATTTGCCCGCCTGCAGAAATTTGCGCTTGAGTGGCCTCCGGGGCTTGCTTAGCCAGACATGATTTGATATGTCGGGCGAGCATTGAATTTCCGCTAACGATTAGCAGCTTCGAACAATGTTTGCACTTCACCTTAAATTCAGTGCCGATCCGCACTTTCTCAAAGTGCTCCCGGACTGGAGTTGTGTGCTTATGCTCCACAATTTCCTGCGCAGACGATGCGGAGGACGAAGGCATAGAGGAGGAAGATGCCATCTTCCCAAATGAGAGAGAAAGAGAGGAGGATGGGTTAGTGAGAGAGAGAGAGTGAGGAGAGAGAGGATGGGAGAGAGGATGAGAGAGAGAGGGGGGATCGGAATAAAGGGGGTTATATAGTTTAAATTTTAAATAATTAAAAATAATTTTTTTTTAATAAAAAAAAGCAAAGCCTAGGTGTAGGCTGCCAAAAAATGGCAGCTTACACCTAGGCTGCCATTCCTGGCAGCAATTCCTGGCAGCTGCCGCTGCCAGGACAACGACTCTTTAAAAGAGCCGTTCAACGGCTCTTTTAAAGAGTCGTTCAACGGCACTTCCGGGCCAGGCTTTTCCAGGCCTGGCCCAGGCTTTGCCCGGCCTGGTCCCAGGCGGGGCCTAGGGCCCGGGCATTGCCCGGGCTGGGCACCAGGTCGGGCAACTAAGAGGAATGGGGGCCTTGTTAGGCCCCTAAAGCTCGGCCCGGGCCTGGATCGGGCTTTTCCAGGCCCTGACCTTTCGGTCTTTTACCGGGCCGGGCCCAGGCCGACCTGATGGGCCCGGTCCTAATGCCCACCTCTAGTCTCAGCGGTCGACGAAAACCTTCATTTCGACGAACTTAACCCTGATCTCAAATAAGTCGCAAAGGATTGGCCTGATCTCTTGAGAAATCCCAAGGCAACACAATTCTCCCTCCAATTTCTCCAAACACTTTTATGTGCGACCCTATAGGCTCATATTGCGTTGGCAGTAAGACTAACTGTTGATTGCTTTGAGATCACCTCAGAAACTCCAACAGTCTCCCACTTGATCACAAAGTGTCAACAAAAGTCTCACAAACAATGAGCGGCATCTAGCAATACATCATTGCTACCCAAGCAATAAGAGTTTATAACTCAATAAGCCTGTCATGACCAATGTATCAGTGCTGTCATGTCCTTTTATCCTTTATATCAGGATAGAACTAGAGGCATGGACCGTGTCACCCTCATAATTGTTCAATCATAGTTTCTTGATCTAGAATAGACTGACAAAATTGGTGAGCTCAATATCATATATTGACTCAACCAAGCATGACCATGCATTTCTCAGTCTCATTCCATCAAGGGGCCCACGAATGTAACTCCTGTCATAAAGAAGGACAAATTCCATTTTTGCTCACACACAAGCATCCAAATGATTCATAACATACCCAACAACCACCCTTATCGACAACCTTTCTCAAGAGAAGACTTTAGATGACATCAAAGTACGCTCTTCCTCACCTGATGAATGCTGCGACTTCAGGTCAAAGGACCAAAAACACCATTGTCACTTGAGACCTACTTGTGACACGTTTTTCTAACAATCCACAAAGTAGTCTCACGGTGGGTCTGTCCAGTACAACTTGTTCCTAACAAGTACCCATGTGATAAATTGATATCACAATATCATGACCTATGAGAACCGGTCATCAGTCAACGCACATGCTAGTCTTGTGGTCTCATCCTCGCCCTAATTTCTAGGATGATACCTCGACTAGGGACCATTTAAGAATGAAGCTTCATTTAAACATAGGCCCTCACATTCAAGTCACGTACTTGAATTCCTATGGAAGCAAACATTCTAAGAGAATTCATTATGTTAATTAGTCTATCATATAGAAATAGTTGACATAATAAAAAAACTTGCCATAAATGTAAAAAGAAAAACCATAGTGCATGTCACAATTCATCAAATGAATAAACAACCAACAAACATACAATCCACAAGGCTCCCACTAAAGACGATCATTCAGGTATCTAATACCCATTGATCTAACATGACCATCATGCTTCCTTTGCGCAAGAGGCTTTGTCAGTGGATCCGCTATGTTTTCTTCAGTCGGTACTCTGCAAATGCTCACATCTCCTCTATCGACAATCTCTCGAATAAGATGGAACCGCCGAAGTATGTGCTTGGAGCGCTGATGGGATCTAGGTTCCTTAGCTTGGGCAATTGCACCGTTGTTGTCACAGTAGAGAACTACAGGATCAACAATGCTAGGAACTACATCTAGCTCGCCGATGAATTTCCTAATCCACACAGTCTCCTTTGACGCATTTGCTGCAGCGATATACTCGGCCTCAGTCGTAGAATCAGCAACTGTCTCTTGCTTGGAACTCTTCCAGCTTACAGCTCCTCCATTGAGGCAAAATACAAAACCTGATTGGGACTTCGAATCGTCCTTATCAGTTTGGAAGCTAGCATCCGTGTAACCACTTACAACGAGCTTTTCCTCTCCACCATACACCAAGAACGTATCCTTAGTCCTTCTCAAGTACTTTAGGATATTCTTGACAGCTATCCAGTGACCATCACCAGGATCAGATTGATACATGCACGTCATGCTCAAAGCATATGAGACATCGGGTTGAGTACACAACATTGCGTACATGATTGATCCAATTGCCGAAACATATGGAATCAACTTCATGCGGTCTTTATCTTCCAAAGATTTTGGACACTGGTCCTTAGAGAGACTCACACCATGTGACATGGGTAAGAATCCTTTCTTGGACTCAAGCATGTTGAACTGTTTCAACACCTTCTCAATGTATGTACTTTGGGTCAAACCCAACAACTTCTTTGATCTATCTCTATAGATCCTAATACCAAGTATATAAGTTGCTTCACCCAAGTCCTTCATAGAAAAGCAGTCCCCTAGCCTGCTCTTAACAGCTTGCAGGGTCAGAATGTCATTTCAGATTAATAGTATGTCATCCACATACAAAATCAGAAAAATGACAATGCTCCCACTAATCCTCTTGTAAACACAAGGTTCATCCTCGTTCTTAATAAAACCAAACTCTTTGATCTTCTCATCAAAACACAGATTCCAACTTTGAGAAGCTTGTTTAAATCCATAAATGGATCGATTCAACTTGCACATTTTAGTGGCTTCACTTGGAGATACAAAACCCTCGGGTTGTGTCATTAAGGAAAGTAGTTTTGACATTCATTTGTCAGATCTCGTAGTCATAATACGCAGCAATAGCAAGTAGAATTCTGATGGACTTGACCATGGCTACAGGGGAAAAGGTCTCATCATAGTCAACACCATGAATTTGCCTGAAACCTTTAGCCACCAGCCGACCTTTGAATGTCTGTACATTCCCATCCATGTCGGTCTTCTTCTTGAAGACCCACTTGCACCCTATGGGTCGTACCCCTTCAGGTGGTTCCACCAAGGTCCAAACTTGGTTTGATACATGGAGTCCATTTCAGATTTCATGGTCTCAAGCCACTTCTCGGAGTCAGGTCCACACATAGCCTCTTGATAGGTTGCAGGCTCATCATCATGATCCATAAGCAACATGTTACCTATTTGAGACACGAGAAATCCATATCTCTCAGGCTCAAATCTTGGTCAATCAGATCTACGCAGGACTTGTGTTTCTTGAGCAGGCTCTCTAGCTACAACAACTTGTAGTCATTGCTCAGGTTCTAAAATCGGTTCAGCTATTGTTTGTGGTTCTTGAACTTCTTCAAGTTCCACCTTTGCAGTCTTTCTGGATAAGAACTCTTTCTCCAAGAAGACGCCAGTCCTTGCGACAAACACTTTGCCCTCGGACGACAGGTAGAAGTAATACCCTTTGGTTTCCCTAAGATATCCCACAAGATAACACTTATCCAACTTGGGTTCCATCTTGTCAGACATTTGACGTCGCATGTATTGTAACAGTCCTGGCCCAGCCTGACCCGGGCCCCTGGCACCAGAACTGCCGGCACCTGAAGGGTCTAGCCTGACCCGGGCCCCTAGCCCCCTTCAGGTTAAGCCTGACCCCAACAACTGGTCAACAACAAGTACATTCTAACCCTCGGTCCAAACGTATCTTCTCTTTGTTTCCTTTCTGCCTCCGCAGGTCTCCTTCTAGCGGGGCCTAGCACGCTGGCGGTCTGATCCTAAAAAGAAAATTAACATCTAATTAGTTTTAGAAAACTAAGTGAGATCCTTACCTCTTCGGCCATCCTACAGGAAAACACGAAGAGTCAGCTATAATAAGCAGTTATGTAAATCTGAAAACAAACCGTATGAACATGAAAGTAGACAAGTAAAGTAAACTGGGGCACAGAACTAAGTAATTTCTGTTAGTTCTGTTCGTATAGCTCATGCTAGTTCTTTTTCATGTTCAATTCTCTTTCTTTCTTTTCGTTCTCTCGAAATACTGAGGGTCATTCTTAATCACATATCCGGGCCCATCAAATCAATGTCCATTCTAGGGCGCTCAACCGCGCAACAGGCTCTCATGCCTCCTAAATTGGACATTTCAGTATCAATTTCCGTGGGAGATCTACCCCTCCACTGGGTGTAGGAGTCTGAAGCTTACCCCCCCCCCCCCCCTACTAGGCTGACCCTTAGTGTTTCGATGCGTCGACGCACTCTTTTCTTTTCTTTTCTTATTCATTTCATTTCATTCCATTCATAAATATAGGAAATAATTGTTTTAATTCCCCTCAGAATTTCTATCGCTTGCTAATCCATATTTAGCTTTTTAGCGATTTCATACATTTCAGTGATTTCCATTCTTCCACATTCTATATCAAAGCAATTCATATTCAGCAAAATATTCGAATGTATACGAAATCAAAGCCGTAAGGACTCACCGCAGCTCTTCCTTTATCCTTGTCCTTCGCAGGATTCTCGTCGCGTCTATTTCCGGACGCCATCCACTGCAGTATCAAGTAAATCATTTACTATAGGGTTGCGTCTTTAATAGCTACGAGTAGATTCCCTAAGATGGACACAACTACGATCTCGAGGAGTTGCCTAGGGAAGGACAAGCCTAGTGACTCCAATGACATGTGTAAAATCAGAATTTAAATGCTATGAAACTCCCCTCCCAAAAATCAGCCACTAGACTTCTCAAAATTCAGCCAATACAAGATCTCAAGTGGGCATTTGATTAGGGCTGATAATGACAATACCAAGGGTTGCTAACAGCAGCCCCATGGGCTGTCATTACAGTCCAATTTCAGCAAGAGCATAAGCTAAACAGCAGCCCAGAAACAGCCAAACAGCTGGCCAACCATCAGCCAAACAGCCGGCCAAAAGGAACAGCAGCTAGCTGACAACAATCAGCAAACAGGGACAGCAATAGCAGGGATTACAATAGGGGAAAACAGCCACGAAATCTCCCCAATATCAAGACGAATAAAAGCCCTCTAATTCACAACCAAACTAGGGAATAGAAGAGGGAAAAACCCTATGTGCACTTCAGATTTCATAGCCAACCAACAACCCCATCCCCTAAGTTCTTTATAGCAAAATAATAAGTAGTAAAGGAGGGAAAAGAATGAAAGAAAACTTACAAAGCTGGTCACAATCTCAACAAGGCCCCTAGCCAATCAACAAGGCCCCTAGCCAAACCAGCAACCGACAAGGCACAAAAAGAAGTGGCGGCACAAAGAAGAGAAGGCCTCAAGCTCTCTTTCCCAAAGCCCCAAGGCTGTCAACCAAGAAGAAGGAGCAGAGCAGCAATAGAGGAGCAGCCAGGTTACAGCAGGTGGCAAGGAAGAGAAGTAGAGGAGCATACGGATAGTCCAGCAGCAGATAAAGAGGCCACCGCTTAAGGCTCATAAAAGAATATATTAATATATTAATATAGTATATTTCTGCCAGCTCAACCAGCCCAAACCAGCCCAAAAGAAATGGAGCCAGCCAACTTTAATCCACAGCCAACACAACCATTAGTATTTTAATCCTCCTCTTAAGCTTAAGTAAACCAACTTAACTTAATCCATGCCTTAATCATGCTTAATTTCAATAACGAAATTTAAATCGAAAACGAAACGAACGTCGCAAAAATATGGAAATCACGAAACTTCAAATTCAATTGCGACGTCGAATCAACACTGATTTTCATTTCATCATAGGGGAGTTCTTTTATATTAAACTGTAATAAAATAATTATACAAAATCAGGTTCGGGTCTTACAATTCTCCCCTTCTTATCAGAATTTTCGTCCTCGAAAATTCAATCTTCTGGGTTCAGAAAGAACGCTGGAAATAAGTTCAACATCGTATCTTCTCGTTCCCAAGTAGCAGCACTGGCAGGGTGACCTTTCCACCATACTTTGATAAAGTTTACATCACGGTTTCGGAGATTCTTGCTCTGACGATCAATAATTTGATAAGGTTCAGTCGGGCTAGACAAATCAGCTTCTATCTGCACATCACTTGCAGATATCATCAAATCTGGATCAGGAATATACCGCCGGAGAGCAGAAACATGAAACACATCATGTAACACATCACACTCTCTCAGATGATCACGAAACTCATGACTTAGATATTCACCACCTCGATCAGATCAGAGTGCTTTTATCCTTTTTCCAGTTGGTTCTCTACTTCATTTTTAAACTCTTTGAACTTTTCAAAGATTTCAGATTTGTTCTTCATAAGAAACATGTATCCGTATCTACTGAAATCATTAGTAAATGTAACGAAGTAGTAGTACCCATCTCTAGCCATAGAACTCATGGGTCCGCATACATCACTGTGTACTACACCCAAAAGATCATCAACCCTCTCAGTATGGCTAGTGAAAGGGACTTTAGTCATTTTGCCCAATAAGCAAGACTCGCATCTCTCAAATGATTCATAATCAAATGAGTCCAATGGTCAATCTTTATGGAGTTTAGATATGCGTTTCTCATTTATATGGCCCAAACGACAATGCCACAGATACGTAGGATTCAAGTCATTTGTTTTTAGTCTTTTAGTATTTTCTATGTTATAGATCGGATGGTCTAAGTTCAAAACATATAGACCATTAAACAGTTGGGCAACGCCATAACAAACATCATTTTTATAAATAGAACAACAATTGTTCTTTATAATAAAAGAAAAGCCAATCATGTCCAAACATGAAATAGATATGATGTTTCTAGTTATAGCAGGAACAAAATAACAATTATCAAGTTCAATTACAAGCCCAGTGGGCAAAGAATGATGATAAACACCAATGGCAACGACAGCAACTCTTGCTCCATTTCCAACACGCAGGTCTATCTCTCCTCTACCCAGCATTCTTCTCCTTGTCAGTTCCTGCACATTCGTACAAATGTGAGAACCACATCTGGTATCCAATACCCAAGATGAAGGAGCAGAAAGGTTTATTTCTATAACAAATATACCTGAAGTGGAAGTCATACTTCCCTTCTTCTTTTGCAGATCCTCAATGTAGAGGGGACAGTTCCGCCTCCAATGCCCCGCCTTACCACAATGGTGTCACATCCCTTCCTTAGCCAGACCTTTCCTTTTCAGTGCAAAAGACTTAGGATCAAGAGGAGACTTAGATCCAATCTTCGTCTTCTTGAATCCCTTGGCCTTGCCCTTGCTCTTATGCACCATCAGTATGGGGTTGGCAGGCTTGGCCTTCTTCATGTTGATCTCGGCAGTTCTCAACATGCCTAGGAGCTCGGGCAGTGTCTTGTCAATTTCATTTATGTTGTAATTTAAGACAAACTGCTCATAACTGTCCGACAACGATTGCAGGATCAGATCAGTGGACAACTCTTGGCCCAACAGGAACCCCAGTCTTTCAAGGTTCTCTATATACTCAATCATCTTGAGTACGTGAGTTCCTACTGGGTCCCGAGCTCCCATCTTACACTGAAACAACGCCCTGGATATATCAAATCTCTCTTGGCGAGCTTGCCCTTGAAACATTTTCTTCAGGTGCTCCACCATCTCGTAACAGCTCATGTTCTCATGTTGCTTCTGAAGCTCAGAGTTCATGGTTGCGAGCATGAGACATTCTACATCCAAGGAGTCATCTCCATACTTTTTATAGGCATCTTTATCTGCACGAGGTGCAGTAGAGGCTGGCTCCTCAGGGGGATCTTCTTCAAGGACATAGAGCTTACGCTCTTGCCTGAGAACAATTCTCAGGTTCCTGAACTAGTCTAGGAAATACGTCTCATTGAGCTTGTCCTTCTCAAGGATGGCTCTCAGGGACAACGTGGAGTGAGAAGTATTTGCCATGAAAATTCTACAAAATAATGCAAAGTTTATTTAGTACTATATTTCAAAATACATTTTATTTTAATAAGGTCTTTAATTAAATACTCCCACTATTTTATTCAAATTAATAACCCTTAATATCAATTCGGAGAGTTTATGCGAGCTACTCTCTTAGTGGACAAGATCCGTATTTCACCAACACAATGAGTCCGCTTTGGCGTTTCTCTCACGATGCAGTTATTTAGGTAGACAACACTTGTCAATTGCATCACTATGCAGCTCTTGTATGGTTGGTGAATAACTCTTTATTCGCATCCATCATATGGTGCATGCCAACCTTATGCCTCTAAGCACTCAACCTTTGAGGTCACTTAGTTAAGTTGGACCCGATGTCGACAGTGGGATATCACAATTATCCGCTCGCACCCTTACCAAGATAGATTAATGTACCTTGCTTTGGCAAGCCCACATTTCATCGATCGAGGCAGGAAGAGTGTCATCCATCGGAAGGCATCCGTATACTTAATATTGGATTAAGGGATTTTAAGATACAGTCGATGAACAGTTCATCGTGATTAACATTTAATCATGATTAACATTTAATCAATGTGCACACAATTCACAAACAGACCAAGCAAAACCCGGATACATTCCAGATGCACAAAACCATCAACACTTGATGATATGTATTAAATCGGAGTACATTTAGAACATTTCTAAACCTTCAGATTTACATGTACCGGATGCTAGCCAAAGCAAACACTCTTATTGCAGTAGACAAGCTCGTCTCTCTAGTCTTTAGTTTCACAAACTATCATAGAGACAGACGGTTACTGCGAAAGGAACAATTTCTGAAACAGTGAAATCGCAACGCAATCACATGTATTCCTGGGAGTTTTTCAAATCTAGAACATTTCTTCGAAATCCAAACATCCAGGAAGAAATCCAGACATTTAGAACACTTCTAAATATATGATTTACATGCATTAGATTGCAAACCTATCTCTGATACCACTGTAAGGTTTTCCTAAAAGGTATACACATCAGATGTGCGCAGCGAAATAGATCAACTAGAACAACCCAAAGAGTTAAGGACCTTGTGATTTTACTGATTCAAAAAATAAAACAACATCCACATCACAGTGCAGAAAATATACCTGAAGGGAATTTGAGTCGATACTCAAACCAAGGTGCTCCAATGTCAGATTCGAGATGGTGCGACTGAGTTCCTTATACAGAAATCGATCTGCACCTCTATAGTAGTCCACACGAGCACTGGAGAACCCTAGCCTCTTATCACACAAGGTCTAGGTCAGAGAAGAACTGTCCTCTACGTATTCCACGGACTGCTAGGTCCGACTACAGGAAGAGGCGGCAGTGGCGGCGGGATCAACCGGTCGGAACACTTCCTTCCGGGGCTACATGCGGAACTCTTTCGCCACTCTCACTTGCTTTCACAAAATTAGATCGCCTTATTAGGTCAAAAGAATCGCATTCTTTTATACCCACGCGCAACAAGGAGCTATCCGCACATCCACGACTTAAAGTGAAGAAAACCGGATTCGTCGAACTACGTTTGACGAACTGGCTAGCGTTCGTCGAACGCGCTGGATGTTCGTCGAACGCGCTGGCCGTTCGTCGAACGCGCTGGCCGTTCGTCGAACGCGCTGGCCGTTCGTCGAACGCGCAGGCCGTTCGTCGAACGCGCAGGCCGTTCGTCGAACGCGCTGGCCGTTCGTCGAATGCGCTGGCCATTCTTCGAACGCGCTGGCCGTTTGATGAACAGGCTCGCCGTTCGTCGAACTCCAGTCTCAGCGGTCGACGAATAACTGTCTCAGCAGTCGACGAAAACCTTCATTTCGACGAACTTAACCCTGATTTCAAATAAGTCACAAAGGATTGGCCTGATCTCTTGAGAAATCCCAAGGCAACACAATTCTCCCTCCAATTTCTCCAAGCACTTTTATGTGCGACCCTATAGGCTCATATTGCGTTAGCAGTAAGACTAACTGTTGATTGCTTTGAGATCAC
Source organism: Dactylorhiza incarnata (assembly GCA_033032865.1). Taxonomy (NCBI): domain Eukaryota; kingdom Viridiplantae; phylum Streptophyta; class Magnoliopsida; order Asparagales; family Orchidaceae; genus Dactylorhiza; species Dactylorhiza incarnata. Next base: position 160,201 of record JAWHQI010000162.1, read on the forward strand.
CACAGAAACTCCAACAAGGGCAGGTTGACCTCCCAGGGAGGCTAAGTATTTTTCCCCTCGGATGGTTCCGCTGACCGGGATCTCTCTAGCCGGCAGGGCAGGTTGACCTCCCAGGGAGGGTAAGTATTTTTTCCCTCGGATGGTTCCGCTGACCGGGCTCTCTCTAGCCGGCAGGGCAGGTTGACCTCCCAGGGAGGCTGAGAACTTTTCCCCTCGGATTGTTCTGCTGACCGGGCTCTCTCTAGCCGGCAGGGCAGGTTGACCTCCCAGGGAGGGTAAGTATTTTCCCCCTCGGATGGTTTCGTTGACCGGGCTCTCTCTAGCCGGCAGGGCAGGTTGACCTCCCAGGGAGGCTGAGTACTTTTCCCCTCGGATGGTTCTGCTGACCGGGCTCTCTCTAGCCGGTAGGGCAGGTTGACCTCCCAGGGAGGGTAAGTATTTTTCCCCTCAGATGGTTCCGCTGACCGGGCTCTCTCTAGCCGACAAGGCAGGTTGACCTCCCAGGGAGGGCAAGTATTTTTCCCCTCGGATGGTTCCGCTGACCGGGCTCTCTCTAGCCGGCAGGGCAGGTTGACCTCCCAGGGAGGGCAAGTATTTTTCCCCTCGGATGGTTCCGCTGACCGGGCTCTCTCTAGCCGGCAGGGCAGATTGACCTCCCAGGGAGGGCAAGTATTTTTCCCCTCGGATGGTTCCGCTGACCGGGCTCTCTCTAGCCGGCAGGGCAGGTTGACCTCCCAGGGAGGCTAAGTGTTTTTCTCCAAGATGGCTCCGCTAGATGGGTGTTGAGCACCACTCGCCGAATATGCAGGGTTGGACTTTTTTTTCCGAGCGTGTACCTCGCTCGAAAAGAGCGGGGATTGTGTACAACCCTATATTCGCCGAGTGGGCCCCCGGGCCCAAGGGATCTTTAAGGCATGGTTTTCCTCCACGATTCAGGAGAGGAAGAGAGGAGGCGAGCTGTGGAGGCGGGAGCCTCCTGCTCACCCAACCAAGCAGGGGGAGAGGAGGAGGGGGCCGACCCCCCTCTCGCCCCCATTCTCAAGCAGAGGGGCGAGAGGAGGAGGGGGCCGACCCCCTATCGCCCCCATATCAAGCAGAGGGGCGAGAGGAGGAGGGGGACGACCCCCCTCTCGCCCCCATCTCAAGCAGAGGGGCGAGTGGAGGAGGGGGGCGACCCCCTTCTCGCCCCCATTCTCAAGCAGAGGGGCGAGAGGAGGAGGGGGCTGACCCCCCTCTCGCCCCCCTCTCAAGCAGAGGGGCGAGAGGAGGAGGGGGCCGACCCCCCTCTCGCCCCCATCTCAAGCAGAGGGGCGAGAGGAGGAGGGGGCCGACCCCCCTCTCGCCCCCATCTCAAGCAGAGGGGTTAGAGGAGGAGGGGGCCGACCCCCCTCTCGCCCCCATCTCAAGCAGAGGAGTGAGAGGAGGAAGGGGCCGACCCCCCTCTCTCCCCATCTCAAGCAGAGGGGCGAGAGGAGGAGGGGGCCGACCCCCCTCTCGCCCCCATCTCAAGCAGAGGGGCGAGAGGAGGAGGGGGCTGACCCCCCCTCTCGCCCCCACCCCCAGCAGGGGGGCGAGATAGGGAGGAGGTCAGCCCCCTCTCGCCTGGCCCCGGGAGGGTGTTCTGGACTGTGTTTAGCGCCTCGGAACAGTGGGATTTGGCTATTCGCAGGCCAAATCCGGGGGTATTTTCGTAATATCGTAGGCCAGGTTGCGGCTATTGGTAGACCAAGTTCAAAATCCTATAAATAGGACCAAGGAGGCACCATTTGGATGAACTTCTCTCTTGGCCTTCTCTCCTCCTATGTTTCTTTGTTGGGTGGAGAGGGCCTCCAAAGGTGCCCAAGCTTAGCATTGTCTTGGGAGGGGAAGTGCTCTAAGATCTTCCGGATGTGTAGTGGGACCTCCTCGCTATGCCCTTGGTCTCATTCCTAGTTCCTTAGCCTCTTAGCCTAGAGCTCTCCCTTGGGGGGAGTAAGTGTTGGTCATCCCTCAACTTGTTGAGGGCCCGAACTCCTCGAGAGACCAAGTTATTGGTTTCAACACCCGCTCTTTGCGAGCAACGAAGTGGCTCAGAAAGAATCATCCAACCCCTATTAGACGAGCTGCTCCGGGCGAGTATCAGGTCTACTCGGCATCCGCCTGGCTGACTCTGGGACTCTATATATAGATGGGGGGGGGGGTCTTTCATTGGAATGTCTTTCTGAACTCGCTTAAGATGTCGTGAACTGCTGCTGAACAGGCTGAAGAGGATATGACCGCCCCTTTCGGTTTGCTGACGCCTCTTTGAAAACGTACTCGCAAACAGGACGAGCTCGCCGACTTCCTCACCTCCAAGAAGAGGAAGAAGCTCGCTAAGAAGAAGAAGAAGCCTGCTCCGGTGGAGGATGTCGTCAATCCTCCCGTCGACCAACAGGGGGCTCCCGCGAGCATCTGACAAGTGCTCGGGGATCTGGGCCTTTCCGATGACGACGGGCAGCCAACTTCCATGCCTCCCGCGTCCAAGGTCGCCCCGGGGGCGAATACTACTAGGTCCTAGACACAGATTCATCTTGATCCCGATCTCGCGCGAGATAGAAGATACTTTATCATGCTGCTCGATTTGTCGTTATCCTGAAGTTGTCAACGAGATTGTGACGCTCATGCCTTTATTTGCAGATATGCCAACTACTGGAGCTCAGGAAGAGCATTTTGGCGTCCTCCCTCTGCGGTCATCGCCGATGGTCGCATCAAAAACTCGGTCGGGTCCGCGATCGGGTCGCTCAGTACGGATTCTTTACAGCTCGCCTCCGGCATCTTCGAGACAGAGGCCTCCTGGGGACAAGACCTTGCGACCTCCGGGGAGCGAGCATGAGGGTCCTCTGGCGAGCAGTCTACCTCCACCGCCGCCAGTTCCTCCGCGATCAGCACCAGTGAGTGTTTCGCAGGTGCGCGCGGGTGGTCTTCCGCCACCGCCTCCTCTGTCGCCTCCGGTCAACACTCCAGGCGATCATCGCTCTCCCTCGTCAACCGCTCTGGCGGAGTCCTCGCGGCGCGGCGGGACTTCAAGCTTCTTCGCCTGAGCAGGGAGCACCTCGGCGGTTCTTCTGCGACTCAGAGGGATCATCTCAGCCCTTCTCTGCGCCGAGTTAGGTCTCCTCGACGAGGTTGATCTTGCAGCCCTCTTCGCGATGTGAGGAACGAAATGCCTCGGCCTGGTAATCATCGCCTTGCTGATAGTCGATACTTCCCTGCCAGACTTGTCGTTGACCCTGTTGTTTCTTGGGGGTGGGGGCTTTCATTGACACCGTCGGGCTCTCACCCCGCGAGTATCAAGAAAAGGTCACTCACGCGTACCTTGAGCTGGAGGCAAAGGTCGAGCATCTGGCGGTCAGCGAGCCTCATCGCTACCTTACCGAGCTGGAGGTGCGGGTCACCAGTCTGGAAGAGTTTGAAACTCGGCGAGCGGCTGAACAGTTTTGCAGAGGGCGAGCTCGTCTGCCCTATTCGCCATTTCAAGGTAGGCCTGCGACTACCGTTGTGGCCAGAATTATGCCAAATTATGCGCTACTTCGGGATACTCCCCGCCCAGATCAATCCCAACGGAATGACGATGATCATAAGGTTCCTCTGCTTCTTGCGAGAAGAGAAGATCGTCTTTGATCTTTCTGTCTTTCGAAGGATCTTCCACTTCATGGTGACCTGCGAGGGCGTCATCTTCTTCTGCAACCATGTCTGCACCCTGGTCGGCACGGCGAACAAGAATCATCGCTTGGGCGAGCAGTTAGTTGTCATCAACGGTAAATTCAAGGATATTCCTCGCACATCCTTCCAGCCCCCCCCCCCCCCCCCCGAGCATGTCTTCGCGACTCCCTTCTTGGAGGGACCTCGCGAGAAGCTCCTCGACTCCTTCAGAGGTCGTCAATTCGACGTGGTCTTCTGGCGGAGGCGAGTAGACGTGCTCGCTGAGATCTTTCGGGGTGAAGGTAAATCACTGAGCGAGTTTCTGCTATACTTGCCCTTTGCTTTTGAATGATGACTAATCTTTCTCTTATGAATTCTACAGCTATTCGCACTCTTCCGCGCGAGCCTCTCCCCGTGGCGAAGAAGGTGGTTCCTCCTCATGCGGGCGCGGGATTGTCGACCTTCCCTGTCGATTTGTCGCATGTTGCTGATGACCCGGTGATCGTCGGCGAGGAGGTCGGGTCCTCGAAAAAAAGGAAGAGCAAGGGCAAGGTCCTGGAGCCCCCGAGAAAGAAGAAGCAGGTCGCGAGCAGGGACCTTGGCGCGAAGGCGGATCCTTCCGAGGTTGGCGATCCCTGCAGCCATCCGAACTACAATGAAGGCCTCCGAAGCGAGGATGTTTATGGTTGCCTTATGGTGACCTGGGCGGAGAGCGAGGTGACTCTAAGCACCAACCTACCCGCCTGGTCGGAGGATTGGGAGGATAAGGGCGAGGCGTTTGACATCATGTTTGCCTTTTATGGTCGCGCTGATGTCGAGTCACTACAGGAGGTCTCGGCCAAGTATCTGGCTCACCAGACCTCGCGCTCGCTCTTGCGGTCGGCAGAGCTAAACCACCAGACGGAGAGGAACTTGCTCGTCGCTGAAGAGCGGCTAAATGTGTAAGACCCTTTTTTGCTACAAAATCGAGTTTTATGCCCAGAACTGCTTCTTTGCGGTGACACCAACACTCGAGAAGGTCGCCACTATAAAATGTCGATCCTGCCGGCCATATCGATCACAGAAGAAGAAAAATACAACTGAAGCAAAAGTAAGCTCAAGTCCACATCACATAATATATAGATCATAACGAAAGATGTCCACAGATAATAACTGAAACAAGAGTTAACAATAAAAAGAGCTCATGCTCAGTACATCATGTCCTCACTACAAGGTCACTCGCAGAAGCAAAACTACTGACAACACTCACAGATCCTGACACTCGTGCTCCTGTGCTAGACTGTCCCACCTCCATCTACACCGCCCTCTGGTGGTGCTGCATCTCCTCGGTCCCCTAAAATGATATGGTCCACCGACCGTTAGTCAAAAAGACTAAGCCTCATTTCCCATCACCCATCACCCAGTGGCTCCTAGGCATCGTTCGGGAGGAGGAAGCGGAGGATAGCGATGGGTATAAAACGAAGCAGATGACATGTCTTAGCTACAGGAGTATCTAACACTACACATGCGATTATATGTATATAGAAAATAGTAAGTAAAGTAGGGTAGAGAACAAGTAAAGTAAGTAAGTAAAGATAAGTATAGAATAGAAAAGTAACCATTGATTTATAGGAATGCTCATACAAACTTATAGACCAAGGGGTCGTTTAGCAAGACCTATCATATAAAAAGTCTCATAACCAATTTATACGATAGGGGTAGGGGTTGAAATGCAATGCTTATGATATGACAGACAGAGTTATATTGGTTAATGTTATGATCACACAAGTGCAACTCACACACTTCGACTCTATGCGCACAGACCTTTAGTTCCCCCTTTTTGGAGCTAGCAAAACTCCCAGGATACCCCCGTAGTGGCAAACGGAAGCGGTGGGTTGGGCCTCACCCACCTCTAGGTTGATATTTGCATTACCTAACCTAGACCTATCGTACGCCTCAACGCGAAGAACATATTGCGGAGTGCCTGCATGCTATTACTGGCTGGTCCACATGACTTTTTCTTGGCTAAGTGATAACCACACTTGCTGAGTCAAAGTATCTGCATCGGTGCGAACGACCATCCTATACTATATACCCACCACATTTATGCACATGCAATATGATTACTTACATCTCCGAGCCATAGGCTCCCCGTGTAACATCCCAACTCTAAAATAGGGTCTAGCCGGTTCAGTTGAACCCTTGGAGGAGCTTAGGCCGGGTCAGAGGAGAACCACGACCTGACCTTCGCCACTTAATGGTGGTCATTTAGAGAAATGACTGTTTTGGGCAGCATTGTGCTTCGCCACAACACCGAAATAGTACAGTGAGCATACGTGCTCCGAATCGACTTCCGTCAGTTGCGTTAAACTCATATAGTTGATACGAGTGCAACAGAATTTATTTCGTTCCGATCCGAGATCATTTGGTGAAAGTGACTGTTTTGAGTATCGTAGCGCGTCACGACGACGCAGTTTTAGAATATAGAGCATACATGCTCCGAATCGACTTCCGTCAGTTGCGTTAAACTCGTATAGTTGATACAAGTGCAACAGAATTCGTTTCGTTCTGATCCGAGGTCATTTGGTGAAAGTGACTGTTTTGAGTATCGTAGCACGTCACGACGACGCAGTTTTAGAATATAGAGCATACGCGCTTCGAATCGACTTCCGTCAGTTGCGTTAAACTCGTATATTTGATACGAGTGCAACGGAATTTATTTCATTCTGATCCGAGGTCATTTGGTGAAAGTGACCGTTTTGAGTATCATAGCGCTCCACAACAACGCCATTTTAAAATATTGGGCGAACGGACTCGGAATCAACTTCGGATGCTTTCTTTAGTTTTGTATGGCTGACACGAACACAACGGCACCCTCTGCGCATTAATTTCGTGAGCACTTTGCATGCTTTGATAAATATACGTATGTATATGAATATATGTGTGAGTGTGTGTGTGTGTATATATATATAAGCTTATATATATATATAATAAAACGAACAGATTCTCTGCTCCTAACCTAAATCAGCGATGCAACCCGGAACAATGGCAAAAACCAGGGGAGAAACCTGGGGCGGGGGAGAAATCTCACCGGAGGTACTTCGACCTCTCTCCTGGGCAGATATTTTTGGGGGAGGTTCACCGCTCATGGGTTGGAGGCCACCTGTGCTTTTGGATTCGGAAATGGAGCTTCGCTGGGAGCTTCCGATTGGCCAATCCCGGCTATAAATGGAAGGCTTCACCTTCGTTCCAGGCAGGGGCTCGACGGCAAGGTTCTTCCTTTCCCCATCTCTCCCTCCTCCCTTCCTCTTCAAAACTCTGTCAAAATAAGGGTCATTGGCAAATATGGCAGCTTCTCTCATCTCTTCCTCCTCCGGCAATGGTAGACTCTAAACCTTCTCTAATTTCATTTACTCATCATCTTGGGTTATCATGAGAATGGAAAGATTTATGGTGCTCTGGTTTAGAGGTTTGGGTTTTCTTCCTCTTCAAGGAAGGACCTCCTCTACCTCTCACTAACTATATCTCTCTCCCTCACACTCTTCCTCTGTTTGTGCAAGCTTTAATATATATATATACACATAGTTATGCATATATATGCTCAAAGAGGGGGGCTTCACATGAGAAGATTGATGAGCAAGAAACATAAGTGCGGTTTCTTTTTTCTTATAAGGGGATCGATGAGTTGCTCTCTCCCCCATCTCTCCCCCTCCTCTCCTCCTCTTAAGAATGCTCTATCAAATGGGGTATCAGCTTCACCCCTTTTCTGTTTGAGTATTTTCTAATTTAGTTTATAACCCTCTATCTTCGGGATGGTTTCATATGGTAAGAGGCTGTGAAGCTCGCCAAGCTGAGCCGAGGATTTTGGATGCCGGCTCGCAACGGTTCAAGTGTGTAAATATAACTGTTTGTAGTTTTAGCTTTCTTAATTTCATGCGTTTACGAGTTTTGAAATGCGCGGCATATGGTAAGAGGCTGTGAAGCTCGCCAAGCTGAGCCGAGGATTTTGGATGCCGGCTCGCAACGGTTCAAGTGTGTAAATATAACTGTTTGTAGTTTTAGCTTTCTTAATTTCATGCGTTTACGAGTTTTGAAATGCGCGGCATATGGTAAGAGGCCGTGAAGCTCGCCAAGCTGAGCCGAGGATTTTGGATGCCGGCTCGCAACGGTTCAAGTGTGTAAATATAACTGTTTGTAGTTTTAGCTTTCTTAATTTCATGCGTTTACGAGTTTTGAAACGTGTGGCATATGGTAAGAGGCTGTGAAGCTCGCCAATATAATCCCTGATGCTTGTAAACTCACGTATGGCGTTTGATTTAAAGGTCTGATGCATAGTGGAGGATTTAGCATACTAAATAACACTATGCGGACAAATGAAAGACATATAAAAAGAAATGTTACCTAGAATTTAATTAGGGCTGGTCTTAGATCAGTTCTTACTGGTCCAACTCTACTTACTTTATGATGGTTGGGTTAAGATCATGGGAGAAGAAATAGATTCAGTATTAAGATTATCATCTCACTCTCTCTCTCGCACTCTTCGGATGTGCTTCATGCCAAAAGGGGGCCTTGAGAAGTATGAACCTTGGTCAATGGAAATTTGGGCTTAGGAGTTGATGAACCATTGTTTATGTTCCTTCTATTGTTGGGTTTCGACATAACTTCAAGCTATAAGTTTGAAGGTTCAGAGGAATTTTGCCAATGACTCTAAACCTCGTCTGTAAGGAGTAATAAAATCATTTCCTAGCCCAATGGTAATTTCGGTTCACCTTCTCTCGCGCTTGTTTCCCTAAGAATGGTGACGTGCGTGTTATGGCTTTCAAGGTTAGCACACGAATTTTGGGGGGTTTGCTGCTAGACGGGTGTATGAAAGCATGCAAGTGGACCATCAGTGTTAATAGGTTTTATATTTTTATAAAGCTGTACGTATATGCAGCTTCTTCATGAGGGCTTATATATATAGATTTATGGACACAGAATCTCTCCTCGTACCTCTCACTACCAATTCACTTTCTCTGTTCCCCTCCTGAAATCGTTTTGTTCTCCTCCCCCCTTGTAGTTACAGTGTTATATATGTGTTACTTATTCTGAGGCTTCCTTATGACTTCAGGAAAATAACAGAAGGAGAAGGGCTCATCTGAACCTCGACTGCTTCTTTAGATTTGATAATCGTATTGATTCTTAAAAGCAGTTGAGTTCTTCAATAGGGCCCGAAGGGTTCGTCTTGAATGTTTCCTCTTTATTTTGGGAGAGATTCTGACAGAGATTTAGGCAGGAAATTCATTTTCCTTAACCCTCAAAGTTTCTTCTTCTTCTCTCCAGAATTCCTGATAAATGAAATATAGTACCGCCTCCATTCCCTTGTTATTGTTTGAGTATAGCAGGAGAGGGGTTATATAACTTGTTATCATCTTTTCCTTCTTTGTTTACTTCGGATAGCTGCTATGCCTCCTTCCCCTCCATTGTTGTCAAGATCAATTTATATATATTATTATTAATTGATCTTATATGGAGATAGAGTTAAGAGTTGAATCTCTATGGTTCAATTGGTTCAATTTTGTCGAAATCAGCAAGGAAAAATGTAAGACATTAAAAGTCGCTTGAGTTGAGGCGGGGGATCGTAGTCCTTAAGGCTCTTACAAATACTTTATTAGTATATATATATAGACATATATATATATATGATGAAAGCGAGCCGCAAGTCTGAGAGTTTACATTTTGGACAATTTGAGTCTTTTGGCCCTTCCTTTCTCATTTATTTTGAGTTAAAACGCTGGTTTTCAGGGGTGGCGTTTTGTTTACCGCATCGAGGTAGAGCCGAGCTTCCTTGTTTAAGAAATTCCTTTCTTTGTTGTTTTTCCTGTTAGTGGAGGCCAAGCTCTCACGCTTGTCGAATATTTTCTTTTTGTAAACCCGCTTTGGTTCAGTTCTTAGCTGCACACCTTTAGGGGTCCCTGTAAAACATGTCATGCCCTTCCTTATATTCTTACATTCACGTCGCCACCTCTATTTTCATTGTTGAGTAGTATTCACTCCTTTAAAATATAAGGTGTAATTTAAATGGATGGCTATTTATATGAAGCATTGATTCGACATTTTACGGGAATGAAAGGTTGCCTTCGAGAAGTAATTCCTACGGGAATGAAATGTTGCCTTCGAGAAGTAATTCCTACGGGAATAAAATGTTGCATTCGAGAAGTAATTCCTACGGGAATGAAATGTTGCCTTCGAGAGGTAATTTCTACGGGAATGAAAGGTTGCCTTTGAGAAGTAATTCCTACGGGAATGAAATGTTGCCTTCGAGAAGTAATTCCTACGGGAATGAAATGTTGCCTTCGAGAAATATTCCTACGGGAATACATTGTGCCTTCGGGAAATATCCCTACGGGAATATATTGTGCCTTTAAGAAAATATTCCTACGAGAATATATTATGCCTTCGGGAAATATTCCTACGGGAATACATTGTGCCTTCAGGAAATATTCCTACGAGAATATATTGTGCCTTTGAGAAAATATTCCAACGGGAATACATTGTGCCTTCGGAAAATATTCCTACGGGAATATATTGTGCCTTTGAGAAAATATTCCTACGGGAATACATTGTGCCTTCGGGAAATATTCCTACGGGAATATATTGTGCCTTTGAGAAAATATTCCTACGGGAATATATTGTGCCTTCGGGAAATATTCCTACGGGAATATATTGTGCCTTTGAGAAAATATTCCTACGGGAATATATTGTGCCTTTGAGAAATATTCCTACGGGAATATATTGTGCATTCGAGAATTATTCCTACGGGAATATAAAATGTGCCTTGGGAGAATGTCGGATGACCTATGAGTTTTACTCTAAGGCAACCCGCACGATGGACGGTCTGGGAGGGCAACCCGTGCGAAACTTATAGAACTACATGGGTCTGAGACCGTATGCAGGATGATACGGAGTACGTAGGCGGTAGTCGTGGGAAGACTGCCTCGGCCCAATAAGAATCTAGATATCCCCTCCCTTATAAATGTTATATTATGTCTGTGGTTAGGAGTTGGATTCTATTCGTAGTTCTAATAAATTGTCTTTAGCACAGGTGACAGGTGCGGATGAGTGGCAACACCTATGTGTAGATGAAGCCACAGAGCAGGCTTTGTCAGGTATACGTTTGTTAAGCCACATCTCCTTTTGTTGTGCCCTATCCTAGGGTATATATTTATAATAACAATAAATCCTTGATGGTTAGGATTTTATGCGACAAAGATATGTAGATTATTTACAGGTCTTGAAATTGTGGTTTCTGTGATGAAACTACGTCTTCCGCTAAGTGCTATAAAGTGCACTCTTTTATGACGTCTTCCACTAAGTATTATAAGATGCACTCTTTGATGATATCTTCCGCTAGAATACTGCTTCCCTACTCTGTTGGTGTGTAGTGACTTTCGCTTAACACCACCCATATGCGTGACAACGGAGTGTTCAAGGAAGGGGGTTGGAGAAGCTAGTACCTCCACCCTTCGGGATCGCTTCGGCGTCGTGCTAAAAGGGTGGTGTGCGATAAGATCCCCCGATCGGACTATCGATTTGGGAGGGGGGTCTTACACCCCGGGCTAACCGGCCCGTCGCAACAACCTTCCGAGCCACCTGCTCGCCGGACAAACCCGTCCGTAACTACAACCACCGAGTCTACTGCTCGTATGACCAAACCAAGTATCACCCGCAGCGACGGGATGTGAGTGAGTGTTTTATTAGGTTAATCTTGTGTAACAAATAATTCTCACGGCTTTGGGTTAATCATGGACTTCCCGAGGTCTACCCTGTGAGGGGCTCGCAGCGGTATTAGGATGTACGATGGGATAACAGCCCAAACCATGCTTTCTAAGATACTTGTTCTTATTAGTGTATACCCTTGACCCGAACACTATTAATATTACACTTACTAACGCCAAGTGTGTTTTACCTCACTTCAAGGGAATGACAATCTTTCGACAATCCCAAGCACACTTTTGCCTCCTAGTTAACCAGACATCTTACACCTACATTCCTTTGATGACCCCTCCCAAAACCAATCAGTCTGGGTGCACCAACTTCCTTAATTCCACATGTAAAACCTACATGTTTATCCTTATTCGGTCATTTCACTATACACAGACCACTTGAACTATATGATGTATAACAAGAAAAAGACTCTCAATGCTCATCCAAATGACCCAAGATTATTATTGGGTGTGTGTTATGATATTTTAAGGCTATCTCAAGAAATTATGGAAACTATGACTATGGACATCTAGTATGGTTTTTTGATAAACTATGGCCTTGATAAAATTTGTGCAACTACATTTCATCAAAATAACAGCCACATATGAAATTCATAAATTTCCAGAAAAGTTTTGACATCTAACTAAAATATTGATTAATCTATCGCAATTAGGGATTTACAAAAGAAGTACCAAAAATAATCATTGAAAAATTACAATAATATTAACAGATGTATAGGGTGATAAGAAAAGTTCACTGGTTGAGTTTCATAATTTTCCAGATTCATTTGACCATATAAATCCTTTATTTAAATAAACAAATCTTATGGCACTTTGTGAAGAGAAACATGTAAAAACTCCTCAAAAAATTATACTAAAATTAAAAGATCATATTCTTGCCCTAAAAAGTCCTCTGACCAAGTTTCATGATGTTCCAGTGGATATTAAATTCATAATTAATTTTCTTACAACTAGGGCAAATATTGGGGTTATGAATGAAATACTATATATATCAATCCAAAATTCATAACAAAATTATCAGAGAATAATATCACTTGTAACACCCCAGTTTTTGCTGTTCTGTGAGTTAACGCCGGGCGGTAGGTACTACCGCCAGCGGTAGTAAAATGCGAGGCATCGACGAATGTCGACGGGGCGCGCTTTCGTTAAGGCACTAGCGCGGCGCGGTAGTGCTAGCGTGGCGTCGTAGAAGGTGACTAGAAAGTGAAAAACGAGATCTACCGCTAGTGCGGGGCAATAGCCCTACCGCTGGCGTTAGGTCTTCTTCGCTGGGAACCGCTGAGACGATAAGTATTGTTTGAAAAAGCTAGCGCGGCGCGTTAGCGCTACCGCCGCGCTGTAGCTGACAGAACCAGATTCGTAAATAGCTAAATCCGGGCGTCCGTTTGGTTTAGATCTTGATCGTACAGCTGTGAGGGGTTCGTGGGAGAACCCTAAGTAGGGTTGAGAAGGTTTCCATTCATCATTCCTTTTCATTTTTGGGTTTTGAGGGCTTGAGAGAGAGGAGGGGTTTGGAGGAGGAAGAGACCTAGTTCCCGCCATTGTTGGAGCTTCGGAGCTCCGTTCGCCGATCCGAGACCGGCAGCGCGTAGGGGACGTCGAGGCGCTTCTTCTCCTCCATTCTTGTGCAAGTTTCCCATGGCTAGGAGAAAATCTCAAAAGGTAACGACATTTCTCCTCCCGGTCTTTAGGATGCGTGCATGACATCCCTTTTTCCTCTTTATTTTCTGCATTTTGGCACCGGATCTGTCGAGTGAGAGGGATCCGGGTCGCCTTGGTTCAAGAGGAACCATCTAGTTGATTGAGTCCATCCCCGACATGATTTGCACTAGAAATCCGCTCCGTTAGTGGATTAGGCATTGTGGTTGAAGCCGGATTCGCGACCGTTGGTCCGATTCGGTGATGTTGATTGACGCGCATTTTAGGGGTTTTGCTAGAAATCCAAATACGACGAACTCGTCGTCGTAATGCCCTTGTAGTTTCGTATATTAACGAATGTTGGTTTCCGGGCGGGGAAATAATGTGCGGGTTGTGAGGCGTGTGATGCCTAGTGATGTGTGAAGGTGTGATTTGGTCTTTGTGGTCGGCTGCCTATCCCGTGAATGCCGGAATTCATGTGTGGAGAGTGTCCCGGCAAGACAAGTCCCTTCGGTGTTGGCGGCAAGAGCAAGTGAGCTGTCAGATAAGCCCGATGGCATGGTGGGCCAGGCGCGGTGGGTCACAGCGTGAGCTCTTGGCCTTGGGCTACGATGCCCTTTGGGGGAAGTGTCGAGTACCCCGTGGTTATGTTGTACGCAATGTTGGCGGCAAGAACATGTGAGCTGTCTGACAAGCCCGATGGCATGGTGGGTCAGGCGCGGTGGGTCACAGCGTAAGTTATTGGCCTTGGGCTATGATGCCCTTTGAGGGAAATGTCGAGTACCCCGTGGTTGTGTTGTTAATGTATGATGATGTGTTAGATTCATACGCTTTAGGGTGCTTTGGGTGAAACCCGGGTTGCATTCATATTGCATTTATAGGCCCCTTTTATTACTTGCTCAACCTAGAAACGTGGATGATGGTTGTGACACTCATGTCTGTTGTTTATGTTGCTTTTCCTTATATACTGTTGGAACATGCTTTCCGCATCTCTTGCTTTGACAATAACAAATCCTATTGTATTTGATCATACTTGTTTTGTCTTTATAGTATGCAGGATTCTGTGATTTCAAATCTCCATGGAAATGTGTTTTGTTGTTGCTACCGTGTAGCATCAGTAATACCGCTGGCGCTAGTGTTCGTTCGACAAAATGGAAGCTGCGTTCGACGAACTGGCATTCGACGAAATGAAACCTGCGTTCGACGAAGTGCATGCTCTACCATGTCGCTCGACGAAGTGCATGCTCTACCACGATGCTCGACGAAATGCATGCTTTACCGCGACGCATTAGAACTACCGCTGGCGTTAGTATTCGATCGACGAAATGAATGTTGTGCTCGACAAAATGCTTATCACTGCGTTCGACGAATTTGCGATCGACGAAGATTGAATCCCGTTCGACGAAAATTCGGTCGACGAAATATGAGGCCAGTTCGACTAAAATGCGCCTGACGAAAAGAGATGTGCTCTACCGCGGAGCATTAGCACTACCGCTGGCGCTAGTATAAATGGAAACAATTGACAGGAAGGAAACAATGGAGAAAAAGGAATGTCGACGAGATGCTATTTTGGCAAGTACTATCGCGTCGCGTTAACTCTAACGCCTGGCGGTAGCCTTTTGGAAACTTCCCGTCTGTAGTTGATTGAGGAGCAGATTTGGAAGAAGATTGTGGCTGAAGGAAGGATATCTCGCTATCGCGGGGCGTTAGCGGTACCGCAGCGCGCTAGTGTTTGGCGCTCAAAATGTTGCCTAAACTATCACGATCTGTGTGCTTCATTGCCTAATGTAGATACCGCGGGGCGGTAGTACTAATGCAGGCGGTAGTGGCTGATTCTATAAAAAGACGCGCGCCTCCTCCGTTGTGGCTTGCTGTTCCAGAACGATTTGAAGCCATATTTTCAGAGCACTCGTGAGAGCTTTCCCATGCAGCCCAAAGAACTCCGTCAACGATCGTGAATGCAAAAAGAACTTGAAGACCGATCTGATCGCATCTACATCGACATCAAGTTCTTCATTTGAGGGAGTCTTAGTTCTTGTCTTGTTTTAGTTTTCAAATTGTAATCTTTATAACTTTTGTTAAGTAGAGGAACTCGCCACATGGCGACTAGGGCCTTGCGGGGACTAGGGGAAATTCGCCTCGCGTTGGCGACTAGTTTTAGGCTGTAGATCTAGGGAGTGCTCGAGGCCTTTCCGGTGAGGGAAAGGCTAGAGCGGCTTGAGGCCTTGTTTAGGGAGAGATATGCTAAAGCCAACCGGTCCTTAGGAGAAGGGTCGATATAGAAAACCAAAAGAGTTTTCATTGGTCGCCTCTTTCCAAGCGTTATTGGGAAAAGTTTTGTAATCATATTTATTTCAAGTCAATGATTAATGAAAATCTGTTTGTCTCTATATCTCTGATTCGTGCTTAAGGATTTTCATTGTTCTAACCTAAAAACAAGTTTCACTTACACTAACGCAAAGCGGTAACTCTACCGCTGGCGGTAGCAGCAAAAAATTAATTTCTCTAAATTATTTGAAAATCTTAAAACCCTTATTCACCCCCCCCCCCCCCCCCCCCCCCCCCCCCCCCTAAGGGCTCCTACAGATCCAACAAGTGGTATCAGAGCCAGGTTATTCTAATTTGGTCTAACAACCGGGAATAATGGCGCTCCGTGATCTCGCTTTTCATGAGGGACAGGGAATAAGTAGATCTCCGTTGTTTACCGGAACTGATTATAATTACTGGAGAACGCGTATGCGTTGTTTTCTGATAAACTTAGACCTAGATGTATGGCCATGTATTGAAACTCCATACACCTCTCCTACATACATTGTTGGAGAAGTAACCATGGAAAAACCTAGGGATAAATGGGACGATGGAGATAAGGCTAGGTGTAAGAATAATGCGAAAGCGATGAATGCTCTGTTCTGTGTTCTTGATAAGACTGAATTTAGTAGAGTCAGTGCATGTGAATCTGCTAATGATATTTGGAACTTATTAGAAATAACGCATGGAGGTACCTCGCAGGACAAAGATTCAAAACAATTCCAACTGGAATCTGAATTTGAGTGGTTCAGGATGGATCCAAATGAGGACGTCGACGCCATGTACACTCGTTTCACCAAGATCGTCAATGCCTCAAAAATTCTTGGAAAAACATTCTCAAACGGCGACTTGGTGAGAAAGCTTCTTCGATCACTCCCACCAAAGTTCAATCCAAAAGTGACGGCGATTTCCGAATCACATGATCTTAGGCGGCTCCAAATTGAGAGCCTCATTGGGAACATTAAAACCCATGAGGTAGAACTCAAGATTCAAGAAAAGGAGTACAATAAGGAACCAGAGAAGAAAGCCTGGGCACTAAAGTCAAGAAAAGAAGATGACGACGAGGAAGATGATGAGGAGAGTCTCTTTGTGAAGAACTTCACTAAGTTCATGAAGAATCCGGAAAGGAGGAACACCTTCCGGAAATTTTTCCAAAAGGGCTCCTCATCCAAAAGAGAGAAGAAGGAAAGTCTAGCGACGACGACGAAGAGCGGCCACCTCCCGAGTGCTTCCACGGTAGGAAGACCGGGCATATTAGAAGTCAATTCCCAAAATTCCCGAAGGAGCAAAAAGAAAAACGAGTTAAAGGAAAGGAGAAGAAGGTCTTAAAAGCTGCAACATGGGATGACTCTTCCTCCGGGTGCTCAAGGATTTCAAGCTCAAGCGATGATGATGAGGCAAACTTGTGCCTTATGGGGAAAAGCAATGAATCAACCGACGATGAGTGCAGTGTCCAAAGCGACACTAAGGTAATCCCCTCTAACTATGATGATCTTTATTCCGAATATTTAAGAACTTGCAAATCTTTTGGCAAAAATTTATAAGATCTTGATCTACTTAAAACTGAAAATAAAATTCTTTTGAAACAAAATAAAAAATTGATCGAGTAAGGAAGTTTTTGCCTTGGGAAAGGAGATGGAGTCTTGCCAAAAGAAAGATGATCTCTTGGCAAGGACTAGCAAACTTGAAACTGATCTTTCTAATGCTCTCTCCAATATCGAATCACTCTCGAAACAAAAGAGAGACTTAGAAAGAAATTTGAAACTCTCCCTTTCTAATGTTGAAAATGAAAAGAAAATTTTTGCAAATAGATGCGGAAATTTAGTTAGTGAAAACTTTGCATTAAAAGCTAAAATCCATGACCTTAACTTAGCCATAGAAAAATTCGGTGTTGGCCAGAAAAGTCTTGATATGATTTTGGCCAACCAAAGGCATGGTAGTGCAAAAACTGGTCTTGGTTTTGTCTCTGCTGACTACCGCCCAGCGGTAACTTTTAACACTGGCGGTAGTAACAAAACTCATAATTCATCGAATAATCACAAATCTGAAATTTATTCTGCTGATTCCCCATCCTCCAGCAAATGTCCACAACAAAAACTAAAAAAAGGTCTCAACTCCTTTTGTGTTATGTGCCAAGTGCCATCACTTCGGGCATACCTTGGACTCCTGCAGGATGAAGGGTCGATGTACTGTCAAGCAAATCTGCGTGCCTAAGGTTTCCACCTATTCTATGGGAGGAACCACCTGGGTATCCGGATCTTTACTCTCATCTTCTTGTTAGGTATGTTGGCAGGCTAAGGAAAAGGAAGACATGTGGTACTTGGACTCAGGGTTCTCCAAGCACATGACGGGCGATAAAGCAAAATTCCTTAGCCTCACTAAGAAGAAAAGAGGAATGGTGACATTTGGGGACAATGGAAAGGGAAGGATTTTAGGCACCGGTACTGTGGGTAACAATTCTTTCTCTCTTACTAATGCCTTATATGTAGAAGATTTGAAACACAACTTGATTTCTATTAGTCAGCTTTGCGATAAAGGTCTAAATATTTTATTTGAGTCTTCTACTGATTTATGTAAAATTATAGATCCTAAAACCAATAGTATTGTACTCACTGCACCACGAATTCACAATGTGTATCTAATTGCCTTTCATGATCTATCACGTGCGTATCTCAAATGTCTTATGTCAAAAAATGAAGAGCTTGAATTATGGCACAGGCGTCTCGGTCACTCTAGCACCAAGTTAATCTTAAAATTGTCAAAGAATAAACTCATTAGAGGTTTGCCTATGCTAAATGGAAATCTATCTTCCTTATGCTCGTCATGCCAAAAAAGAAAATTTTCAAAAACATCGTTTAAGAGTAAAAAAGAAATATCCACCTCAAGACCCTTACAACTAATTCACATGGATCTTTTTGGACCTACTAGCGCGTGTAGTCTTGGTGGTAAAAAATACACTTGTTTTAATTGATGATTTTTCTAGATTTACTTGGACCTTATTTCTTACCTCCAAATCCGATGCGTTTTCTGAATTTACAAAGCTTTGCAATCGTATTCAAAATGAATTAGATCTAAAAATCAAGTGTATACGATCGGATCATGGAGGGGAATTTGAAAACGAGAGCTTCACCACTTTCTGTAATAATCTAGGTATTAAACACGAATTTTTCGATCCACGCACCCCCCAACAAAACGGTGTGGTGGAGAGGAAAAATAGAACTCTTCAAGAACTTGCACGCACCATGCTATCCGAGTATGGGTTGCCTAGATATTTTTGGGCCGAAGCCGTAAATACTTCATGTTATGTCATAAATCGTGTTATGCTTCGCCCTATTTTGAAATTAACTCCATATGAATTGTACATTCAAAAGAAACATAATGTATCGTATTTTCATGTCTTTGGTTGTAAATATTTTATCCTAAACACCAAGGATGCATTAGCTAAATTTGATGAAAAATGTGATGAAGGTATTTTTCTTGGTTACTCTTCCACTAGCAAAGCATATAGAGTATATAATAAAAAATCTAAAAAGGTTGAAGAGTCTATTCATGTGAAGTTTGATGAACTTGTGCCTTATGTAGATTCTACTTGTGCAGGAAATGAAGATGTACCTCTTTCACCATTGGAGCATGATGATGATGATCCACTTGGAGAAGAAAAAGAAGTAGAGACGGTGCAAGAGGAGCTCGTGCCTCCAAGTGTGCTTCGATTTACAAGAGATCATCCAAGGGAGCTTATAATTGGAGAACCTTCAAGAGGGGTAACTACACGTTCTTCTTTTAATGAATCTTTTTCAAACTTATGCTTTGTTTCCAAAATAGAACCGAATAATGTTTCCACCGCTTTGAATGATGAATTTTGGTTTATTGCTATGAATGACGAATTGAATCAATTTGAACGCAATAGGGTTTGGAAACTAGTTGAAAGACCATCTAATCACCCGGTTATCGGTGTCAAATGGATATTTAAAAATAAATTAGATGGAGAATCTAGAATAACTAGGAACAAAGCTCGATTAGTGGCACAAGGTTATTCTCAAATCGAGGGGGTAGACTTTGATGAAACATTTGCACCCGTTGCTCGCCTTGAATCGATTAGAATTGTTTTAGATTTTGTGAGTTATAAGAAGTTTAAATTATTTCAAATGGATGTTAAAAGTGCTTTCTTAAACGGGAATTAAAGAAGAAGTCTATGTCGAACAACCCCCCGGATTTATTGATGAAAAACTTCCAAGTCATGTATATAGATTAGAAAAAGTACTTTATGGTCTAAAACAAGCGCCCCGTGCTTGGTATGAACGTTTAACATCTTTTTTATTAAAGCACGGTTATAAAATGGGTAGAGCCGATAACACGCTCTTCATTAAGCACCGTGATAATGATTTGATTATTTTACAAATATACGTTGACGATATTATTTTTGGAGACACTAATGAAGAGTTGTGTAAGGAAGTTATTCAAGTGATGCAAAATGAATTTGAGATGAGTCTAATGGGTGAACTAACATATTTTTTAGGATTTCAAATAACCCAAAGAAATGATGGAATTTTTATATGTCAATCCAAATATGTCCATGATATGCTACAACGTTTTGGGTTTGAAAATTTAAAACAAGCTAGTACTCTAATGAGCGCATCACTAAAATTAGGAAAAGATGAAGCCGAAATTTCAATTGACCAAACTTTATACAGAGGAATGATTGGATCCCTATTATACCTTAGTGCATCTAGACCCGATATTATGTTTGGCGTATGCTCATGCGCTAGATTTCAAGCAAATCCAAAAGAATCTCATTTAAAAGCGGTGAAACGAATTTTTCGATATCTAATAGGCACATCAAAATTAGGACTTTGGTATCCAAATAATGATTCTTTTCTATTGCATGGGTATTCTGATTCTGATTATGCGGGTTGTTCATTAGATAGGAAAAGCACTAGTGGTACCTGTCATTTCTTAGGTCCTTCTCTAGTTGCATGGTCAAGTAGAAAATTAAACTCTGTTGCCCTCTCCACCACCGAGGCAGAATATATTGCACTAGGAAGTTGTTGTGCCCAAGCATTATGGATGACTCAAACCTTAGAAGATTTTGGTGTCCATTTAACTAATATTGAACTTAAGTGTGACAACAAGAGTGCTATTGACTTAACAAACAACCCTGTTCATCACTCACGATCTAAACACATTGACGTAAGACACCACTTCATTAGGGATCACATCAAAAAGAAACATGTTCATATAAACTTCATTGGAACTGAATCGCAACTTGCGGACATCTTTACCAAGCCTCTACCAGATTCACGATTTCATCTACTTAGACTAGAACTAGTGGTTTTGGACATACTAGCTTGAACTTGCGAAATCCACACTTTTGTGTATGCATATGTCTGATTTCTTTACTGAACTACATTGTCCTTAATCTGCACAACTATTTTCAAAAGAAAAATTCTGAAAAATTTTATGCTCTTCCAAAAATTCGAGTTCTGTCACTACCGCTCGACGATAGCTGGGTACCGCTGGCGGTAGTGGGTAATTTCTGAATTTCCTATTTTCTCTTTCATTTTTTATTTTTCAGTTCCTGTTATTTTCTTTTAAAATTCTAAAAAAAACTATAAAACAAATCAAAATCCAACCATAAACATGCTTTGTTTTTCTATATATCAAAACCAACTACAAAATTGAAAAACCAATTAAAAGAACAAAAACATGCTTTTTATTTGTTTGATTTTTGTTTTAAAAAAAAACTTAAAATTTATAAAAACTGATGTAATTTTTTATGTTTCAAGGATGATATGATTAATCTTGACAAGTTTTGTATACAATGTTTCATTCTCTATTTCAAGTATCTTAATAACATTGTTTTTTGTATCATGCCTTGATCATTATCTTATGAGTGCTTTAAAATTGATTATAGAAATCATGTGTAGTATTGCATAACATATCTCTATGTATGAGTAAAGGACTTATATTTGCAAATGATTTTTTCACTCACACCTTTTGATATACTACATATGAATTTAATCTTCTCCTTCATGATTGTGTAATGTAAAAATGTAATATTATTGTTAGGCATGCTTAGTTTTACCTACACCACATGTAAAAATATTTTTCATGCACCTATTTTTTGAAGAAGTATGTCTTTCCAATTTTTTTTGTTTGCACATACAAGTGAATTCGGAGACCTTTGTCGTTAAGCATAAATTCAAATGAAAATTTGACAAAGTTAACTCCATCAAGCACTACTCACCCTCCTAATAAGTCTTAATGAGCATTGTGAGGTTGAGCACCTTGGAGAGAATTGTAAAGTGCCTTGTTGCAAACATTTTCCTTTTTTACACAACTTCTTCTTGTACACCGAATCACAAATAACTAAAATTCAAAATAATAATTGTGATTCCCCAAGCACTACTTTGTACCCTGATAAGTCTTAATAAGCATTGTGTGTGCATAGCACTTTGGTAGTTGTACTATTTTTCTATGTGCATTGAAAATTTTATATAGCTTTGTGGGACGAGGTAACTCTAAAAACGCTTGTTCAATAATATTGTGTTTATTCCATTATACATGTCATGTGTTTTGATTAACTCCTATGTATACTTTTATCAAAAACACTATTTTGTACACATCATTTTCACTTGTAAGCTTTCTACTCATGATAATTCGAGTCTATTGCATATCTACATGTATTCTCTAAATTCTTAAGTAAATGCACTAGATAGCCTTGCATGATCAATACAATGTATAAGTGTACTTGTTTTCTCAATTTAGAACATTGTATTCTTCCATCTTGACTTGATATCTTGTATCATGCTTACATATTTTTTTCCGCTATGCCATGAGAACTCTGTATTGCATACCTTTCAAAACTAGTATATGGCTATGTTTCAACTGAAATTATTTTGTGTACTTAAAATGCCACAACATCTATTTTGTTATGTCTAAAATTCTTAATCTACTATGCTTCACATTTCCTATATAGATGTTCACTTCAAAAAGGTATTTCGTCATGCTTTCCACCTCCTTACTACTTGTACGCTCGATCATGAATACGTTGTCCCAACAAGTGGTTTCTTTATGAAAAATTCTTCACATTCCTTCCTTTTTCTCTCCTATCTATTGTATTTTTTCCTAAGCATTTCACTCTTTATCATGATCATTCTCTCTCTACACAGTTATTGCACACTTTTTGTTGGACTACCTCTCCACCCTCTTTTGATAATACCAAAAGGGGGAGAATAAATTTGAAAGAAATTAACACATTTTGGGGAGTCAAGTTCATAGGAAGTTTTGTTGTAGGGGGAGCTTTCACTTAGGGGGAGAATTAATTTAGGGGGAGCATTTGAAGATGCCTAATTTTCATGCTATCTATGTTTGTTCTCTATTATAAACACAAATTCCTATCAATTGAATTATTTCTTTCTAAGGGGATTTGTTATTATCAAAAGGGAGAGTTTGTTGGAACATGCTTTCCGCATCTCTTGGTTTGACAATAACAAATCATATTGTATTTGATCATACTTGTTTTGTGTTTATACTATGCAGGATTCAGTGCTTTCAAATCTCCATGGAAATGTGTTTTGTTGTTGCTACCGCGTAGCGTCAGTACTACCGCTGGCGCTAGTATTCGTTCGATGAAATGGAAGCTGCGTTCGACGAACTGGCGTTCAACGAAATGAAACCTGCGTTCGACGAACTGCATGCTCTACCACGGCGCTCGACGAAGTGCATGCTCTACCACGCCGCTCAACGAAATGCATGCTTTACCCCGGCGCGTTAGAACTACCGCTGGCGTTAGTATTCGATCGACGAAATGAATGATGTGCTCGACGAAATGCTTATCACTGCGTTCGACGAAAGATTGAATCCCGTTCGACGAAAATTCGG
Source organism: Dactylorhiza incarnata (assembly GCA_033032865.1). Lineage (NCBI taxonomy): Eukaryota > Viridiplantae > Streptophyta > Magnoliopsida > Asparagales > Orchidaceae > Dactylorhiza > Dactylorhiza incarnata. The sequence continues at coordinate 183,432 of JAWHQI010000162.1, forward strand.
TCGACGAAATATGAGGCCAGTTCGACGAAAATGCGCCTGACGAAAAGAGATGTGCTCTACCGGGAGCGTTGGCACTACCGTTGGTGCCAGTATAAATGGAAACAATTGACAGGAAGGAAACAGTGGAGAAAAAGGAATGTCGACGGGACGCTATTCTGGTAAGTACTACCGCGGCGCGTTAAGTCTAACGCCCGGCGGTAGCCTTTTGGAAACTTCCCTTCTGCAGTTGACTGAGAAGCAGATTTGGAAGAAGATTGTGGCTGAAGGAAGGATATCTCGCTATCGCGGGGCGTTAGCGGTACTGCAGCGCGCTAGTGTTTGGCGCTCAAAATGTTGCCTAAACTACCATGATCCATGTGCTTCATTGTCTAATGTGGATACCGCGGGGCGGTAGTACTACCGCAGGCGGTAGTGTTTGATTCTATAAAAAGACGCGCGCCTCCTCCGTTGTGGCTTGCTGTTCCAGAACGATTTGAAGCCATATTTTCAGAGCACTCGTGAGAGCCTTCCCAAGCAGCCCAAAGAACTCCGTCAACGATCGTGAACGCAAAAAGAACTTGAAGACTGATCCGATCGCATCTACATCGACATCAAGTTCTTTATTTGAGGGAGTCTTAGTTCTTGTCTTGTTTTAGTTTTCAAATTGTAATCTTTATAACTTTTGTTAAGTAGAGGAACTCGCCACACGGCGACTAGGGCCTTGCGGGGACTAGGGGAAATTCGCCTCGCGTTAGCGACTAGGTCTAGGCTGTAGATCTAGGGAGAGCTCGAGGCCTTTCCGGTGAGGGAAAGGCTAGAGCGGCTTGAGGCCTTGTCTAGGGAGAGATAGGCTAAAGCCAACCGGTCCTTAGGTGAAGGGTCGGTATAGAAAACCAAAAGAGTGATCATTGGCCGCCTCTTTCCAAGCGTTATTGGGAAAAGTTTTGTAATCATATTTATTTCAAGTCAATGATTAATGAAAATCTGTTTGTCTCTATATCACTGATTCGTGCTTAAGGATTTTCATTGTTCTAACCTAAAAGCAAGTTTCACTTACGCTAACGCAGAGCGGTAACTCTACCGCTGGCGGTAGCACCAAAGAATTAATTTCTCTAAATTATTTGAAAATCTTAAAACCCTTATTCACCCCCCCCCCCCCCCCCTCTAAGGGCGCCTACAGATCCAACATATACATGTGCATACGAATTGCTGACTTGCAGGGTGATGTAGTTCCCCGGGGTCTGCTAGGACGGCGGGGAGGAGGGGTGTTGTTACACCGTTTGTGGCCAACCATAGCTGACCCTCGTTTACCACTCTTTGTGATTTGGATGCAGGCCAAGGATCGCAGGTTGGACCTAGCTCGCTGGCCAAAAGGTCTAAAGCTTCATGAAGTGTTTACTTATCTTTCCTGCCTTTCTGTACTTGTCTTTTGTTATTTCCAGCTTGCGTGCCGAGGTAGCTTAGGGAAGCTAGTTTTCCCCCTTTTGGGATTACATTTTTGTGTTGAATGTTTGATGACTTGGACACTGGTTTTGTAAGGCCTTAATGCCGGTTTTACTTCTATGTAGTTGTGGACAATCTCTGTGTTTCTTAGTTTTGTTTCGGCAGTGTTATCTGAATTTTGAGTTTGGGTAGTTATATCATCTTTTAATACTGAAACTGTGGCAGTTATATGTTGTGGGGTCCCGGCCGGACCCATATTATATAGTCATTACAGGGGAGGTGTTACAATTTGGTATCAGAGGGAGGTTTAGTATTCGTGCGAGGTCTAGTGTATTCGGATCGCGTAAAGAGGTTGTCCACATAGGAGTATTGTGCGGGATCATGAGTATCCCTGTGTTTGAGTCTCGCGAGTAGAATTTGATGAGTCTTCTTTTTCCTTGCTTATGCTAGGATGTTGGCGACGATGCGGGGACATCGAGAAGGCAAGAGGAGCCTTCGGGAAGCAGTGCTACTGCTCCGGGCCTCATGAATATGGGCATGTCCCCGGCTGACATCTGTCGCATGCTAGCGGAAGCAATGGTAGCGGCTCAAACTGTGGTGATGCCATGGGTTCCGACGCCTGTGGTGCAAGTTACGACTCTTGTTACTCCGGCGGCTACACCAGATACACCGGAGGTTGGAGTGAGGCAAGCAGAGCCTTTAGCGGAGAGAGCTTATGTGATGGGCGATCGATTTATGAAGTACTTCTTGAGTTTCCATCCTCCGACATTTAAGGGAGTTGGCACTCCAACGGATGCCAAAGATTGGCTTTCGAGGATCCAGGAACTTTTGAAGGCAGCAGAGACCCCAGCGGAGAGGCAGTCCCACTTCGCGAGCTTCATGTTAGAGGGCGATGTGAAGCTGTGGTGGGTGAATCACAGCGGTCGCCATTTCCTTGGGCGCGTTCCGTCCATGGAGGAGTTCGGGAATACCTTCCTCAAGCATTACATTCCGTCTTCAATGAGGTTAGCATTGCAACGACAGTTCTTACATTTGGTGCAGCGTGAGAAGACAGTGGACGAGTATCTGCAGGAGTTCACTCGGTTGGGTCGTTATGGGGGAACGACTATGGAAGACGATGAAGAGAGGGACAATCTCTTCTATCAAGGTCTAAGAGAGAATTTAAGGCAGCCATTGATAGCCTTAAAGAACGCAGGATTTAATGAGTTGGTCGAAGCCGCTCGCACATTAGAAAGCGACCTGGAGTGAACCCAACGACGAAAGGGTTTTGCGGCAAAGCAGGGAGAAGGAAAGCCTTCTCAGTCTCAGTCTCAGTGGAAGTCCGAAGGCAACCGATGGAAGAAGAAGCCCCGTCCTAGTGGGACTGGGGAGAGAAGTGGCGCACCTTTGGGAGATTTTCGCTCCAAATGTCCGTTTACTTATTTCAAGTGTGGAAAGGTGAGTCACATAAGTTGGTTTTGTACCGAGGGCGGAGCTGAGCCAGAGCCGAGGCAGGAACAATCGGTGCATTCCGGCCCTAGTGTTGTGGAGAAAGGGAAGGTGGCAGAGTCTAGTGCTCGCGGTTCCCTCCGGTGCAGCCTAGAGCGTATAATCTTGGGCAGCAGGAAGCGATTCGTCAACCCGACGTGGTGACAGGTACAAAAAGTTCAAGTTTTTGTTTGTTACAGTAATGTAGTTTGCGGCCTTTTATGTTTGTTATGCACGTGGTTAGGTTTCGTGCTAGTTTCGGGCTACCCCTCTCGAGTGTTGTTCGACACGGGAGCATCACACTCTTTTCTCGCGGAAAGCTTTATCCGGAGGATTGGCGCTGAGTCCGTTGAGGCAGAGGTGGAGCTGAGCGTGCGCATGCCGAATGGGTCTTTCATGACCACCGTGAGGAAAGGACACATTGTGTTGCAATTTTGTGATTGTGATTTCGAGTTGGTAGCAGCGATTCTGCCACTGGCCGAATTTGACATTATCTTAGGGATGGACTGGCTTGCAGAGCAGCGAGCTAGTATCGAATGCCAGTTGAAGGTGGTAACCCTGAGAGGAAAGGGTAGAGCAGAGGTCAAGTTTGAAGGCCTAAGCGGAGTAGCTTGCTCCCTGATTTCTGCCATGCAAGTGAGGCGTGCGGTAGACCAAGGAGGCGAGGCGTTCATAGCTTTGTTGGAGACTCACTCCACAAGGTTGGCTATTGGAGATGTTCCGGTGGTGGAAGAGTTTGAAGATGTATTCCCCGAGGAGCTTCCGGGAGCACCTCCTCAGCGTGAAATCAATTTTTCGATAGAGTTGGTACCGGGTGCGAGGTCGGTGTCGCGTCCTCCGTTTAGGATGGCACCGAAGGAACTGGCCGAGCTTAAGGTTCAGTTGCAAGAATTGTTAGAGCAAGGGTACATTAGGCCCAGCTCTTCGCTGTGGAGCGCGCCGATATTGTTCGTAAAGAAAAAGGACGGAAGTATGCGGTTGTGCATTGACTACCGTGAGCTAAATAAGTTGACCGTCAAGAATAAATATCTGATTCCCCGAATCGATGATTTGTTCGACCAGTTAGTGGGGTCGGTGGTGTACTCCAAGTTGGACTTGAAGTCGGGGTACTACCAGTTGAAGATTCGAGAAGAGGACATTGCCAAGACAACGTTTGGGACTCGGTATGGCCACTATGAGTTTTCGGTGATGCTGTTCGGACTGAGGAACACGCCATCTGTGTTCATGGATTTGATGAACAGGGTTTTTCGACAGTTTTTGGATTCGTTTGTGGTGGTGTTCATAGATGATATTTTGGTATATTCGAAATCGAAAGCGGAGCATGAATCTCACTTGAGGCTAGTATTGCAGACTCTAAGGGAGAACCAGCTTTATGCTAAGTTCTCGAAGTGCGAGTTTTGGATCGAGAAGGTGGAATTTTTTGGGTCACATGATCAGTGGAGACGGGGTGGCGGTAGATCCGGCAAAGATTGAAGCCATTAGAGATTGGCCTGTTTTGAGAACCGTGGCGGAAGTCCGGAGTTTCCTTGGACAAGCCGGTTATTACAGAAGGTTCGTGGAGAACTTGTCGCGGGTGGCATTGCCCCTCACCACTCTTACTCGCAAGGACCAAAAGTTCATGTGGACGCCGGAGTGTACCCGTGCGCTTGAGAATTTGAAGGAAAGGTTGGTGTCTGCTCTGATCCTTAGTCTTCCTAGTGGGACGGAAGGATTTCAGTTTTTTAGTGTCGCATCAGGTTGCGGTTTGGGTTGCGTGCTGGTGCAGCACGACAATGTGATAGCTTACGGGTCAAGACAGTTAAAGACTCATGAGAAGAATTACCCCGTCCATGATCTGGAGTTGGCGGCGGTAATCTTTGCGTTAAAATTGTGGCGGCACTACGTGTATGGTGCAAAGGTGGAGATCTTCACTGATCACAAAAGCCTGAGGTATCTCCTAGACCAAAAGGATCTGAATATGCGGCAGTGTAGGTGGGTCGAGTTCCTTGGGGACTACGACATGGAGATTCAGTATAAGCCAGGCAAAGCCAACGTGGTGGTGGATGCCTTGAGTAGGAAGTACTCCGGGCAAGGTAATTGGATTGAGGCGCATGACGATCGTTTGGTGCGAGACTTGGAGTCTCTTGACATAGCTTGTGTGGCTAGAGTTGAGTCTAGCGTGGCCCGGTTGAACTGGATTGAAATGCAGTGTGATATAACTGATCGAATCCGAGAGGCGACTAGTGCAGACGAAGAGTGCCAACGGTTGGCGTTGGAAGCTCATCAAAGCGAAGAGAGTGCTTTGGAGATGGTCGGTGGGATTTTGAAGAGAGACGGAAGGGTTTGTGTTCTGCGCTTTGGCAAGCTCCGCGAGGAGTTGATGTTTGAGGCTCACTTTACGAAGTACTCCATTCATCCAGGTAGTACAAAGATGTACTCAGATATGAAGAAATCCTTTTGGTGGCCTGGGATGAAGCGGGATGTAGTTGAGTATGTAAGCCGGTGTCAGACTTGTGCTTTAGTGAAGGCTGAGTGCCAAAGGCCCAGCGGGTTCTTGAAGCATTTTCCTATCCCAGTATGGAAATTCGACGATATCTCCATTGATTTTGTGCATGGTTTGCCTCGATCGCATCAGGGTAATGATGCGATTTGGGTGATAGTGGATCGCCTGACCAAGGTGGCTCACTTCATTCCGAATCAGAAGGGCGATGGCGTGGAGAAGCTCGTGGAGCTTTATGTTCGAAATATTGTGCGGTTGCACGAGATTCCTAAGAGCATTTTTAGTGATCGCGATGGGCGGCTCACGTCGAAGGACTGGAGGTTAGTGCAAAAAATTTTAGGCACCAAGCTCAAGTTTAGTACCGCGTTCTATCTGCAGACCGATGGTCAAACGGAGCGAACGAACCGTACTTTGGAGGATATGTTGAGGATGTGTGCTCTTGACTTTGGTAGGAGTTGGGAAGTCTACCTTTTCATGGTGGAGTCCGCTTATAATAATAGCTTCCAGGCAAGTATCAAGATGGCGCCATACGAAGCATTGTATGAAAGGAGGTGTCGAACGCCGATGTCTTGGGCAGAGGCGGGAGACACTAAGCTTTTGGGAAAGCAAGTGGTGGCAGATGCTTGCGAGATCGTGCAGACGATTCAGGAGCGCATGAAGGTTGCTCAGGATCGGCAAGCGAAGTATTTTAACGCGCGCCATAGAAATGTGGAGTTTGCAGTGGGCGACATGGTCTACTTGAAGATCAAGCCGTTTAAGGGTGTTTCGCGTGTGCGGCGACTCAAGAAGTTGAGTCCGAGATATTTGGGTCCGTTTGAGGTTACGGAGCGTATAGACGAAGCAGCTTATCGTTTGGCATTGTCCGCCGAGCTGAGTGGATTACATGATGTTTTCCATGTCTTTGTGCTGAGGAAAGCTTTGGTAGAGCCAAGCATCGTGGTCGAAGTGGCGGTGGTGCCGGTGATGGAGGATCTGAGGACGAGGGTTCGTCCGATCTGCGTGGAGGACTCAGAAGTCCGACAGTTGTGTAACAAGGAAGTCAGGCTTATAAACGTGCGATGGGACAATTGCGGGCGAGACGAATTCTCTTGGGAGCATGATCAAGAGATGCGGAAGGACTTCCCGGAACTCTTTGCATCAGGTATGCATCGTAGTTTTCTGTTTCAGTTTTTGAAATTTCGAGGACGAAATTCTTTTAAGGGGGGTGGAGTTGTAACACCACAGTTTTTGCTGTTCTGCGAGTTAACGTCGAGCAGTAGGTACTTCCGCCGGCGATAGTAAAATGCGAGGCATCGACGAACGTCGACGGGGCGCGCTTTCATTAAGGAACTAGCGCGGCGCGGTAGTGCTAGCGCGGCGCGGTAGAAGGTGGCTAGAAAGTGAAAAACGAGACCTGCCGCTAGCGTGGGGCGATAGCCCTACTGCTGGCGTTAGGTCTTCTTCGCTGGAAACCACTGAGACTGCAAGTATTGTTTGCGAAGCTAGCGCGACGCGTTAGCGCTACCACCGCGCGATAGCTGACGGAACCAGATTCGCAAATAGCTAAATCTGGGCATCCGTTTGGTTTAGATCTTGATCGGACGGCTGTGAGGGGTTCGTGGGTGAACCCTAAGTAGGGCTGAGAAGGTTTCCATTCATCATTCCTTTTCATTTTTGGGTTTTGAGGGCTTGAGAGAGAGGATGGGTTTGGAGGAGGAAGAGACCTAGTTCCCGCCATTGTTGGAGCTTCGGAGCTCCGTTCGCCGATCCGAGACCGACAGCGCGTAGGGGACGTCGAGGCGCTTCTTCTCCTCCATTCTTGTGCAAGTTTCCTATGGTTAGGGGGAAATCTCAAAAGGTAACGACATTTCTCCTCCCGGTCTTTAGGATGCGTGCATGACATCCCTTTTCCTCTTTATTTTCTGCATTTTGGCATCGGATCCGTCGAGTGAGTGGGATCCAGGTCGCCTTGGTTCAAGAGAAACCATCGGGTTGATTGAGTCCATCCCCGACATGGTTTGCACTAGTAATCCGCTCCGTTAGTGGATTAGGCATTGTTGTTGAAGCCGGATTCGCGACCGTTGGTCCTATTCGGTGATGTTGATTGACGCGCATTTTAGGGGTTTTGCTAGAAATCCGAATGCGGCGAACTCATCGTCGTGATGCCCTTGTAGTTTCGTATGTTAACGAATGTTGGTTTCCGGGCGGGGAAATAATGTGCGGGTTGTGAGGCGTGTGATGCCTAGTGATGTGCGAAGGTGTGATTTGGTCTTTGTGGTCAGCTGGCTATCCTGTGAATGCCGGAATTCATGTGTGGAGAGTGTCCCGACAAGACAAGTCCCTTCGGTGTTGGCGGCAAGAGCAAGTGAGTTGTCAGACAAGCCCGATGGCATGGCGGGCCAGGCGCGGTGGGTCACAACGTGAGTTCTTGGCCTTGGGCTACGATGCCCTTTGGGGGAAATGTCGAGTACCCCGTGGTTGTGTTGTTGATGTATGATGATGTGTTAGATTCATACGCTTTAGGGTGCCTTGGGTGAAACCTGGGTTGCATTCATATTGCATTTGTAGGCCCCTTTTATTACTTGCTCAACATAGAAACGTGGATGATGGTTGTGACACTCATGCCTGTTGTTTATGTTGCTTTTCCTTATATACATGTGCATACGAAGTGCTGACTTGCAGGGTGATGTAGTTCCCCGGGGTCCGCTAAGACGGCGGGGAGGAGGGATGTTGTTACACCGTTTGTCGTCAGCCATAGCTGACCCTCGTTTACCGCTCTTTGTGATTTGGATGCAGGCCAAAGATCGTAGGCTGGACCTAGCTCGCTGGCCAAAAAGGTCTAAAGCTTCATAAAGTGTTTACTTAGCTTTCCTATCTTTCTGTACTTGTCTTTTGTTATTTCTGGCTTGCATGCCGAGGTAGCTTAGGGAAGCTAGTTTCCCCCTTTTGGGATTACATTTTTGTGTTGAATGTTTGATGACTTGGACACTGGTTTTGTAAGGCCTTAAGGCCGGTTTTACTCATATGTAGTTGTGGACAATCTCTGTGTTTCTTAGTTTTGTTTCCGCCGTGTTATCTGAGTTTTGAGTTTGGGTAGTCATATCATCTTTTAATACTGAAACTGTGGCGGTTATATGTTGTGGGGTCCCGGCCGGACCCATATTATATAGTCATTGCAGGGGAGGTGTTACATTACTAGTACCAGCTTACTGCCAAAATTTCATGAACATTCAAGGTAATATGATTTTGTAAATTCTTAAAATAAGAAAGTGTCATAATTGATTCTTAATTAATTCAGCGGGGGTAAATATTCCTAAATATTCCAGATAAATTATCTAGGGCATAAAACCACCCTATGAACCTCTCTACCAAGTTTCAAGTTAATCCAATGACCATATATCATTCAATATGTTCAATATACAATCCTATAGTTTGAACCGGGATTCTAGGGTACATCCACCCCAAACCACCCAAAAATCACTTGTGGGAGTATTTTAGGTGACATAAAGTCAGTGGTCAAAGTTTCGCAACATTTGGATGAGGGTTGATCTCCCAAATCCATCAAGAGCACTTTGATCTATTCCATGGTTTGACCAAATTTAGGTTACTTAATTACCCAATCAAATCAATCCCAAATAGAATGAAATGTTTACCAGAGTCATGTCATGACCCTAAGGACCTCCCACCAAAATTTGGTAGGGTTTGGATGTCATTAGACCCTGAAAGTGCAATTGATATCAGTTGAAAGTGATTGATATAATCAACTTTGCTTTGATACCAATTGAAGGAGAGTTTAGATCTTAATATTACTCTAGAGGTGGGGGGGGGGGGGGGGGTGAATAGAGTATTAAAACTTTTTCCCTTAATTTTATAGCGGAATTAAGATAGTGATATATATATGTGTGTATAGAGTGATTTATAGAAACTAAATAAAAACAAATCAGCACAGCACAACAACACAGAAAATCACAAGCACAGAGACACAAGGAATTTTATAGTAGTTCCCCAATAAACCTGGGTACGTCTACTCTTCTACCACACTTGGTAGGATCCACTAGGTTTTTGATCAGGTGCCCTTTCACCAAGGGGTTTTTGATCAGGTGTTCACACACCAAGGAGCTTTTGATCAGGTGCTCTAACCAAACTACAGGTTTTTGTTCAGGTGCCCTGCCACCAAGGGGTTAACTTTTGAAGGGAGTTATAACCCTGTACAAGAGGGGGTAAGAAGGAGTTTATGAAGTTCTTCTCTGTCAATATGCTGAGAGAAGATTATAGTGGATGTTGATATTGTAAAGCTCCTCTGTCTGATATGAAATTGTTTGACAGTTGATTAGCTGGAGCTTTCTCTTGAATCATAAATGATCTTCCTGTAGCTGATTAATCTGGAAGAATAAGTTCTTCAGATTTTTGTTGCTCTTTTGAAGATCTGATCTAGCAGCAGAGACTGAGAGATGGTGTTGATGATGTTCTCAGTGAGATTGAGTAGGTGCTGCTTGAGGAAGAAGAAGAAGAGCAGTTAGCTTTTTGTTCTTTCTTTCTTCCTGTAACTTCCTTTCTTTCTTTTCTCTGTACAGTTATTCTTGATATGTTCTGTACTGATGCTGTTGTGAAACAATGGAAGTAATACGGTATATCTTCTTCCCTTTTCTTTTGATAATATTTGTAAATCAAATCCCTTGAATTTAGGAATGAATATATTTGGGAACCATAAATCTGACACGTCGTATATCTCTTTCCTTTTCCAAGAAATGTTCCTTTTCCGAGAAATGTCAACGGCTATAATCTCGAAATAATAAAAGGAAATATATTATCCTTACTTATCTGAAAAAATAGAGCCGTTGCTGAAGAGATCTGAGTTTAGAGAATGGAATAATATAATCTGTCTAAAATAAATCTGCTGTGGAGAAATTTTCATCGATCTCAACAAATTTCGTCGATCTCAGAGCTGTGTTCGTCGATCTGAAGATATTCGTCGAACGCAGACTGAGTTAATTTCATCGACCGCTGAGAACAAGTCTGTTCGTCGATCTCATGATTTTTGTCGATCTCAATGTTGAGTTCGTCGACCTCAATTTAACTTTGCTCTGGAAGAGTTGAATTAGTAGAGCTGAGAAGATCTTTCGTCGATCTGAGCATCTGATAAAGATTCGTCGAACGCAGACTGGAATTCGTCGAACTGAATATTTCGTCGACCGCCGAGCCTGGATAAATTCATCGACCTCTGAAATGATCCGCTGAGACGCTGAGACAGAAGCAAGTCGTTCGTCGAACGCAGAGAGCATGTCGTTCGTCGAACCCAGAGAGCAAGCCGTTCGTCGAACCCAGTATGGAGTTCATCGAACGCAGAACCTGAATAATTTCTTGAGTTCTAACAGCCTAAACTCTTGACCCATTGACTATACATTGGGGTCAACTTGATCCTAGTCAACAGATAGTGATCCTAGCCCAAATCAGTAATAGGGTTGTTCCAACAGACCCTAAAAGTAATTCATACATGAATTATTAAATATTTGCAAAAACTTTAGAAAAAGTTAATCCAAAAATTCCCATTTTTTGATATGTGTAGGGTAAGGATATAACTAGCCTATGCTCCAAATTTTAGAGCATTTGGATGGCTGGATTGATGGGGGCACACAAATTAAACTCTGGTCAACCTTATGTATAGGTTGCACCATTTTGAGTGTTGTGGTCAGACCAATGACCCAAATGAGATGAAATCAATTTTAAACTAAAGTAGACCATATGGGCTACAAGTTTGATGTTGAACATTTTTCCAGTAGAGGTCCATAAGTATTTTCAATAAGTATTTCTATCTGCAGCATAGTGTGTGACAAAATTTGTATTTACATAATAATTTATATTATATGAACTTGAACAGATTTTGGAGCAAGATGAGCGGCTCCCGCTCATCTTCAACCTCTAGCTTACGGCTGAGATTGCCCATGCTTGGGTGAGCTTCAATCCCATTTTCCTGGCCACCTGGGCGCCGCCCCGACCGACCAATGCCACCACCACCTCCGTTGAGGTGGTGGCCGGCGATTAAGGGTGGTTGGCCAACCGGAGGTGGCCGGAACAGGGCTTTGCGATAGGAATTCAAAGCTTCAAATTAACTGAGCTTTCGTCCTACCCGATTGGGGGCCTTTTCGCCTCAAATCTTGCAGTCGTTAGAGGTAGATCTATCCATAGAGAGAGGAGGGGATGACCTTTTGGGAGGCTTGAAGTCTAGTTGTTCTCCTTGTCGCCACGACCGAGCTTAAGTTCTTTGGAGCCATTGCAACCTTTGAACCAACTTGCCCGATTTCTCCAAGTAAATGGGGGGAAACTCCTCCTCACTGCCCACTGAAGGTTTTTAAAGGGCCAATTTGGGGAGGGGAAGAGTCTAGAGCATCAATTGCCATTAATGGTCATTAGAGGTGAATTCGGCCAACTGAAATCTCATCAAATCCAGCCACCATATGGCCTGAAAAAACTCCTACCTTCTTGTAACAGTCAGGGGAGATGAATCCCCATCAATTGGGAGGGCTGTTGGCCTCCCTTGACCATGAATGTCATTACTCCACCTCTTTCTCTCTCCTCCATTTTTGGGGGAAATGGAATTTTCTCTCTCCTAGTTGAATTCTCTGAAATTGAATGACAATTTCAGTAACTCCCAACCCCATTAGCTAGTAGACCACCACAGTTGGGTCTATCCGAAGTGGATTGGGCTTGATTAGGTTAAAATAGGTCATGTTGACCTAAATTTAAGGTTGAGTTGACTTTGGTCAATTTGACCATTTGGGTTGACCCCAATGGGTGGCTAGTGACCCATTGGCCTCTTTTAAGAGTTAGGAAGGTCTAGGTAGGGTCAGTTTGGCAAGGTGGAGGCCAATTGACCCTTAATAGACCACTTTGACCAAATTTGGGCTGGGGTTGACTTGGTTCAAATTGGCCAAATTGGTGGCCCATGATGGGGATTTTTGGTCCATTGGGTCCCCAATATCATTATGAGGTTAGGGGCAAGGTCAATTTGGCAAGGTGAAGGCCAATTGACCCTTAATAGGCACATTTGACTAAACTAGGGTTAAGGTTGACTTTGGTCAACTTGACCACTTTGGTTGACCCCAATGGGTCATTGGTGCTCTAAGGGACCCTCTAAAGGGGTTATGTATGCTATGGTGGTGTCAAGGGCTCAAGGTGAGGTCCTAAAGTCCAACCCTAGGCTTGGTACTGGAAATTACTATTTGTAGACCACTGTGGTTTCCACCTTCCTGCCTAAGCTCTTATGATCTCTTTGTGCTTCCTAGGGTTTTGTCATGACCTAGTCATGACAAAACCATCCTAGGGGTCTAGTTGTTTGAGGGATGTTACAAAATGTGCTGGGCAAGAAAGCCATCTCGCTTGGCCTTCAGCTAGAGAAGTGCAAGGTACTCGCCATTTGGCTTTGAAATAGATCTGCTTTATCGCTACTCGTACATCGCCGACTATTATGCTAATGACTATCTGTTTTGCTCGCAAAAGGATGAGATCGTGGCGGCAAAGAAGATGTCATAGCTCGAGAAGGAGCTGAAGGATACTCAGGCCGCTTTGGAGGCAGCCCAAGTTAGGATTGTCGGGCTGGAAACTCGCCCTGTCGAGCAACAACCTACGTCAGCAGGTCCTTCTCGGGTGGGCAAGAAGATAAGGATCCATGTCGATGAGATGCCGCAGATCCGTCGGGAGATCGCGCGAGCAACTGGGAAGGTCATCCTAAGCAGGTTTCAAGCTGAAGGCCATTTGTTGTCAGAGGCGATGAACTTGATTGTGATGGACATCATCCAAGCGCTACTCATTGAGGAGTTCACCTCTCCTCTGTGAGCTTCTTCCCCGAGGCCCAGTGATGCCGAGGATGAAGATGATGAGGATGAGGATGATGAAGACGAGGAAGACGTCGATGTCGATGGCGAGGATGAAGACGACGATGGAGGCGAGGATGAGGCCTAGTCGTCGGGGAACCTTTTTGATTGCTCGGGGACATGTAAATCTTTTGATTATGTAATACTTCAATTTATACAAACGAAAGAAATTTTTTTTCTCGTCTGTCCTTCTCATACTCGCCTGTATTGCGGAAGTCGGTGGGCTCTTAGGCTCGAACTTGATGGTGCTCGCTAGGCTCATAGGCTCGAATCGAGATTGAGTGATCGCAGTCACGATTGGTGTGACCTTGAGAGGTACTCGATGCGATCGACGATCATACCTTACTCGTACGTGATATACTCGCGCCTGCATGCTCGCACATTTAATGCTCACACCTGCATACTCGCCTATTTCAAGATCTTCGATAGTGTTTGAGCTGTGAAGGATACTTGAGGGGTCCCGTAGGACGCACACTCTCAAGGCTTCTTATTGTACCTGTTGAGAGTTGTTAAGACATCGTGATAGTAATAATAGGGTTTAAGAAGAGTAAGCAGGGAATGCAATCGGGGAGGTCATAGTGGTCACACCATCCCGAGACTTCCCTCTTACTTGGATGCTGGATGCTGACGAGTAGGGAATGACAGTCGGGGAGGTCCAAAAGGACACACCATCCCGATGCCTCCATCCTACTGCGTTGCTGAATGCTGATGAAGATCTTTCTCCTGGTACTCAACAATCAGAGGGGGTTAATCACACCAACTCATATGATCGGAATAAATGCAAAGAAATTATGCTTTATTGCGAGCTTTCAACCCTTTAAGGGTAAACAATGCCTTTATTCAAGGTCCTTCTGGTCAGTCAAATCGGTCATCTCTTCATCGAGTTAGGGGACGGGTGTCCGGACTCTCCTCTAATAACTTCACCAGCCGGATGAGAAGTGCAATCGGGGGGGGGGGGGGGGGGGGGGGGGGTAAATTGGCCAACATGCAAGGGGGGAGCTGATCTCGACCGTCAATACAGAGGCTTGGTCTTAGGAGAACTCACTCCCGAGGCGCTGTCCCGCCACCCGACTTGGATTTTTACGAGAGTCGAGTTAGAGGCCTATTCCCCAAACCAGTCGTGGAGATCGATTTCACATACTTCGAAAAGAATTTCTAGAAGAGAAAAAGAACTCTCGCGGCCCATTTTCGGGGGACGGGGAATTTATTGAAGTGCAGTAAGCTTTACAAAAAGGGGGACATTCACATTCCTGCTAGGGGTAGAACCTTTTCAGGTCATCACCGCTCCATGTGTTCTCAAGTAGCTCCCCTTCATGGTTCTGTAGACGGTATCCTCCAGTCGCTAATGACTCATGGACGATGAAAGATCCTTCCCAGCTTATATTAAGCTTCCCGACGATGGTTGATCGTCCCACTGCGTCCACCTTTTTGAGGATGAGGTCACCGACTTGGAAGTGCTTGAGGCGGACGTTCTTGTCGAAATATTTTGTCATTCGTCTCTTGATCTCTTCTTGCCTAGCTGAGGTTAAGTCCTGTAGCTCTTCGATGTAGTCGAGAGATAGCTTTTGAGCCTCCTCATTATCCAGCCGCCATTCTTCATCTCCCTCCACTGCCGCAACTACTGTTGGACTTCTGACTTCGAACTCCAAAGGGATGAGAGCTTCAGAACCACGGGAGAGCTTGAAAGGAGTTTCTCGCATGGCCGAATTAGGAGTCGTTCTCAGAGCCAAAAGGACCGAAGGGAGCTGATCCGCCCAGTTCCCTCTTAAGTTATCGACCTTCTTCTTCAGGAGGTTGATGATCAGTTTGTTGGCGGCTTCCACTTGCCCGGTTCTCCTAGGATGGTGCACTGAGGCAAATCAAAGATCTATCCCTAGCTGCTTGCAGAAATCTTCCAGCTCCAAGCTGGCAAATTGGGGACCGTTGTCGGTGACGATGACGAGAGGGATCCCGAACCTTTAAGCGATTTCTCCCCAAATGAAGTTCTTCACGACTTGAGAGGTGGTCTTGGCCAGAGCTTTGGCCTCGATCCACTTGGAGAAGTAGCCGATCATGATGAGAACGAACTTCCTCTGGCCGCTAGCCTGGGGGAAGGGGCCTATCAGATCCATTCCCCAAATAGCGAACGACCATGGGGCTGTAATGGAACAAAGCTGACGAGCCAGCTATAGCTGGAGAGGAGCGAACAACTGGCACTTTTGACATTTTTTGGAGAAGGCTTCGACATCTTTCTGGATGGTCGGCCAGAAGTAGCTGTGCCTTTGGATTCTTTGCTCTAAAGTGAGAGTCCCCGAATGACTTCCGCACTCTCCCGAGTGGATTTCCTCCAGAACTCGAGATACTTCAGCTTCTAAAACACATCTAGCCAAGGCTCCTGAGATGGTCTTGCGATACAGTTCCCCACCATGCAAGAGATAGTACGCCGCCTTATACCGAAACTTTCTTTGGTCTCTGTCATCTGCTGGGAGCTGACCGATAGTTAGAAATGCTACGAACGGATCCATCCAGGAAGGGTGTTGCTCGATCTCCATCATCTCCCTTTATTCGATGGATGGTCGAAACAAATTGGTGATCGTTCCTCCGGCCCTCGGACCATACTTGGCCAGATGGTCCGCCACCGAGTTCTCCTCCCTCGGTACGTGCTCGACGAAGAAGGACTGGAAGCCTCCAATCAATCTCTTCACCTTGACAAGGTACTTCTGCAAGATGGTGTCGCGTACTTCACTCTCCCCGAATCTACGACGCGACTACCCTGGAATTTGTAAAAGCTAGAATATCCTGGATGCCCAACTCCTTGGCGAGACGCAAGCCTGCCACTATGACCTCGTACTCCGCTTGATTGTTCGTGACGGGGAAGAAGTTCTCAACTGCTTGCTCGATCCTAGTTCCGTGTGGGCTGACAAGCACAATGCCTACTCCCACAGAGCTTTTACCCGAAGATCCATCCAAGAACATCTTCTAGGCAACCAGATTGGAAGGCTCTCTATTTGGATCCGCTTCTCCTGAGAAGTCGGCTAAGAAATCTTCCACCGCTTGCGCTTTGAACGCCACTCGGGGCAAGAAGGAAATATCGAACTCACTGAGTTCTACCAACCATTTTGTCAGCATTCCCCAATGCTCCACTCCTTCCAGGATACTTCGGAGGGGATGATTGGTGACGACCCGGATGGAGTAAGCTTGAAAATAAGGCTGGAGCTTCCACGCCGAGACCACCAAGGCGAATGCAAGCTTTTCCAGGATTGGATATCGCAACTCCGCCTTCTTTAGCACCCGACTAACATAATAGATGGGTAGATGCTTTCTTCCTTCTTATATGACGAGCACCGAGCTCACTACATCTGCCCCTACTCCCAGATAGAGGAGTAGGTATTCACCGTCTTTCGGGCCTTGAAGGAGAGGTGTCTAGGTTAGCTGTTGCTTTAACCGCTCGTACGCTTTTTCGCATTCCTCGGACCAATCCAAGTCGACGTTCTTTCTAAGCATTTTGAAGAATTGAGAGCACTTCTCCCTTGCCTTTGACAGGAAGCGGCTGAGGCCAGCCAGCCTTCCGGTCAATCTCTGGACTTCTTGAGTACTCCTTGGCGAGGTCATCTCCAGGATAGCCTTAACTTTGTCAGGGTTAGACTCTACTCCTTCCGAGGTGAGGAGAAGCCCCAAGAACTTTCCTCTCCCTACCCCGAACACGCACTTTGTAGGATTGAGCCTCATTTTGAACTTTCTAAGCGTCGCAAAGGTCTCCACCAGGCCGGCAACGTGCTAGTGGACTCTCTTGCTTTTGATCAAGAGGTCATCCACGTACACTTCCAAATTCCTCCCCTTTTGCCCCTTGAAACATTATCCATCATTCGCTGGTAGGTAGCCCCCACGTTATTCAACCTGAAGGGCATCATCTTATATTTGTAGCAGCCATTGCCAGTGATGAATGATACATCATGGCAATCGGAGGGATGCATCCGGATCTGGCGGTATCCTGAAAATGCATCAAGAAAACTCATCACAGAAAAACCGACGGTTGAATAAACCAGCGCGTCGATTCGAGGCAAGGGATAACAATCCTTCAGGTAAGCTTTATTCAGAAGGTAAAAGTCGATACACGCGCCATTTATCCCCACCATTCTTCACCATTACAACATTTGAGACCCAGTCTGGATACTAGATCTCTGACGCAAAGCCTACTTCGAGCAGCTTCCTTACTTCCTCCCTGATAGGTCTGACCAGCAAGTCGACACTTGACCTCTTCTTCTGCTGGATGGGCTTGACCGCGGGGTCTAGATTGAGGCGATGCCAAGCAACCTCCGGGTCGATCCCGGGCATTTTAGCGGCGCTCTAGGTGAAGATGTCGGCATTCTCTTCAGCAGCCCAGGTACTCCAGCCTTAGAGAGTACCCCGATCTCTTCCACCTCTTCTACGACTTCCATCCTAGCCATCCCTTCCAGCACCTTCTCCATCTCCTTAGCGTCCTCCATCCAGCTGATGGTGCTAACCACACTGAGGTAACACTCACGAGCGGCTCTTGGATCACTCCTGATCCTCACCTGAACCTCCCCTTGACAGTACTTCAAGCACTGATGGTAGGAGGACGGGACGGCCTTGAAGAAGTTGATTAGTGGTCTCCCAAAGATCGCCTTATAGCAGCTAGGAGCGTCGATGATGAAGAATCGACACTTGATGGAGGTGCCCCCGAGCGTCACTAGCAGATCCACTCCTCCCTCCATCTCTTTCCTCTCTCCTGAGAAGCCAAAGAGGGGACCATCTGAAGCTGAGACCCTTCCTGGCTCGACTCCCAACCCATCGAACGTCTTCTTGAAGATAACATTTACAGAGCTTCCATTATCTACTAAGATCCAATCGACGGTGAAGTCTTCCACGATGGCTTGAATCACGAGGGCATCATGGAAGGGATTCTCATTCCCTAACATATCCTCCTCTGAAAAAGTGGTCTCCTCCAACGAGGGCGGTGCCTGCGAGGTCGAGGTGAAAATCCGTCGATAGATCTGATGGAGACTTCCCTTGCGGGAGGCTCCAAGCCCTGCTCCCCCATGGATCACTCTCACTGCGCCTCTTCCTACTCCTCTTGTTCCCCAGATGACCTCTCCTCGACCTCCTTGATCGATCTGGTCTTTATTCCTCCTTCGAGCGATAGCTTGCATTGTCTGTGGCTCGGCAGGGGCTTCCAGCCTCCTAGGCTCTGCTCCCACTTCTCTAGTGGCTAGCCTCCTCCTGGCCTCCCAAAAATCTAGGCAGGCCATCATCCAGTGCCCCTCTACCTGATGGAGCTCACAATAGAGGGGAACAACCTCTTCTGCATGTGGCCTCCTCCGCTGGTTCCTTCGGGGTGGTCTGTTACCCTATCGGGCAACAGTCATCGCTTCCTCGCGTCCTCTCTCCTAACGCCTCTCCTGTTGGTTGAAGTTCCTACTCTCCGGGGAGACCCTTCTTCCCTGACCTTGATGTCGCGGCAGTCCTGCTGGCTGCCACGACGGCCTATTAGCGGGGACCTGATAGCGCCTCTCCTCCTCCCGACATTCTGGAGCCACTACGGGCCTCCTTTCTTCCCACCTCCTTGGTTCTTCCCTCTTGGGATCTTCTCTCCTTCTCTCTTCTGATTTCCTCCTCTCCTGCTTTCGAGGCTCCTCCCTCTTCCTAGGTACGAGGGCCTTCTCCTCTTCTTCCTCCTCCCTGGTTAGCTTGGCCAGGAAGCCATGATTCAAAGCCTCCCCCCTGAATGAACTTATTGGTCCTTTCAATAAGCTCCTCATAGGACATGGGAGGATCCCGACTGATCTCCAGCTTGAAGAGACCATCCCTCAGGCTGAATGTTAGGGCAAGTTGTAGAGTGAAGCCATACACTTTCTGGATGTCCAACACTTCCTCCTGGAAGCGGTCGATGTAGTTCTCTAACGTCTCCCGCGCTCCTTGCATCAAATAGAAGAGGGTCATGACCTCCTTCTTCCTCTTCTTTGTCATGGCGAATCACATCATCACTCCTCGACGAAGGTCTTTAAAGCAGTAGATCGAACCTACTGCCAACTGGTGGAACCAGTATCTTGCCTTTCCTCGGAAAGTGATGACGAAGAGTCTACATTTGAAGGAGTCTGACATGTTTTGGATGGAGACTACATACTCGAACCACTGGAGATGTCAAACGGGATCATCCCTCCTAGAGTAGTAGGCCATCACTGGTTCTCTGAACCCTTCTGGCACGGGGGCGGCGAGAATCTCCTCACAGAATGGGCTCCTCCCACCTGACAGACGACGATCCTCAGCTTGGCGAGCAGCTCCCTCATACTCGTCGTAGGGGCGAGTATCCCGGGATCTCTCTTGGGCATCCACCTCACGGAATCGAATCCCCTATGAGCTTTGATGATAGAACTGTGGCCTCCTTGGTCGCTCCTTTGAAAGACCGTTTAGGAGTAAGCAGGAGTTGTATCAACAAGAGTTATAGCCAAACAACCACAATACCAAAAAGGCAACACAAGAAATCTTTATTGAATCAGAACTGCTTTACAGTGCGAGGTATACATGGCGAGACATGATTCATCAGAATCACGGAGACGAGAAGAACAAAACACACCAAAAAAGGTAAAGCTGGCGGCTAGACAAGCTCAGACCGCACAAGCCGCACCACTCCAGAACTCGCCCGGCTTGCCCTGAGATCGCACGAACAGAAACCGGACAGATTGCCAGCACTGCAAGACCGCACCCCAGACCGCACGAACTGAAGCTTATTGGAACAAACAACTGAAGCTGTTTCCAGACCGCAACTCAGACCGCCTAACCGCTGAAGGTCGCCTGATTCCTGAGTCCGCTGCGAACAGCACAAGAACACAATAACCCAGTTCGCTGACAGACCGCAGACGAACTGTTTATTCAAGCCACCGGAAATCACCAAGGAAGGAGACCGCACCCTGCTGACCGCAAACCTGCGAACACAACAAAGGTTAACTCGCATCCAAGTCGCGCGAACTCAAACTTGAGACCGCAAGAAACAATCCGGGCTCTGGTTCTTACAGTTCTTGTTAGGAATGACGGGTCATGCACCCCTATTTATAGGCGGGTGGACGGATGTCGTCACCGCACAAAATGGGATACAGTCACCACCCATCAGATCGCGAACGGTCTCAAAAGACAGACCGCGCGAACAGACCTCTTGGACGATCACCCGGCCAAGACGCAGATCAGCAGACAAGATCGCGCATAGACTGCACGAACACGAGACCGCGCACAAGCCGTGCGGTCTCAACAACGCTCCTTCCTTAGAACACCAGGAGCAAGCAAGGACCATCTGGACGACCTCAGACAAGTCGCCAGATCGCCAAGATAGACCGCCCGGGTAGACGGTCATATAGGAACAACCCGCCCGGTCTTCCAATAAGGGAACCAGGCAAACCAGCATATCTACTCAGGAACAACCCGCATCTACCAAGAGCAAGCTGGCAGATCACACCAGATCGCCAGAACCAAACCGCCAGAGCACCAGCGCAGACCGCGCGGTCTCTGCGGTCTCCAGCCTTCAGACCGGCCGGACTCCCTTCCACTACACTTCAACAATTTCAACACTCCCCCTTGAAGTGGGAAGTGGAAACTAGCCCGAGCAACTCCCTTAACCGTGTAAACGGTCCCTTCGCCAGCGGCTTTGTGAAGATGTCAGCGACATTGTCCGCACTCCGAACATGCTCGACCATAAGAGATCCTCCCAACACCTTTTCACGAATGAAATGGTGCTCAATCTCTATATGCTTGGTCCTCGCGTGACAGACTGGATTGTTGACCAGCTTGAGAGCACTCTCATTGTCCCCGCGTAGCATAGTGGGACCTCGAACCTCCTGGTGAACGTCCTCTACCAACCTCCTGAGCCAAACGGCTTCCTGAGCTGCCAAGGCCGAAGCCTTGTACTCCGCTTCTGTGGTAGATACAGACACCGAGTCTTGCTTCTTGCTGCACCAAGAAATAGCTGTGGGGCCCGTCATAAAGACATAACCAGACGTTGATCTCCGATCATCTACGTCTCCCCCATAATCAGCATCCATGAAACCGTGCAACTCCAAGCTTGACCCTCTCCTATATAGGAGTCCCAAATCAGAGGTCGACTTCACATACTTCAAGATGCCTTTTGCCGCTAGGAGATGAGGTTTCCGTGGTTCCGCCATGTACCGACTCACTTTGCCAACTGCATAAGCAATATCAGGCCTCGTGATGGTCAAATAGATCAAGCTCCCAACCAGAGCTCGGAAAACCAACGGTTCAGATAGAACTCTTCCCTCATCCTTCTGAAGCTTATGATGTTGCTCCAGAGGTATAGAGCTGCTCTTCCCTTCCTCCATGCTGAATCGCTGAACAATCCGCTCCGCATAGCCAGCCTGAGAAATGAGCACTCCGCTCTCCCGCCTCTGCACCTCGAGTCCAAGGAAATGGTGAAGCTCCCCCAGATCCTTCATCTCGAATCTGATAGCAAGCTCAGCCCTGAGTCTTGCAACAGCTTCCTTCGAGTTTCCGGTGACAATCATGTCATCCACATATAGCAGCACAACCACCCGAAGCACCCCCTCCTTCTTGATGAACAAGCTAGAATCAGAGTCTGAAGCAACGAATCCGCAGAATAAGAGATACTCTGCAATCTTCTCGTACCACGCCCGAGGCGCTTGCTTCAACCCATACAGGGCCTTCTTCAATTTACAAACGTAGTCCGGATACTCCTTCGAGATGAAGCCTTGCGGTTGGATCATGAAGATATCCTTGTCAATCTCGCCGTATAAGAAGGCATTCTTCACGTCGAGTTGCCAAATCTCTCAACCACTCGAAGCCGCCAAGGCAATAACAAATCGAACCGAAGTCATCTTTGCCACTGGACTAAACGTCTCATCATAATCTTCTCCGTACTGCTGTGAAAACCCGCGAGCTACAAGGCGAGCCTTGTACCGCTCGATGCTGCCGTCAGCTTTCTTCTTCAGCTTGAAAACCCACTTGCAAGTGACAGGAGTGGTGCCCTTGGGCTTGGGCACAAGAGACCAGGTCTCATTCTTCTCGAGAGCTGCCATCTCTTCTTGCATAGCAATGTCCCACTCCTTCACGCTTCTGGCCTTTTCAAAGCTCGACGACTCCCTTTCATCCAAGGGACCAGCAAAGAAACATGAAACAAAGTTCACCATGTTTCCTCCTGTGTATCGGTCTGGTGGTTGAATAGTCCTCTTCGACCTCCTAAGTGGTTGCCCCTGACTAACCACCTCCTCAGCTGCTTCTTCAGACCTAGCTCCTCTTCCAGGCGAATTTGGAGCATCGCTCCTCCTGCTTCCAGAACCCGAAGCTTCCGCCTCTGAGCTAGACACAGCTGGAGCTCCTGGTGAAACAGGCAACTCCACTTGAAGATTTCCGGCAGCTTTTCCTCCTTCATCAACCCTGCTCTCTGGTAGCTCAATTCCTGAACTCCCCTTGTAAGAAGTCACTTCATCGAACACCACATCCCGAGAAACAATTGACCTCCGTGTCTCAGGATCCATGCATCTCCATCCCTTCTTCCGCTCATCATACCCAACAAAGACTAGCTTCCTTGCTTTCGCATCTAGCTTTGTCCGAAGAGCATCAGGAATGTGCACATAGCAGGTTGATCCAAACACCCGAAGGTGTGCAACGCTCGGCTTCTCCTTGAACATTAGTTCGTGAGGGGTCTTCATGTTGATAGGACTCAGAGGCAATCTGTTGATGGCATAAGCTGCACAAGACATTCCCTCCGCCCAGAAGGACTTTGGGATACTCTTGGCATGAAGCCAACATTTGCAAGTTTCCGTCAGATGACGGATCTTCCTCTCGGCAACGCCATTCTGCTGTGGAGTATGGGCACAAGTGAGCTCTCTCCGAACGCCGTGTTTCCTGCAAAAACTTGAGAACTCACCAGAGGTGAACTCCCCACCATTGTCAGTTCTCAATTTCTTCACCCGCAGGCCTAGACGACCTTCCACCAGCTCCTTGAACTCCACAAACTTTGCAAAGGCTTCTGACTTCTCTTTCAAGAAATACACCCAGACATATCTGGTGTAATCGTCAATCAACACCAACATATATCTATTGCCTCCAAGGCTTGGGGTGGCAGTCGGTCCCATCAAATCACCGTGGATGCACTCCAACGGCACTTTGCACCTTGTTTGCGATTTGTCAAATGGAAGTCGATGAGACTTACCAAACTGACATCCTTCGCAGACATGACCGTCTCCATAGGAGGACAAGCTAGGCAAGCCATTGACAAGGCCCATTACCGCCATAGCCTTCAATTTGTCCATGCCTACATGCCCCAACCTTTCATGCCAGATGGCCGCGCCATCATTGGTCCTCATCTTATCAACATAGATACTTGTCGATAAAACGAACAAGTCCTTCACCCATTTGCCGACATGAATAACATCTCCCTTTATCTCCGGTTGAGTTTTGAGAAACTTCACTTCTGTTGGGCCAAACAGAACGTGATAACCGGCATCGACCGCATTGGTCACAGAGAAGAGATTTTTCTTCATACCAGGCACGTGATAAACACTCCTCAACGTGAGTGGACCCTTATCACTGCTCAGAGAGACGACTCCTTCGTGCTCTACTGGATGAATAGAATTATCAGCCGTAATGATAGCATTGTTACCTGAGTAAGGCGCCAAAGAAGAGAACTTTGATCCATCCCCGGTGAGGTGATGCCCACACCCTGAATCAACAATCCAATCCTCATCATAGTTGATGGAAGCCAAGGCCTTAACGGGCATCGCCGTTATATTAGACGCAAAGGCTCCTCCCCATCCAACTTCACCAGACTTTGGCATCTCCTTCTCCACTGCATGTCCCGGCTGAAGATTCACCCGGCAATCTTTCTTGAAGTGCCCGGTCTTATTGCATCTAAAGCACCTCGGTCCCTCTCCTTTCTTCTTTCCATCAGACTTAGGAGCATAACCCCTATCTTGCTGACCTGAAGTGGAGGGTCCATCATGACCCAGCTTCTTCTTTTCCCATTTCTTCTTCTTCTTCCCAGAAAACATCACATCACTTTCTCCCCCGGAGATTGAAACCCCCGCCATCTGTCTTGCTAAACTTTCTTGCGAAGCAAGAAGGTTCTCCAGCTCCAACAACGACGGTTGATTTGCCCAACCCTGAACTGAAGTCACAAAAGCAAGATACTCCTTCCGCAACCCGCGGATGATATGCCTCTTCAGTTTTGCTTCAGAGATAGGCTCATCAGGGTCCAATGCAGAAATCTCTGCCGTGAGGTTCTTCATCTTGAGGAAGAAGGTAGAAACAGAAAGATCACCTTGAGAGGCTTTCACCAACTCATTTTCAAGATACTGTAGCCTCGCTACATTCTTCTTATTGAACAATCCATCCAAGGATGTCCAAATCTCAGCAGCAGATTTACATACGATGATGTGATCAAACAGCTCCGGTGAGATAGCCCTCTTGAGAGTGAACTCAGCCTTAGCATTCGTCCTTCTCCAAAGTCTCACCTCTGCCATATTATCTCCTGCTAGAAACACCTCTTGTGTGTCTTCTCCGCCAACTACCTCCCATAGATCCTCGCCAAGCAAGTAACTCTCCATACATGACTTCCACTTTTTAAAATTAGTCGATGTGAGGAGTTCAATACCAAGACCTCTTGCGTATCCACCTTCCATGGCAATCTATGTGGTCTCTTCTTCACAAAGACGATGACAACTCTAGTTGATCACTGCTTATCCACTCCAGGAACCTACCTCTGATACCATGTTAAAATTTTTGAAAGACCGTTTAGGAGTAAGCAGGAGTTGTATCAACAAGAGTTATAGCCAAACAACCACAATACCAAAAAGGCAAGACAAGAAATCTTTATTGAATCAGAACTGCTTTACAGTGCGAGGTATACATGGCGAGACATGATTCATCAGAATCATGGATACGAGAAGAACAAAACACACCAAAAAAGGTAAAGCTGGCGGCTAGACAAGCTCAGACCGCACAAGCCGCACCACTCCAGAACTCGCCCGGCTTGCCCTGAGATCGCACGAACAGAAACCGGACAGATTGCCAGCACTGCAAGACCGCACCCCAGACCGCACGAACTGAAGCTTATTGGAACAAACAACTGAAGCTGTTGTCAGACCGCAACTCAGACCGCCTAACCGCTGAAGGTCGCCTGATTCCTGAGTCCGCTGCGAACAGCACAAGAACACAATAACCCAGTTCGCTGACAGACCGCAGACGAACTATTTATTCAAGCCACCGGAAATCACCAAGGAAGGAGACCGCACCCTGCTGACCGCAAACCTGCGAACACAACAAAGGTTAACTCGCATCCAAGTCGCGCGAACTCAAACTTGAGACCGCAAGAAACAATCCGGGCTCTGGTTCTTACAGTTCTTGTTAGGAATGACGGGTCATGCACCCCTATTTATAGGCGGGTGGACGGATGTCGTCACCGCACAAAATGGGATACAGTCACCACCCATCAGATCGCGAACGGTCTCAAAAGACAGACCGCGCGAACAGACCTCTTGGACGATCACTCGGCCAAGACGCAGATCAGCAGACAAGATCGCGCATAGACCGCACGAACACGAGACCGCGCACAAGCCGTGCGGTCTCAACAACGCTCCTTCCTTAGAACACCAGGAGCAAGAAAGGACCATCTGGACGACCTCAGACAAGTCGCCAGATCGCCAAGATAGACCGCCCGGGTAGACGGTCATATAGGAACAACCCGCCCGGTCTTCCAATAAGGGAACCATGCAAACCAGCAGATCTACTCGGGAACAACCCGCATCTACCAAGAGCAAGCTGGCAGATCACACCAGATCGCCAGAACCAAACCGCCAGAGCACCAGCGCAGACCGCGCGGTCTCTGCGGTCTCCAGCCTTCAGACCGGCCGGACTCCCTTCCACTACACTTCAACAATTTCAACATCCACTGGGTCCTTCCCTGCTCGCCGAGGCGGGCCACCGTCCTTGGATGGAGTCATGCGATGAGGCAAGGTCGACATGCCCTCCCCCTGAAGAAGAAGCGATACTCGCATGGTCTCCTCCAAACCCCGCACGAACACTTCAAAATCTGCCCACGTCACGAACTCGCCTCCATTTGCCGAGCTACCAGCAGCTCCTTCATGGTCACCAGCTTGGACCATCTCGCCTTCTCACCAGACTTTCTCCATCCGACTACGATTCACGCTCACCACACCAAAGTGTTGAAGCCAGGAAAATCCTGACTCCAAAATTCAGATCAATGCAACCTATCACAGACTTGTCTTTTTACAAGCTCTCGTGCGGCCTTAGCTCCTCCCTGCCACTTCGCGTAGCCAAGCTAAGTCAGCCTCTCCTGCAAGGACTAAGTGGTGTTGAAGAAAAGATGTAAAACAGAACTCAAAAGAACTCACAATTGCAATGGAAACCCAAAGAACTTTATTGCTTCTCCAAAGCTTGGATGATTACAAATGAGGGGGTCTTCCCCTTTTATAGGCCCCAAAAGAATTTCCCTCCAAAAGATGGAAGAATCAGGAATGCCTAAGTTTCTAGACTATTCTACAACCCTCATGTATATACAACCTTCCCGAGTTCTCTAGAATGTTCTCAAGGGATCATTTTAGAGAGCTTCCACATTCTTCCAGAGTTCTCTATGTACATGTTCTCCAAGGACCTAGATTTATCTAGAATCTTCCTAGGTCTTAACCCCGGGCGTGACATCCTCCCCCACCTAGCCTGTGACGCCCTCGTCGCCTCGTACTGTAGGATGATGTACTTGAACTA
This sequence comes from Dactylorhiza incarnata, assembly GCA_033032865.1. Classification (NCBI taxonomy): domain Eukaryota; kingdom Viridiplantae; phylum Streptophyta; class Magnoliopsida; order Asparagales; family Orchidaceae; genus Dactylorhiza; species Dactylorhiza incarnata. Next base: position 210,393 of record JAWHQI010000162.1, read on the forward strand.
CCAGAGATCTTCAAGTGTCTCCCATGTGGCTTCAGACTCTGTCCTTCCTTTCCACGTGATCAAATATTGTGTGCTAGGTTGCACACCTCTTCTCCGCACTGTCCTCTGGGTGAGCACCTCATCCACCTCTCGATCAAAAGACTTGGTCATCACTGGTGGTGCTCTATGCGATGTCCTCCTTTGAAGGTCTTTTTTGTCTTCATGATATGGCTTCAACATGCTTACATGAAGGACCGGATAAATCATAAAAGAGTCGGGTAGGTCAAGGCGATAGGATACCTTACCCACCCTTTCAAACACCGAAAATGGACCTTCGTATCTACGAACCAAGCCCTTGTGCAAAGCCTTGAACTATTGAGGGAGAAGTTTTACCATCACCTTACCCCCAACCGTGTATTTTGTCATCCTTCGCTTTGAATCCGGCCATTTCTTCATTCGCTTGCGTGCTTTCTCTAAGCACGTTCTGGCTACATCTGCTTGCTCTTCCCAAGACTTGGCCATCTTCCAAGCTCCCGGGCTTCTTTCGTCATCCGCCGTGGTCGCCAACGTATGTAGAGTGAGTGGTTGCCTTCCCGTGGCAAGCTCGAACGGACTCCAAACCGTAGCTTTACTCCACTGTAAGTTGTAGGAAAATTGCGCCACATCCATAAGCTTTGCCCAATCCTTTTGATTGACACTAACAAAGTGCCGCAGCCCGCAAGTAGCACTCCAATAGGGAATTTACCCTCTCAGTCTGACCGTCGGATTAAGAGTGGAAGTTGGTGGAAAAGTTCAACTCCGATCCAAGCAACTTGAATAGCTCCATCCATAGCTTCCTTGTGAAGCAAAGGTCCCGGTCGCTCACAATGTTCTTTGGCAACCCCTAATACTTCACCACATGTTTGAAGAAGAGTCGCGCCGTCTCTTCCGTGGTTGTATCCTCCACGCTTGGTATGAAAATTTCATACTTTGAAAAGTGATCTACCACCACCAAGATAGATATGTAACCTTCAGACTTGGGCAGTGCGTTGATGTAGTCAAGCGTCACCGTCTCCCTGGGAAACTCTTGCACATGTAGTGGCTCCGAGAGTCTTGCTAGTTGTTTGTTCCCCACCTTGTCTTGTTTTGTTCCAACCTCCCACTCGATCGTATGGTTCTCTTCACCATGGGGAGGCAACCTTTTTGGTAGTTCCGCAGACATATCATCCTTGTTCTCCTGAAGTACTTCCGCAACGAGTGGAGGCACCTTCTCGGACCCATCTGTTTTCTCCTTCAAAGTCACTAAGAATATAGGCTCACCTTTCTTTATGCCCTTGTCTATTTTCATAGCTGATAATTGTTTTGCTGCATCGATTGGTGGCCCATCCACCGTGGGGACCATTCACGTTGCACCTTTTTCTATGATGCATACCGAGCGACAAGTTGGCATGATAATTGCACTTACTGTGTCAAAGAAGTCCATGTCCAACACCACCTTGTTATCATCCATTATTGCCACCGAGAAGTTCACATGTACTCTCCATGTTCCTAGGCGAAATTCCACACCATGAGCCATTCCTGATATCGGTCTCGTTGTCCCGTTCACGGTCTTGAGCCATCCATCGCTCTTTGCCACTTGAAGGCCAAGCCTTCGAGCTTCTTCCCCCGTCACGAAGTTATGTGTCGCGCCCGTGTCCACCAGTGCTTTGGTAGACTGATTGTTGATCCTGGCCTCGACGTACATCAACCCCTTGCTAGCTACCTTCTTCGCTAGATTCATGTTCAAAGCGTTTAGAAGTTGCAAAGAACATATTTGATTTGTACCTTCTTCATTTTCGGACTCGCTTGCATCCTTTTCCTGTACTGATGTGAGTGAACCAAGCTTTGGGCATTTACTCATCATATGCGGTCCCTTGCATAGATAGCATCCTCCTTTTGGCGTAAATTTATTGACTCCCTCTTTCGTGTCCTTTTCATAGTTAGGGTTTCGATCTCCCCTGGGTGGTCTCCGCGACCTCTACCCTTCTCCCCCACCTTTTGTGCCGTCAGTCTTGTAGCCTTTCTTTGTAGCAGTATCCGTTGGCCTTTGGAATTCTGTCATCGCATCGGCTGCCGCAATAACTTCATCAGGCGTCTTGGCATCCCTCCGATGCACTTCTTGCTTCACCCAATTCTGTAGATCATCTTTGAAGTTAAAAAGTTGATCGTCCTCGGACATACCTGGTACCATCAACATCAAGGTTTATAACTCTTTCACGTATTCTGTGATTGAACCCTTTTGCTTGAGTTCCTTCAGTGTCTTCCTTGCCTCGTTCGCCACATTCTTGGGATAGAAGTGCCTTTTGAGTTCGACCTTGAATCTTCCTAAGTGTCCAGGTTGCGTGTACCTCTTTTGATATCTGCAAGCTTCCGTTGCCACCAATGAGACGCGATATCTGAAAGATAATAGCTCACAGTTTTTACCTTCAACGCCTCATCCGTAATGTTGCATCCTTCAAAGTAGAACTCCATTTGATACAGTAAGTGTTCAACTTCTTTGGCATCCCTATTCCCCGAGAAGGGTTTTGGCTTAGGCACATCGATCCTTTGGTTTGCCACAACACCACTATTTCCTCCATTAGCAATGACCCTCTTGCACAAGGCCAATTCTTCCTCTAATTTGGCGGTCCGCTCCTCATAGTCAACCTCAAGCTGATCGCACCTTTGAGTAAGCTCCGCATTTGCACAAAGATATGCTTGGACTTGGGCCTTCAACAACTCCAGCTCTCCGCAAGCCGGTAACACTTGCATGACGGTCTCTAGTTCTCCGCGAACATCTAGGTGGCCCTGTTCCACCGTCGTCATGCGCTTGTCCCAATCCACCAGCATGAGATCCAAATGTGCTTCCTCGCGAGATTTGCTTTGGCTTCGCTTCTTCTTTTCAAATTGTTGCACGGCCTCCCTGCTGCGCTCCTCCAAGCTTGAGTTGCCCATTTCACCAGCCATCTAATCTTCTTATGCACCAACCGTACCACGAACTTGAGAAACCTGGCTCTGATACCAACTATCACGGACTTGTCTTCTTACAAGCTCCCGTGCGGCCTTAGCTCCTCCCTGCCACTCCGCGTAGCCAAGCTAAGTCAGCCTCTCCTATAAGGACTAGGTGGTGATGAAGAAAAGATGCAAAGCAGAACTCAAAAGAACACACAATTGTAAAGGAAACTCAAAGAACTCTATTGCTTCTCCAAAGCTTGGATGGTTACAAATGAGGGGGCCTTCCCTTTTTATAGGCCCCAAAAGAATTTCCCTCCAAAAGATAGAAAGATCTGGAATGCCTTTCTAGACTATTCTACAACCCTCATGTATATACAACCTTCCCGAGTTCTCTAAAATGTTCCCAAGAGATCATTCTAGAGAGCTTCCACATTCTTCCAAAGTTCTCTATGTACATGTTCTCCAAGGACCTAGATTTATCTAGAATCCTCTTGGGTCTTAACCCCGGGTGTGACAAGCCGGAGGCTACTCGCCCAGCGGTCCGACTAGACGGCTTGACTGGCAACGACGATAGGGCTAGAAGAGCAACAATAGGACCATATGTGCTTTGGTAGGGAGGTCCCACCACGTACCCAGAAGCTTAGAAGAGACTTCTCCTCCACAACCAAAGATGACCGAGCAGGGTACGAGGGAGGCACCAACTTGGCGAGTATCTAGGATGACGGTCGAGGGTGATGATCAAGAACTCAGGGGGACAAGTCTTCGAAAATGGGGTTCCGAAAGCTCAACCAAAGGTGCCAATCCAAGTACCCATGGGGTCCTATTTATAGGAAAACCAAAGGGGGGGGGGTTATTTATAGCCCGGCCCTATCCGCCGACTACGCGACATTAAGGGGATCTCGCCTATCTTCGGCGAGAATCTCCTATGATCCCCCACCTTTGCGAGTATAAGGGCTTGCTCGCACATGCTCGCCTATACTCGCACGTGTCTTCTGCTGCCTTTGCTTGCTGGACTGTCTTCAGTTTTTGACTCATGTCCTCCGTGTTGACCTTTGACTTTGGCATTTTGCCTACGTGGCTTGAATTGGGTTCCACCCTCGGAGAATATGGGTTGTACATACATAATTTTAGAAAAAAAAAATTAAAAAAACATAGTTGCATACTTGCATACATGATTTTTATCGTCGTGACTCACATGAGAAGAGTAGTAATGCGTGACTCCAGTTAATAACTTAATGTAACACAAATTAAGTTTTTATTAAACTGCTACCATTTCAACCGTGATCTCCAGATAAATCAAACATATTATGATACTAAATTATTAATGTTAATGCAAGTGTCAATACAGTTTGGTTCGGTTCGACTCGATTCGGTTTGACATTCAAAATCGTGAATCGAAGCGAACTACACGATTTTTCGAAAATTAGAATTGTGATCGAACCGTGGCCTACTAAAATCGAGTTGAACCGTGCGGTTTTGTTTGGTTCAGTTTGATCAGGCGGTTCAGTTGGTTCCGACTTACACCCCTAAATCCGAATAACGGGCGACCAAAAATTATTCATGGGCGAGCATCAAACGGGTTCCTTGTGCCCTAAGTTTACTAGTTTTTCCTCCACTTTGATCGCGCCCGTTGATTCCTCCACGCGGCAAAACATCCTTTCACCTGGTTCTAGATCTCGGAACGGAGGCTGGTTCTAATAATCCCTCCTATTTAGCGAGGAGAATTTTTTGTTTGCACTCCGGTTAGAAATTATAGTCTGGGATTTGTGGATTTATGACGCGTGGCGCTAAGTAAAATAAAAAATACTTTTTTTTTTAATTCTGAGTTATTTCTTCTTCCCCCTCTGAGTTATTTCTTCTGCCCCCTCTAGTCATTTCTTCTTACTCCCTCAGAGCAATTTATTCCTCCCTCCGAACAATGTTCCTCATATGTTATTGAAACATTTTAGATGACATCTTAGATGTCTCAATTGATATCTCAGATTTCTCAAGTGGCATCTCAAGTGTCTAATGACATCTCAACTGTCTCGAAGGACTTCTAGGATGTCTGAAAGGACATCTGAGATGTCCAAACCTAAAGTAAATTTTTTTTTGAAGCAATAGGAGCCAGTTTGTCTCCCTTTTACTCTTAAAAAAAGCATAATCTCTCTTGATTTCGCCGTCATTGTCACCCTCATTTCTCGCTGATGTTGCTTCCACGATGTAACCGCAACCAAGGTGAACGACGATGTATGTTTCTCACTCTTGATTTCCTCTACCACGAGGTTTTAGGAGGCGTCGAAGTTCCCATAAAATGAAAGGTTTTTGTGCGGGACAACTTAGAAGTTCGTGAATTCATATTTTATTTACAAAGCAGCGCCAAGGGTAAAAAATTCGTGAATCTCAGACCCTGATTTCTAACCGCAGTGCGGACCCAAAAATTTCTCATGTTTATCATGAGTATTGTTTGTGAATGTAGCGCACCAATCTCTACATGCGTTATATCTATTTTTTGCTAACACACTTGGTCGTTCGAAGCCATAGCTTTTATACAAAAAATACAGAATATGAATTACTGTATTTTTACAATTATTTTAAGTACTGGGTTTTCCGCATTCTGATAATATATGAAAAAATATGATCGGATTTTTTTGATCCGATCGAAGTTTTTCAGTCAAATTATTTCGGATCAAAAAAGTCGGATACGATTTTTTCAAATATGACTGGAATGTGGGTAAAGGAGCTTAAAATGATTGTAAAATACCATAATTCATATTTCGTCATTTAAATATTTATACGATTTAGAGCAAAAAATTAGGTACAACGTATGTAGAGGATGATGTGTTACCCGCACCAAAATAATTTCCATTTGGCACGGTGTTTTTGCTCCGGTGAATGGACAAAAACACTGCTGTCATAGAATTTTGTTTGGCATGACAGCGGTTATGAACAGAGAAAAGAAAACTAGTTTTGAACATAAAATGGATAAAATTCCTTAGGTGAGGTCGGAGTTCACTAATGACGGTTAATAACCACAACATTCACGACCGCCACCGCAACGCCTAACAGAGCCTAAATATATATTTAAACAAGAAATTAAGTTGGCAAGTGGCTAATTATAATAGAGCTAATCACGTGATCCTACATTGCAATTTGCAAATTTCTTTTATAATTTTCAAAGCAAATTACATCTTATGCTATATTAAAAAGAAAAACTGGCACTACAACAAAATAGATCTACCGTCACATTTTTGTTGGCTTTCGGCAACACTTTTCAAGCGTCGTGAAAGGTTTGCGGCGTTTTAAAAAACGTCGCTAAAGCTTCGCCGTTGCGAGCGTGGCGGTAGAGCATTGTGACGCTTTTCAAGAAAAGCGTCATGGTATCCTGTAAGCATTTGCAGTGCTTTTCCACAAAAGCGTTGTGGTAGCCGGTCAACATTCACGACGCTTTTCCAGAAAAAAAACGTCGCGGTAGCCTGTAAGCATTCAAAAATACTGATTTTATTAACAAAAATACAGCCAGCTTGGACCGCAGGAATTCATCTTAACAATACTGCAGTACATTGTAAAAACTATTGATGGTGATGATAACTTTGGTACATTGCAAAATTATGTACAGTATAGTAGTAACAACAACAACAACACTCAAACTTTTATCCCACTATAGTGGGTCAATACAGTAGTAACAATGCACAAAAATTTGAAAGATGCGGGAAAGATTTACACTAAAAGTGTTCATATTAAAAAATTAATATAAAACTACAAATTTAATATTGAAAATACGGTGATTGACATTATAAAATCAGAAACCATTATGACTCAATAGAAATGAGACGAAGAAAAGAATATTGCAGTGAAGTTCACAAACACCATCAAGGTTTTGCTAAATATTCAAATGAAGTTCTATTCGTTAAATGTCAATTAGTAAACTTAGGGTTTTGGGGTTGTTCACAAACATTAAAGCCTAATTAATCTTCTTGTTGTTGGGATTTTCGGTCGTGGAAGCGCAATCTCCAGGAACAACTAAATACAAGAAAATACGTACTTTGCACAATTTTATTTGCACAATAAAACTAATAAGTACTCAAATTAAGAGATACACGTCCGAAAATATACTGCAGAAGAACGGACTACGAAAATCCACAGGAGTAATTGTTAGAAATTTTATTTATAAACACTCATTTCATAAATGTTTATTGGAGTCTTGTATGGTGTTTGGTGTTTGGCTCCTCATTATAGATGAAAAGCTCCAAAACCAAATTGGAGGGAATCCAAATTATTTGGAGGGAAACCTTTCATGAATGAAAGGATGAACCTTTAGTCCCACCTTGCTTATTAGCTATCTAGCCAAAGAGTTTATATATGTTTTCACACCTTCTTATTTGTTCAAAAGAACATAAGGAGAAACTATGAACCACACACGCGCGCACGCACCGGACCGGATCCGGATTTGGGATTTGGGATTTGGGATTTGGGATTTGGGATTTGGGATTTGGGATTTGGGATTTGGGATTTGGGATTTGGGATTTGGGATTTGGGATTTGGGATTTGGGATTTGGGATTTGGGATTTGGGATTTGGGGAAGAATTGAATTGTATTTTTGTTCAAAATAGTTCCGCCGTTTTACGCGTTTCTTAACCGCTCTTTTTACGCGTGTTTTACGCCATTACTTACGTTGGAAATATTCAACGTTTATCTTCCCGATTATGATCCTTCCAACTATAACCATCAATACTTATTATGATTTTAATATTGCCGTTTTCCGAGATTCCTTTTCCGGCGATTTATTGTCTTTATATATTGTCGTTCTTCTCAGAAAGAACAATCGCTTTTACATACGCTCTTCTGCTCTCTCTCTGTGTTGTCACGATCTTCTACGTGTCTCCTTTTCTTTACGTTTGCTTCATCAAGTGGGAGTTCGGGTGCTCTGTGCTTCTTCGGTGTCCGCGCACATCGGAGTTTCAGGATCTAGCCGGGTGTTGTACCTTGGAGGAGTGAGCATCGGTTGAAAGCCCTGTCGGAGGGTGGTGCAACTTCTTTAGGGCAGTGACCACACGCCTTACCCAGGCTCGATTCTAAACTATATATTTTCTCTCCTTTATTTCTCATCCCCTCCATGCAATTTTATTATTATTGCTGTTCATATATTATATATATATGCTATTTCTGTAAAAGTTTAAAAAAGAAAATATATCATATTATATATTAATATAGGAATATAGAAGTAAATATTCCAACAGTAATATGAACTTGATTGCAATCCGTAAAACGGACGCACAAGATTCGTACCATAACGAACCTTTGTCGTCGTCAGACGACCAACCGCCGCCACCACCACAGAGAAGAGATCTAAGTCAGACTTGACCTTGCCACGAACGCGTAACCCGCCAGCATCACCACTTTTGCACAACCACCACCGCATATGGGTATGCAATTATCGAGCACCATGCACCTTGTTGCAGCCCGCGAATACGATGCCTTGTCGCTGCCCGCACGCTTTCACTCTTCGATGTCGATGCAGCCCACAATCTGATGTCGACAACCACCGTCTCTTTTGACCATGCACTACCACTCTCCTTTCAAGGCTTTTACCTCTCTTTGGTTTGACTTTTGGTGTGTCTATCCAAGCCATAACCCAACCCTTTATATAGACATTTCATTTGTCTTGGCCACTTTCCTAGAAGTTTCCTTGCATGTGAAACACATGGGCGGCTTGGAGAGTCAACATTGGGGGTCGGTAGGTGGAAGCATGATACACATGGGTTTGAAAGAACAAACCAACTCAACAATCACCACCTTGGTTTGAATTTCAAACACCATATTCTGCACGAAGCATTATTTGCATAAAGCTGTCTGCACAAAAAAAAATCTGCACAAAATACCAATCTGTACGAAGCATCACCTCATGTTTGAGGCGTCAGCCAACTTGTCGCAAGTCAAACTCCAACTCTGCTCTTGTTCACCCGTGGGATGCCGACGCACCCAGATCATAAAAGCTTACTCACCGAACTCGAGTCACTGAAGGACGATCCACTGCACCACCTCGACCATCCACCATATCAATCGCATAAATCACGGGCGTACTACCTCGCACCGTGGTTTCCATCAGTCGGTATAGACTATTAAACTACATAACCTTCATGAGCGCGACACACCCACGTGTCACCGTCAGAACTTCTTTTCTTGCCGCAAAGTTGCAGCCACCCGAGTCCAAACTGCCCAACGATATCAGATTCTTACGCAGCTTGTGCACCAGATGTATCCTCTTAAGCTTGTGTACCACCCTATCATGCATCCGTATGTCCACCGTCTATGTGCCTGTAACCTCATAACTTGAGTTGTCACCTAAATAGACCAACCCAGTCGTCACCTCCAGAGAACTGAACATCGATGCATGTGAGCATATGTGCTGCGATGCACCAGAATCTAATATCCATCCACTGTCAGAGTCGTCACGACTCTCAGTGATGGTATAAAGATCATCACTCTTCACTCCCAGATCTAGCGTCACCATACCCGCATCCTGGACGTCTGCAGAACTCTGCGCACGCTGCGGGAAATTTCTCCTGATGTGATAGCTCTGTATATAGTGGTAACAAATAACTCCCTTCTTCGATGCCATCCCCACAGCGTGCGCAGAGTTCATCTACCGCTATATATGCTCTCCCCCGTCCATCTACCGCCAAAATATGCTCACCCCCAGGAGTGGATTCCTTCAGCATTTGACTGGATAGTAATGCCGATGTGACCTCCTCTAGCCCCACTGTATCCTTCCCTAACAGGAGCGTGGTCACCATGTGTTTAAAGGACGACGGGAGCGAGGTAAGAAGTAATATGATCTTATCTTCTTCCTCCACCTTCACACCATCCACAAGCAATTGATTTAAAAGGTCGTTGAACACATTAAAGTGCTCCTGCAGGTTGCCACCCCCATGCATCTTCAGCCCATACAATCGTTGTTTCAACAAAAACCTTGTGGTCAACGACTTAGCCAGATACAATATTTCAAGCTTATCCCAAAGCTTGATTGTAGACTCCTCGAAGCCAATGTTAAAGAGCACCTTGTCGTCAACGCACATCCTGATGGCGCTAGTGGTACGCTCATCCAAGTCAATCCACACATCATCCTTCACTTTAACAACCAATTTTTCTTGTCCCCACAAAAACCGCATCAGCCCCTGCTCAACTAGCATATCTTTGACGTGAATCTGCAACAGACTAAAATTTTTGCTGCCATCGAACTTCTCCACCGAGTACCGAGCCAAAGTCACATTCTTCCCTGCCATAGTTACCCTCCGGTATTACTAGGAGATCTGATTAATTCAAGGTCGAATTTGAAAGGATGGGAATAGGACCTAGTTGTTCACCACCGCAGTCAAATCTTTCCCCAAATGTCCAATTAGTTGCCTACACAATCTACCTATGATACCACTTGTTGGGATTTCCGGTCGCGGAAGTGCAATCCCCAAGAACAACTAAATACAAAGTAAAAAAAATACATACTTTGCACAATTTTATTAGCACAATAAAATTAATAAGTACTCAAATTAAGAGATACATGTTTGAAAATATATTGCAAAAGAACGGACTACGAAAATCAGCAAGAGTATTATGAACTTGACTGCAATCCGTAAAACGAACGCACAAGATTCGTACCAGAACGAACCTTCATCGTCGTCAGACGACCAACCGCCGCCACCACTACCGAAAAGAGATCCAAGTCAGACTTGACCTTGCCGCGAACGCGCAGCCCACCAGCGTCACCACGTGTGCACAACCACCACCGCCTATGAGCATGAATCACCGAGCACCACGCACCCTGCCACAGCCCGCGAATATGACGCCTTGCCGCTGCCCGCATGCTTTCGCTCTTCGATGTCGATGCAACCCTCAATCGGATGTCGACGGCCACCGTCTCCTTCGACCGTGCACTACCACTCTTCTCTTCAAGGTTTTACCTCTCTTTGGTTTGGCTTTTGGTGTGTCTATCCAAGCTATAACCCAACCCTTTATATAGACATTTCATTTGCCTTGACTACTTTCCTAGAAGTTTCCTTGCATGTGAAACACATGGGCGGCTTGGAGAGTCGACATCGACGGCCGGTAGGTGGAAGCATGATACACATGAGTTTGAAAGATCAAACCAACTCAACACTTGTTAGCATATTTGTCCATAAACTTGAAGTTAGTCTCAAATCTTTTGTTTGAAATTCATCTCAAAAATCTAAATTGCTCTTAAGTAAGATTTTGTATCCGATATTCAATCATGAATACAAACAGAATACGCCCATGTGAGGCTAACTGAATTATATAACATTTTTTGTTAAAAAAATCCATAAAAGTTGGAATAAAATACAAAAGTAGTATATGATTTTCTGGATGAAACAGATACTACAGATATGAAAAATAAGAGGTTTGAAATAAAAGTTTGAAAGATGCAGGAAATATTTGGAAGGTTTACTATCATTAGAAGAGAGAAGATCATTTTTTGCTTCTCGCGTTGGGAGAGAAATTAAGGTATTCTATGCTGAATCGCAGTCATCTTTAATCTACGGCGTCGAATACATTCTCCAAAAGGAACCCAAATTAAAGAGGGTATTAACCTGCTCATAAGCATTAGTAAAATAAAATTTTAAAAAATACATTGAAACATGAAAACAATAGAACAGATTCAAAGTCCATCTCAACACAAAATGAGATGTTTTTTACTATCAAAAAAATACAATTTGGCTTAATTTTGCCTTCAGAATACCATCACAAAATTAATAATAAGAGTGTCCATAATATTTAAGACTCCCACTAATAGGGAGTCAAAAAATCCTTATATCAGATTAATGTAATCAACTGAAAATAGGCTATTATGAATAACACAATTGGGGGTTATACCATCCTAATTTATGCCAAGAAACAGGATTTAAAATTTATGGCATACACATATGACTACATAAAATCATTTTTGGATTAGGATTCGAGGCATATATTTAACACTAACTTATGACATACATATATGACTACTAAAATCAAGACGAAAATCATCAGTTAAGAAGTTGGAAAAAACCCTGAATTGTCCCATTACGATGCCCAACTTCAAATATGTAGCATGATCCATCTCAGAGCCATCAATAAACTTCCTAAATCAAACCAGTTTCATAATGAAGAAGAAGTATTTAAACACCGAGAACCACAAAAATTATAAGCTAAAGCAAACCTCTCAATACCAACACAAGCACATAGATAGTATCCCCCCATACATTTTCATTCTTAATTTACAACAACTGTCAGCCTTCCATAATTACAAATTCATCTTCATCAATAATGTTTATTCTTCATAAAACTCCTCAATACCAACACAAACTCTCACCCTCTTGTCCTCCAGCTTCCTCTTAAACACCATAAAATATTCATCAATTCATGCTCCGACGGTCAGTACAAATTTGTGGGTTGGTGAGTGGTTGTCCCATACCTAAATTGTTATAATATTGTTATTCATTCTCTTTTACACTATCATGTTTCATTTAATACAATTGTATTTTATTTAGTATGACTTTCTCAATAAAAATTTGCCTAGCAGAGGCATTTTAGTTGCACCCTTTCATTTGCATTGGTTCTAATGCCTAATCAAGAAACTGTAAAGACAAATGTTCCCTAATCACAAGATGTTAAATAGAAAGAATACCATTAGATGCTAATTATCATCTAATTAACAAATATCATAGTGAGAATTTGAGTAATCAATCCAGTACTTGTTTTCGTTTTTTGAGATAGAACAAACAAGTGTAAAACTTGTGGATGAGAAATGAAGAGAAAAGATTTAGCAAAAAATGACTAGATACACATATCACCATCTCAGAACTAATTTTCCATAAAAATAAGTATTTGCAGGACTTCAAAAGAGTTTGTGTTTAAATTGACATCTTACAGTGATGATGCAAACAACATTCTCGAGCAGTCAAACCTCCCATAAGATACTCTCCAGCACTAGTTGTACAACAACCAACATTAAATAGAGTTCCTGATAAATCTTTTGAAGATGTCCAACAAGCATTTATGTTACCAGAAGAAGAGAAGAATGAATGAGAAGAAAACATAGCATGCCCAACCACAAAATTCACTGTGAAGTTGCCCTCCTCTGAAATCTCATCCAGAAGAATCTGAGAGGACATGAGAAAACTCTCCCTAAATAATAAAAAAGGCCACCGGAACCACCGCCAACATCAATTTCAACATAAATGCCGAGTGCAGAAGAACATCGTCGAGCTAGTCAGAGACCCCCGTCACCAATCTTCAGATTCTCCTTTCATGCCTTCATCACGAAAGCGTCATTGACCGAGACACATGCGATGGCAAGGAGGGGCATGTCCAAAGCCAAAAAAAATCAAAAGTAAAATAAACAAAACAAAACAAAGTGCAGCATAAAGACCTAGCTGCGTTGAGCGAAGAAGAGGAAATATCGTTGGTGCTTGAGAGGAGGAATACTCTTGACACCGAGAACGAAGCCCTAGCCTAATGCTGATCTCCCTGATGTTTTCGTGTTTAGCGAAGGAGGGTTCGCGGGGAGAGGAAGAAGCGGCATGACCGAATGTCGGGAAGAAATGAGAGGTATGAACTTGCGCGCGGGATATGTTTCACGAGGAGAGAAATGAGGAGGGTTGCACACGACTGATCTATTAGGGCCTGTTCGGCGCGCAAGTATTGGCTTTCTGGAATTGGCTTTGGGTTCCAGAAAGCAATTCTCCTGTTTGGCACGCTATATTTCAACGAGTATTGGCTTTGTAATCGAAGCCCATGGGTACTGGTGTTAGCCTAAAATATAAAATCCGAAAAACTTACCTCCTCACACCGATTTGCGCGATATTGCTCCAGACGCCTCGCCCAGACTGTTTCGCGACGCAAAAACCCGCGAATGCCGCTCCAGACTGCTCCATCATCAGGTTTGGTTTTAGATTCCTCTTTCTCCTCCTCTTCTTCCCCTTCTTCCCCTCATGCAGTGGCCCTTCCTCCCATCCTTCCTACCATGGAATCTTAGCAACAATCCTCCTCCCTGCTCCTGCGAAGCCTACTTCGACAACGACTTCTCTCACCGGATAGATGTCCCACGCAGAGGCCCCAGTGGCGCTGACGGGTGGTTCCAGTGCTTCTACAACTCGACACTCAGGATTTGAATATGCGAAGGTGGGCATCTTCGGATGGATCCGAGCAAAATTAAGATGTCTATTGGAGGGGAGGGTTTGGATTCAGCAAAATTAAGATGTCCGATGGAGTCGATAAGGATTGTTGGACCTAAGGAACTCCAATGCTCACAGGTGACTGACTCTTTTTCCTCTTCATAGTAAATTTCTTTCAAATTGTAATGAGAGAGTAGAATGTTTCTGTATTTAGTAGTTCTCAGTTCTCAGATAGGTTATTAGGTACCTTTAGTGGTTTAAGATGGTAAACCATGTCCATTAGTGTAGTAAATATTGATAAAATATGTTTAAAATTATGCCACGGTTGCCTTAGCCTTTTCTTGGTTTCAACTTTTTTTTCCACTTTTTTTGTTGCATGTGGTTAAATAATGGGTGTTTGATCAATATTTCCATTGAATTTATTCTTTCAACCCACCTCCTGGCCAAGATCATTTTGCTCGCCGTAAGAACACATTTGCTCGCTGGGCAAATTCATTCGTAAGACACAAAAATGTTTGTTAGGGCAATCTTTCTATTTGATAAGAACATGCTTTTTTACATGACAAATCTACTAAAACTAAAGTTGAAGTTTATCTAAGATTCAGATTCATGAGAAGAATTACAATGAAGGCATAAGAGCTTCACAAGAAACTCACATGACCAAATATCTCCTTAAAGTTTGGCGGCACTAGCTTTGATTCAGACGAAGCCAAAATGCCACAAAAGCTTTCCAGACCTTAATCTCCGTGAAGTTGCCGACGAGAAATGCGTTTTCAGTCTCTCCTAAATGTTCGCTTGGATATCGACATGATTCGCTTCAAGACCCACAATGCTTGATAAAATGAAGCCTCGCATGTACTGTTCACTTGAATGTCACTTCATTTTCACCACATGTGACAATCACAACAGCCCGTCTCGGACGCGAAAAGTTTTTGGGAGCGCTGCTCGCTCCTGGAGGAAGGAGCGCGGGTACCGATCTCACAATCCGATTGGGAATCACAAATTGTGCGCTGTTTTTTTATTTGAGCGAGATCGCCGACATTGAATATGCGAGATCAACGACTTGAATTTCACCAGCTCAGATCTGGGTCTGAATTTGGTGCGTTCAACGCATATAATAATAGGTGCGATATTAAATACCCCCCATCACGCGCGGTCCCCCTCATTTGAAACGCTTTTCTAGGGTTTTACGGCTTCTCCTCCGCGCGCGCGTGTAGATGGCATTGAAATGGAGCGACTGTTGAAGAAACCCTAGCCCCTTCGATTTAATACCAGCAGGCTTAACCTCTGCATTTGTCCGAAGAGAACCTTCCAAGACAGCAGACATAGTAAGGTTTCTCGCGAGATTAGTTCAGTGCAATGTGTCGCTTACCTTTCTGGCGAGATTAGTTCAATGCTTTGAAGGTGAAACAATGTATAATACGGTCGTATTAGAGAGGAGGTTCTTTCAATTTTAGGAATAACACGATCGTATCTAAGCAATGTACAGTTGTATTGAAGTCATATCCCCATGTAGGCGGTTTTTATTTTTGATGAGTACTGGTAGTATCATTTATAAGAAATACGACCGTATGAAGGTTGAGTACGGTCGTGTTGAATACAGATACGGCCCTAGTTAATTTGATTTTAGGATTTGATGTCGTATAAGAGAGGAGGTTCTTTCAATTTTGAATAGGGCACGATCGTATGTAAGAACTCTACAGTCGTATTGAAGACATATCCCCTTATAGACATTTTAATTTTTGATGTGTAGTTGTACTCTCGGCTTGAAGAAATACGACCGTACTAATGTTCAATACGGTTATATTGAATCCAGATACGGACCTAGATTATTTGATTTTAAGTTTGAAGTTGAATAATAATTTCTTACAAATACGGTGTTATAGTCGTTCAGTGCTCTCAGATTAAATGAAAATAAGGTCGTATCTGTACAACCCTCATTCTCCGAGGGTGGACCCCCCCCCCCCCCCAAGGCCACGTAGGCAGAAGTCAAAGTCAAAGAGGTCAACACAGAGCCCGGCAGATCAAGGCAGAGCAGAGAAGACCTCGGCGAGTATACAGGCAATACTCGCCAGGGTGGCGAGTATGGAACAGAAGACCTGACGACTATTAGCCCGGCGTGTGCGAGCAGCACCCACTACTCGCCAGATGGGCGACTATGGCAGGATACTCGCCGAGTAACCCATAGTCGCCGGGTTGGGGGCTGGACTATAAAACCCCCCTACCCCTTGGTTTTCCTATAAATAGGACCCCAAGGGTACTTGGATTGGCACCTGGACTTGAGCTTTCGAAACCCCGCTCTTGCATTCTAGAATCTGTCGCACTTGGTCGTTACTCCCGGTACTAGCCAAGTCGGTGCCTTCCTCGTACCTTGCTCGGCCGTTCTTTGGTCTTGGAGGGGAAGTCTCTTCGGAGCTTCTGGGTACGTGGTGGGACCTCCCTGCCGCAGCACCTGGGGTCCGGTTAGTTGCTCTTCTAGCTCCGTAATAGTCGCCAGCCAGGTCATCTCGTTGGACTGCTGGGCGAGTAGCCTCCGGCTGCATCGGTCCGAATCTTGAGGTCAGGATTTTCCTGGCGTCAACACTTTGGTGCGGTGAGCGTGGACCGTAGTCGTTGGAAGAAAGTTCGGCAAGAAGGCGAGATGGTCGTAGGTGGCGACCATGAGGAGGAGGTCGGCAACTCGACGGGAACTGACAGGTTCGTGACGCTGGAGGTTTTCGAAGCTTTCGCGCAGCGCATGGAGGGAGCCATGCGAGCAGCGCTTCAGCCGCACGCCGAGGTCACTGCGACCTCGCCGCATCGCCCAGTTCCGTCCGAGGGAGGGAGTCCCCCTCGGCGAGCAGGAAAGGAGCACATGGAAGATGAAACCGAGCGACCAAGGAGGTCGCAATTCTACCAGCCAACCTCGCAAGGTATTCGCTTCCGCAAGCCGTGCGAGCAGGGGAGATACCCGGATACTCGCCCATATGGCGAGTATGGTGGTGATACTCGCCAAGTGGAGGATCGTCGCCGGGCAGGAGGGAGGAGCCCCTTCTGCGAGGAGATTCTCGCCGCGCCCGTGCCAGAAGGATTCAGGGACCCAGCCTTGAATTACTATTCGGGAAAGGAGGACCCCGTCAGGCACATCCAATGGTTCGAGGATATAGTCTCTATCCGAACCATGTCGGACGCCTTCAAGTGCAGGTTGTTTGCCATTACCTTCCGAGCAAAGGCCTGGGACTGGTTCCACCAGTTGCCCGCAGGCTCAATCTACTACTTTGAAGACTTGTGTCGTGGGCTGACGACCCGGTTCGACACGGCCAGGAAGCTGAAGAAGGAGGCAACGACCCTGTTCTACCTCGTGCAAGGGCCAGATGAGGCACTGTGACCTTACATCGAGCGCTTCCAGGAGGAGGTTCTGCAAATCCAGGAGGTGGATAGCAACATCCTGTTGCTGGCCCTGACATTCGGCATCAGTCAAGGTCTCTTCAAGTTGGAGCTCAGTGAGAACCCACCCTACTCCTACGACAACCTCATTCAGAGGGCCAATAAGTTTGTCCGGGGAGAGGCCTCCAACCCAGATTTCTTGGCAAGGTTGGCACGGGTGACCAGAGGCGACCATGGAGAGAGGGATGGGATCCCTGAGAAAAGGAAGAGAGAGGAGCCCCGAAGGGAGGAAAGGAAGTGGTCGGAGCGGCAAGAAGAGATGAAGAAGGAGGAGCTCAGGAGGAAGGAAACCGGGAGGATCGTGGAGAGAAGGCCCGTCGAGTCCCCTGAGCGTCAGGAGGAGGGAAGACGCTACCAGGTCCCCGTCAACCGGCCACCTTGGAGGCCGGCTGGGCGGCACCAGCGTCAAGACCAAAGGGGGAGATCCCCAGAAAGAAGGCCCTTTCGCCAACCAGAGAGGCGTCAGGAGAGGAGGAGAGATGAAGCAATGGCGGTAGCCGGGCGAGGCCGCCGTCAAGGAAGGAAGAAGCCGAAGCCTAGGAGGCGTCAAGCAGAAGAGGTTCCTCTCTACTGCGACTTCCACCAGGTAGGGGGACATGCCATGGCTGCCTGCCCAGACTTTTGGGAAGCCCGGAGGAGGCTGGCAGCAGGAGAGGCTGGAGGAGAGCAGAGGAGGATGGAGGCCCTTGCCGAGCCACAGGCAGGACAGGCCGCAGTCGTTCGCAGGAGGAACGAGGATCGGGTCGACTAGGGAGGTCGGGGAGACCTGGGCCAGGGAGGCCGAGTTGGAGTAATCCATGGGGGAGCAGGGCTGGAAGCTTCCCGCAAGGGAATCCTCCATCAGATCTACCGCAGGAGTGTCGCCTCGACCTCACAAACACCGCCCCCGATGGAGGAGATTACCTTTTCCGAGGAGGACATGCTAGGGAACGCGAATCCCTTCCATGATGCCCTCGTGATTCAAGCCGCGGTGGAGGACTTCACCGTTGATCGGATTCTGATCGACAACGGTAGCTCTGTAAACGTTATCATCAAGGGGACGTTTGACGGACTGGGAGTCGAAGCCGCCAGGGTTCGGGCACCTGATGGTCCCCTCTTCGGCTTCTCCGGAGAGAAGAAGGAAGTGGAAGGAGGAGCTGACCTCTTTGTAACGCTCGGTGGCACCTCCATCAGCTGTCGATTCATCATCGTCGATGCCCCGAGCTGTTACAGGGCCATCTTTGGGAGGCCGCTTCTCAACGCCTTCAAAGCCGTCCCATCCTCCTACCATCAGTGCTTGAAGTATTGTAAGGGAGACGTCCAGGTGAGGATCAGGAGCGATCCAAGAGCCGCTAGGGAGTGCTATCTTAGCGCCGTCAGTACCATCAGCTGGATGGCTGACGCGGAAGAGTTCGGAAGAGTGCTGGAGAGCCCGGCCAGGCTGGAAGTGGCTGAAGAGGTCGAGGAGATCGAGGTACTCTCTGCAGCGGGAGTGTCGGGGCTGCTGAAGATTGGCGGGTCGCTGAAGACCGAAGAGAAGATCGAGATGGCGGCGTGTCTGCAGAAGAACGTCGACATCTTTGCTTGGAGCGCAGCCGAGATGCCAGGAGTCGACCCTGAGGTTGCGTGTCATCGCCTCAACCTGGATCCCACTGTCCAGCCCGTCCGCCAGAAGAAAAGGAGAACCGCCACCATCCTCGCCAAGCCAATTAGGGAGGAGGTTAAAAAGCTGCTTGATGCAGGTTTTGTGTCAGAGATCCAGTACCCAGGCTGGGTCTCCAATGTTGTAATGGTGACAAAGGCGGGGGGAAGCTGGAGAATGTGTGTGGATTTTTCCTTAATGAATAAAAGCTGTCCGAAGGATTGTTATCCCTTGCCTCGAATCGACGAGCTGGTTGATTCGGCCGTCGGTTTTTCTGTAATGAGTTTCCTTGATGCGTTTTCAGGATATCACCAGATCCGGATGCATCCCCCTGATTGCCGCGATGTCTCCTTCATCACCGACGATGGCTGCTACAGCTACAAAATGATGCTCTTCGGTTTGAAGAATGCAGGAGCCACCTATCAACGGATGATGGACCATATTTTCAAGGAGCAAAAGGGGAGGAACCTGGAAGTGTATGTGGACGACCTCTTGATCAAAAGCAAGAGTGTCCAGGAACACATAGCCGATCTGGTAGAGACCTTCGCGACGCTAAGAAGATTCAAGATGAGGCTCAATCCGACGAAGTGCGTCTTCGGAGCAGGCAGGGGGAAGTTCCTGGGACATCTCCTTACTCCGAGGGGAGTAGAGCCTAACCCCGACAAGGTTAAGGCGATCCTGGAGATGCCATCCCCAAAAACGATGAAGGAAGTCCAAAGGTTGACAGGCAGGCTGGCGGGTCTTAGCCGCTTCCTCTCGAAGGCCGGAGAGAAGTGCTCTCCATTCTTCAAAACGCTCCGCAAAACAGAAAGCTTCGAGTGGACCGAAGAATGTGAGATAGCATTCGGAAGGCTGAAGGAGCAGTTGACTCAGACACCTCTCCTTCAGAGCCCGAAGGAAGGCGAAGACCTGCTCATCTACCTCGGAGTAGGAGCGGAGGCGGTTAGCTCCATCTTGGTCCGTGAAGAAGGGAAGAGGCAGCTACCTATCTACTATGTCAGCCGGGTGCTGAAGAAGGCGGAGCTGAAGTATCCAATCCTGGAAATGCTTGCCTTCGCCTTGGTGGTGTCGGCACGGAAGCTCCGGCCTTATTTTCAGGCTCACTCCATCCGAGTGGTAACTGATCATCCTCTCCGCAATGTCCTGGAGGGAGTGGAGCATTCAGGGAGGTTGGCGAAATGGTCGGTAGAACCCAGCGAGTTCGACATTTCCTTCTCTCCCCGAGTAGCGATCAAGGCCCAGGCAGTAGCAGACTTCTTGGCTGACTTCTCGGTGGAAGCGGAGCCAGGAGAAGAGGGGCTCAATCCAATTCCTTGGAAGATGTTTGTTGATGGAGCTTCGGGCAAAAGCTCTGTAGGGGTGGGCATCGTGCTCGTCAGCCCACAGGGAACAAGAATCGAGCAAGCCGTCGAGATCCTCTTCCCCGTCACAAACAACCAGGCAGAATACGAGGCAATAGTGGCAGGCTTGCGCCTTGCCAAGGAGCTGGGGATCCGTGATGTCCGGGCTTTCACGGACTCGATGGTGGTCGCATCGCAGATTCGAGGCGAGTTCGAGGTGCGCGACACCATCTTGCAGAAGTACCTGATAAAAGTGAAAGGGCTAATGGGAGGCTTCCAATCCTTCTTCGTCGAGCATGTGCCAAGGGAGGAGAACTCGGCAGCAGATCGCCTCGCCAAGTACGGGCCAAGGGCCGGAGGAACTATCACCGAGCTGTTCCGCCCGTCCATTGAAGAGGGAGAGATGATGGAGATCGAGCAACGCCCCTCGTGGATGGATCCCTTCGTGGCATTCCTGGCCAGCGACCAGCTCCCGGCAGACGAAGGGGATAAAAGAAGATTTCGGTATAAGGCGGCATACTACCTCCTGCAAGATGGGGAGCTGTACCGCAAGACCATCTCGGGCCCCCTGGCCAGATGTGTTTCCGAAGACCAAGTACCCCGAGTGTTGGAGGAGATCCACTCGGGAGAGTGTGGAAGTCATTCTGGGACTCGCACTTTGGAGCAGAGGGTATTGAGGCATGGTTACTTCTGGCCTACTATCCGGAAGGATGCGGAGATCTTCTCGAAGAAGTGCCAGAAGTGCCAGCTCTTCGCCCCCCTTCAGTTGCAGCCGGCCCAGCAGCTCCGATCGATCATCTCCCCATGGTCGTTCGCCATCTGGGGGATGGACTTGATCGGCCCTTTCCCTCAAGCCAGTGGACAACGAAAGTTCGTTCTCGTCATGATCGACTACTTCTCCAAGTGGATCGAGGCCAAAGCTTTAGCCAAGACCACCTCTCAAGTCGTGAAGAACTTCATCTGGGGAGAGATCGTCTGCAGATTTGGGATCCCTCTCGCCATCATCACCGACAATGGTCCCCAGTTCGCCAGCTTAGAACTGGAGGACTTTTGCAGGCAGCTAGGAACCGACCTTCGGTTCGCCTTCGTACATCACCCGAGGAGCAATGGCCAGGTGGAGGCCGCCAACAAACTGATCATCAACCTACTGAAGAAGAAGGTGGAGAACCTAAGAGGTAACTGGGCGGACCAGCTCCCCTCGGTCCTGTGGGCTCTGAGGACCACTCCTAGCTCAGCCACAGGGGAAACACCGTTCAAACTCTCTCACGGGTCGGAAGCTCTCATTCCAGTAGAGTTCGAAGTCAGAAGCCCAAGGGTGGTAGCTGCGGAGAACGAAAGCGAAGAATGACGACTAGAGAATGAAGAGGTTCAAAAGCTATCTCTCGACTACATCGAGGAACTCCGAGATTTAGCTTCAGCCAGGCAAGAGGAGATCAAGCGCCGGATGGCGAAACATTTTGACAAAAATGTTCGCCTCAAACAATTCCAAGCGGGCGATCTGGTCCTGAAAAAGGTGGACGCAGCAGGAAGGTCTGCGGCCGTTGGGAAGCTCAACCCGAACTGGGAAGGACCTTTCATCATCCAGGAAGTACTCCTGACAGGAGGATACCGCTTACAGAACCAAGAGGGCGAGCTGCTAGGGAGCACCTGGAGCGGTGATGACCTGAAAAGGTTTTATCCCTAAGGGGGAATGTGTATACCCCATCCTTGTAAATTCATTTCTTTGAATAAAATCTGCATCTCCCTGAAACATGGGACGAGGCAGCTTCTTTCGCATCAACAAAGTTTTCATACTAAAGAAGTCAGGTAAAGTCAATCTCCACGCTAGGTTGGAAAATGAGCCTCCGACTTAACCCTCGTAAACACTCAGAACGGATGATGGGGCAGTGCCTCGGGTGTGCGTTCCCTTAAGACCAAGCCTCTGCAATGACGGCCGAGATCAGCTCCCCCCTTGCATGTTGGCCGCGGTTCCCACCGACTGCATTTCTCGTCCGACTATAGAGATTACCAGGAAGAAGTCCGGACGCCGACCTTCCGATTCGGCGAAGGGATGATCGATTTCACTAGCTCAGGGAACCCTTGAAAAAAGGCGTCGTGTACCCTCGAGAGCTAAAAAGCTCGCAGCAAAGCATTTCATTTTCTAAATTATTGTGTTAGATCATATGAGTTATTGTGCCTAAAGTGTGCTTAACTCCCTGCTAAACTCATTGAGCAACAGGAAGCAGGTCCGATCCACATCCAGCATCCAAGTAGGATGGAGGCCTCGGGATGGTGTGTCCCCTTGGATCTCCCCGACTGCCACTCCCTGCTTGACGTCATCCTACATCAACATTCGCCGCCGCGGGTTGGAAGACGAGCCTCCGACTAGACCCTTGTAAAAACTCAGAACGGATGATGGGACAGTGCCTCGGATGTGCGTTCCCTTAAGACCAAGCCTCTGCAATAACGGCCGAGATCAGCTCCCCCCTTGCATGTTGGCCGCGGTTCCCACCGACTGCATTTCTCGTCCGGCTGTAGAGATTACGAGGGTAAAGTCTGGAAGCCGATACTCCAACTTGAGAAGGGGAGCGATCGATTCGACCGGCCAAAGGATGGAGACCTCGGGAGGGTGTATCCCCTTGGATCTCCCCGACTGTCATTCCCTACTTAACGTCACTCTTCGTCGACATCCGGCATCCAAATAGGATGGAGGCCTCGGGAAGATATGTCCCTCCAGGCCTCCCCGACTGCCGTTCCCTATCTCTTTCCCCTTCAAAATTTATTGAACGAGTCTAATGAACTCTTCACCAGGTACAGAGCGGGGCCTTGAGAGCATGTGTCCTTCGGAACCTTCCAAGTACCCTCCACAACTCGACTCCACCAAGGGAAATATTGAGGAAGGCGAGTATACATGCGCGAGTACCTAGGCGAGTATACAGGTGCGAGCATAATGTGCGAGTATACAGTTGTGAGCATGACGTGCGAGTACATAGGTGCGAGAATGAAGAAATACGCCATCTCGCCGCAATCCTAAGAGCCTAGCGAGCACACAATCTCGCCTCGAGCCTAGGAGCTTAAGCGGCATTCAAACAATAAAGCAAACACCAAGAAAACAGGCGAGCAAAAGCTTTGACTTTTCCATATGTAAATATTTGATGTCTATAAACAAAAGAATCTGCAAGGTGTTTACAAAAGGTCACCGGGCGAGCAAAAAAGGGTGCCCAGGCGACTAAGCGACATTCTCGCCATCAATGTCTGCATCTGGCTCGTCGCCACCATCGTCGCCCCCATCGTCATCAACATCATCGTCATCGTCGTCATCCTCATCCTCGGAATCGTCATCCTCAGCACCACTGGACGGCGGCGAGGATGCCCGCAAGGGGGAGGTGGACTCCTCGGCGAGCAGCGCTGGGATGATGTCCTCCACCATCAACTCCATGGCCGCCGGCTTCAGGAGATCGTCCGCCTTCAGCTGACTCAGGATGACGGTCCCAGTAGCTCGCGCGATCTCTCGACGAACGCGTGGCATATTGTCGCCATGCATCCGGATCTGCTTGCCGACCCTAGAGGGGCCCGCCACCGCTGGCTGTTGCTCGGCGGGCTGAGTTTCCAGCTCAGCGATGCGAACTTGGGCGGCCTCCAAGGCCAGCCGAGTGTCATCCAGCTCCTTCTCCAGCTGGGACACCTTTGTCGCCATCTCCACCTCGGCGACCTACAAAAGCAAGAGAAGACACAAAGTCAGCAAGTTATTCGGCAAAGTGGCGACTATCCCGAAGGCGAGTAGCATAGAGAAGCGAGTACCTCATGCTCCTTAGCCTTGAGCCCCATGGCGATCATTTTCTTAGTACTGATCCGAATCACCTCCTCGTACTCCAGCAACCTCCTCGCCGTCATGTGCGCCAGCTCGGCGGAGCGCAGCAGAGATCGCGAGGTCTGGTGTGCCAAGTACTCGGCAGGCTCCTCCCGCAGCCTCTCAGCGTCCTCACGACCATAGACGGCATGAAGCACGTCAAAGGCCTCGCCCTGATCCTCCCAGTCCTCTGACCAGGGGGGAAGGTTGGAGCTCAGAGATACCACATGATCGTCCTCCGACCAGGCGACTAGGCGGCGACCATAGGCGTCCTCACCACGAACACCCAAGTTGAAATTCGGGTGGGTATAGGGCTCGCCGGCCTCAGAAGCGTCCGCCTTCTTGCCAAGGTCCCGATGAGCGACCTCCTTCTTCTTCCTCGAGGGCTCGGAGGGCTCGCCCCTCTCCTTCCGCTTCTTCGAAGGCCCAGATCCTTCGCCGATGATCAAGGGCTCATCGCCTCCTGGCGACAAGTCTATGGGCGAGTAGACCCCTTCCCCGCGAACAAAAGTCCCCGCACCTCCTTGTGTGGAAGCCGTCGCTTTCACCACCGCAGGAAGGAGATCGCGCGGCAGGACATGGACTGCTGCAGCAAGAAGAGTAATAAGTCCAGTTAGTCGCCAAGATGAAGACGAAGAGCGAGTATTGCGAATACTCGCGCGGTGGATTACCTTCGCCTGCGAAAACCTCAGCGAGTTCATCTACTCGCCTTCTCCAGTGCACCACATCAAGGCGGCGACTTTTGAAAGTCTCGAGCAGCTTCTCGCCACCCTCGCTTAGGAAGGAAACCCCGAAGACGCTCTCCGGTGGCTGGAAGGACTTGTCAGGGACGGCTTGAAAGTCGCCAGCGATGACGACTATTCGCTCTCCCCAGCGATGATTCTTGTTGGCGGTGCCGACCAACGTACAGACGTGGCTGCAGAGGAAGACGACGCCCTCGCCAGTCGCCATAAAATGGAATACTCGCCTAAAGATCTGCAGGTCGAAGGCTATTCCCTGGTCGCGCAGGTAGCAGAGGAAGCCCACGATCATCGCCACCCCATTGGGGTTGATCTGGGCAGGGACTATCCCAAAGTAACGGAGTATCTGGGAGAACTCCATCCACAATGGTAGTCGCAAGCCCACCTCGAAGTGGCGAATAGGGATCACCCGCTCATTAGTCAAAACGGTGTTTAGTCGCTCGCTCTGGCGAGGAAGCCTCGCGACATACCCTGGCGGGAGGTATTTCGCCCTGATGACCTCCAACTCTTTCTCAGTCATGACTGCCTTCTTAAAGATGGTCGCCACAAAATTCTTGGCGTGATTGGCACGCCGGATGGTCGCCTCGTCAGTCATCTTTTGAAAGGACGGAAAGAAAGGCGAGTATCAAAGAAGAGAAGGGAAAAGTGAGACGGAGGATACTCGCGCAAGAGTTCGGAACTCGCCAAAGCGTAATTAAGACTCACCCCCCCCCCCTATTTATAGTGGTCGGGTAGCTTGGCGTATCGAGCACGACGGCGCGATCGGGAATAAGGGGGTGACGAGTATCAATTTATAATCGCCAATAGTAACAAGCTCGCCATGCCTAAGACGACGCGCAGGCAATACTCGCTAAGGTAAAAGAAGATAGAAAAAATCAAGAAAACCATCGCAGAAGAAGAAAGCAGAAGCAAGTAATAAAAGGCGAGTTTCTGATACTCGCCAAATAAATATTAATCAATAGTTCAAGCAGTACAGGGATACTCGCCAAAAGGCGCCATGACCTAGAAAGAAGAAAAATAAAGAAAAAGCAACATCTAGGGAGGAGCTTGCAGGTTCGCCTGAGTGTCTGGCTGTTGAGGTTGTCGCCCGACCCATCCCAAGCCGCGAGCTCGCCTGAAATGCTCGGAGGCCACAGACATCGCGTCCTCGCCCTGACGTAGCTGGTCTTCGATCCTCGCCAGCCGACCAACCGAGCCCATGCTCGCGCGCATCCCCACCAGCTCGTCGTGGTGCAGTTGTTGTCGATGTTCGAGCCTCCCAAGTCTGCGCTCAAGCTCGTTGACCGACTGAAGGCGAGATTCCGTAGCGACCAGCCGAGTATCGAACTCTTCCAGTCGAGAAACCCGCGCCTCCAACTCAGCCAGGCGACGATGAGCATCGCTGCTCGCCAGACGCTCTATGCGCGACTCCACAGCAGTCAAACGACGGTGAGCATCAATGCTCGCCAAGCGCTCAACCCGCGATTCGACATCAGTCAGGCGGCGATGGGGCTCGCAGATCGCCAAGCGCTCCAGCTTGGACTCTAGCTCTAGGATGGCGCGAGTAGCCCTCTCCTGGTACTCGCGAGAAGGAAGCCCGACCGCGTCGATCAAAGCTCCTATGAGAGTATGAGCGCGAGCTGCAAAGAGGGCAACAATATCAGAGCTTTGACAACTGAAGGAACCAAGTGAAGATAGTGGCGACTATCGTGAATGGCGACCAAATACCTGGCCGAGGACTACGAGAGCGATGACGAGGAGAGCCCCTGCCTCGCTGGGGAGACGTGCTATGATGATGATCGCCTCGCCGAGCAGGATGGGATCCAGCCGTCTGATCCCGGCTAGGAGGCGCGTTCTCACGACCGCGACCAACGCCTGGTCGTCCTCCTCCCCTTGGAGGAAAGAAGCCCGAGGAGCCCCCAGTCCCGCCACGGCGCGAGGACTCGCCCTGATGAATAGAAGGCGCAGTAGAAGTCGAAGGGCGCTGATCGCCCTGAAGAATATCGGAAGGAGGGAACGGAGGAGGTGGCGGAAGCACGCCTACAGGCAGCTGCGAGCTACTCGCTGTCCCCACAGACTGAAGAGGCGGTGGCGGTGGAGGCGGAAGCACGATGCCCGCCAAAGGAGCACGCTGCTCGCTCATCGGCCTCCTCTCCAGCGAGGAGCTGTGAAGAACTCGCCCTGAGCGACCTCCACCTCTAGGCGAGATCATAGGCGACGATCTCAGAGGGGGTGCGGCTACAGGCTCCTCCTGCGCACCAATGGTGGAAGAATCTGCGAGCATAGAAGAAATATTCAACAACCCGGACCAAGTCGAGGTCAGTTAAAAAATGTGGCGAGTAGATTGCTCGCACCTCGCACGGAAGCGAGACTCTCCAACAGATTCTGGGCCAAGCTCTCAGGAACGCTCGCCCCCTCGGCGACATTAGCAGGAAGATCAGCGGCCGGCGAGTCGCCCTCATTGGAGAGCCCCAGGTCGTCCAGCAGCTGCTGGTGCAGGTCGCCCAAAGGAGCAGCGACCTCTTCCTCGGCGGCTTTCTTCTTCTCCTTCTTCTTCTTCTTCTGGGCGAGCCTCTTCCTCTTCCTGGAAGATGGAAGGTCGCCAGATGCGGGATCCAGGTGAGGAGGGAGCGAAGAACCCTCAAAAAGGCCTACAAGACCAGCCATGGCCGCCTTAGCCTCGGCAGCATAGTCGCGCACCATCTTGAGCGAGTTCAGAAAAGACGTGCCATCAGAGACCCCTGCCCCTCTATTTATAGAGCTCGAGCGTCGGCCAGCGAAATGGCGAGTATAGGCCAAATACTCGCCAGAAAGACAGCTCGTCGAATAAGGGTTGGATGATTCTTTCCGAGCAACTACGTTACTCGCAAAGAGCGGGGATTGTGTACAACCCTCATTCTCCGAGGGTGGACCCCCCCAAGGCCACGTAGGCAGAAGTCAAAGTCAAAGAGGTCAACACAGAGCCCGACAGATCAAGGCAGAGCAGAGAAGACCTCGGCGAGTATACAGGCAATACTCGCCAGGGTGGCGAGTATGGAACAGAAGACCTGACGACTATTAGCCCGGCGTGTGCGAGCAGCACCCACTACTCGCCAGATGGGCGACTATGGCAGGATACTCGCCGAGTAACCCATAGTCGCCGGGTTGGGGGCTGGACTATAAACCCCCCCTACCCCTTGGTTTTCCTATAAATAGGACCCCAGGGGTACTTGGATTGGCACCTGAACTTGAGCTTTCGAAACCCCGCTCTTGCATTCTAGAATCTGTCGCACTTGGTCGTTACTCCCGGTACTAGCCAAGTCGGTGCCTTCCTCGTACCTTGCTCGGCCATTGTTTGGTCTTGGAGGGGAAGTCTCTTCGGAGCTTCTGGGTACGTGGTGGGACCTCCCTGCCGCAGCACCTGGGGTCCGGTTCGTTGCTCTTTTAGCTCCGTAATAGTCGCCAGCCAGGTCATCTCGTTGGACTGCTGGGCGAGTAGCCTCCGGCTGCATCGGTCCGAATCTTGAGGTCAGGATTTTCCTGGCGTCAACAGTATCTGTACTCTCAGACTAATAATAAATAAGGTCGTATCTGCTCCTCTTCAACCTTGCAGATTTACTCGCTGTTATCTAAGAAAGCAGCACCTGCTCAGCGATTCTCCGGTGGAAGAACTGCCGGCGGGAGGCGAGTTTGAGAGAGAAGGCTTGCTCAGCAATGGTCGGGTTCGATGACCGAGTTTGAGAGAGAAGGTAGTGTGAATGAGGGGATCACGGGAGGGAAAGTCGTGTGTTTGAGAGGGAAAGTCGAATTTTTTGGCGGAGAGAGGGGTCCCGCGAGAAAAAAAAACGTGTATTTATAATCGCACATATTAATAGGTGCGTTCAACATAAGCCAAAAAAATCCCTCAGATCTTAGTGATTTATTATTGTTAAAAAAACAAGTTTCGTTTTAATTATAAAGGAAAAAATGTGGAAAATCGACCGAAAACTGAGGATCGGACCAACTCTATATCGGATGCCGTGCGGCATAATTTCTCCTCAGATGATCGAAGAAGGAATAAGGAGTAAACGAGGAAGATAAGCACTTCGCTCTCCCTCTCGCTCCAGATTTGAGATCTTCGGATTGCTAATGGAAGTAGTCGAACCCGTGCCGGATCGAATTGGTACGAGAAGACTCGGAACTTCCTTCTTTCGATAAATTGCATCTTTTTTCTTTCTTTCTGTTGTCGCTTTAGATTTCGTTTGGAAGCCTAGGGTTGAGAGCAGTGTTACTACTGCACGTTCTTTTATTATGGAATTTGTTTCTGCTGGTTTGGGGCTCTTGCAGAAAGGAAGTGCCTTTACATTCGTTTTTGCTGCTTGGGTACCTGGGCTCGACTGGGCTTGGGGTTGCCATACCTCAGTTTCGTTAGGGTTAGTTCTACACTCTCCAGAAGACAATTTATTGATGTTGGTCTGCTGTATTGGTTGTGCTCTGCTAGATTATTTACTTGGATCTCCTATTGTTAGGCACCCACCTTCTACATTCTGACATTTTATTGTTGGTACAGTACACTATAATTTGATTTGATTGCTTAGATACAGAAAATTTGTAAGCTGTTGACATGTTGTGTTAGAAAGAAATAGAAAGCGCCTCTGAACTTCTTTTGGTTACTCCCGGAAGAAATTTTTTTGTTGGCAATGAGTTTATCTTTGAGCTGAAGTAGCTCGGCTTAATATTTTCAATTTTTATTATGACCATCAGTTGATTTGGAGTTTATTATTAGAGAAATAACAAAAATGCCTCTAATTATTTATGATGGATTGACTTTAGACTAGTTTTTCTCTTCCACCTTGATCCCTCAACTTATTTAAAATGACAAATATTTTGAACTGTGGGCTAAATATGCATTTACTTCATGAAACTCATTTCTGTGATTGACACGTGCATCGCATGATTCTTTTCCATTGATTTTTATTAACAATAAGGGTCACCATTTGGAAGCTTTAGGTACCACATTGGAGAAAAACAGTTGATGTTAAAAAAATGCAACTCATCTTATGTAGTCATTGGATCATTTTAGTCATTTTCTTTGTGCATGAGCATTCGTTTTGTACTATTGGTTTCTTTAGTTGATGCTTGCTTGCATTGCATTTAATTGCTAATTGCAAAAGTATTTGGAGCAAGGTGATATAACTAGTACGTGGAGATCTGCTCGGTCTAATTTCAAATGCATGACTGCTTATTTGGGTGTGGTTTGGTTCCCAGAATCCAAGAAACAACACAACTTGTTTTCGCATGAGTTTATGTCCATATTTGCTCAGTTTTTGTAATCATTTCGGCTTTATGTCCAAGTTTGACAGAGACCCCACATTGTAGGCGACTTGTTATATACTTTGCAAGTGTCACCTTATTTTTAATTTCACGAGCAGCGGAACACTTCTTCATATTCTTCTCTTTGACTCATTGGCGGTTTAGCAATAGCATGTCTTCCTCCCCGACCCGAGTTATTTCATTTTACCTTCTTGAATTAAATGGTCGATGTCTCCATCCTTACTCCTCACTCAACTTCCTCATATTGTTCTCCTATTTGAGTCTTTTGTGATTTGGCAATAGTAGGTATTCCTTCCCTGCTTGAAGTTATTTAGTTTTACCTTTTTAATTAAATGACCGATGTCTCTGTAACACCCATAATTTTAATACGAAGAATATCGGAATTTTAATCGCAGGGTCCGATTGCGAGCAAGTTTGGTCGAGCCATCATCGGATCGAGACTTGAGATGTGGTGGCTGACCGTTGCGTGCAAGTGAGTGTTTTATCTTTAAGGATTCTATTTCGGCGCGCTCTAGAGGTCCACAGGCCCTTTTACACTCATAACGTTAATGTTTTAATGTCAAATGGCATTCTAGTAATAATCTCAAAATATTATTTTGAGTTTTCTCCTCTTGGTGCCACGATTTCTTTTAGAACTAATCGCAGTTCCTGCAGTTACTAAAACCGCAGCCTCCTTAAGCGATTCCTTCCTTAGTCGACGCATAGAGCTCTCACGCCGGTTTCAAACCGTTATAAGGAGTGCGTAAACCATTTCCTTCTCTCCCAATCGCTCGACAGTAGGCAACCACCCTTTTCTCCCCTCGATCCTTTCAGTCGGTTGTTGCGAGAGGCTTGCCGCACCAGGTCGACGACTCCGGTAGGCGCAGAGTTGTTTTCCTCCTCCAGAAACCCTAGGCGTTGCGCTCCCGTCGACGACAGCAAGCACCGGTCTCTTCTCGCCCTCCAGTCACCCTCGACGCTCTCCATTGCTGCTCGAGGAGGACGACCTCCTCTTTGGTCGCCGATATCAATCGTACAGGGTGCCGGCTGAAGCCCAGGTCATCAGAAACACTTCTCGTCTCCCTGCGGGCGCTTCCAGCCTCAGATCTGTTTCTCTCCCAGCTTTCTCCTGTGCGGAAATCCAGCCTTGTTGTGAGAGTTTTCTTTAGGCAACCTTTTGTTTTTCGCCTTGTAGACTTCCGTTGTCTTGGAACAAGGTACCAACCCTTTAAGTGTTCCCGTAGTCTCAATCTCTATCAATTGGTTGGATGATAAATTATGGTGTATTGTGAATTTCAGGCTGCAAGCGATCGTTGTCATTTGACGCGAAACCGGAAAAAGAAAATTTAGGAGTCTCATAGTCACCTAGATCACGATGTCGCCTCGTCGTGTGTACGAACGCCGCAATGCTACTGTAAGAAAATCTATTTCTTTTGGCTAGACATATCACGTAGTAGCACATAAATATTTTTAGATGAGACATTGATTAGTATTATACTCTCGTGTTTGTACTATTAATTGGTAGCATGTATTAGAGTACTTTTTAGACATTCAAGCAGTTCAGTAGAGTATGAATATGATTTTCTCTTAAAGGTTAGAGCTCTCGGAAAACAACCAACCTACGCAGAACAACTAGTAGAACTTTTTTTATTAAAATCCAGATATTAACAAGAACTAGTTAGGAGGCACGAATGATGGTTTCACTCGTGATAGATTGAGGCGCACAATCTTACTCTTAGGGCGTAGTAGACCCTTTGAGCCTCAACTTTTGGGGAGAAAATACATCCTCTTATAGTTTAGTAGATACGAGTCCAAGTCCGTGAGACGTAGAACGTGATGCGTTCATTAGAAAGGACTCGGATCGTTAGATTGCGCATAAGATACAACACCAAGGTTTAAGTGTATGTCACGGTTTAGAAACCCCTTGTAGTTATTGTGATTTTTAAATAGAAATACACGTTTAATTTACAGCAGAATAGTCATTTATGTTTGTGGCACTTTGTTAGAAAAACATGCGTAATAATAAAGTATAATTATTTATTTAGTACAAATAATTATTTCTGTATTTGCCACGCACTAATGTTTCTTCAATTATTAACATTTTTTTAGTGTCACTAGGGGAAATGACTTTTCTTACTCTTCAGTTGGGCTGACCCATTTTTGGGCTTCTCATTACAGGAGTCACAGGTGGGGTGTTGCGCCTAGGATGAGCTTGCTTGCAGTTCGTCCTTCTTTTAGTTCGTTTTTCATGATGTAGTTGTTCCTTCAGTTCTGTTATGTGTTTTGGACATGTATCGGGATTTCTCCAGTGGTTCTTATTTCAGACTATGTTTAAGATTACAGTTTATATGCATTCTGACTCTTTCAGTTTTTAGTGGCTCTGTGAATTTAAAGTTTGAGGTACACTTTTAACCCTTAGCTTCCCTTACTATTTCCGCTGTAAGTACTCCTTAGCATTTTTAATTTATACCAGCTATGTGCCAATTTTTATTACCGTTTTTTGGTTTACTTCTTATCACGGGGCCCGGCCGGACTGCTGATTTGTGGTAAAACTTAGATGGGGTTTTACAGTCTCCATCCTTAGATCCTCCACCATATCTCCAGTCTATGTTCTCTTTTGATTCACAAAGGACATTCCATAAGTTTCTGCCTAAAATGTTGCTTCTAAAGCATTGCATTGTCTCCATGAAGCATTTCCGATGTTGTCTTCCACATGCAACTCGCGTTGCCTCTTCTTTAGAATTGTTCATCCTTTGCTTTATAGGACCAAAATTGATCTTCTCCCAATTTCATCATTGACGCATAATAGTTTAATCATTCTCAATTAATTATTATAACTCCATCTTCCTTTTTTTTATCATTGATGCACAATAGTTTACCCATTTTCAATCTATTCAGCTCGCTTCTCTAATACCAAGAACATATCGATTCTTTATGGAATTAAAGGTTGCTGGATTTAATCCCTTAATACCTACAATTAGAAATGGCCCTTCTCTTTTGTGGGGGATCACTAAGTGAGGAGCCTACCTAGCTAAATCTATAAATTTAGCTTCTTAGTTCTTATTATATGTCAGATCTATTTTCTTTGTCAACTTGATAATGTTTTTGCATTAATTGATGTGTTGACGAAAGTATGAACCTATCTTGTAAAGTTTCCATAAATTCAATCCAAATGATTTTGATATTTGATTTCCCTACAAACTTATCATGTCGTTGGCATAACCTTCATCTTTCCCCTACTATCCAACGCTGCTAAGGGCGCTTCTTTGTTCTTATGACATTCCATTCCATCAAAAATTGTTTGAATCCTCTTCAACAACAACAATAGAACCCGTATAGTCCCCAATCATTGGGGGTATGGGCGGGGGAAGATTGGAAACAGACCCAACCTTTGGCACTATGCACAAAGTGGCTTCTCTCAGAGGAGAAAGACCTAACCTTTGACAATAAATGCAGAAAGTGGCTGCTCACAGAGTACCACTGAATAGTGGCCCCCTATACCGTCGCGTTTGCTGCGGAATCATGCCCTCAAATCAAAGCCAAAGAGATCAGAGAGGGCAGACCCAAGAATCCATTTTGATTTATGTGCACATAACCATGCTTCCTTCATTCAACATCCAGAGCATTGGTGAACACTAATCCTCAAAAATCTAAAAGTGTTACAAACGCATTCTGGGAACAACCGAACAACATATAGGAATAAAGTAGGTGGCAAAAAAGGCATGAAGACACCAAGAACGCTCCACACATGGTAGGAATGGAGATTGGCCTGTGCTGACACTTCTTATTGGTTGCAGTTTCCTTTTGCAATTGTGTGTATTTTGCATTTTGTTCTCTATTTTGGCCATGTATATAATCTTTTCTCTCTTTCTTATAGCTTTCTGCATCTGCACCACATATAAGTAGTTGCAGTATCTGGCTCCAATGACATC
The DNA here is from genome assembly GCA_033032865.1 of Dactylorhiza incarnata. Taxonomy (NCBI): domain Eukaryota; kingdom Viridiplantae; phylum Streptophyta; class Magnoliopsida; order Asparagales; family Orchidaceae; genus Dactylorhiza; species Dactylorhiza incarnata. The sequence goes on from JAWHQI010000162.1 coordinate 244,606, forward strand.
ATTATGAACCATTGTGGTTCTCAAGGGAACAAAAAAGGTTGATGTACCCCGTACATTTTCTATCTTCTTTTTTATGAGATTTGTGATTAATTTGTTTGCCGCTTCGACATGTCTGTTACTCCTGGGATGACGGACTGAGGAGTATCGGAGCTCGATTCCAATCTACTGGCAGAAGTTCTTCAACTCGTCGTTAGAAAATTGGGGATTGTTGTCGGTGATGATTGTCATCGGAATTCCATATCGACAAATAATCTCTCCCCAGATGAAGTTCTTCATTATCTGATCCATAGTCTTTGTTAATGCCTTGACTTCGATCTACTTGCTAAAATAGTCAATCACTATGATGTACTTCCTCTACTCACTTGCCATTGGAAAAGGTCCGAGGAGATCCGTTCCCCAACCAGCGAATGGCCAAGGGGTGGAAATCGAACGTAATTGTTGAGCGGGCTTCAGTTGAAAGGGAGCAAACTTCTAACATTGAAGGCACTTCCTGACATATTGTTCTGCATCTTTTTTCATCTTTGACCAGAAACTATGAAGCACCAGTACAAGTGCTAGGTACGATACGTATCATGTACATCGATACGGGGAAATTAAAAAAATAAAGATACGAGTATGTTTGGGGTACGACGTAATTAAAATTGACTTATATAAATACAAAATATATATGTATATATAGATATATGTGTATATATACATGCATATATATATATGTATGCACATATACATGTATATACATGTTCATGTGTCTATATTATGCATATGCATATGTATATATATACAACCTTTTTTAACGAGAATATACAACATAGAAAAATTCGTGTTGAACAAGTAGAAACACTATTGATTTGCAACATCTAATTTTTAAATATATACTAAAGAAATAAAATGATAAAATTTAAATAAATTTCTGTTTAGTTTTAGTGAAAAAAGATACTTAAATCTGAAACACATTTTGTTACTATAATAGACAAACATCACTAGTTGTATTTATGAGTCATAATTTTCTTTCTTTCTAAAGAAATGCAGAAGTCTTTTGTTTACTTTAGAAAAAGCATGCTCCTATCACAATATGCAGAACGATCTGCCAAGTCCAAGTGTATCTACACACTAGAGTAATAGATGTATCCGTCGAGTATCAGGTACGTACCGATACCGGGTATGTATCCGATACGGGTGCATGACCCTTAAGGAAGTATCGATGCTTTATAGGCCAGGAGTAACCTTGCCTAATAATCCTTTTCTCCAAAGTACGTCCAGCTGAATGGCTCCCGCATTCCCCATAATGGATTTCTTACAATATGATGAGTATTTCTTCCTTCGAGACACACCTTGCCAGCTGTGAGAGGAACGTTCTCCGATATATGGTTCCTGTGAGAAGAAAATAATGCGTTGCTTTGAATCCGAATCTTCATTTGTTGGTGACACTTGAATGATACTCCCCGGTGGATAAAAAAATGATAAACGGGTCCATCCATGACGAGCGTTGATTGATCTCCATGAGCTCTCCTTCTTCAATCGTTGGATGGAAAAGTTTTGTAATGGCTCCCTCTAACGAGAGTCCATATTTTGCTATCTCGTCAGCCTCTGTATTCTCCATCCGAGGTATATGCTGAATGTCCAAGGTTCTGAAGTTTTCGATGTCTTTCTTCACCACCACCATATATTTTTTCAGAACCGAATCTCGCATCTCAATGGTACCTTTTACCTGGGAAGCCATTACCAGAGAATCTATTCATACTTCAATGTCTTCTATCCCCAGCTCTTTTGCAAGTCTCAACCCTGCGATGAGTGCTTCATACTCTGTTTGGTTGTTCGTAGAAAAAAGACAACTTAATGGCCTGCTCGATTGGAACGCCATTCAGATTGAATAAGACGACTCTAGATTCTGAAGAGTATTTGCCAGAAGCTCCATCTACGAACATAATCCAGGCTAGAGGGGTTGTAACCTCCCTTATCATATTCTTCTTTTCTGCGAAGTCTATCATAAAGTCTGCGAGGACATGGGCTTTGATTGCCATTCTTGGCGTGTATGTGTATGAGATGTCGAACTCTTCAAGTTCAATTACCCATTTGGCCAATCTCCCCGAGTGCTCCGGTTTCTCCAGAATATTCTTTAGGGGATGGTTTGCCACCACCTGCATTGAATGACCTTGGAAATAGGCACGAAGTTTCCATGCTGAAATGATTAAGGCTAGAGCTAGTTTCTCCAAGATTGGGTACTGTGTCTCAACGTCTTTTAGTACCCTGCTGATATAATGTATCAAAAACTATTTCTTCTCCTCTTCTCGTACCAGTACATAATTGATGACTTCACATCCAACTCCCAAATACAGTAATATATTCTCTCCTTCTCGGGGACTTTGGAGAAGAGGAGTTGATGTTAATTGCTTCTTAAATTCTTCAAAGACTTTGTTACATTCTTCTGTCCACTCAAACCTGGAAGCCCCGCAGAGGGTTTTGAAGAAAGGTGCACAGTTATCCCCGGATCGGAAGATGAAACGACTCAATTCAAATATTCTCCCTGCCAGCTGCTCGACTTCTTTTGGGGTTCAAGGGGGTAACATACTTAAGATCGCCTTAAACTTATCTGGATTAGGTTCAAGGCTATGAGTAGTTAAGAGATGTCCATGGAATTTGCCCGTACTTGCCTCGAAGACACTTCGCGAGATTGAGTTTTATTTTAAATTTCCTCAGGTTTGAGAATGTCTCCTCGAGGTCGTGGATGTGTTCTTTGAACTCACGATTCTTGATGAGAAGGTCGTTTACGTACAATTCCAATTTACGCCCCTTTTGGTTTTTAAATATGTGATCATACGCTCATATCTGACCTCAACATTCTTAAGCCCAAGAGGCATAACCCGGTAACAATAATACCCTTCATTTGTGATGAATGGCGTATGCGGGATGTCGGAAGCATGTATTCAGATTTGATGGTACCCCAAAAAAGCGTCTAAGAAGCTCATGACAGAAAACCCAACTGCAGAGTCAACTAGGGAATCTATCTGAGTCAAGTGGTAACAATCTTTAGGACATGCTTTATTTAACTTTGTAAAGTCTACACACATACGCCATTTATCATTGGACTTTTTAACCATTATAACATTCGAGACCCATTCAGGTACTGTATCTCCTTGATGAAGTTAGTCTTGAGGAGCTTTAAGACCTCCTTCGAATAGGTCCAGCCAAAGTTACTGCCACCGCTCGCTTCTTTTACTTGATCTACCTGAAGGTGGGATTGATGTTGAGACGGTGGTAAGCGACATCAGGGTCTAGTCTACCCGAGGCATGTCAGCAGCTGATCAAGCGAAGATGTCCAAGTTGGCGAGGATGCAAGTGATTAACATATCTTTGTCTTCCTCCTTCAACTCGGCGTTGATCGATAAAGTTCTTTATCCATCTCCCCCGTCCACCGGGGCGTTTTAGATAGCTTGAGTGACCTCCAGATGAGCGTTGTCTCTTGCGTTCTTCTCTGTGGGAAGTTTCTCCCTGGTGGGTTCTTCTGGATTCCTGACAGCTTGGAAGCTTTCTCTTACTTCTTCCGCGTTCGTGGTGGAAGGAGGACAAGTCCCGATCATATTGATCGAGCTTACGTAGCACTCCCGAGCAACTTGAGGGTCACTCCGAACCTTGAACTGCTTTTCTCCCATGATGAACTTTACCACCCGGTGGAATGTCAACACAATGTCCTGGTATTCGTTGAGTAATGGCTGACCAAAGATGATATTGTAGCTGCTATGAGCATCAACCATGACGAATGTTGCTTGATGGGTCACTCTGCACATGGTGATGGAGAGGGTGATGCTCCCCTCAATTTCTTCTCTCCCCGACGTTCCCATAGAGAGGTCCGTCGGCATCTTGAAGCTTCCTTCCCATGTTCATCGCCTCGAACGCGGGTTTGGGAATAACATTAACGGAACTACCAGTGTCTATCTGGATCCTCGACATCGAATAGTTATCCAGGACCGCCTTCACGACTACTGCATCGTTGAAAGGGTTAGCAGCCCTTAGAAGGTCATCTTCGTTGATGACCTCGCCTCTCAGGGGAGAGGTTTGGGAGTTAGAGGCGACCTACCGCTCAGTAGAGTTCCCTGTTCCTGTTCCCGTACTCAGCTTTTAAGGGTGGAGGTCTTCTGAAGACCGGTTGCTTCTGGAGGACTTGGACGACCTCCTCCATGGGAAGGATCAGATCTGTGTATTCTTCCTATGAATCGTCATACTGATTCACCTGTGGAGGAACATAAGCCTTCGTCAAAAATGTTCGTGATGATGTGGATGGGAAGGCTTGTTCAGATGGCACGAGCCTGTTCCGTGGAGGAGAACGGGGCCGTGGTGTCCTTTCATTTACTGGAAGTGTCGTGGGGGCGGTTGTTGCGGATGGAAGGTCTTTCCACGTTGCAGAGGAGGTGGAATGAACCCGGGATGATGTCTCTTAGCGTGATGGGGTGCAACGCGAGGTTGGGCGAGAGAATTCTCACCTCGTTGCCTCTGGATCAGTTGGGTGAGGGAAGAGATGAAACCAGGATTGGTCGTCTCCCCCTCAATGAAATGATTGCCCGTGAGAACTTGGTGGCCTCCGACTGATTTCAAATTTGAATAGCCCTTCTTAGATCCACAGGCCAGGGCCACTTTGTACATAGAGAGATCTACATCGTGGATCCTAAGTATCTCTTCTTGGAACCAGTTGATGTGGTGACCGAGGGTCTCGAACACCCCCCTACTTGATCTGTAAGAATGCTTGGGGGCCACTCTTCCGCTTCCTGGAGTTAACAAATCTCATGAGGAATTCCTTTCAAAACTCCTTGAAGGAGTTGATGGACCGAGACGGGAGCTTGTAGAACCAATCTTTGGCCTTCCCCTCCAGCTTCATGAACAACATCTTGCAGCGAATGTCAAACACTCCCCCTCATGTGAAACACACATGCAAGACGACATACCAACAACATACTAAGTAAGCACTAACAATAACCAGACAAGGACACTTAAAACACATAAAAACGACCAAAAAAACCATAAGGCTTCAACATCGGTGAGAAATCAACACCCCGGAAGGGGTAGCAGTGGCTGGACGTTGAATGCCCATCGAGCACGAAAGATGTAGCGGCTGGAATCGCCGAAAACATGAGGCAGAGCTGTTGGAGGCGGTTGGATCAGGAGCAATAGAGTGTCCGGGGCTGGAACAAACCAACTGAATGATAAAACATCGAGGAAATAAATAGTCGACAAGATTTCTGCCATGGAAGAAGCGACGGGATCGTACAGGAGTAACTGCGGGATCCACATCGTCAGCGAGATCAAAAGAGGAAGCCATCGTCGACGCTATGATCTGCATATGAGAGCGTCGACAAGAACAATGATGTCTGGAACAGAACAATGACGTCGACTGGAACGAAGACGATGAGGAGACAGGATCGACAAACGAGAATAGCGACGGGATGAGCGGCCGGGGATGATGACGAAAGCAGATGCAGACGGGAACGCCAGAAGCAGTGGACGGAGAGGAAAAATACCGACTGGACCGTCGACAATAGCGGAAGCAGACGGAATGTCGACGAAGAAAGCAGCATATGCGAGCTGGCGCGGGATCGATGACGAAAGGAAGCGGCGGCTGGCTGAGCAGACGGGCTCGCCGAGGGTAGCGAAAGAGGAGATCCGCACAGCGGGAGCAAGAGCAGACACCTTCTCTTTAATTGGCAGCAGCGGGCGAGCGGAAGAACATCCGCGGGAGCAGTGATTCCCCCACAGAAAGCCCTAAGGCTCACGTGAGCAGGGCGAACAGAGGAAACATAGCCCGCTCTGATACCATGTTGAAATATTATAGAGAAATAGAAAGTGCGTTATTTTATTCATCCACAAAGGGACATTATATAGGAAATACAGGACTCTTAAACTCGAAATGACAATGTGAGATTAAACTCAAACAATCCTAAAGAACTTTAATAATGCGATAACTTTAACAGAGACAATCACATGTGTATCACATTATTATAAAATTTCCTTCATCACTGCACTTGCATTCATCCATTAAAGTTCCACTAGGGTATAGTGCAAATATTTAATTAAACTCTTTCTTTTATTTTTTGTTTATAAATTGTATAATATACATATTAAATTAAAATAATTTGCGGTTCCACGGTCCGATTCTGTTGTGGTTCGTTTTAGAACGGGTCTAAAATCTTTAAAATCATTCAAAATTTGTTGGTTGTTGTTCCAGTTCTGGTTCCGATCCGGGTAATAATATTAAGGAACCGGATCCGAACCATTTTTGTTCACAGTTCCTAAAATCAAATCTGACCAAAATAATTTACTAGCAGTTCAGTCCGGTTCTATGCGGTTCCAACTCAGTTTTGGTTCGGTTTATGGTCAGTTCTAAGTGACAACTCTACCGCTATTCCTTAAGATCCTCGATCTTTTCGCCAGTTTTGTCCTGCACAACTCTTTTTACCTATCCATCACATTCCCACCCATTAACACCCATCACATAGGTCATATTCGTCTTTATTTCTACCTTTGGCCTCACATCAGCATCTCTAAATTTCTCTTTCTTGTCCCCAAAAGCCCACAACTTCAATAAACATCATTTATTTATCATCTTTTCTCACGATCAGTCCCAACTTCACACAGGAAAGCAAAAACACGCTCTTCTTCACCTACTAGAACCCAATGAGACCCATCAATTCTTTCTTACCATGGATGATCCCGCCTTAGAACCCATATTTTTTCACCCGATGTAGCCACCCATTTAACTATTTTGGTGAAAATTATTTTTCGCGCAAAACTCACTAACGCTCCCGCCAAATTGGAACTGTTCTTCCTCTCCTCACAACTCCGTCCAAAGCCTTGACCCAACTGCTATGCTTCTACTGTTACAGAGACCTTCCATTTCACTTTCTCTGGCTCGACCTTGAGGACAAGGTCGATTTTCAGGCTGGGAGTATTGATATGATATGCCTAGACAGACAAGTAGCACACACTCAAATAATCGGCCTCACTACGTAAGAGTTCTCTCGGAGATGTTGTTATTTTAATACTGCGTTCGTATTTATTTATGTGTTTGTCTTTTAATGTACTTTCATCTTGCAGTGGGTCTCCATCTATATAAGGAGCCCTTAGTGTGAGAAGTTATCTTATCTGGGAGTTAGTTGTCTTGGGCTCTCTTGGGAGAGTAGGCTTTTAGAGATATCTTGCCCTCAAGAGAATGGATTGAGCTTGTTTTTATATCTTGTATTTTCCTTCGAATCAATCTACATATATATTGTTTTGCGATGGCGTGAGACTATCAATATTATGTTTAATAATGTTCCTCGATTTTTCTCGTTTTCATATCTTCTTATCTTCCTGGACTTCTGTACCTGTATGTTTATGAATCCGGGGCATTTTAATTTTTAGGAAAACATTTCTTATAATTGGAAATATTCTTAGGTAAGCTTGTATTAGTCTGGAATGTGCTACTTTGGTGAATGCTTATACAGAGCTATATCGCAACAAATAAAGTTTTATTTTCAGCATTAAATGCTCTTCTGCAATAAGTAATTTATTTTGTAGTAGTTACATATACATTTTTGTAGCTCAGCAAAATTATCTCTTTTTGAATTTTTATGCTCCCTTTTTTCCTGTGATTCATGATAGATGCACTAAATTTCAGGATTAATCTTCTTTTTACTTAGATACCGTAGAACCACTAGACGCCCCAGTAGGTGATTCCAAGAACTCCATTAGTAGAGAGAACTCAAAAGAACAGGTTAGTTTCACTATAGAAGTTAATTTCTGTGTGTGAACTACTGTTATGCGCTGATTATATCTTCTATGACCTAGCCTCCTGGTAAAGATGAGAAAACGTTGCATAGTGATACTTCACATGATACAAATGCCATGAATCCATCAAGAGATTCCCCTTTGGGATCCGTAAGTACAGGCAGAGATGTTGGTCTCTCTTATGCACCAGATATATATGCTCCACAGGCTCAAACATTTGTCTATGGAGGTTAGGGCATTCTATTATCTTTTCTGTTGTGAATGTTTTTTTCCTATTCATTACTTATGTTTTAAGTGAACTCAATCTTTCATGTCCTTCAGGCTATGAGAGTACTACAAGTGAATGGGAAGATTATCCCAATCACTTTGCGCATGCAGAAGGTGTTGACCCTGGGTCAACAGTGAGTATATCATTCATTAACATCATTCTTACTTAATATATTTCTTGAAGATTTTATGAATATTTTATGCTCAATGTTTCATTCAAGGGCATTTACACGGAGAACCAATCTGTCATGTTCCACCCCGGATATGGGTACAATCCCCAGATGCCTTACGGGCCATATTCGCCAGTTACAACACCTTTGCCTGCTTCTGGAAGAGACGGACAGCTTTACTCACCTCAACATTTTCCTTTTACGGGCCCATACTATCATCAACCAAGTACACCAAACATCCCATATTTGCATGCTCCAACGCCAATATCTCAACCTGATTTGATGATGCCACTTGACCAACAAGGTGCTTTTCCTCCCAACATGAGTTCCAGGAACATTCCAGGGGACCAACACCTATTTATCATGTTCCCTATATTTCTTTTGGTAGGGATAATTTACTGGTAATTAGGGTAACTGTGGTTTGTCTGATTTGTAGCAACATTTACTTTTGTTTGGACAGATTGGTTGAAATCCCTGGATGCAGCAGGATCTCTGACTCCATTGCTTTCACCAGCGGCTTCACCTCAACCGATAGGTTCTCTGGGTTCATTTGGCCAAGGCTTGATGCCCTTATCTTCTGGAATGGTACATAGTCCTTCACCTGTGCACCTCCTCTAATGTAATTTTTTTACCTTGTATCTTTAGAGGCTATATAACTTGCATGGGTTTATGGAGCAATCCTCCTTGACTTTGAAATTGAATTTCTCATAAGCATGATTCGTGTTATTATAAATATAAATTGAGTTTCTAATGTATAAATTTGGGATAAATGACAGTAATGAGCATGGGAGGTTGGTTAAAGCGGGGAACAATCTTCTTAATACTTAATCATATTTTTGGGGGATTTATCATGTACACACCATTTAAGGAATGCAATTAATTATTCATATGAGATCTTTTTCAACCAATTATGAAGTGAATATATGTGTCCTAAGAATTAATAGATGTGAAGGTATGTGCTTTTGAATTTTTAGTGTTTTAGCTATAAATTTATGTTATATTGAAATTTTAATTACATCTCATTATAATTCATGATCCTAAGAAATTAGTTAGTTGAATTTCTATAGATTAGTAACCGTCAGTTATATTGCACATGAGTTGCACAACCTATTATAATCAGGGACGCCAATAAACTGTCAGCAATGAAACAAACTCCTTACAATAATCTTCTCCTGTACCTATTATCTGTTGTGCTTAAACGAGACATATTGATGCGAACAACAAGAGTTTCGGTGGCCTATTTGGGGCTGATTTGTCACTTGTCATATTTCCCATTGCCAGATAGACGATATGAGATCATAGCCATGCCTGGTGCAACGTGTAAATTTTTCTATGTATTTTTATTTATTTTTTCTATTTTTTATTTTGAAGGATTCGACAACCATTGTGACCGAGAGATCTTGACCGCCCATGATGGTTTCCCTAAGTATGTTTGACCATATAAACAAGTGGGGGTTGGTTTTAGGCTTTATCGCAGATTTTGGAGAGCTTCTTCCTTAAATCACCGGTCTTCTCATCATGGGCGGATCTAGGTGGAGACACTCCGGCACTTGCCCGAGCATGATTTTCTGATTTTTAGCAATGCTAAATCTCCATGTAGCTGGTTCTGCAGCCATTGTATGGCCATTCCTGCAGCTGAAGTAAGCAAATCAGTGCACCACCAACCTTTACCTATAGCTCTTGTCGGCTTTGCCTTAGCTTCATGACATGGAAAGAGCAAAATCAACTGTTTTTAAAACAGAGCATTGATGAAGAAGATAACAGTGCAACCATTGACTTAGGCAATGGTAATAAATAAAAATAATAAAAGTGGGATAGGTGGCTGATTGTGTTACCCTCATGAATTCGCCGGAACGACTACTCGTCGGGACCACCGGTGATCGCATATGGAAACCGCCATGATTAATTATTGTAATTAACTTGTATTAATTAATTGATTAATGTTAATTAATTAATATTAATTAGATTAATTAATTACTTAAATGATTTTGTATTTCCTTGTATGGTTGTCCTCCCTCATCTATATAAGGGGGAGGTGTTTAGGAGTTTAGAGATCTTGAATATTTTAGTTATTTTGGGCTCTCTTTAGAGAGAAGGTTCTTGGAGGACCCAGCCTCCTTGATCTTGGCCGGAGCTTGCTCCGGATTGTATTGCGTGCTCCTTTCATTTAATGCAATCGTGTCTTCGTTCTTGATAGCGCAATTTTTCCATTCGTAACAATGGTCCGACCTGCCGGATAAGTTCAAAAGTGCTAAAAAAAGACCGTAAAGCTTTATTTTTTTAAGTGGGTTTAATCATTATTGTTATTTGTGAGTGTATTTTTGTTTATAAAAAGTCCCTTTCAACAATTATTTTTGAGTTTAAATTTGATGTGCCCGGGCTGAGCAGAAATTCTAGTTCCGCCACTGCTTCTCATGGTGTCAACTCTGAGAAACATCTAGGTATTATTTGTAAATGTTGAAGAACGCACCTTTAGGTTTTCCGCCATTCTCCTTTTACGATTCTCTTTCTCCAATAGACTTCACCCTCTGAATAATACACCAAAGTAGGGGATATAGTCACCCTCCGGTGAGACTAAGATAACTTGACTTTCAGGACCCCCCTCGCCCTCAAGCTAACACCATAAGGATCCATCATTCCAAGCCTGAAAGAGAACGTGTAAAGGGTTTTACCAGAAACAACTTTCGTGAACATATCAGCAAGTTGGTCCCCAGAAGGCACATACATTGTAGTAATAGTTTGGTACGGAATTTTCTCCCGCACAAAATGACAATTGATCTCTATATGTTTAGTCTTCTCATGAAAGATGGGGTTGTTAGCAATGTGGTTAGCAACTTGATTATCACAGTGCAATTTTATGGCCTCCAAGACAGGGAACCGTATATCACCCAAAATAGATTTAACCCATATTAACTCACATGTTGCAATGACAATGACTCGATATTCTGTTTCAACAGAAGATCTGACAATAACATTCCGCTTCTTACTTCTCCAGGAAATAAGATTTCGACCCACGAAGATAAAATATGCACTTGTAGATCTTCTATCAGAGGAGGTACCCGCCCAATCAGCATCACAGTAGCCGTGAACTTTAAGATGACCATAATTTTGATAAATGATAATTTTTACAGGATCCTTTTTTAGATACTTCAGGATTTGAAGAGCAGCATTATAGTTATGGACTTTAAGATTGTGCATAAATTAGCTTATTCCCGACCACAAATGAGATGTCGGTCGGGTGATAGTCAGGTAAATTAACCTTCCCACAATGCGTTGAAAGTCCAACTTTCTTTCAAGATCAGGAGAATCATTCTTGTGGATATTATAATTAGCATATACTGGACTACCCACGGGTTTTACTCCCAAATATTCAGTGTCACTGAGAAGATCCAAGATGTATTTCCGATGGGAGATCATAATCTTTCCAGAAGATCTAGCAATCTCAATTCCAAAAAAATATCGAAGGAGACCCATATCTTTAATTTCAAAAGTAGATGTCAATTCGCTTTTCACAAGAACAATGTGTTGATGATCAGTTTTGGTGATGATACTATCGTCTTTCTATAGATAAAGACTGAGTGATCATAAGTACAACGAGAGAACTCTAGACTCAAGAGTTTTACACTTAGCTTTTCAAACCAGGCCGGAGGTGATTATTTAAGGCCATACAAAGCCTTCTGAAGACGACACCCATGCCCTTTAAGTACTTCCATGCCAAGCGGGGGAATCATGCAGATTTCTTCCTTTAATTCACCGCGGAGAAAGACATTTTTCACATCAAGTTGATACCAAGACTTGTGGGCAACAATTGATAGCATAATCCTAATTGAGTTGAGTTTAGCAACAGGAGCAAACGTCTCATGAAAGTCAATCCCATCAATCTGGGTAAAACCTTTAGCAACAAGTCTTGCTTTATCTATCAAGAGTGTCATCCTGAAGATATTTGATAGTATATATCCATTTACATCCGACTGTATGACGCCCATGAGGGATATGAATAATTTCCCAAGTATTTTGTTGTTGGAGAGCATTCATCTCCACCTCCATGGCTTTCTTCCCATGAGGATTAGACATAACATCTGAAAATGGTTAAGGATAGAAATAGAGGAAACTCAAGCAAGATAAGATTTTTGTTATGGAGAGATAGAGTGATACCCGACATATTTATAAATAGGGTATCTGGTACAACCACTGTGGATGTGGAGAGGAGAAGATGTATCTCCATAAGTGTTCCCAATGTTTGGATCTGGCAGAGTGGTGGTAGGTGGTGGAACATGAGTATGACTCTCTTGCTCAGTTCTTACACGTTTCCTTTGGTAAACTTGAAGATTCTTCTTTCTGTTGTAGACATGCAGATCTTTCGTAGACTCTTCCCCTTCAACTGGGACATTAAGGCTACCACGAGATAAGACATCTACGAAAGCTGGGAGAGGTGGCATCATACAACCTTCATTTTCATACTTCTCTTGATATGTAATATTTTCCCCTTCTTTTGAATAATATAGAGTGTGCTCAAAGAAGGTAACATCTTTAAATATAATCCTCCATTCCTCCTATGCAATGACAGATAGTAACACTTATACCCATTTTGGTTAGTAGCATATCCAACAAAAACACATTTAATAGCTTGAAGACCTAATTTATCCTTATGTGGTCCTACAATGTGCACAAATGCAACACATCCAAAAACTTTGGGAGGGAAATTAAATAACGGAAGATTTGGACAAAAAAGTTTTAGACGATACTTCCCTTCCAAGGTATTGAAGGCCATCTGATTAATTAGGTAGATTGAGGTGAGAACCCCTTCATCCCACGATCCCTTCGGGACATGCATCTTTTATAATAAACAACGAGTAGTTTCAATAATATGGTTTTTTTTATGCTACTCCATTCTGTTGAGGAGTCCCAGGGCATGAGGTTTGAAAAATAATGTCATGATCACCTAGGAACCTCTGAAGATCCCCACCTGCAAATTCACCTACATTGTCACTTCTAAGAATTTTAATTTGAGCACTAAACTAGGTCTGCACATAGTGATAGAATAACCAAAATATATCATACACTTCATTTGTCTTTTTCATAAGAAAAACTGAAGTAAAACGAGAGTAATTATCAATAAAGGAAACAAAATTGCGAACTCCATTCACAGAGAAAATAGGCGAGGTCCAAACATCATAATGTATCAAATCAAAACATTTAACACTCCGACTACTGTTAGGAGCATAATTGATTCTACAATGTTTTTCAAATTCACAAGATTGACAGTCAATCCTGGTTCCAACCACATCAAAGGAGTTAGGGAAAGCAGACTTCAAGGTCTTCAAACTGGCATGCCCAAATCTTTTATGCCACAACATCAATCGATTGGTACTCGAGTATTTTTGAGCACCAAAAGTAAGACCAGAGTCCATAACATAAACATCCCCTAATTCATGCCCACCACCAATCATCTTCCCACTCGCCAGGTACTGGAAAACACAATTAGAAGAAAAAAGGTAATAACACAATGCAATTGTTTAGTTAAACTGCTCACAGAAAGTAAGTTGGTAGGAAATGAATGAACAATAACTATAGATTTAATGGAGATATTATGTGAGCTTTGAATAATCCCTTTACTAGTCACTGATGCAGAAGACCCATCAACAAGTTTGACACTGTTAGATGCAGTAGAGATAGAAGTAATCCCACTAGAAGATCCTTTCATATGGTCAGAAGCTCTTGAGTCAATGATCCAGGGAGTAGTTGGCTTCATAGCAGATAGATAATTTGTTTGAACATGAGCAGCGGTACCAGACATGTCTGAACCAGAAGGTCTACCAACACTAGCCTTCAGGGCATTTAGCTTCCTAATTAAACTTTCATTTTCCGCCATAAGGTGACATGTATTCTCCAATGTGCCAAACATAGTCGTTGATCTCACATACCTTCCATCAGTGCCACGACTTCAACTCGGAGGAACCAAGTTGGGATGCAAGTTCCAACACTTATCCTTCCCGTGTCCCTTCTTCCCACAGTGGGGAAATTTCATCTTACTCTTATCATGTTTTATGTTTCTAGAATTTCACTTCCTTTGTTCAGCTACCAAAGCAGATTTCTTGTATTTCACATGCACATCAGTACGAAGAGAGTTTATACGACTAGCTTCTCCTCAAATGTAATGATCAACGGTCTTCAAATCAGGGACATAATCTCTTCCAAACATCTGAACTCTTTGGAATTCAAGTTTGGAAGGAAGGCCAGAGAGCATTTCAAATACCCCGTGTTGCATAAGTTCGGGCTTGTAATCCTCAATAGTCTGAATGACCGAGTATTGATCAATTTGTGCCCACTTATAAGTCAGCTTGCTATAATACTCCTCAAATTCATTCATACCCTCCATGGCTTCATATGTATCTGTTCAGTTTGAAGTTGATAGATCCTTGCCAAGCTCTTTTTTTGAATAATTTTGTTCAACTAGTTCCCACATTTCCTTAGCAATCTGACAGAATAGGAATTGACTAGCAATCTTGTGTTCCATAAACTTGACATGCCAATTGATCACGGTAAGATTCTCACCTTCCTTTTCCTCATAAGAGGGGTCGGCCTTGCTTGGAGCAGGTTTGGATCCAGAAATAAACTCAAGTCTTCGGAGGCCCCCAATGAATATCCACATAGACTGCCCCCATAGGGGGTAATTTCTCCCATTCAGTTTGATGTGATTCACGCCATGAGTGAAATCCACATTTGAACTTCCTCCACCATAGTATTTAGATTGATCAACAGTCCCTCCACAAGCATTAACATTCTTTAATTTACCCTCCATACAAGCACGCAAAAATAAGGACTCCCTTCAGGAAGCGACAGCAAAAGGAAGAGAATTAGCAGCAGGCGGAAAGACTGCAACAGTAATTAGGAGCACTGGATCCAGAAATAGGTGCAAGCGGCTTTGCTACTGAAGAATTGGAGCAGGGCCGATCAACAAAAAATCGGACGGAACACCCAACAACAAGAAGGCGAACGAGCAACAAAAGTTGGGTGGAAGACAGAACTTCCCAAGGGGTCCGTGGAAAAGCGAACCGACGGAGGCTGAGCTGCCAGAGATCGATCGATCGAGGGGAACGAGAGAACCAGAGATGCAACCGAACGATCGAGCCTTCAGGTCGACGTCGACGAGGGATTTACCACCTCTGATACCATGTAAATGTTGAAGAATGCACCTTTAGGTTTTCCGCCGTTCTCCTTATACGATTCTCTTTCTTCAATTGACTTCACCCTCTAAATATTTCTTCAATCGACTTCACCCTCTAAATAATACACAAACGCATGGGATATAGTCACCCCCCAGGTGAGACTAAGATAGCTTGACTTTCAACATTATTCTTGTGTTTTCCTTGTTTTCTAGTACAACCACCACTTCTTTCAGCACTAAACTTGCAGCCGACCGCTGCATCAACAATTCTACCCCATCGACACCCCCTCTCCCCACCCCCTCTCCAAGTCTTCCCTAACCTAGCCGCACCCTCCTCCTCGCCCCTGAGCACTAGCCGCACTCTGTCCAGGCCTGGCCACTACACCTTGCTACATTTTCATATCTAATCTTTATTCAAATCTTAACTCTCTCTGTTGTGGGTCTCGCTGCTTTTCCTACGTTTTTTCATTTCCTATTAGTATGTTAGATATGCATCATTTGTGCATGCCTTTGTATTTACTACAAATTTAAGTAGGTTGCTGCTGGTAAAAGGTGTGCAATTTATTTGCATGTGTTTCAAGGAGAAAAAAGAATTGGACCTTGGTAAGATAGAAGAAGAACTTCATTAGTTAATGGACTTTAGGGATTTGAGCATGTATAATGAAAATTAGGAAAATAACCAATGAAATGAGTAGATATATTTAATTTGAAAAATTAGGTAGGAGAAGGGGCGAGCCAAGATGTGATATGGAGGAAAGTTGTTCAAGGTTCAAGATGATTTTTCGTAGTTAGGTTTTAACACCTTAGGTACAGCACTCCATGGGAGTAAATAGAGAAAATGAGAATTCATGAAGCTGATCCCAGATAGTTAGGTAAGGCTATCGATATATCAAAATTTGATTGCATTGTGTGTTTCTGTTTCTCCGGTCTCTAGTTTCAACTTTGTTTACAGTCTAATCCTTATTTAAGTTTTTTATTTTATTTATTGCGTATGCTTACCTAAATATTTTTCAGGCATCTCAACAACAAAGATCATTCTATGGTTTTGGCTCTTCAGTTGCTTCCTATGATCAAGGATACTTCCATGGAGGCATGCATCACCATGGAAATAATTTTGGAGGATCTATCCCTAGGTTAGGAAATAATGATCACAGTTTGATTGCAGTTGACAAATTTAGGAGACGAGGTAAGGGAAATACTTCAGTATGCATCAGCTGTAACGACTTTCTTAACGAGCAAAATCGGGGTCCACGTGCTACCAGACCAAAGAGTGTAAACAATGGACAGGGTCAGGTTACTGGCAGCAATATAACTCCAGGTGTTGACCGTGAACTGTACAATAGGCCTGACTTTGCTGTCGAGTACAAGGATGCAAAATTCTTTATAATAAAATCTTACAGTGAAGACAATGTCCACAAGAGTATCAAATATGGTGTTTGGGCCAGCACTGCTAATGGAAACAAGAAATTAGATGCTGCTTATCATGAAGCTAAAGAAAAAGGAGATTTCTGCCCAGTTTTCTTGTTTTTCTCTGTTAGTCTTCTAAAATCTTTGATTTTGCTTATTTCATTTGAGAATTTCTCTAATTATTATGTGATGTTGGTCAGGTAAATGCTAGCGCACAGTTCTGTGGTGTTGCTGAGATGATTGGACCTGTTGATTTTGATAAAAGTGTGGACTATTGGCAGCAAGACAAGTGGAGCGGCCAGTTCCCGGTGATGTGGCATATCATAAAAGATGCACCTAATAGTATGTTCAGACATATCATCCTCGAGAATAATGATAATAAACCTGTAACCAACAGCAGAGACACCCAGGAGGTATGAGGTGCTTGTTTCTTATTACTTACATGATTGAAGAGTATCCGAGTTTTTCTACTATTATTAGGACTTTGTTTGGCGCGGTGGTGGCGGTCTTGAATGCGGTGGTCTTGAACCGTCGTTCGTGAACGCCTGACCTCACCTAAAAAAATTCATGCATTTTATGCTCAAAACTAGTTAGTTTATTTTCTTGGTAGCGGTCATAACCTTTGTCTTGCCAAACATGCAATCTATGATAATGGCATTTTTGACCCAACTCACGGGAGCAAATAAGCCGCGCCAAACGAAGCCTAGATCTTCAAGCATACTACACAAAGCAATGGGCTGAAATGACTCCTTTTTCTAGTTTTTTTTGCCTTTTTCAAATATCTCATGTGCAATTTATTTTGAAAGTTGAAAAGCTGTGAAGAATTTAGTTACTTTGGCTTCAGTTTTATTTATTTTTTAGAAGCATAAAAACATAACATTTGAACTTATTCTACCTTTTTTTCGTCATATTCTTTTCCTTATACAAGTTTTGTGATCTTTTCTTCCACCCCCGATTTTGTTCTTAATAAAAGATGGCAAATCATTGTGTTCAACTTGTCTTCTCCTAGCACCATTGTCTTCCTAATTTACTTTTTTTTCTTGAAACTATGTTGTACATTAATGCCTTGATTGTGCTTTTCCCTGAATCTAAAATTCAGAACTAAATCTGAAATTTATTTCTTAGAGCTCAAATCCATGTTACCTCTTTAGCTAATAGATCTTCATACTGTGGAGCTTGAATGATTAAAATTCTTTCCTACTCTCCTTCGAGAGTCTGCTCATTTGGTTTGGTGATCATGGCATGAAGCCAGTCCCAATCAAGCACAAGCTTGGAGCTCTTTTACCATAGTGTTCGTATATTAGGTTTCACACATCAGTTTGTTGTCAAAACGGTCCCTATTCGCACTGCAGAATCCTCGGAAAGTTATTTAGATTGGTTCCTCAATCTTCTGATCTCATTTTAAACATTAATTATCATCCAGCATTATAGATTGCTAATCGCGTTGATTGAACCATCATGCGGAAGTTCTCAATTGGATTGACATGTCTTTTGAAGAAGACGCACAAAGTCTATGGCATGGAGGAAGCCTCGTGAAAATTATGGTACCGAGTTTGACGCACGAAGGTTGGAACCTGGTTCCAGTACCCTAAAGTTTGAAGTTACCTCAATGTTCTCTTAGAGCCCCAGTAACGAGGCAGGCACAAATGTGCTCAATCTCCTCATTTTCTACTTGGGTCTTTGTTTACTCCGGGCTAGGAACCTGGGACTGATACTTTAAAAGTGTGAAGTTACCTTGTTCTCTTCTTCCTTAGAGCCAGAGTAACGAGGCAGTGCAAGTTTTACTCCCTTCGGCGTTCAATCCCCTCTTTTTTTAAGCTTTTTTTTCACTCCTATTAACATTTGGAGACTAAAGATAGGGCATAATGGCGACAAAGGATCCATATAGACCCCACTATAGTTGGCTTCACTCCTATTATCTCACTTTGGCTTCAGTTTTAAAAACATAATGCAGTTTGTCAGCTTAATGCAGTGGATCATGCCTTATGGACATTCATCCAAACATTGAAATATAGTTATTGCTGTAATCATTTATCAGTCTCATCCTTCACTAAAATTGGCATTATGAACGAGCTTGTTCTCCATTGTGTTCACCAACTTCATTATGTTTTTGTGGTTGCTCCTGGATTTACTTGCAGGTAAAATTTGAACAAGGACTGGAGATGCTAAGCATCTTGAAGAAATATGATTCTGATGTGTCAATCCTTGATGACTTTGGATTCTACGAAGAGCGACAAAAAGCAATGCAGGAGAGGAAAGTTCGACAGATGCAGCAGCAAGGACTGTTTCCCCCATCGCCCACTGCGGCTAATGATGGTGGACAGACAACAGATTCAGGATCCGCTGAGTTGATTACGCAGATCTCGAAGAACTTCAGTCAGATGGTTAGAATCGAAAAAGTTCACAGCGAAGGTGCAAAATCTGACACGAGCAGCATTGCCGTTGTCGATTCCGAGGGCCAGAAAAAGTAATTCCGGACTTGCTTGAGCAATATTTGCCAATGGTTAATTAAATCCCGTGCAAAGCATTTCGTTTCTTCATCAATAGAGGATGCTCAATGGCGGCGTCATTTGGAAAGCTGGATGTCGCACCGATAAATTCATTGGATTACGTGTTAGTTGTATAGTATTATCGGCAGCCATCCATCCATCCATCAATGCAGTAGTTTTTTTTTTCATTTTGCTATTCTTAGTTCATGTGACCACCTAAGTTTTTAGCCCTTATTTTTTCTTCTTAAGCTGCAAGAGCTATTGGAGCTGCTGCTTCATGCAAATCATTTGTGAAGTTCCAGTTCAGATGTTCAGTTCAGTCAATAAATTGTCCAATATTTGAAACTTTAATAATTTATGCTTGAAAATCATTCCAGAACCAGCACTTTTAATAATTTATGCTTGAAAATCTCAAATTTATGCAAGTTTTGGTTACTTAAGTGTGCGGCTATAAGCACTGCAGTTTTGGCTATCCACACTCAATTTGTACGAGTTATTACGCTCCTTTTGGAAATACTGTCTTGTATATTCATTTTTAGGAAAAATGTTCAACACGAAAGTTGTAAATCTCGTCGAGATCTACAACTTTCGTGTTGAACACTTTTCTTAAAAATGCATGTACAAGTCGTATTTCCAAAAATTCGCTATAGTTATGCCCATATTTCAATCAGAGTGACAATACGTCTTGTGTGTGCATTTTTAGGAAAAGTGTTCAACACGAAAGTTGTAGATCTCATACAACCTCGATGAGATCTGCAACTTTCGTGTTGAACACTTTTCCTAAAAATAAATGTACAAGGCGAATTTCCAAAAGACGCGTAATAACTCGTACAAATTGAGTGCGGATAGCCAAAACTGCAGTGCTAATAGCTATCTTACATCTCACTGCGAGCTAATAGCTATCTTACATCTCACTGCGAACGATTTCGAAAATCACCAAAAATAGCAAATATGATAGGAAATATATACTGGTTGATTCATTGTGGCACATGAATAATGTGGACACATGAATTGAAGCAACTTGATGAAATATGATGATAGAAATTTATAAAATTACAGCTGGACTGGCTATATGATTTTGCATAGCATATGTTATAAATTGTGCTATAAAGGAGTAAATTGTGGGGTTGTCATCCACTTTGATTTTCAGCTAATTTCAAACATAACCCTTTCCCTCGGGGCTTTGGTCGTTCGGATGCTCCAAGAGGAGTCGCAGTGAGATCTTGTCGCAACACATTGAATATTTGAAGACAATTCTGCTACTTTCATTTTTGTTGGCAATAGTGTGATCCAATAGAAGTTGTAGATGTGACATTTGTGTCGATGAATTGTTACCACCAACGATCTTGGAACGATTACAAGTGTCCCCAAAAATTAGGCGATGATTTGATGAGTTTCATTTGACAACGATGGTCTAATAGAGATTGTTGGAGATGCAACTATCGGATCGACGAACCATCACCACGAGCAGTCTTGGAATGATGATTTCATGAAGCTTTGGAGATGATCATGACAACATTGAAGAGATTGTGGAATCACATGGAATGGAATCAAGTAAGAAGTTAGTCTATTCATTTCCCCATTGAAGAGATTGTTGTTGCTCTCTTCTCCTGAGCACACCCTGCCTAGGCAGCCGCGGTTCTGTCTCCATTGTCTCCTTCGCCGCGTCATCTCCTCCTCAGGTCATCCTCCGACGACTCTACTGACATTATGGGTTAGACCCATAACATAATTCAACGATGAAGAACAGGGGAGTTTCCAACTCAACCTATCTACCTCTGGGAAATGCAATCTTCTTATTTGATCACATTGCATTTTGTTCTCAAACCTATTACTTTTTAGATCTTTGTCAAATCTGTTATGGGCTTCGTGCCCGGTTATTATCTTTAATGTTTTATTATGCCTTCTTTCATTTGGTGTTATTGTCTATTGTCGTTATGCCCTAGTTTTTAATTCCAAGTGTTAAAGACTTATTTACAATTATGCTCCTTTGTAAGTCTATTTAAAAGACCTCTTGAGTCTTGTAATGGTAAACAAAAATTAGTCTCTTCTTCTCTTGTCTTGTTTATGAGATCTTGGTAGCTCTCTTCTCCTGAGCACACCCCGTCTAGGCAGCTGCGGTTCCTGCTCCACTGTACCCTCCGGTCACCATTGGTTACACGTACTCGACATTTTTGGCCAATTGAATTAAACTAAACAAATCATAAGAATATTAATAGAGGGTGAAGAAATATACATAAGATTTAAAATGAGAAAAATATCACATTTATTAAAATACCAAAAAAAAAGTTTAATATATTCGTGCATTAGAATTTGAACAACTGAATTAGAATTTGACCTTCAATTCTAATTTAAGGTCCCATTTCCAGCCAAATGAACGGACCCTCGATGAATGGCTTGGGGAGAAATAAAATTGGATAGTTGAGAGAACAAAATTATTATATATATTCTTTGTGGTTTAAAACCAAATTTTTCCATATGATATGAAAGTATGAATGATCTTTTTCTTGGTTTTTTTAATAACACATTTGAGAACAAAATATCGGCGTACGAAATGACGGGAAGAAAATACTTTATTAGGAAACCAGCGAAAAGATCAAAAAGTTTACAATATTACTCGTATTTTTAACATAGGATATAGGGGTAATATTTTAAATAGGTTTTGATAACATAGCTGAAAGGAGTCCCAACATTAATTTGTTTAGTTGGTTTGATCTTTCAAACTCATGTTCTGTTATTGGAGCCTTTAAAGTGTTTGGTGTATGACTATTCATACTTGATGAAAAACTTCAAAACCAAATTGGAGGGAATCCAAATTTTGGAGGGAACCTTTCATATATGAAAGGATGAACCCATTAGTCCTACCATGCTCCTATGTTTTCTAGTTTGCAAGTATATATGTATTCACTCTTTCTTACTTGTTCAAAAGAACATAAGGAGAAACTATAAACCACACGCGCGCATATACGCGTATCTCTTGCCTTTATTTACATTGGAAATATGCATCGTTTCTCTTCCCGATTATGTGCCTTCCAGTTATAACCATTAATATTTATTATGCCTTTAATATTGCCGTTATCGAGATCCTTTTTCGGCGATTCACTGCCTTCGTTTTATATATTCTCGTTCTTCTCAGAAAGATCAATACGCGGCTGCTCTCTCTGTTTTGTGACGTTCTTCTACGTTCTTTCTTTTCTTTACATTTGCTTCATCAAGTGGGAGTTCGGGTGCTCTGTGCTTCTTCGGTGTCCGCGCACATCAGAGCTTTCGGAATCTAGCCGGGTGTTGTACCTTGGAGGAGTGAGCATCGGTGAAAGCCCTGCTGGAGGGTGGTGCAACTTCTTTAGGGCAGTGATCACACGCCTTACCCAGGCTCGATTCTAAACTATAGATTACTCTCTTGTTTATTTTTCACACCTTCATGCAATCTTATTAACATTGCAATATTGCTGCTCTGAAAGTTTTTTTTATACCGGAAAATTACATTATTTTGAATATTAATACAGGAATATAGAATAATACTCCAACATGTTCTTCATGCTTCCACTTACCGGCCGTCAATGTTGACTTTCCAAGCCTCTCATGTGCTTCACATGCAAGGAAACTTCTAGGGAAATAGGCTAAAGCATGTGAAATGACTGTATAAATGGTTGGATTGTGGCTTGAAAACACACACCACCGGTTCTCATCTTGGAGAAAGAGGCTCTTGGAGGTGGATACACGGAGAAGAAGGCGATGAGGCTGTGGAGGGCTGCAATGAGTGTGGAGAGGCTGTAGTGGGGCAAGCAGCGCAGTGAGCAACGTGCTTACATGCGAGTAGGGCATTATTCCACGCCGACTTCTCCCGTGGTGGTGGTTGGTCATCTAACGACGACGAAGGTTTGTTAGAGCGAACCTTGTGCGTCCTTCTAAGGATTGTAGTCCAAGATCGTTTATCCACCCGCAGATCAAGCTAATTTGTCTCTTTCGCGGTGCACTTGTAACAGATTGGTACTTTCATCTCTCCTATTTGCAGTTTTTGATTAATTATCGTGCGTTGATTTTTCTCTAGATTATTGTGTGTTCTTTGTGCTCATGCGGTTATTGTGACTATCCAAGGAATTGTGAGAAATCCCAACAAGTGGTATCAGAGCTAGACTCGGTAGGAGATCGTGATTGAACGTTCTAGGAAGGGTTTGACTCTTGTCATGAACGACTAGGTTCTCTTCCCTCTCTTTCAGATCCGACCTTTGAACAAATCAGACCTAGTTTGCTGAAGACAGTCATGGCAGGGAAGAATATAGTTCTGGAGAGATTTTCAGTGGAGAAGTTTGATGGTGGCGGGAATTTTAGCCTATGACAGTTTCGAGTGAAAGATATGTTGGTTCAGCATGGTTTGATTCGAGTCTTGTAATCTTTATTACTATTTATAATATGTGACATGTATTGTGGTTGATTGTTAAAAAGTTTTAAATCTCTATTTATCCCTCCCTCTAAAGTAATTCCTAAGTATCATTCCACACTTTTAACCTTTTTACACTTTCTTTGTATGTAAATTTTGTTCGTATCCATGTCTGGCATTGTGAAAGAAGGGGTGCTAATATATCATACCTCATATCAAACAATTAATATCTTGATTCTCCAAGTATTGAAAAAGCATTCTCATAATTGGTCACATTTTCCATAGCTTCATTTATAAGTAACAAATCCTATGGGCTTCAAACTAAATTTATAGATATAATTTTAGTTTAGTTCCATGGTTATTCCTATCAGACTAATTCCATAAATAAGCAAAAATCTAACACATCTAGTTTACATACTACTTTATAATGAAAATGATCCAAGTAGACTTGGATTGCATAATCGACACACACACACGCACACACGCACACACGCACACACGCACACACGCACACACGCACACACGCACACACGCACACACACACACACAAAGATACCCTAAAGACTAAGTCTAGTTAAACACTTACAAACAAGAAACTATCATATTTTTAGTTAACAAACCTGGATAACATTTGTTGCTTTGGAAGTAGTACAATTAGTTTTTTTTAATCTTGTATAACATTAGATCTGTAAATGGCTTTTAAGGACTTTAATGCTCCTTTTTGTTTATTTTTCATTCCAAGCTTGAGGGGAGTTCAGAAAACTTCATATATCAAACCGATCGCAACCCAAAATGTCTGTGCGCCAACGAGAGAACAATTCCATTACAATTTATGATTCACCTTCAGAATAATATTTAAATAAAATGGCCAACAACTTAGTAAATGTGAACTTACTCCCCTCCTATCTCCACTATGTAGTTGGCATTTTCAAGTTTTGTACCTACTTGTACTCTCATCGATGTCTTACCTGAACGAGATGCTCTTTGTCAGAACTAAAGACAATGTGTTACACTGGTGCAACTGATGCAAATCTGCAAAGTCCACTCTGGACCGAAACAGGCGAAAATAAAAAAGAAAGAAAGAAGAAATGCGAATTATCATAGGTCTCTTTGTAGGACTCTTTGCAGGACTCTTCGTAGGACACTACTTACGACTCTTCGTAGGATTTTTCGTAGGACTCTTCTTGGGACTATTCACATGACTCTTCAAATGACTCTTCTTAGGACTCATTGTAGGGCTCTTCGTAGGTCTCTTTGTAGGACTTCTCGTAGAACTCTTTATAGGACCATACACCATGCCAGGAAACTTCTTGGCCTACATCCAATGCAGAACTCCGAATTATCTTTGGAAAGAAGATATCTGCTCAAAAGATGAGAAGAGTTGAGGGTGTTGGAACATGCATTCTACATCTCTTGGTTTGAGAATAACAAATACCATTATGTATTTGATCATGCTTGTCGTGTGTTTATAGTGTGCAGGAACTACTGGAACAATACCCCTATGTCTAGAATGCTGAATGGAGCCAAAACTTTGAAAAGAGAGCTAACGCCCGGTGGTGACGTTATCGTGTGTGGTAACTTATTGTCATGAAGGGAATAGCTTATCGCCGTGACGGAAATAACTTATCGTCGTGAAGGGAATAACTTATTGCTAAGAATGAATGTCGACGAAAAGGATTGTCGATGTGAAGGAAAAGCTAGCGCCTGACAGTAACGTTACCGTGAGCGGTAGCTTATCGTCGAGAAGAATGTCGACGAGAAGGAATGTCGTCGTGAAAGGAATGTCGGCGAGATGCCACGCGCACATCGAGCTAACACTACGTGTTAACACTTACTGTGGTGGGGTAGGGCCACATTCTGTCATGTTCTGCCACGACTACCACGGTTGTGCAAATTCAACCACATTTCTACATGATATGATAATGCCGACGACATCGATACCGCTGATGGTTGCTTCCAGGATCTATTTAAAGAGCGACTTCTCTCCTTATATTAGACGAATTCTTATCCTCCAAAGCCACAACTCCGAATTATCTGAGAGAGGCTTGTCTCCAGAAATCAAGAAAACTCCCTTGGGCGAACACGAAGATTGAAAGGAGATTTTGAAGGGGAAGTGCTACCACGTATATTCAACACGAAGGACGAACGCAACAAGAACACCGATTCATACATTGCCTTCGTCTTCACTTTCAGAAATCCTTGGGGAGTTTTCTCTTACATATTTAATATTTTATCTCTTTTGTTTTATCTTTTTTGTAATTGAAGTGGACAAATCGTTCGGGGAGAACGTCAGATTCCGGGAAGGATTTCATAGGAAATTCTCCGCGGTTGTTGGCAACTAAATCTTGCGAAACTTAAGGGGAATTCGTCGCGTGTCGTGGCGTCTAGGTCTAGGTTAAATCTAGGGGCGGTTTGAGGCCTTATATGAGAGAGAGACTAGAACCAACCAGTCCTTGGGAGAAGGGTCGGTATAGAAAGCGAAAAGGGATTTTTTATTTATCGCCTTGATCTTAGCATCATTGAGATCAAAATCTTGTAAACCTTATTATTGAAATAAAAAATCGTGTCTCAGTTTGTATTATTAAATTGATGAAATAAACTTATACTTTTATTTGTCTTATGATCTTGATTTTATTTCTACTGTAAAATATTTGAAAACAATATTTTATTTCTAAGCCTCACAGCAAAATTTATTGTAAGGTTTCTTTGTGTGCAATAACTCTGAGAATTCAATTTCTGTGAGCTAGCGCCGGGCGGTAGCTTCTAACGCCGGCGAGAGTGAAAAAATATTGTGTTGTGAACTTTGCCCAAAATGTTCCTGATTTGAATAAGTCATCAAGTTAAGGATAAACACACTATGTATTTGATGCATGTATTTAGTTGTGTTGATTTTAGGTATTAGATAGTGCAAGCCTAACATATGGATAGACTTAGTGTCATCAGACATAGTTTTGCCAATATAATCCCTCATTGTGTAAAACACCATGTTGACCAAAGATCTAGAATATGTTAGACTTGTCACTCACTCATAAACATCATGAAGAAAAGTCTAGAAAATTGGATAGAGCAAAAGATCAGAATTCAGGAAGATCGGAATTTGTCCAAATCAAATATCGTCTTGAAAAATTAGAGATATCAGTTTGATAACCTTAAGCTTTAAGGAATATTGTCTTGAAGATACTCAGTTAAAGTCTCAAATCATTTTGATAAGAAGGATCATGTTCGAACCAAAAATGCACCAAGTCCACACTTGCTCAAGATGGAGAAGGAGGGGGTGATTGTCGAGGTGGTCGGTTCCTTTGAGTCACGAGTGAAGGAGTGAGAGAGGAGAAAAAGAGATGGATGTGAGCAGAAAAGATGTCGCATGGGGAGACGGGAGCTGAAGGAGATCGCCTGATGAGAGGGAGATCACCCAGGCAAGGGTGAGATCGCCCAAGCAGGGGGGAGATGTTGTCGTTGTCTCAAAACTGGAGACCGCTCTAATCACTAGCTACAAGCTGGAAACCCTTCCCCGTCCTCTTTCTGGTACCCCTCCCCCTTTATTTATAGGCGCGGGGGCCTGCCCAAATGGGCAGGTACAGAAATAACGGGCTGCCCGGGAAGAACGAGACCGGCAGGGGAGATCGCCCGGCAGGAGACGAGATAGCCTGGAAGGGGCGCTCTCTAGGGAGACCGCCCAGAAGGGGAGCTCTCCAGGGAGACCGCCTAGAAGGGGAGCTCGCCAGGGAGACCGCCCAGAAGGGGAGCTCACCAGGGAGACCGCCCGGAAGGGGAGCTCGCCAGGGAGACCGCTCAGAAGGGGAGCTCGCCAGGGAGACCACCCAGAAGGGGAGCTCGCCAGGGAGACCGCTCTGAAGGGAAGCTCGCTAGGGAGACCGCCCGGAAGGGGAGCTCGCCAGGGAGACCGCACGGAAGGGGAGCTCGCCAGGGAGACTGCCCGGAAGGGGAGCTCGCCAGGGAGACCGCCCGGAAGGGGAGAGACCGCATATGATCTGCGAAATTTCCTGGTACCTGAAAAAGGTCAGCTTGGAGAGGATCGCCGATTTCTGGGTAAACAAAATCCCGCATTTTTTCAGGTTTTGAAAAAACTTTGAAAAAATAGTACTTACCCACGAGAATCGAGATCCACCTTTTCTGTCAGGACAAAAACATGCGTATAAAAGATTACAAGTACCTATGGGAACTTGCTAGTGCCTGAAGAGAACTGGCGAACACCTGCTTATCTCTGCAAAAGAGTAATCAAGGTAGGTATAAAAGGAACATGTTATGCGAGTACCTGAAGAGAATTCGCGAGCACCTGCTTATCTCTGTAAAAGAGTAGTCTAAGCAGGTATAAAAGAAACGTATAACGTGAGTACCTGAAGAGGACTCGCAAACACCTACTTATCTCTATAAAAGATATGAAGAACAAGTATATAAAACATAGAATACACGAGTACCTAAAGGGAACTCGCAAAACACCTATATATCTCTGCAAAAGATATGAAGAACAGGTATATAAAACATAGAATACACGAGAACCTGAAGAGAACTCGCAAAACACCTGTATATCTCTGCAAAAGATACGAAGAACATGTATATAAAATATAGAATACGCGAATACCTGAAGGGAACTCGCAAAACACCTGCATTTCTCTGCAAAAGATATGAAGAACAAGTATATAAAACATAGAATACGCGAGTACCTGAAGGGAACTCGCAAAACACCTGTATATCTCTGCAAAAGATATGAAGAACAGGTATATAAAACATAGAATACGCGAGTACCTGAAGGGAAATCGCAAAACACCTGTATATCTCTGCAAAAGATATGAAGAACATGTATATAAAACATAGAATACGCGAGTACCTGAAGGGAACTCGCAAAACACCTGTATATCTTTACAAAAATATGAAGAACAGATATATAAAACATAGAATACGCGAGTACCTGAAGGGAACTCGCAAAACACCTGTATATCTCTGCAAAAGAAATGAAGAACAGGTATATAAAACATAGAATACGCGAGTACCTGAAGGGAACTCGCAAAACACCTGTATATCTCTGCAAAAGATATGAAGAACGTGTATATAAAACATAGAATACGCGAATACCTGAAGGTAACTCGCAAAACACCTGTATATCTCTACAAAAGATATGAAGAATAGGTATATAAAACATAGAATACACGAGTACCTGAAGGGAACTCGCAAAACACATGTATATCTCTGCAAAAGATATGAAGAACAGGTATATAAAATATAGAATACGCGAGTACCTAAAGGGAACTCGCAAAACACCTGTATATCTCTGCAAAAGATATGAAGAACATGTATATAAAACGTAGAATACGCGAGTACCTGAAGGGAACTCGCAAAACACCTATATATCTCTGCAAAAGATATGAAGAACATGTATATAAAACACAGAATACGCGAGTACCTGAAGGGAACTCGCAAAATACCTGTATATCTCTGCAAAAGATATGAAGAACATGTATATAAAATATAGAATACGCGAGTACTTGAAGGGAACTCGCAAAACACCTGTATATCTCTGCAAAAGATATGAAGAACATGTATATAAAACATAGAATACGCGAGTACCTGAAGGGAACTCACAAAACACCTGTATATCTCTGCAAAAGATATGAAGAACGTGTATATAAAACATAGAATACGCGAATACCTGAAGGTAACTCACAAAACACCTGTATATATCTACAAAGATATGAAGAATAGGTATATAAAACATAGAATACACGAGTACCCGAAGGGAACTCGCAAAACACATGTATATCTCTGCAAAAGATGTGAAGAACATGTATATAAAATATAGAATACGCGAGTACCTGAAGGGAACTCGCAAAACACCTGTATATCTATGAAAAAGATATGAAGAACATGTATATAAAACATAGAATACGCGAGTACCTGAAGGGAACTCGCAAAACACCTATATATCTCTGCAAAAAATATGAAGAACATGTATATAAAACACAGAATACGCGAGTACCTGAAGGGAACTCGCAAAATACCTATATATCTCTGCAAAAGATATGAAGAACATGTATATAAAACATAGAGTACGTGAGTACTTGAAGGGAACTCGCAAAACACCTGTATATCTCTGCAAAAGATATGAAAAATAGGTATATGATGACAAGTAATAAAAATATGTCAGGTACCTGAAATAACTTTGCTGATACTTATTTTTATCCATGTTTGAAGTGTATAAGAAAGACCATCTCATTCATGGATGATATGAACGCTTATTAATAATCACTTGCTTTGATGTTTGCTGAAGTAATATCTCTGTGTGAAGAAGGGAGATAACACTCATGTCTGTAGAAGGAGAAAACCAACATTCTAATATCCATATATTCACACGTTCCCAGAAATATGAGCATAACTGATATAGCTGGATGATTTTTGACATTGATGATTATAATATTGCTAATTATATCACGTTGGTGGATGCCCAACTCAATATATGATTTGCGAAATCTGAAGTCATAAAAAGATTAATCATGAAGCCTATAATTCCAGAAATCCAGGAATCCCGACATGAAGAAAATATGGGATTTTATGGTACCTGAAGAATTAGTACCTAACAAATAATTACATAATCATTTGGTAGTGCATTGTGATACATACTAAAATTAGTCTGTATCTCTTGCAAGCGGTATCACAACATCTAACATCAGTTGTTAGTAGTCTATCACAATCAATCCATTATCAAATGGAAACATCTGTATTCAAGCAAAGGAAGTCGATTAACTCAACACAGATATCATTGCAATTAATGATAATCAATCATAGAGGATTGGAGAGAGAAAGAAAGAGAAGGAGAGAGAGATGGGGGTTGGGCTACCACTGCACATCTGCGAATAATTCTAGCGAGATGTGCTCTTAGTGGGTGTTACAACCAAAGAGAATAATCAGAGGTGATATTTCCACCCTTCATACTAAACAACATGCGACGGTCTTAAATGCTCCAGACTGCCCCCTAAAAAACCTCAGGCGCCGGTCTTAAATGCTCCAGACCGCCCCTTAAAAAACCTCAGGCGGCGTTCTTAAATGCTTCAGACCGCCCCATAAAAAACCTCAGGCGGCGGTCTTAAATGCTCCAGACCGCCCCTTAAAAAGCCTCAGGCGGCGGTCTTAAATGCTCCAGACCGCCCCTTTTAAAAGCAGAAAATAATTAATGTAAAGAAAGAGCTTAAGACATAACTGAATAAACATATGCAGTGAAAAGTATGGCAGTGAATCTGGATATGACGTCTGATATATCTGACTTCCGAGAGGATCTTCGTGACGATAACTGCTTGGTAGGACTTGATTACTACTATACTTATTACAAGTAAAGCTAAAAATGGAGAGATTTAGAAAAACTCCAACCAAATGAGAGATATGAAACAAGAAATAAAATGACATTTTATCTCATCTCTATTCTATGCACTTCTTTTATTGAATGAAAAAACCCTTTGCTTGTAAAATTGCTTCTGGTGGAGGATAAACTGTCAGATTATTGAGCAAGATAGTCTTGTAACTTTCCTGCTTCCCATAGTTCATCTACTAGCTTCCAAAGAGCTCGACAATGTTCTGTATCATGACCAATGTATGCGTGATATTTGCGGAAGAGTTCTCCATGACGATACTTGGCCTTTGATTTCATAGGGCGAGGAACTCTACACTCTGTCATATCCTGAATGGTCATAAGAAATTTTTCCATGGGAATATTAGGCTGAGTATACCCTCCTGGATAATTCTCGGTTTTAAGTGTCCTCGGATTGAAAGACTGAATAGGTCAGGCTTCCACAAATTCAGGTTATGCATTTTGATGTGGATGTTGAGTAGATCTATTCTGAGGAAAGGAGTAAGATTTGAAGCTTTTATCTTGCGGGAAATTTCGTGCCGAAGACAGATGTTGATAATAAGAATTCCTTTTCCATTGTTGGGTTCTTTGATTCAGATAAGAAGCATAATTAGGATTTGCTGTCTCTCCTTCAATAAATTGATTTGCTATTCTGATAAGATGCCCATAAGTCTCAGGTTCATTTCGGGTGACTTCAAATTTGAGAGGAACTTCTTGTAATTCATTTATCAAGGCGATTTTATACAAGTCCTGATTAACATCAACAATTTCAAGAATTTCCTTTTGGAACCTGTCAACAAATTGAGCAAGAGTCTCAGTATCTCCTTTCTTGATCTGAAAAAGAGCTGCTGGGCCTCTCTTTCGCTTCCTCGAGGTAGAAAACCTCAAGAGAAGTGCTCTTCAAAGATCAGCGAAGCAAGTTATCGATTGAGGTGGCAGTTTGTAAAACCATTCTCTAGCTTGTCCATCAAAGGATATAACTAATAATTTGCACTTAATCCCATCTGAAATAGTCCTTAATGAGATAGCAGATTCGAAGGCTTGAAGATGGCTGATAAGATCTTCTCCTCCCGAGAAGACAGGAAGATGGGGCTATCTAAAATCATTAGAAACATACTCTGAACGAACTCTGTTTGTAAAGGGAGAAGGCTCCTCTAATTCAACAATAACATGAGTTGAATGATAAGAACAGTTATCCTGAAAATTCAGCACTTCTGCTGGTTCTTTCTGGGCAACTGATCTGAAGTAGTCATGACAATTAATTGTGAAATCCTCAAATTGAGATGGTAGAGGAGTGATCGGATGTTCAAAAACTTGCAGGAGGAGGCGGAGCCTCCTCAAAAGGAGCTTGGGCGAACTTGCGGTCAGCCATGGCTAGTCGCGCGCACAAAAACAAAAATTGCCGAAATGGATGAAAGAGAAAAACTACGATAACTTCTAAAAGAAGTTAAATTTGGGCAATCTGAGGGCGCAAAACAAACTCGAACTGGTAAACCTGTTCGCCATTGGATGGACGGCTTCGAGCCGGCCCCGAAAAGCTACTGTGGGCTAAAAATGGACAAATAGATCAAAAGTTATGGTTGTTTTAAGATCGGGTGTCATTCTCGGCAAAATTCCACATCTTCATCGCAACTGCTGTTCATCAACCACTCAAGATCTGAAGGTCGCGTGTTATATGTTCGAACCAAAAATGTACCAAATCCACACTTGCTCAAGATGGAGAAGGAGGGGGTGATTGTCGAGGTGGCCGGTTACTTTGAGCACGAGTGAAGGAGTGAGGGAGGAGAAAAAGAGATGGATGTGAGCAGAAAAGAGGTCGCATGGGGAGACATGAGTTGAAGGAGATCGCCTGATGAGAGGGAGATCGCCCAGGCAAGGGTGAGATTGTCCTAGCAGGGGGGAGAGTTCTCCGCGGTCTCAAAACTGGAGACCGCTCTAATCACTAGCTACAAGCTGTGTGAAATTTTTCCGGACCTTGTGAGAGCAAGCAGGAATAACAACTAGAGTTACAAGCCAAAACAACCAGAAACAATTTGGGGCAAACAATTGATCTTTATTGATTTTCTAACTTCAGTTACAGGGCAAGACATGCTTGACGAGACATGATTTCGTCAGCACAACACTCCAGAACCAATACAGAGAAGAAATACTGAAAGACTTCAGACCGCACAACCCGCGCGACCTCTCTTGCACAGACCGCGCGAACTCCCTTGCGATCTCCTCCTGTTGCTAGACCGCAACACCCTGCCGACCTCAGACCACCACCAAACCGCTGCACAGACCGCTCCCTTCTTTCGACCTCCTGATCTTCCCAAACTCCAGCAACACAACTCCAAGCCGCAGACCGCCCGAACACTTTCAGAGGAAGAGGTGATCGCTGCTGCCCGCACTATCCGCAGAAGCTGCACAAGAAGAATTCGATCAGAGACCGCCCGGTCAGAAAACACAGACCGCAAGAAAGACGCGAACTCAGCTTACACTTGGTGTGTTCTTCTTTTGCTGCAACAGTGGCTCCGTATTTATAGGCGTGAGACCTGATCCAGTCACCACCCTATGAGATAGAGTCACCACCCATCAGACCGCGCGACCTTACCGGTCAACCCGCGCGATCACTGCAACCCTCCTGCTTCATTTTGGTGAGCGCCGACTTCACTCCAGACCGCGGGAGATCGCTACTCCCTTGGTCTGAACACGACTCCACACGGAGATCGCCAGACCGCCTAGAAGTCACCCACCACCTGTGTTCGCCTGAGACCGCAAACACAGCCAGCTCGCCCTCCTGGTCTCCTCCTGAGACCGCGAACTGAGACCGCGCGACTAAGAATGACTTAGTCCGCGAACTCCTTCAGAACCCTCTGGAAAGCCACCAGACCGGATTCAAGAGCCAACCCGTGCGGTCACGCCAGACCGGCACGTCCTTGAAGAGAACAACTTGTCACGCGGTCAGAGACAGACCGCGCGACCCTGAGGAAGATCACCCGCCATGCGGTCACAGCCAGACCGCACGACCTCCACCTCCAGCAGCCCTTGGACCAGACCAGCGGTCAACCCCGGAAGCCACAGCTGACCAATAGAACAGACCGCCATTGTCAGACCGCCAGACCGTGCGGTCACGCCAGACCGCCCGGTCACTTCCCAGACCGCCCAGGTCCAAAAGCCTCCTCCACTTCCACTTCAATAATTTCAACACTCCCCCTTGAAGTGGGAAGTGGAAACTAGCCCAAGTAGCTCCCTTAGCCGTGTGAACGGCCCCTTTGCCAGCGCCTTTGTGAAGATGTCTGCGACATTGTCCGCACTCCGCACATGCCCGACCGAAAGAGATCCCTCCAGCACCTTCTCCCGTATGAAGTGATGCTCGATCTCGATGTGCTTGGTCCTCGCGTGACAAACTGGATTGGTTACCAGTTTGAGAGCACTCTCGTTGTCACCGCGTAGCAGAGTCGGCTCCCGAACCTCCTTATGGACGTCTCCCACCAACCTCCTAAGCCAGATGGCTTCCTGAGCTGCCAAGGCCGAAGCCTTGTATTCCGCTTCCGTGGTAGAGACTGACACGGAATCTTGTTTCTTGCTGCACCATGAAATAGCTGTGGGGCCCGCCATGAAGACGAATCCAGACGTCGACTTCCGATCATCCGAATCTCCCCCGTAGTCAGCATCCATGAACCCGTGCACCTTGAAGTCCGCATCCCTCCGGTACAGGAGACCCATGTCCGAGGTCGCCTTGACATACTTCAGAATGTTCTTGGCCGCTAGCAGATGAGGTACCCGTGGCTCCGCCATATATCGACTCACTCTGCCAACTGCATATGCAATATCCGGCCTCGTGATCGTCAGATAAATCAAGCTCCCAACTAGAGCTCGGAACACCAACGGATCTTGCATGATCCTTCCCTCATCCTTCCGAAGCTTCATAGCCTTCTCCAGAGGTGTGGAAGTGCACTTCCCTTCCTTCATGCCGAATCGTTCCACGATCCGCTCCGCATATCCGGCTTGGGTCACCAGCACTCCACCTTCCTTCCTCTGCACCTCAAGTCCAAGAAAATGGTGAAGCTCACCAAGATCCTTCATCTCGAACCTGATAGATAGTTCAGCCCGAAGCTGTGCTACCTCCTCCTTCGAGTTCCCCGTCACGATCATATCGTCAACATATAGCAGCACGATGACCTGAAGCTCCCCTCTCTTCTTGACGAACAAGCTTGAGTCCGAGTCTGAAGCAACAAATCCACAGA
Source organism: Dactylorhiza incarnata (assembly GCA_033032865.1). NCBI lineage: Eukaryota > Viridiplantae > Streptophyta > Magnoliopsida > Asparagales > Orchidaceae > Dactylorhiza > Dactylorhiza incarnata. The sequence continues at coordinate 279,829 of JAWHQI010000162.1, forward strand.
ATAGGAGATATTCTGCGATCTTCCCGTACCACGCCCTCGGCGCTTGCTTCAACCCATACAGGGCCTTCTTCAGCTTGCAGACATGCTCCGGAAAATCTTCAGACACGAAGCCTGGAGGCTGGACCATGAAGATATCCTTGTCAATCTCTCCGTACAAGAAGGCGTTCTTGACGTCGAGCTGCCAAATCTTCCATCCACTGAACGCCGCCAAGGCAATAATAAAACGAACTGAAGTCATTTTTGCCACCGGACTGAAAGTCTCCTCGTAGTCTTCACCGTATTGCTGCGAGAACCCCCGAGCTACAAGGCGAGCCTTGTACCGCTCGATACTACCGTCAGCCTTCTTCTTCAGCTTGTAGACCCACTTGCATGTAACAGGAGTGGTGCCCTTAGGCTTGGGCACAAGAGACCAGGTCTCATTCTTCTCAAGAGCTGACATCTCTTCTTGCATTGCAACATCCCACTCCTTCACGCCTCGGGCCTTCTCAAAGCTAGACGGCTCCCTCTCATCCAAGGGACCAGCAAAGAAACATGAGACAAAGCTCACTGCGTTTCCTCCTGTATAGCGATCAGGGGCGATGATCGCTCGCTTCGACCTCCTCAGCTCCTTCCCCTGAACCGCATTATCTCCAGCTGCTTCTTCCCTAGCTCCACTTCCAGACGTGTTAGGAGCATTGCTCCCCCTGCTCCATGAACCAGAAGCCCCCGTCTCGGAACTAGAAGGAGATGGACCACCTGGTGACACAGGTAGCTCCACCTGAAGATTTTCCACAGCTTTCTCCGGCACTTCCACCCTGCTTTCTGGTAGCTCCACACCAGAAGACCCCTTGTAAGATGTCACCTCATCGAACACGACGTCGTGAGATACAACAAATCTCCGCGTCTCCGGGTCCATGCACTTCCACCCTTTCTTCCTCTCATCGTATCCCACAAAGACTAGCTTCCTAGCCTTCGCTTCTAGCTTTGTCCGAAGAGCATCAGGGATGTGCACGTAACAGGTGGAACCGAACACCCGAAGGTGTGCCACGCTTGGCTTCTCCTTGAACATCATCTCATGCGGGGTCAACATGTTGATGGGGCTCAGAGGCATCCTGTTGATGACGTAAGCAGCACAAGACATTCCCTCCGCCCAGAAGGACTTTGGGATACTCTTAGCATGCAGCCAACACTTGCAGGTCTCCGTCAGATGACGGATCTTCCGCTCTGCAACACCGTTCTGCTGTGGAGTATGTGCACAAGTAAGCTCCCTCCGGATGCCTGCCTTCCTGCAAAAACTGGAGAACTCAGCAGAGGTGAACTCTCCTCCGTTGTCCGTCCTCAGCTTCTTGATCCGCAGATTCAGCCGACCTTCCACGAGCTCCTTGAACTCCACAAACTTGGCAAACGCTTCCGCCTTCTCCTTCAGGAAATATACCCAGACATATCTGGTGTAATCATCGATCAACACCAGCATATACCTGCTGCCTCTGAGGCTTGGGGTAGCAGTAGGTCCCATCAAGTCACCGTGGATGCACTCCAACGGCACACTACTCCTTGTCTGCGACTTGTCAAACGGTAGTCGATGAGACTTGCCGAACTGACATCCCGCGCAAACATGACCTTCTCCGTAGGAAGATAGACTTGGCAGGCCCTTGACCAGACCTCTCACCGCCATAGCTTTCAGCTTGTCCATACCTACGTGCCCCAACCTCTCATGCCATATAACGGAACCATCATTCGTCTTCATCTTGTCGACGTAGGAACTTGTTGATAAAACAAACAAGTCCTTTGCCCGTCTCCCGACATGGACGACCTCGGCCTTTACGGCCTCTACATTTCGCAGAAATTTCACTTCTGTCGGGCCGAACATAACGTGATACCCAGCGTCAACAGCGTTGGTCACGGAGAAGAGGTTTTTCTTCATCCCGGGCACATGATAGACACTCTTCAAGGTAAGTGGCCCTCTATCACTGCCCAAAGAAACAACCCCCACCTTCTCGACTGGATGCACAGTATTATCAGCGGTGATGATAGCATTGTTACCTGTATAGGGTTATGCTGATGAAAGCTTCGACTCATCTCCGGTGAGGTGATGACCACACCCCGAGTCCACGATCCAGTCCTCTTGATAGTTGATAGTAGCCGAGGCTTCAACCGAAGCCGAGAAGGCTCCTCCCCATCCTCCATCAATGTGCCTGGCCTCCACTTCCACCTTTCCAGCAACATGCCCCGATTGAGTAACAACTGGGCATTCCTTCTTGAAGTGCCCAACCTTCCCGCACTTGAAGCATCTCGGACCTTCCCCCTTCTTCTTCCCGTCAGCCTTGGGAGCATACCCCCTTTCCTGCTGTCCAGAAGTTGAAGGCCCATAGCCTCCCGCGATCTTTTTCTTCTTCTCCCACTTCTTCTTTTTCCCTGAGAAGAGCACCTCGCCGTCTCTCCCAGTCACTGACACTCCCGCCATCTGCCTTGCCAGACTTTCCTGCGAAGCTAGCAGATTCTCCAGCTCTAGCAGAGACGGCTGATTTGCCCATCCCTGCACTGACGTCACAAAGGCAACATATTCCTTCCGCAGGCCGCGGATGATGTGCCTCTTCAGCTTCGCCTCAGAGATAGGCTCATCAGGATCCAGTGCTGATATCTCAGCGCAGAGGTTCTTCATCTTCAGAAAGAAGTTTGAGATAGAAAGATCACCCTGAGCCGACCTTGCCAGCTCATTCTCCAAGAACTGCAGCCTCGCCACATTCTTCTTGTTAAACAGCCCATCCAGGGCTCTCCAGATCTCGGCAGCTGATCCACACCCTAAGATGTGATCAAATAATTCCGGTGAAATGGCACGCTTCAAGGTGAACTCGGCTTTAGCATTGGTCTTTCTCCACGCCCTCACAGCCGGACCATTATCACCTGCTTCCGTTGCCTTCACCTCTTCAGTTGCATCTCCTCCAACAACCTCCCAGAGGTCCTCCCCTAGAAGATAGCTCTGCATACATGACCTCCACTTCTTAAAGTTGGTCGAAGTAAGCATATCAATCCCAAGACCTCTTGCAAATCCGCCTTCCATTGTTTTCCCTCTGGTTCCTTCTTCACAAAGGCGATGGCTACTCTTAAGTTATTCACTGCTCTAACCACTCCAACCTAGCTCTGATACCATGTGAAATTTTTCCGGACCTTGTGAGAGCAAGCAGGAATAACAACTAGAGTTACAAGCCAAAACAACCAGAAACAATTTGGGGCAAACAATTGATCTTTATTGATTTTCTAACTTCAGTTACAGGGCAAGACATGCTTGACGAGACATGATTTCGTCAGCACAACACTCCAGAACCAATACAGAGAAGAAATACTGAAAGACTTCAGACCGCACAACCCGCGCGACCTCTCTTGCACAGACCGCGCGAACTCCCTTGCGATCTCCTCCTGTTGCTAGACCGCAACACCCTGCCGACCTCAGACCACCACCAAACCGCTGCACAGACCGCTCCCTTCTTTCGACCTCCTGATCTTCCCAAACTCCAGCAACACAACTCCAAGCCGCAGACCGCCCGAACACTTTCAGAGGAAGAGGTGATCGCTGCTGCCCGCACTATCCGCAGAAGCTGCACAAGAAGAATTCGATCAGAGACCGCCCGGTCAGAAAACACAGACCGCAAGAAAGACGCGAACTCAGCTTACACTTGGTGTGTTCTTCTTTTGCTGCAACAGTGGCTCCGTATTTATAGGCGTGAGACCTGATCCAGTCACCACCCTATGAGATAGAGTCACCACCCATCAGACCGCGCGACCTTACCGGTCAACCCGCGCGATCACTGCAACCCTCCTGCTTCATTTTGGTGAGCGCCGACTTCACTCCAGACCGCGGGAGATCGCTACTCCCTTGGTCTGAACACGACTCCACACGGAGATCGCCAGACCGCCTAGAAGTCACCCACCACCTGTGTTCGCCTGAGACCGCAAACACAGCCAGCTCGCCCTCCTGGTCTCCTCCTGAGACCGCGAACTGAGACCGCGCGACTAAGAATGACTTAGTCCGCGAACTCCTTCAGAACCCTCTGGAAAGCCACCAGACCGGATTCAAGAGCCAACCCGTGCGGTCACGCCAGACCGGCACGTCCTTGAAGAGAAAAACTTGTCACGCGGTCAGAGACAGACCGCGCGACCCTGAGGAAGATCACCCGCCATGCGGTCACAGCCAGACCGCACGACCTCCACCTCCAGCAGCCCTTGGACCAGACCAGCAGTCAACCCCGGAAGCCACAGCTGACCAATAGAACAGACCGCCATTGTCAGACCGCCAGACCGTGCGGTCACGCCAGACCGCCCGGTCACTTCCCAGACCGCCCAGGTCCAAAAGCCTCCTCCACTTCCACTTCAATAATTTCAACAAGCTGGAAACCCTTCCCCGTCCCATTTCTGGTACCCCTGCCCATCTATTTTGGGCGCGTGGGCCTGCCCAAACTGGCAGGTCCAGAAACAATGGGCTGCCCAGGAAGCACGAGACCGACAGGGGAGATTGCCCGACAGGAGATGAGACTGCCTGGATGGGGAGCTCGCTAGGGAGACCGCTCGGAATGGGAGCTCGCCAGGGAGACCGCCCGGAAGGGGAGCTCGCCAGGGAGATCGACTGAAAGGGGAGCTCGCCAAGGAGACTACCCAGAAGGGGAGCTCGCCAGGGTGACCGCCCGAAAGGGGAGCTCGCCAGGGAGACTACTCGGAAGGGGAGCTCGCCAGGGAGATTGCCCAGAAGGGGAGAGACCGCACAGGATTTGCGAAATTTCCTGGTACCTGAAAAAGGTCTGCTTGGAGAGGATCACCGATTTCTGGGTAAACAGATCAGTTCAAGCTCATATATATCGTCTTGATAATACACAATTCAAGACGATATCGCTTTGACTGGGATGATCAGTTATACAAATATCATCTTGAAGAAGATCAACAAGATGGTTATCGTCTTGACTGAGCTAAAGTATTACACATCGTATTGATGAATAAAAATATTTATAGGGAAGGTATCACGCTAAGTAAAGATTGTGGAGATAAAGAAATATCGTTTGGAAGACCATCATTGAAGATGAAATTACTCTAAGTCAATTGTTGTCAAGACGAAATGAAATGTCGTCGAGAAGCCTACACGACAATTCAGAAGTATGTTGAGTTGAAAATGAATGTCCATACCATCTAGATATGGCTCCCCTGTTGCCAAAACAAACTTAGGACCTAAGTGTTAAGTCTTATTGTCTTGAAAAGCTGAAATGTCATCTTGATAAGCTTAACAATCAGCTTGAAGACAATGGTCGTGTTGAATTTAGATATCGTCTTGAAGACCACAAGTATCGTCGAGATAAGGTTTTATCTTCTTGATGACTTTACATCTTAATAGAAGTTAACTCAAAGTCTAAAAGAGTTAGTATCGGCTTGAAGCCTCAAATGTCATCGAGAAGAGATTAAATATTGTTGAGACAATGCAAATGTCATTGAGACAGTTCAAGTCAAAGAAATTCAAAGATTACCACTGCCTATTGCGCCAATCAGATCAAACCTTTAAGGAAAAGTATATCTGACATAAAGTATTCCTAGTTTCGACCGTTAAGAGTTGACTCTCATATAAATGCTGATAAGATATGAGAAGAAAACCCCAATCATAATAATCACAGATCTTCTGAACATTCGAAGTGTTGGTTGCAATAGAACAATGCTCACTTCAGTAAATCAAAAGGTTGCCGACAAGTTATTCAAAATCTGAGAACAAGAAGTTGAAGGAGATTTATTCAAGAATTATCCTATTCTCCTAGCTTGCTCCCAGTTCTTCATCCTCCATCATTTTCGAGCAAGGAAGTTCTCAGATCTCAAGGTGGTATAGATCTCTATTCTTTTAATTGGTATCAGAGCGAGGTTGTTCAAAAAAAAAAAGCCTACCAACTTGAACAATATCTACTAAGGGATATACTACTATCACCATGCATGCATGAGAGAATTACAAAGAGCTGAGCTCAATGAAAGTCCCCATCTATTTAGAAGAAAACTTTCCCATATGGAAAGAAAGAGTACTGTATATGGAAGCATCTGATCCAAGGATATCATCACAATAGAAGAGGGGCCCTTTGTCCCTATGAAAGCTTTAACCATAGATCCAACCAATTAGCAAATCCCTAAGAAATATAATGAAATGACCATTAATGAAATTGTCCTAGTCACCATGGAAAAGAGATCTAAGAACATCTTGGTCAATGCCATAGATGATTCAACCTATCAAAATCTGATTCACTGTAAAACTGCAAAGGAGAAGGTGGACTCCATAATTAATTAGCCACAATTTTTGAACCATGGCAAAAAATGTGTAGCTAAAAATCAATTTTCTAGTAGTGATTGTATTCATGGAAGGAACTGAAGTGGTTAGAGATGACATGAAATCTCTCCTCAACCAGGAATATGAAGCCTCCTGGCAGGATAAGAAGGACACTATCTCAGACTGCTATAAGAAGTTCTTCAAGATTGTGAATGTTCTCAGGACTTATGGAAGGGAATTCTCTAATTATGACCTAAATGACAAATTCTTGAGATCCCTCAATAAGGAATGGGATATCAAAATCTGTGACATCAAAGAAATGAGAAATCTGACAAGAATAGAGCTCCAAATTCTCTTTGGCAAGTTGCTGTCCCATGAACTGTAGTTGAATACCAGAAAGTGTGAGGAGGAAACCTCCAGATTATACTGTAAAGAGAAGTCTATTGCATTTAAGGTTGAAAGCTCTAGAAGGAGTAGAGAAGACTCTCCAGTCAACCAGGAGAGGGTTGCTAAGCAAGAAGAGTCTGAGTCCAGCACCTCAGTTTTAGAGTTGACTAATGGAGAACTCTTATTGTTCTCCAAGCAATTCAAGAAATTGTTGTTAAGAAGAAGATTGGACAAATATAGACCATCTTCTTCCAACTCCAGAAGATCTGATCATAACAATGACAGGTCCAGGCACAAACCAAAGGAAGACATGTATGATTCTAAACTGAGTAAACATTCTTTTGCTAACATTGTTTGCTACTGTTGTAAGAAACCAGGTCATGTAATAACTGAGTGCCCATCCAAGAGAAAGGAAAGGAAGAGTCCTGAAGAAAGGAGATCACATAAAGGAAAGAAGGCTAAGAAGAGCTTAATTACAAATAAGCACAAAATTTTGAGTGACAGTGACTCAAGCTCCTCAAAATCTGATGAAGAAGCCTACATTAGGCTTATGACTATGTCAGAAGAAAGTTAGGATGAGTCCAACTCACCTGCTCAGGTATTAATCAGAGCTCCCTTATCTGCTACTGGTTCTAAATCAGAAGTAGAACCTTGTTATGAGACAGGTTCTGAAAGATCATCCTCATCTGAGTCTGATCCTCATCAGTATGGTGTCTTGCTGGATGCTCTAAAAAGAAGCAAAAAACTTGTCAAGAAATCCTGAGGAGATTGAATCCACCAAGCTTGCTAAATATGAACTCCTTGAGAAAGCTGAGATGCTAGGTCAAGTGAGAGATGAATTCAACAAGCTAAGAGGGATCTCAAAGATCCAAATTGATACACTAAGTCAGAAAACAAGATCATAAAAGATCTTGAGGATAAGCTCCTCATTGAGCGGAAGCTTGTGGCTATATTTTCCAAACCACAAACTGTGCTGCCAAATATTGATAGTTTTTCTGCACCATCTAGAGGTGGTGTAGGATATACTGAGGAGGCAGACAAGGGCAAGGCTACCAAAGACAAGGCTATTTTTTTCAAAAGGTCATATTTCCTACCAATACCTATGATCATGATATCTCTTATAGATTTCTATCCAATGAGTGTTCTACTAGTGGAACTAAGCCACAAAACTCAAGGAATAGAGCAGACATTGAACTGAGTGCCTTCAAGGCACCTCATGAGGAAATCCAGATGAAAAATCATGGATCATTTGTGTTTGGCTCTACAACACCAATAGTAAAAGGAAATGGAATGGTTATTCCTCAAAGGCCTATCCCTAAGATGAATCATGTGACTATGCAACCCACCTTCCATCATGCACACAACCATAAGATTTATCTAAGAAATGCTAAGAATGCAGAAGCCTACTCTTCTGATCATCAACATCCTCACTTCACTCAGAAGAGGAGGTACAATAGATTTGAATGCTAGTGTTGTGGTAAATTTGGCAACTTTGCCATAAAATGTTGGTTCAATTCAACAATGCCTAGGGCAAAGAATATGAGGCTTTCTAATAGTGTTGTTATGAAGCATCCTGTAATTAGGACTAAAAAGAACTAATGACCAAACCTATTTGGATTCCTAAGGTAAGGTAATTTTATTTTGCAGGGATGTTCAAATGCCAATTAAATGCAAATATGGTACTTGGATAGTGGATGTTCCAGACACATGAATGGAATAAGAAGCCATCTAAAGGACTATACCCTATTGAAAGATGGACCCAAAGTAATCTTTGGTGGATCAAACAGAGGGGTAACAAAAGGCCATGGTATGATTACCAATGACACAGTCTCAATAACAAAAGTAGCTTATGTAGATGGGTTGCAACACAATCTCATAAGCATAAGTCAACTATGTGACAAGCAATGCCATTGAATTCCACAAGGATAAGTGCCTGATCAAAAAGCCTATTGATCTTGAGATTGTTTTAACAGGCACCAGAAGTGGAAATGTCTATTGCTTGAATTTCATTTGTTTAGATTCTTCTGAACCTATATGGCTAGTAGCAAATGAAAATGAGTCTTTTTGTGTACAATGACACAAGAGACTAACTCACTTGAACTACAAGGTAATTAACAAGTTAATCTCAGAAAACCTAGTAAGAAATGAACCCAATCTCAAGTGCATTAAAGATGGCTCATGTCATGCATGCCAAATGGGCAAGCAAACAAGGGCTACTTTTTAGAGCATTGCTCACAAGGACTCTACTGGGTGCATATATCTACTGCACATGGATTTGCTTGGTCCTATATGTTAATTCACAGTTTGGGAGGGAAGTCTTACACTCTTGTGGTAGTTGATGACCATTCTAAATTCATATGGGTATTCTTCCTTAAAAGAATGTCTGATACTTTGGACACCTTTGTGTCTTTTGTCAAACAAATCCAAAATGAGATGGATTGTACTAAGGTCAAAATCAGAAGTGACCATAGCACAAAATTTCAATTTGGAGCTATGATAGAATTCTGCAAATGTCAAGGTGTCTTACAAGAATTCTGTTATCCCAGAACTCCACAACAAAATAGAGCAGATGAGAGAAAGAATATAACCCTAATTGAGGCTAGTGGGACAATGCTAAATGACTCTTCATTGCTTAAATATTTTTGGGCTGAAGCAGTGAACACATCATGTCATGTACTAAATAGAGCCTCTATCACCAATGATCATAAGAAGACTCCCTATGACCTGATGAAAGGCAGAAAATCAACCTAATCCTACTTTAGAATCTTTGTGAGCAAGTGTTATGTCCTGAATAATGGAAAATCCTATTTAATTAAGTTTGCTGAGAAAAGCTATGAGAGTTTCTTTCTTGGATACAACTGCCATAATAAAGCATATATAGTGTTCAACAAAAAGACCCAAGTTGTACAAGAGTTAGTCCATGTTCTATTTGATAAGACTAGCCTGATACACGAGGGATGGTCTAGTTCTTCTAATGCTGCAGGTTCAGAATTAAAGATGGAGTCAACCATTGATGATAAAACTGGAGTCAATAAATCTACCCCACCAGATATGGATGAAGAGAAAGAGAATCAGTCACCAAAAGAAGTACAAGAATCTATAGAAGAAGTTTAGTAGGCTGAAACTAAAGCTATGGAGACTTCAAGAAGGCTACCAACTGCCAGCAGACATATGAAAGATCACCCAAGCATTCTAATTATTGGAGATGCAAACCAAGGTATCAAAACCAGAAGTAGAGTGCATAATGAAGCCATGTTCCTGAGATTCCAATCTCAAATAGAACCTAAGAAGTTTGAGGAAGCAAATGGAGATCCCTCTTGGATCATAACCAGGCAAGAAGAATTCAACCGGTTCAAAAGATGTAGAGTATGGAAACTGGTTCCTAGACCCCAAGGAAAAGTTGTGATTGGAACCAAATGGGTCTATAAGAATAAAATGGATGACAATGGTGTAATCATAAAAAAAAAGCAAGACTGGTTGCAAAAGGATACAAACAAGAAGAAGAGATTGATTTTGATCAAACCTTTACACATGTATCCATACTTGAAGCAATTAGACTATTCCTTGCATAGGCAGCCCACAAGGGATTCAAAGACTACCAAATGGATGTAAAGTCGGCATTTCTTAATGGTGATCTGAAGGAAGAAGTCTATGTAGAGCCTCCCTTAGGTTTTATCAATCCATCCTTTCCTGAACATGTTTATTTTTTAAGAAAAGCATTATATGGGTTGAAACAAGCACCTAGAGCTTGGTATGACACCATGTCTAGCTTTTTTATTGAAAACAAATTTTCAAGGGGGAAGATAAATAAGACATTATTCCTAAGAGAAATTAAGGGCAAGATATTGCTAGTTCAAATATATGTTGATTACATTATATTTGGCTCTACAGATGATAACCTTTGCAAAAAGTTTGCCAACCTGATGCTAGGGAAATTTGAAATGAGCAGCATAAGAGAGCTAAAGTACTTCTTAGGCCTACAAGTGAAACAGTCTGAAGATGGAATCTTCATCTCCCAAGCTAAGTTCACTAAGGAGTTGATAAAGAAGTTTAAAATGGAGAGTGCCTCCTTATTAAAGACTCTCATGAGATCAAATGTATCTCTGGACAAGGATGAGAAAGGTAAATCTTTTGATGAAACCATGTACAAATATATTATTAGCTCCCTGCTCTACTTAGCTGCTAGTGGGCCAGATATAATATTTGCTACATGTGTCTGAGCTAGATATCAGATGAGCCTAAGAAATCTCACTATTCTTCTACAAAAAGGATCTTAAGATATCTAAAGGGTACACCAAATCTTGGCTTATGGTACCATAGGAGTAATGATTTTGTACTATTTGGGTACTCAGATGCAGATTATGCAGGATGCAAAGAGGATAGAAAAAGAACTTTAGGCACATGCCATTTCTTGGGCAAAAGACTAATCTAATGGAGAAGCAATAAGCAAACCAGTGTAACCATTTCAATTGCTGAGTCAGAATACATCTCAGCTGGAAGTTGATGTGTACAACTATATTGGATACAAGATCAACTGGAAGACTACAATATCAAGATCAGCATAACAAAAATGTACTGTGACTCATCCAATGCAATTTCAATTGCTAAGAACCCTGTATCACACAGTAGGACTAAGCATATTAAAATCAGGTACCACTTCACCAGGGAGCATATTGAAAAGGAATATATCTGTCTTGCGTATGTCCCCACTGACAGCCTTTTTTACTTATTTACTTATATGACACAACTCGAGATTTCATTTAAATCAAAAAACATTTTGACATTACTTCCTGGATGAAACAAAGTCACTGGACTTTAATTCGTCTTGTGAATGGGCTAAAATAAAAATGAAAAGAGGCTTTCATTGCTATTCCTCCACCGGGGAGATATCATATACATTTTATATGAGTAGAAACAATAGGATGACTCAAAAATTTCTGTACGATAAACTTTGTACCGCACACATCACTTAGTGGGGATCCCAGAAAGTCACTTGAGCAAGAGTGACAAAAAATATGAAATAAAAGACGAAATGCAAAATGAAAAGAATTGGAGTTTGTTTGTACTGTGTCTGAAATACATTCTTTCACACTTTGATTGAATCTTTTTAGCTCTTGATATATACATATACCAAAATTTAACATACTTTTTTAAGTATAAACAGAGATGAAAAAAATGAAACAGAAAGTAAAGAATGTTTATTCTGACCCGCCTAAATGAATTTCATTTGTATGATGTATGAATATATATCCAATACATTATTCACATGTCAGGAACCCGATTTGAATAGGTGACACGAGGATTTTTAGTCCTAAGCTCTACCAACTGAGCTATCCCAACCATTTTCCATGCATCATCCTAGCAAAGTACTTGTATATATGTCAATGAAAAGAACTAAAAAAAGAAAGTCTTAACAAATTGGACATAGCCACCTTAATTTCTTAGATATTCAAAAAGAAGACTTTCTTTGATTCCTTGAACATATATGTTAATTTGTGCAGGTATCGTATCTATACAAATTAAATTGGATTGCAATTGGAAGAATATACGAAAATTTCTATTCGGATCCATTTGTGAAAGAACATAGTGAGGAAGTAAAATGGGATTTTTATTGGGGATAGAGGGACTTGAACCCTCACAATTTTAAAATTCGACAGATTTTCCTCTTACTCTAAATTTCATGGTTGTTGGTATTTACATGTAAAATGGGACTCTCTCTTTATTCTCGTCCGATTAATCTTCACAAGATCTATCAAACTCTGGAATGAATAATTTGATCACTGAATACACTGAATATTGGAATTCAATTCTTTTTTCAACTTCAATGAGAGTTGATTCACAATAACTCTTCAATTTTTCGTAGTCTATCATTTTAATCAATATAGAATAGAAATAGGGGGTTTCTACAGAACCTTATTCTATACTCATACAAATACACTTCTACTATTATACTATCTATTAATATACTAATAGTAGATAAGATATAAGATAATAGTTAGATGTGATATAAATAAGAAAGAAATGCGATGAATCATTTGCTATGTCAGTATCTAGACATATGTTTTAGGTATATGAGATTATCCTTTCTTTTGATATAAGGATTTTAGCTACTATTCTAACATAGTCAATTTCATTCGTTAGAACAGCTTCCATTGAGTCTCTGCACCTATCTCTTTTTATTCTCATTTTCCATTTTTTTAGATTTGGCTCAGGATTGCCCATTTTTAGTTCCAGGGTTTCTATGAATTTGGAAGTTAACACTTAGTAGGTTTCCATACCAAGGCTCAATCCAATCAAGTCTGTAGCGTCTACCAATTTCTCCATATCCCCCGTTACTTTGAAAAAAGAATCCATTTGTAATTCTATCCACCTCTTTCATTGATCTTGTCACTAAGGAATTCATTAGGTAATGATTCCTATTGTTTTCAATCCGAATGATTCTATCATTGAGGTTAAAGCATCGCATTTGTAATGCGATGGTCATCGGTTCGATTCCGATAGCCGTCTCTTTTTCTTTCGATGACTGAAAATCTCTACTATCACTTTCTCTAAATGTAGGGTCACCAATCTATTATGTCATGGTAACTTGCAGCTATAGCTATGAATAAAAAAGTTGACTAGAACAATTATATCTCTACAGAAGAAATCGGAAAGTGTAGTTTTACTTGAATTTACTATATATACAAAAAATCTAAATTTTGATAAAATTGATTTTATTGAGTTTTGTTTTGCGGATCTTTTAGTTCAGTCTGAATTTATATTTTTTTGTCAAATGAAATTGAATAAAAAAGGAGCCATTATATGTCTCGTTACCGAGGAACTCGTTTCACAAAAATACGCCGGCTGGGGGCTTTACCAGGACTAACTAGTAAAAGACCCAGATCCAGAAGTGATCTTCAAACCCAATTACGCTCTGGAAAAATATCGCAATATCGTATTCGTTTAGAAGAGAAACAGAAATTGCATTTTCATTATGGTGACAGAGCGACAATTAATAAAATATGTGCATATTGCTGGAAAAGCCAAAGGGTCAACATGCTGGGTTTTACTACAACTACTTGAGATGCGTTTGGATAACATAATTTTTCGATTAGGTATGGCCTCGACCATTCCTGGAGCCAGACAATTAGTTAACCATAGACACATTTTAGTTAATGGTCATATAGTGGATATAGCATGTTATCGTTGCAAACCTCGAGATATTATTACTACAAAGGATAAAGAAAGATCAAAAGCTCTGATTCAAAATTATCTTGTTTCATCCCTCCACGGGGAATTACCAAACCATTTGACTATTGACTCCTTACAATATAAAGGAGTTGTAAATCAAATAATAGATAGTAAATTAATTGGTTTGAAAATAAATGAATTGTTGGTCGTAAAATATTATTCCCACCAGCTTTTTTTATTCCCGCCAGACTTGATTCTAACGAAAATAAAAAAGCAAGGTTCATACAATTTTGACTCCTTTCGCTGAAGTAAATGGAGTACCTTGTGCCCTGCCTAATTCACGTATCACAAATGGATCGGCAATAGGATTGAAAGTGCACAGTGTGCCTCTGAGAATCCTCTAGAGGGGGGTGAATAGAGATTTAAATAATTTTTCTATCTTAACTGTACGTACAATAAAACTTACTAAGGTGTTATGCACTCAAACCAAAACCACAGGCAGAATAAATAAAATAAAGATTGCTGAAAGTAAATGTTGAGAAAGTAAATGGGACAGCACAGAAAAGCACATCACAGACATAAGGAATTTTATAGAGGTTCCCCAAAATGTGGGTACTCCTCTTTTCTACCACCTGGTAGGAATGCATCACCTGTGCCTGAGTCTTTTGATAAGGAGACTCTTAAAACCAAAAATCTTTTGATAAGGAGATCTTGAACCACAGATCTTTTGATAAGGAGATCTTGAACCACTGAATCCTTTGACAGAGGGATTCTTAAAACTCTTTTATAGTTGAGAAAAAAGATGAAGGAAAGGAGGAAGAAGCAGTGGGAAGAATTCTGCTATCAGAATTCTAATGAAGCCTTCTGCTTCAGTTTTCTATTTTCTGGATCTGCTAAAGATGAACCCCTGCTTTTGATAGAGATGATTTGCAGAGGTTATGAGCTTCAGATCCTATCTCTTTCTTCTATTGAAATCTGGCTGCTATATGATATTTGATGAAGAGCAGCCTTCTGTATTTCACTGTACTGAGAGAGAGCAGTTCTTGTTATTCACTATCTTTTTAGGGTTCCAGGAGGAAGGAGAAGAAGAAGAACCATAATCAACAAGATTCAGAATATATGTTGAATGCTCTAATTTCTTCTTTCTAATCTTCTTATTTATTATACATCCTTTAATTTGAATTCCTTTCCTCTTTTAGAGTGTGCTGACAATTTCTCTTCCTTTCCTCATTTGTTCACGGCTTGTCTGCCAACTGTCTTGATCCTTTCCAAGAAAGCTTTTGTTGTCTTCTTTATTGCTACTTTCTATTCTAGGCCATAAATGAGCCACTGTAGAATGGTCTTCAGTACTATGGGCCATGAGAGAGAGTCCTAAAATGACAGCTGGAAAGGTTTCCTTTTCAGACTGTATTCGATGTTGCATCGATTTCTCTTTCTCTCTTATCGACGCACCTTCGAGTTCTTGTAGAAGCAGCTTGGAATTCCTTCAAGCTCTGGTTGAACTAAGGTATCGACGTTACGTCGATTACTTATCGACATAGCCGTCGAGTTGAAGACTTGACTCTGAACTTCATCATCTGCGTTGAATTGTAGTTGACGTTGCGTCGACATTAGATGACTTTGATAGATTCTTCCTTCTGTGTTGAGTTGAAGTCAAAGCTGCATCGACTTCAAAGACATCTTCAATATCCTCCTTTCTCTACGTAGATATCCTTTCGACGTAGCGTCGACTTGATCTACTTCGACAAAAAGATTGAGTTGCTTGGACTTCTAGTCAAATTACATCGACATGAAGTCGAAGTTGTGTCGAATACCATTCGACGCAATTGTTAGCTTAACCCAATTTGTGCTTGTCTTGCTCTGGTCTTTACACTCCAAGTTGTGTGTGATATACTAAGACATTTAATGACCAAATTACCCTCACTATACAATGAGTAATTACAACCTAAGAGTTAAAATCTCTTTTAGATAATTTGTTAAGTTAAATCCAAGGAGTTTTTCCCAACAAGGATTCTTTTTCTTTTTTCGATGTCAATACGATATTTCTATTTGTATTTTACGTATCATAGGGATGTAATTAAGGATAGAGAATCTCTATGAAATTAAGGGTCTTATTGTTATAATAATGATATCAATTCTTATTTGATTTGATACATTATAGTTGGTAACATTGATGAATGAAAAGAAACATAGAGAGAGGGATTCGAACCCTCGGTAAACTAAAGTCTACATAGCAGTTCCAATGCTACACCTTGAACCACTCGACCATCTCTCCTACATAATCTTATTTATGACCAAAACCCGAATGAATAGCGAGTCATTCATCTTAATTGCAATACATGTATGACCGTTCGATGGTTCCATAAGAAGAATTTTTTTCCAATTTCATATTTATTTACAACTTATTTCAACACCTACCCCGTGGATCTATTCAAAATTCATGAATCGTCCGATTATTTTTTCTCTTTCAATTGTATGGCGTGTCACATATATGTTATGCAAAAAAAGGATGGTTACTTTATTTGAATTTGATTTTATCATGGAATGACTATTACATTCTTTTTACTTTTTGGATCATAACCAAATCAAAACTTCTCGAGTTATCAAAATCCATAAGAAACTTGGTTATTCAACTTAGATGAAATAGTAAGAGTTTTGGTCATTGGTATACTACAAAATTGTAATGAAATCTAATCTGATTCAACCATTTCATTTCATCTTTGTCCAAAGGGGGTACAATTTGGGATCCAAATTTTTTCCAATGAGTCTGTTTTTATGTTATTTTGTAATGTACAATTCCTTTTTTGTGGGATCGTTTTCGCCGAAGTAGGATGAGAAGAATTATAGAATGAATTACTAATTATGCCTAGATCTCGAATAAATGGAAATTTTATTGATAAGACCTATTCAATTGTAGCCAATATTTTATTACGAATAATTTCGACAACTTCAGGAGAAAAAAGGCATTTACCTATTACAGAGATGGTGCGATTTGATTTTTTTCTTGTTTTTGTTTTTTTTACATCTCATTTTTACGAGAAAAAGAACGTAGCTATAAATATTAAAAAACAAATGAATGAAAGAAACCTACGCTTGGTGAAGGTGAAGTTTAGAGATAGAGCAATTCCTTCTATCGTGTATCCTCGATTTATGCAGCCTTAGATGCTTTAATTATTTATTTTAGTATTGAGCAAACGGTTACATTTATAGGTTCTGTATTGGAGGTCAATCCTACTTCATTAGTACCAATAGATGGCATCAGAGAAAAAACACTACACCTAGGAATCAAAAACATGAAAACATTGTTATAAATAACCCCTTTCCTTATTGGTATCGGGACTAAAAATAATGGTTGGGAAACAAAGATCCATCTCATCCGTACATTTGGTACCCGTATAACCATCAAAGACCGTTGAAGTGACTAATTCCTGGAAATTGTAAGCGTTGAGTACAAAGAAATTTTTGGAGTGACCTTTTCTATTTAGTACTAACACAATTGGTGTTAAGAAAAAATCTCTTATGAGAAGGCTAGCTAGAAATTTCTTGTAAAAATACCAGCTCCTGTCAGTTCATAATTCTAATAGTGAATTTTGGATTATTCCATTTAGTACTATGCACAGAAGGGAGGAGCCATATGCGATAAAAATCTCACGCACGATTCTGGAATAGAGATTCTTTTACTAGAACGAACGATCGTAACAGATGTCGACTCAATTCGAAGGAAATTATGCAGAATTTTTACAAAATTAATATGAAGCTACGCGACCAGAAATTGATCCCTTTGATCGAAGTTATATACTCTATAATATAGGTCTTATACATACAAGAAATGGAGAACATACAAAAGCTTTGAAATATTATTTCCGGGCACTAGAACAAAATCCCTTTTTACCACATGCTTTTAATAATATGGCCGTGATCTGTCATTACGTGCGACTATCTTCACTATAAAAAGCAAGGAAAAAAGATAAAATCTGAAAGTGCACAGTGCGCCTCTGAGAATTCTCAAGAGGTGGGGGGGGGGGGTGAATAGAGATTAAAATATTTTCTACCCTAATAGTGCACACACAATAAAAATACTAAGGTATTATACCCACAACAAAACCCAAGGAAGAATAAATGAAATAAAGTTTGCTGAAAATGAACACAGAAAAAGTAAATGAGACTGCACAAAAAATCACAACAAAGACACAAGGATTTTTGTAGAGGTTCCCCAAAATGTGGGTAGTCCTCTTTTCTACCTCCCTGGTAGGATTGCACAATCTGTGCCTGAGTCTTTTAACAAGGAGACTATTAGAACCACATATATTTTGATAAGGAGATCTTGAACCACTGAGTCTTTTGGTAAGGAGAAGCAACAACAGTATATGTTCATGTGCAGAGAGAGCACTTCTGTGTATCTGTCTTTTTGGGTTTGAGAGGGAAGAAGACGAAGACCCTATTCGACAGACAGAATGACGTGATCACTGTATTGTGTTCTCTTTTTCTTCTCCGCTTTTTGCATACTTATTGTGTATGATTGAGTTTTCAAAAACCTTTCTTCTTTTGGCTTGTTCTGAAAAGGAATTTCTCTTACCCACCTAATTTCCTTTCTCCTTTTGTTCTCGACCATCCATTCATTTTGAATACCTTCCAAAAGTGATTTGTCGTGTCCTGGAAAGCTTCATTCTATTCTTGGCAACAAACGAAACGTTGGAGAACTATCTCTAGCCTGGTGGTCCTTCTGAAAAAGTCCCAAAAGGACAGCTGAAAAAGCTTCCTTTTTTTGACTGTATTCGACGCTGCGTCCACTTCATCAATATTCATGTCGACGCACCTCTAAGTTCTTATCGACGTAGCTTCGAATTTCTTCTTAGCTTTGGCTGAACTCAGATGTCGACGTTACGTCGATTTCTTATCGACGTGTCCGTCGAGTTGAAGCCTTGGACCTAAGCTTTTATTTTCTACGTCGAATTATAGTCAAAGTTGTGTCAACTTCTGAGATGGCTTCGACAAGCTCTTCCTTCTACGTCGAGTCCCTTTTGACGTTGCGTCAACTTGACTTTATACTTTGACAGACTGAATAATTTGCTCTGACTTCTAGTCAGTGTTACGTCGATATCCAGTCAAAGTTGCGTCGACTTTTATTCAACGTAAGTCTTATCTTAACTTGTTTTGTGATTGCTTTGATTTGGCACTGACACTCTAAGTTGAGTGTAACATCTTAAGACATTTACTGACCAGATTACCCTTACTATACAATGTGGGTAATAAATCTAAGAAGTAAAATCACTTATAGTTAATTTGTTAAGTTAAATCAAAAGGATTTTTTCCCAACAATCTCCCCTATTTATCTTAACAAAATTTACAGATGATTTAAAATGATTTTACACATACTTTGACATAAATAGAAATTCAGACAAGACATACATAGACAATATGATATGATTGAACAAAATCACATGTCATTTCATACATTGTCAAGGAATTATATTGTTCACCAAAACTGTTTGCTTTTAGAAAATATAATATTGACAAAATACCTGAGCTTCAATGCTCCTTCTTAGGATTTTTCATTTTTCTTGAGAATACTTTTCGAATTACCTTTCTTGGGGCAAATGTTAGTGGTTCATTCTCTTCTTCAGAATTCCTCTCTGCTTCTTTATTGATTTCATCATATTTGGGAAGCTCCCCCTGAGATTGTGTATTCTCTTCAACATTCTGAGCAGCTTCCTTAGCAATTATTGCAACCTCATCTAGAAGTAGATCATCTACAAGGATCTCCCCCTAATTTTCTGCAGGCAATGCTTCAGTTGGTTCCTGGGTTATTGTAAGAAGCTCCCCTAGTTTTGTACTGGATTATCTCAGGGACTTGTATGAGGCTGCCCCCTGGACATTTGAATCTGGACTTACTGTTTGAAATATAGTAAGTTTATCAGGTTTTTCAGCATCCTTATCCTTCTCCTGGTCATTCTTTTCTAGGATAGACCTTTCCTCCTCCTGAATTTTCTAGTTATGTGACCATGAAGGAGGACATGGTCACTAAAGAGTTCTTAACCTCTTTTCTCCCCCTTCTTAACCTTGGTGAGAAGAGAGGTTAAGAACTCTTTAGTGACCATGAAGGAGGACGCAAATTCTTTGAGAGCCAGGAGAGACCCTCTTTGTTTGACATGTGTGTCACATCCCTTTGTTTGAGAATAACAAATCCCATATTGTATTTGATCTTGCTTGTCGTGTGTTTATAGTGTGCATGAACTATAAGTGCAATACTCCACAGGTAGAAAGCAGCTTGGAACCAACTGTTGGGTATTGTAGCCACAATTACCTTGATTTGAAGAAATGTCCCTTTGAACTAAGTTGAATTGAGATTGTATTTGATGTTGTTTTCTAGTTATGTGTTTGCAGATTGTAAATGACTAAGTACAAACCAATGTCAGGTTTCAATGAGTCATAAAACACAAGTATATGCAATGTAATTCTTCATTGTGTAAACCAAGGTGTTGATTCATGTGGAATCTCTCTATTGGGGTGTACTTAATATTCAAACACAAAGGAAGAGCCAAGAGAAGTTGCTGCTGCTGTTATGATCTGGAAGAAAGAAATTTTTTCTTAAGAATTTTCTTAAAGAAAATTCGTCGAACTCAGTTCGACGAACGGAAAAATTTTCGCCGAACGCAGATTTTCGTCGACCGCTGAGACGGGAAAGTCGACCGCTGAGATTGCTGTTCTTCGTCGACCGCTGAGATAGCTGGCCGTTCGTCGAACGCAGAGATGTAGCAGTTCGTCGAACGCAACTTATTGGCAGATTCGTCGAACAAAGTATTAAGTTCGTCGTTCGCCGCTCTGTTGAAGGTGAAGTAATTTCGTCGATCATGTTCGTCGATCTCCGTTTGACGAAATGAAGAAGTCCGTCGATCTCTGTTTTACTGCAGCTGAAGTATTTCGTCAATCTCTGTTCGTCGAACGCAGAGATGTAGCTGTTCGTCGAACGCAGAACATCAGCCGTTCGTCGAACGCAGAGTGATGGTCGTTTGCCGAACGCAGAGAGATGGCCGTTCGTCGAACGCAGAGCATTGGCCGTTCGTCGAGCGCTGTTCCGTTCGACGAAATTTTAACAGACGACAGATTTGATTTGCGCTGTTTCGAAATTCAAATTGCTGTCAAATCTCATTAATGCTTCACAAAATTTCTTCCTTGATTGCCGTTGGAGAAGATTATTTGCCTTAATTTCTTGGAGATAGCCGTTGGAAAATATTCTTCCTTAATTATCTCTTGGAGATAGCCGTTGGAAAATATTCTTCCTTATTTATTTTATTTAGCCGTTGGAAAGGAGGTCAATATATAATTCCCTTTGATTTATTCGTTCAAGGCTAATGAATGTTTATTATCTGATTCAAAAATAAAAAGAAGAAGAACACAAGAATTCTGTCTGCGCCCCGTTCGTTCTCGCAAAGTCTTTTGCCGCCGCCGACAAATTTGCTGGTGATTCTTCTTGAAGAAAAGAGAAAAATAGGTCTCTGATTTCTGATTCTCTAAAGCTTCTTTCAGATCTAGTTTTTCTCCAAAGTATTAAGATCAAGTTCTTTCAAGGCAAGATTTCTTCTTCCTCCTTCAAGATCTAGATTTCTATTTTATACTAGGAAGAAGAATATCTATCTTTTTCAGATCTGAATAAGTCAAGTCTCCAGAAGATTTTAAGAAGATTGTTTTTCAGTCTAAAGTTTTGTAAAAATCTTTTACATATTCTTGCAGGAGGTTTTCCTCCGAGTTTTTGTAGATCCTTGTTGAAGGATCGAGTTTTTGTAGGAGTGGTTTGCTCCGAGTTTTTGTAGGAGTGGTTTGCTCCGAGTTTCTTTGTAGGAGTGGTGACTCCGAGTTTTTGTAGGATTATTAATAATCCGAGATAGTGAAGTAGCCTAGTCTAGCCTGTCGTGCTAGATAGGTGAGGTGCAAAGTGGACTACCAAAGATTGGGGAACCACACCAGCCATAGAATCCACCTATTCACCCCCCTCTAGGTGATTTAGGCCCGCAACTAGATACTTTCACCAACAAACTGAACTAAATCACTACCGCCAGCGCTAGAGGTTACCGCAGGCGCTTGCGCTACCGCCAGCACTAGCGCTAGCTCAAGTTCGTGTACAACCGCCATGCCACCGACGGTTGAGCAACCGCTTTACACGAACGCTACCGCAGGCATTAGGAGATACCACAGGTGCTAGCGACAAATTCAATATATTGATGGCTTCTCTCTCATTTTGAGGAGAGATCCCAGAGAGATTGCTTGTGCTACAATTCTATTGCTGTTATGCTGCCGAAGATGGATCTCCCACAAAAAGCTTACGGAGAATTCTGGAGGAGGACTACGTCACGCTATATCTGAAGGATGATCGCTTCGACCTCGCTCATACTACAATGATCCTTCATCTCCAACATCAGAAGATCTCATATAGGGAGTTTTTATTATTGTTATCTTTATTTTCATTCCATATATTTTTGTAGCCGTTTAGAGAATTCTCCTTGTGTTGGCGACTAGGTCCTTGCGCGGCTTAAGGAGTAATTTGCCACGTGAGTTGGCAACTAGGTCTAGGAGATTAGATCTAGGGGGTGCTCGAGGCCATATCCGGGGAAGGATTGGCTAGAGCGGCTTGAGGCCATATCCGAGGAAGGATATGCTAAAGCCAACCGGTTTGTGGGGATACAAGTTGGTATAGAAAAGGAAAAGATATTTACTTTTGTACGCCTCCGATTTCTAGCAATATTAAAACCAAATTTATGTAAACACCTTTTTATATAAATACAATCATGTTTCTATTTGTGTTTACTTGATTTCTCTCCTTTGGCTTAATCTCTAAAATATTGGTTACTAAGTTATGAATTCTAATTACTTTATCTAAATTGTTTATTTCAATCTCTTTCATCATAAAACAATTTAGTACTTGCTTCTAAACTTGGATATTATGATATTCTCTTAATTTAGCTAAATTGTTATTTTGCCTTCTCCTATTATAAAACAATTTAGTAATTTTCATAATATTACAAAAAGAATTTTATTCCCTTATTCACCCCTCTCTAAGGGCGCCTATCGATCCAACAAGTGGTATCAGAGCGAGGTTATTCCAAATCGGTTTAAAAACTGGAATAATGGCGTCTCATGATCTCGCTTCTACTAGTGGGAAAAACTTTTATATAAATGAAAAATCTTTGGCACCACCTTTATTTGAAGGCAAAAATTATAAAGGGTGGAAAATATTAATGAAATCTTTTTTTAACTCATATGATATCAAAATTTGGAATACGACAATTATAAGACCAGCGAATGAATCAAATAAACAGGAATGTCATTTAAATGTGAAGGCTATGAATACTTTATTTTGCGCTCTATCTAAAGATATTTCCAAATTGATTTATTGTTTTACTAATGCTTACAAAGTTTGGAAATTTCTTGATGAAATGTTTGATCTTCCGTGTATAGGTTTGAAGCATGCACAACAATTGGAAAACATTCAAATTAGCACAAGCATTCAAAATAAATACTCTCAGGATGAAACCATGGAGAGCACATCAAGTGGAAGAGAAGAAGAAATCTTATCTTTGGAAGAGGAGAGCCAAAAAGATGTTAAAGGAACTTTAAGTTTAAATCTTGCCTCTTCCGATAGCAATGTAAGTAAATCAAATACTTCTCTTTTTGTTACAAATTCTATTTCCACATTACACATGCTACAAATTGCTAAACGTAAAATTAAGAAATTGAAAACTACAAATGATAAATTACTTTTAGAAAATAAAAGGTTAAAAGTTAATGTTAATGTAGAATCTAATTATGATGTGGTTTCTCCATCTTGCTCTTTTATTAAAATTTCAAAGCCCTGTTTTGATTGCAATCTATTAAAAGAAAAATTCAAGGATATTGAAAAAAGACTCTTAGTTTCTAAAAAACATAATGAAAAATTGATAATTGAAAATGATGCTTTAACTTGTAAGTTAAGACAATTAAAATCTTTTGTTGAAAAAGTTAATTCTAATTTCTAGTAATGTCATTCATCACAAGATTTTAAATAACAAAGATAAATTAACTTACAAAATCATTTCTAAAAAGGACCATTTTCACACATCAACTCAAAAGGAGTTTAGTTTCAAAAGGAATTATGATCCTCACAAAATTCTTAAGAGTCACTATTATAAGTCTCAATATATTTTTAATCATGACTCAAATTTAAAAACTCCTTTTCATGAAAAACAAACTATAAAATATTTTCCTTCACATTATAAGAGTATATCTATAAGAAAGAGTGGAAATGAAAATCATCAAAATAAGAATCAATCATTTAAAACATATTGTAACCCACTCTTTCAACATTCAATTCTAAAGAAAGACAATCACTCTTATAAACTTTCAAAGAATGTATATAATAAAATTCATAATGATTATCAACATCAATCTATTTTGAAAAATAATTTAAATAAACATAAATTCCAAATGAATTATTTTTCAAGCAACTATAATCATATAAAGATGTCACATAATCATAATATGAATTTAAGAGATAAACAACCAAGGTATGAATGGAGACCCTTAAAGAAAAATGACAAATCAACTTTAATTGAAAGGGCCCATTTATCCTTGTCTCCCCAAAAATCATCATGTTATATTTGGGTACCCAAAGGAACCATTACACATGGTCAACTTTGGATACCTAAATTTCTTATCATTTAGTATCTTTCAAATGCATGAAGTAGAAACAATTAAAAAAATGAAATATCATTACCCTACTTCATGATATGCTTATTATCTTTTTCTTTTGTTTTTTTTTATTTTTTTTGAACAAACATGCTATGATCACTTTATATATCATGAAATATGACTTTCACATTTTAAGCCTAATGTTTAACAAATTAAATTAAATTAAATTGAACATAAAGTCATAAGTTTTAAGTGATCTATCTCATCTTTTTAATTTTTATCCTTTTAAAACCTTTACCCATAAATGTCTTGAATTATCATTATAAATTGAATATTGAAATTATTATCAAGAGTAATGAAGTTATTTTTAAAAAATAGATTTAAATGGTTTATTAAGGGCTTATGCTAAAAATTAAAATGCGCAATTTTTTGATTATTTTCTATTTTATTTGCTGCATATGATAGCCCTTATAATGAAGAATATTATCAAGTAAAATCAAAAACAAAAATTCACAAAACGCATGTTTAATCTTTCAAAAATGCGAGTTTTCGATCAAAACTTCAAACAACCGCATCTTTTGATCCGCTCGTCCGATTTTCGCGTTTAATATATTTTCGGAAAGAGCACAGAAATCTCCATCCAACGACAAACTAGGCTTGCCCATTTGAGTTCGTTTGGTGCTGTCAATTTGCCCAATTTCAACTCCGTTTTACAAGTTAGTTTTTTTCAGAAATTTCCGTGTCTATGGATTTTTTTCATCACATGCTATCCTTAGTATAATTGTTTCATATATTAATTTAGATATTATGCGTGAGATGTGTTCCACCATTGTTTGCATGTATTTAGACCTTAGAATCATCTTGTATCATTAAGATCAAATCAAAAGTTTAATCATTTAATTCTTGGTCTAAAGAAAATTAATTTGAAATCTTCTCATATTACATTCAACATTACCTCAATTAATCCTATATAATAACATTGCATTCAAACTCATCATCCTAGCATCACTTCTTCATTTATGCTTAAATTTATATGCTACGTACAACATCTACAATGTTATTCAAATTTTATGATAACTATGTGATTTGAAATTATAATCGAATACTAAAATTCCAACAAACACATAGTTTATGGATTAATCATTAGACTATATATGAATATTGTATCATGAATCATATATTATCATGCAAAACCAAAGATCAATAAATTCAATTATTGAATGCAATTTTATTTCAAACCTATATATTTGTGATCTTTGTCTTTAATATGACTGCTGATCATTATTCTCTAAACTTACAAATCAAACTTGCGCATTCAAAAGAAAATCACCAAATCATATTGCCATAAGTCTAGAAGGAATAGAATTCACACACATCATGATGATCTAACATATATTCTATGCAAAATTCTCTAAAATCATAAATCATAATTCATGTTCTATCAAGAAATATCTCAAATCAATAATATCTATCACCTAGAATTATGAATCTTATGATAAAAATATGAATAATATTTTCTTTACAATATTTGGTGTATTGATAAGCTTTAATATTGATTGCATGTATCTCACATATATGTAAACTCTAGAATCAATTTTGTAATAATACGAATAAATCAAACTAAATCATCACTTTATTCTATATCTATAATTTGAAACTCTATTTTGGAATACGTGCAATAATGTTAATCTTATGACGTGACATTAAACCCAAAACTCATCATACTAGCATTATCACTTATAGAATATTAGTAATTGTGCTAGTTATCTCATATCGCCATCTCATAAAAATAGAGAAACTATGCGTCTTTATATTGTTCTTCACTTTAAACAAAAACCATAATTTATAAATCAACCCATAGTTTAAAAGGATTGGTTGTCCAAAGATTATTCACCTATGACTTCATATCTCACAATAGCGGGGGCGTAGGATTGGATGCATTAAAGACCTAACCTCTAAGTTATGTCTTGTCCTTAACCGGGGAGGGTTCCAGTGGGGCCTTGCGAGGCACTGGGGGAAAGAGGGCTAGGTTGAGCGTTCTCTAGTGTGTGCATATAAGATTAACACCCCAACCTATGGCATGTGTGCAGCTCCTCATGCCCATCCGTCACTTAGTACGAGGCTAAGGTGTAGACATTTAGTCCGGGTAGTTTTAAATCTTAGGACATACTTATATTACTCTCTGCATGAACTTTTTATCTACTTATCACTTAAATCATGCATATTTTGGTTGTTCAAAATATGTCCTCTTGTGTTTTGCATAATTTATTTATTTTTGTGCTTAAATGATTTTGTAAAACTCAAGTGTTTGAAAAGCCAAAGTTTCATGCAAATTTGATCCACCTAGAGATCTCCAAAAATCCTGAAATTTCTGCATGACACTACTCTAAGGACACTTAATAAAAAAAAATTGAAAATTTCAATTTCTCAAGAAAATCATGTACTGTTTCCCGCGCTAGCACTAGCGCCGGCGCTAGTGTGGGTTTGTGATTTTTCTATTTTTTAAAATTTCTAAAAATCTATAAAAATATGTTAGTTTATATGTACTACTTAGTTTTCGTATTTCTGACTTTTGTTATTTTTGTTTTATCTATATTATGAAAAATCAACTACAAAACTTCAAAATTAAAAATACAAAAATATGTTTTTTGTGGTTTTCTGTTTTTTCTTTCATTAAAATTTTTCAAAAAAAAAACAAAAAAACTGTATGATCTTTATTGTCAATATCAAGCATGTATGAATTCTATTATTTAGAATTATCTACAATGTTAAAACTTATTTCTTCATATTACTATGAACATTGTTTTGTTTATCATGCTTTGATATATCTATTTAAAGTGCATCAATTGTATTTAAAAATATGTGTAAAACCAAGCTTAGCATGCCTCTAAGTATGAGTAAATGTATTGTGATTGATAATGATACTTTTACACTCACTTATGTTTGGTAATATACATGTGTGTTTAAATCTAAAATGCTTGCTTGAGTATTGTAATTGTACAATGAATTAAAA
Source organism: Dactylorhiza incarnata (assembly GCA_033032865.1). NCBI lineage: Eukaryota > Viridiplantae > Streptophyta > Magnoliopsida > Asparagales > Orchidaceae > Dactylorhiza > Dactylorhiza incarnata. The sequence continues at coordinate 307,323 of JAWHQI010000162.1, forward strand.
TTTGCATAAGTTTATTATCTACACTACATTTGAATTGCACTTAAAAATTAAGAAAAGTGGTTTTAGAAAATTTATGTTGGGTTTGCAAAACAAGTGTATTCGGAGAATGTTGTCTCACAAAAGTGAACAAAAAATAGACAAATATAACTCCACCAAGCACTACTTGAACCTCCTGATAAGTCTTCATAAGCATTGTGAGGTTGAGCACCTTGGAAAGAATAGTAAAGTGTCTTGTGTAAACCTTGGTTATTACACCACTTTGTTAAAAATTATGTGCATTAAAAGTGTGTGAAAGTAATATACTTGTGTTTTATTGTGCACTTTACTCTACATATGTGATGAGCAAAACTATGCTTGCAAATGACAACGGCAAGTGTACCGTGTCGGATGTAGTATAGGCTTTATAAAAACCAAGGTCGTATAAAAATCCGGGCGTGTTGATTACTCTTACTCAAGACGATCTCTATTGTTCTATCAAATAGAACTTTGAATTGATTGCAATAAGAAAAGTAACTTGACTAGAAGATTATAACAAATGAAAAGAGAGGTGGACAAGATAGAAGAAAAAGCAACATATTTTATTAATTCAAGAAAAAGGATTACAACTATTGGAAGAGAAATTACAAGAGCAAGAAAAAGTAAAGCTGGAATACTTGAAAATACCAAAATAAAGCAAGAAAATGGAGGCTTGGACTCCAATACAATGTGTACAAATAATCCGGAGGAGCTGCCTTTTTATAGCTGAAAATTTTGGGTACACGCCCTCGGTCACGCCCGTGACCAAAGGCGTGTAAGGCACGCGATCATCTCGGAGCGGAAAGGGCACAGTATGACTTTAATGCTGACGAAATTTGCGTGTCACGCCCTAGGTCACGCCTGTGACCTAGGGTGTGTAACCTTCAAAACGTGCTGCTGGCGGGAATCTTCGGCGGGAAGAAGCGGGGAGTGGCGCGGGATGAGTCACGCCCGTGATATTGAGTCACGCCCCTGGTCACGCCCATGACCTAGGGCGTGTAAAAATAATTGACGTGGCAGGCTGATTCTGGATGCTTGCGGTGAGTCGCGGCCGTGACATTGTGTCACGCCCTTGTTCACGCCCGTGACCTGGGGCGTGTACTTGGCGAATTCTTCACGGAACGCACCCGTGGTGGCGAAAACAGGTCTGGAACACCGCGCAGGTTACATGCCCATGGTCACGCCCGTGACCTTGGGCATGTACTTGAAGTTTTTGTCCAATGCGTCCAAAAAACCCTGAAATACACAAAAAAGCTTAAGTTAGTTTATAAAATTGAAAAGATAATAATTTTAATAAGAAAAGCATAAAAACTATATAATTTCATATTAAAAATATATTAAACTTAAATTAAAAGATGAGTACAAAAAGTACTCATCAAACACCCCCATACTTACTCGTTTGCTAGTCCCGAGCAAACAACTTTTCATAGGAGTAGAAAAATTTAAATACTAGAAAAGAAATTTGAACTCAAGGAATAAAAACGCGAAGTCTTACGCCTACGTGTAGAGATCCTAGTTGAAAGATCTATTCAGCATAATGATTAGCTTATAATTTTCAGTAATGCGAATTAACAAATTGCTTTTACTTTTAAATTGAAAATTCGGTAAATTCTCGAATGCTATTCCGGGAGCGAGTAGCGTGTTTTCTAAGATCAATATTACCCAAAATTGAGTTTCGGGATAGCCTCCAAAGAAATCCATCAATGACGATGGCCATAGGCTTGCCCGGTCGCACTCTCTCCACTACACAAGTATAATGTTATAGCTTAAAGATCAAAAGGGCTTTCATTAGGAGTGAAACTTGGCTTAGGTATATGATTTGGATTTGGAAATTAAAAAGATAGAATATGACAGCTAAGGATCACACTAAACCAAGGTGAGAGTTTCCCAAAATTATCAAAAATGTAAACCTCGCATAAGAGTTGTTATGAAGCAAAACTCTCATATTTTTCAAAAATGAGGCCATGAATACTTTTTTATATATTTTTTTTTCACAGTTGGCCAATAAATTTTCATATTTTTTTATATATCCCCTTTTTTTTCTTTTCATAATAGCTCCGAATAAGAAGTTGTAATTTCCTTATTTTCACAATTGAACCCATTGCAGAATTTTAATAAATCTCAAATATTTAGTGTGATCATGGGATGGATGTTTTGGCTTTGGTGAAAATGAAAGGTGGAGGTAGCAAAGGGAATAAGGTAAGGCCCAAAGTGTTTAAGCAATGAAAAGTTTAAAAAGGTGGGCAAACAGGCACAAACGATCAAAAGGTGGCCAAAATCACTTCTAAAAACTATGACAAACCTATGTAAATGCTTCGAGAATCGCTAGAGGCAAGTTCTAGCCGTTGAGAAAGAATACCATTCCGTTAAAAAATGTGTAATATTTCTGTAGTAAGCTTCTACATACTCACTTGAATTTATTCACACATTCTACCGGATTCAAGGTAAAAGTAAAACAAGAATTGTTTTTTCGCAGTTAGAAAAAACACAAATCTAATTTTATGCTGAATAGTTAATTTGACACAGAATTCTACAAACGCGTGCGTTTAACTAGGAACACTGCATGAGTCAACAATTTTATTCCAAAATTCAAAATCTAATGAAGTATAAAAATTCCCTACTACACTAAACAAAAGCAAATCTACCAAGGATTTTGCAAATGAGTAAGTATAAAAATTCAGCAAAAAAAATATTTATATAATTTTTTCTTCTTGGACTTCCCAAGGTCAACCCGGTGAAGGGCTCGCAAGGTACTAGAGGCTGTGATGGAAATTCAATCCCAAAGCGTCCTTTCCAAGAAATTTTATTTTTATTAGATAGAAAAAATATATATATTTTTTATTTTTTCAAATAAATAGAAATTCAAAGAAAGCAATGCTATACCCCCATACTTAAAATTAAACATTGTCCCCAATGTTTAAAACTAAGTATGAAGAACACTTGAAAGAAAATAAACTTTAAGAAAAATACAAAATTTAAGATAAGCAAGGGTGCCTCCCAAGAGCGCTTTCTTTTTCCCGTCTTTAAGCTAGACGGTTAGTGTTAGGAAAAATAAAAATAAAAAGAGAAGTGGACAGGTAACTCCCCTAATTCACGCGTAGGTGAATGTGCCGGCGTCAATCGCACGGCTACTCCTCCGCTTAACATGTGATTCTTCGTTTGTCTTTGATTTTGAATTTGCAAATCCAAATCACCTATACATACCTGAGGTGATTTGAATTCATACAGATGAGCAGCATATGGATCGTCGATTATTTGGGGTAGCAACAGCTCATCTTCAACCTGAAAATTGTTAGTGTATAAAGAATCACAAATAAACGATTCAGGTAATTTTTCGCAAGGAGGAGGCGCTCGCGAAAATATAAAATTAAGCTTCGGTTGTTCCTTTTCTAAAATAAAATTTTCATTAGAGAAATCTAGTGTATTACCAAGCGGGATAAAATTTTCGGACACAATTTTCATGAATTTCCGATTGAATTAAAATAGAAGAGATTTGCGAAAATTCATGATAAAGAAAAGAAGATCCGGGTGAAGTAGGGGAAGAAACTTGTTCTTCTTCTATTTCATCCGGGGTGCCCAAAACATTAAGAATTTTTTGGTAAGAGAATTTTTCTTCATATTTGGGAAAAGAAACTATGGGAGTACATGAGCAATCATGTTCCTCCATAACTAAATTTTCCAAAGACGAGGAAAAAACACTAGAAGAAAGAAAATTCTCATCTAAATTCTGGGGTGGAGTATCAAATTGAAAAAGCGGGAATTCCCCGAAATTAGATTACAAAAATTGCTGCGCAAAAGAAGATGAACAAGAATTCGGATCGAAAGATTTATCTTCATCGCTCCGAGAGCTATCCGGGTGACCTTGCCACCAAGAATAATCTACTTCGGGGCTAGAACACAAATTATTAGAGGCCAAAAAATTATTCTCGTGAAAATTAGAAAAATAATTTTCCTCTAAATTTTAGGGGGAAGTATCTATTTGATTATGCGGAATTTTCCCCAAATTAGAGAACGAAAACTGCGGTGTATAAGAAGAAAAACAAAAATTTGTGTCTAAGGATTTATCTTCGTCACTCTGAGAATTATCCTGGTGAGCTTGCCACCAAGAATAATCAACTTCCGAGCTAGAAGAACAATTATTAAATGCCAAAATTGTGTTCTCATTAAAATTAGAAAAATTATTTTCATCAAAGTTTGAAAAATTATTTTCATTAAAAGATGAAAAATTATGATCGTAATTATTATCAAAATTATTTGCATAATATTGAGGTTAATTATTTTCATAATAATTATTTTGAGCATATGAATGTAAATAACATTCCTCACTTTGATGAGGCGCATTACAATAATAACAGCAATTTTGGCGTTTTTGTGCCGCTTCCAAAAGATATACTTGGCTTTGAAGCTCGGCAACTTTTACGGCCAATTCAAGTAATTGCATAAAAAAGGAAACAACCTTTACTAAAATGAATGGAATTTTAAAAATATTTTTATTATATAATTTTTTTTTCAAAAAGCGTGTTAAATTAGTCCCGGACTTCCCAAGGTCAACCCGGTGAAGGGCTCGCAAGGTACTAGAGGCTATGATGTGAATTCAAGCCCAAAGTGTCCTTTCCGAGAATTTAGATTACGCTTTGTAAGTTTTTTTTTTAAATTTTAAAGAGAAGGGGGAGAAGAAAGAGAACGATAAAATCAATAGATATTCTTTTTCGAAATATCAACTCAGATCCCCGGCAACGACGCCAAAAACTTGATGAGCAAAACTATGCTTGCAAATGATAACGACAAGTGTACCGTGTCGGATGTTGTATGGGCTTTATAAAAACCAAGGCCGTATAAAAATCCGGGCGTGTTGATTACTCTTACTCAAGACGATCTCTATTGTTCTATCAAATAGAACTTTGAATTGATTGCAATAAGAAAAGTAACTTGACTAGAAGATTATAACAAATGAAAAGAGAGATGGACAAGATAGAAGAAAAAGCAACATATTTTATTAATTCAAGAAAAAAGATTACAACTATTGGAAGAGAAATTACAAGAGCAAGAAAAAGTAAAACTGGAATACTTGAAAATACCGAAATAAAGCAAGAAAATGGAGGCTTGGACTCCAATACAATGTGTACAAATAATCTGGAGGATCTGCCTTTTTATAGCTGAAAAGTCTGGATACACGCCCTCGGTCACGCCCGTGACCAAGGGCGTGTAAGGCGCGCGATCATCTCAGAGCGGAAAGGGCGCAGTCTGGCTTTAATGCTGACGAAATTTGCGTGTCACGCCCTAGGTCACGCCCGTGACCTAGGGCGTGTAACCTTCAAAACGTGCTGCTGGCGGGAATCTTCGGCGGGAAGAAGCGGGGAGTGGCGCGGGATGAGTCACGCCCGTGACATTGAGTCACGCCCCTGGTCACGCCCGTGACCTGGGGCGTGTAAAAATAATTGACGTGCCATGCTAATTCTGGGTTCTTGCGGCGAATCGCGGCCGTGACATTGGGTCACGCCCTTGTTCACGCCCGTGACCTGGGGCGTGTACTTGGAGAATTCTTCACGAAGCGCACCCGTGGTGGCGGAAACAGGTCTGGAACACCGCGCAGGTTACACGCCCATGGTCACGCCCGTGACCTTGGGCGTGTACTTAAAGTTTTTGTCCAATGCGTCCAAAAAACCTGAAATACACAAAAAAACTTAAGTTAGTTTATAAAATTGAAAAGATGACAATTTTAATAAGAAAAGCATAAAAACTATATAATTTCATATTAAAAATATATTAAACTTAAATTAAAAGATGAGTACAAAAAGTACTCATCAATATGTCTTGTAATTTGTGATTTAAATCATTTGTTAACATTGCTCAAAATACACTTATGTGCACTTAATTAAAGCACACAACGATCTATAGAGGTTCCTCAAGACTGGGTGTCTTGAGTAGTCCTCTCTCCCTCTGCGCCTACCCAGCAGTGTGCTAGGCTCGGCAAACGCCGCCAAAACTTTCAGGCCCTCAAGCCTTACACCTCAGACCCGCAAGTCCCAACAGCCTAGGCCCGCAAGCCCCTACTGCCCCCGAGCCCTCAAGCTCGACACTCAGGCCCTCAAGCCCTACAACACGGACCCGCAAGTCCAAACAACCTAGGCCCACAAGCCCCTACTACCCCCGAGCCCGCAAGCTCGACAGATCGCACCCGCAAGCGCACTGCCCTGGCCCTCAAGCCTCGCAGCTCTCCAGCCCTCAAGCTAGACAAAGTCGGACCCGCAAGTCCACTGCCGTGGCCCTCATGCCTCATAGCTCTCAGCCCTCAAGCTAGACAAATTGGCCCGCAAGACTTACAAGAAAATACCGTAAAGAAAACTGTCTCTTCTGCCTGATGTTGATCGGCAACTTAGCCTGATGGAGATCGACTTCTTAGCCTGATGGAGATCGGCTTCTTGAGTTGAAGGGGATGCTTCAGATATGATCTTTACAGCACGACTCCTTCTTCTTCTCCCTTCTCTTAGCCTGATGAGAAACGGCTTCTTATCAGTCGATGAAGATGACTGAATCTTCAGAGAACACTTGATTATTATTCTCTCCTTTTTCCTCTTCTTCTCCCTTCTCTTAGCCTGATGAGAAACGACTTCTTATCAGTCGATGAAGATGACTGAATCTTTAGAGAACACTTGATTATTGTTCTCTCCTTTTTTCCTCTTCTTCTCCGCGGAAAGATTGTTCAAGTGTAGCGGCGGGATACTTTTTCGCTCTTGTGTTCGAGAGGGTTCCTAGGGCACCCTTCGTTTCTTTTTATAGAACAGAGAACACTGCTCAACGGTCATAATCAATGTCCTTTTCAGTTAGACGCCCAATTCAAAAGAGCACGCCATCATAGCTCTATTCCTTAGGTGCACGCGTTGATTGGACAATCAGGCGGCGGTATTAAATGCTGACAGCGCGCTACGATGTTTGAATTCTGTCTCGATGATATGTACATTTTTATGCCTTGAGCTTTTAGCATTCCTTCAAATCTTCTTGCCTCTGCCCCTGATGCTGGTATCTCGACGATACAAGATATCCTGGCGATTCAGTATATACGACGATCTTCTTTTTCTGGCAGTGTCGTCGTGAGTTTCCTTCTTGCATCATGTCATCGTGATCATGTATTCTCTCGACGACATGAATTACACATGACGATGTCCTATGTCTTCTCTGCGTTCGACGAACATCATTCTGCGATTGACGAACTTACCATCCTCCGTTCGACGATTGCCATTCTTCGATCGACGATCGCGCCATGTCTCAGCGGTCGACGAGACAAGTACTTTGCTTCTCTGCTCTGCCCGTCATTACGACGACAAGCACGCATTGTCGACGATATCGCCAGTTCTTCTCGACGATATAGTACTTGGTAAAATGACTAAAGTACATGACATAATGTCGATTCCTGCAAGCATGAACTAGATGGTATGTCAAATACAAAGTGAAGTATTCTTGACTTGTTGACTTCTTTAAATCAGGAATCATGTGAGCAGGATTCCCAACAACCACTTAGCGGGATTACTAGGACTTGGATCTCTTTCTTGGGAGGGACACCAAATCCATGTATCTTTACCGATTAACCAATTTCTCGACTCTGGAGTTGATCCTAGAGAAATACCACATCCTCATGAATTTATCTTGAATCGGGATCTTTTGGCTCAACTTTATCCAAGTTTTGTCGAGGGAGCAACCCTCTTTTTCACCTTGAATTGGGCAAAATATGTGGAATTTCTGAGCTTTTATGGAGGATTAGATCCAATAACAAGGGGTCTTTGGTTGAGTGATATTGCACACTATCATTTAGCTATTGCAATTCTGTTCCTGATCGCAGGTCATATGTATAGGACTAACTGGGCCATTGTTCATGGCCTGAAAGACATTTTAGAGGATCATAAAGGTCCATTTACGGGCCATGGCCATAAGGGTCTCTATGAAATCCTAACAACGTCATGACATGCTCAATTATCTCTGAACTTAGCTATGTTAGGCTCTTTAACCATTGTTGTAGCTCACCAAATGTATTCCATGCCCTCTATCCATACTTAGCTATTGACTATGGTACACAACTTTTGTTGTTCACACATCACATGTGGATCGGTGGATTTCTTATAGTTAGCACTGCTGCACATGCATCCATCTTTATGGTAAGAGACTACGAACCAACTACTCGATACAATGATCTATTAGATCGTGTCTTTAGACACCGTGATGCAATCATATCCCATCTGAACTGGGCATGCATATTTCTAGGTTTTCACAGTTTTGACTTGTATATTCATAATGATACTATAAGTGCTTTAGAGAGTCCCCAAGATATGTTTTCAGATACTGCTATACAATTACAATCCATCTTTGCTCAATGGGTACAAAACACTCATGCTTTAACACCTAGCGTAACAGCTCCTGGTGCAACAACAAGCACCAGCTTAACTTGGGGGAGGCGGTGAGTTAATAGCAGTGGGCGACAAAGTTGCTTTGTTACCTATCCCATTAGGAACCGCAAATTTTTTGGTTCATCACATTCATGCATTTACAATTCATGTGACTGTATTGATACTACTGAAGGGTGTTCTATTTGCACGCAGTTACCGTTTGATCCCGGATAAAGCAAATCTTGGTTTTTGTTTCCCTTGTGATGGGCCCGGTAGGGGGTACATGTCAAGTATCCGCCTGGGATCATGTATTCTTAGGTCTATTCTGGATGTCCAATGCAATTTCCGTAGTAATTTTCCATTTCAGTTGGAAAATGCAGTCGGATGTTTGGGGTACTATAAGTGATCAAGGAGTAATCACTCATATCACAGGAGGAAACTTTGCACATAGTTCCATTACTATTAATGGATGGCTCCGGGATTTCTTATGGGCAAATGCATCTCAGGTAATTCAGTCTTATGGTTCTTCATTATCTATATATGGTCATTTTTCTTAGGTGCTTATTTTGTCTGGGCTTTCAGTTTAATGTTTATATTCAGCAGTCGTGGTTATTGGCAAGAACTCATTGAATCCATTGGTTGGGCTCATAAAAAATTAAAAGTTGCTCCTGCTACCCATCCTAGAGCTTTGAGTATTATACAAGGACGTGCTGTAAGAGTAACCCATTACCTTCTGCGTGGAATTGCCACAACATGGGCATTCTGCTTAGCCAGAATTACTGCAGTAGGATAATGGCTAGGAGGATTTGAAAGGCATTATGACATTAAGATTCCCAAGGTTTAGCCAAGGCTTAGCTCAAGAACCACTACTCGTTGTATTTGGTTTGGTATTGCTACCGCACATGACTTCGAGAGTCATGATGATATTACTGAAGAACGACTTTATCAGAACATTTTTGCTTCGCACTTTGGACAGTTAGCAATAATCTTTTTGTGGACATCCAGAAATCTATTTCATGTAGCTTGGCATGGAAATTTTGAGTCATGGATACAGGACCCTTTACATGTAAGACCTATTGCTCATGCAATTTGGGATCCTTATTTTGGTCAACCTGCTGTAGAAGCCTTTACTAGAGGAGGCGATATCGGTCCAGTGAATATAGCTTATTCTGGTGTTTATCAGTGGTGGTATACAATTAGATTACACACTAATGGGGATCTTTATATTGGAGCTCTTTTTATATTATTTCTTTTTTATATATCCTTAATAGCGGGTTGGTTACACCTACAACCAAAATGGAAACCGAGTGTTTCGTGGTTCAAAAATGTCGAATCTCGTCAATCATCATTTTTCAGGACGTTTCAGAGTCAGTTCCTTGGCTTGGACAAGACATTTAGTTCATGTCGCTATCCCCGGATCGAGGGGAGAGTACGTCAGATGGAATAATTTCTTAAGCATATTGCCCTATCCCCAAGGGTTGGGACCCCATTTAATGGGTCAATGGAATCTTTATGCTCAAAACCCTGGTTCCAGTAGTCACTTATTTGGTACCTCCCAAGGGTTAGGAACTGCCATTCTAACCCTTCTTGGGGGATTCCATCCTCAAACGCAAAGTTTATGGCTAACCGATATTGCTCATCATCATTTAGCTATTGCATTCCTTTTTCTCGTTGCTGGTCATATGTATAGAACTAACTTCGGGATTGGGCACATTATCAAAGATCTTTTAGAAGCACATATTCCTTCGGGGGGTCGATTAGGACGTGGGCATAAGGGTCTTTATGACATAATAAATAATTCACTTCATTTTCAATTGGGTCTTGCTCTAGCCTCTTTAGGGGTTATTACTTCCTTAGTAGCTCACCACATGTACTCTTTACCTGCTTATTCATTCATAGCACAAGACTTTACTACTCAAGCTGCGCTATATACTCATCACCAATACATCACTTCTTTTATCATGACAGGAGCCTTTGCTCATGGGGCTATATTCTTCATAAGGGATTATAATCTGGAACAGAATGAGGATAATGTATTGGCAAGAATGTTAGATCGTAAAGAAGCTAAAATATCTCATTTAAGTTGGGCCCTCCTTTTTCTGGGGTTCCATACTTTAGGCCTTTATGTTCATAACGACGTCATGCTTGCATTTGGTACTCCGGAAAAACAAATCTTAATTGAACCCATATTTGCCCAATGGATACAATCTGCTTATGGAAAGACTTCGTATGGGTTTGATGCACTCTTATCTTCAACGAATAGCCCGACATTCAATGCAGGTCAAAGCATATGGTTACCTGGTTGGTTGAATGCTATTAATGAGAATAGTAATTCACTTTTCTTAACAATAGGGCCGAGAGATTTCTTGGTTCATCATGTTATTGCTCTGGGTTTACATACAACTACATTGATTTTAGTAAAAGGTGCTTTAGATGCGCACGGTTCCAAGTTCATGCCAGATAAAAAGGATTTCGGTTAGAGTTTTCCTTGCGATGGCTACGGGCGTGGGGGTACTTATGATATTTCTACTTGGGACGCATTTTCTTTGGCAGTTTTCTGGATGCTAAATACCATTGGATGAGTTACTTTTTATTGGCATTGTAAACATATCTATCAAGTACTGCGTATGTGGATGTTAACAAAGTTCTTGCAGGAAGTCAATGTGAAAATGCAGGAACATTTCTAAGTATTATCTCTGAAGGCGAGCATTCAAAATGACAAAAAGGTCTTGTCGATGGATTGTTAAACCGACATACAATCTGTATCATCGTGACAAACTTTTGACACACAACTATTAGCATATATTGGATCCTTCACCACAACCGTTGAATCTTGGATCAATTTCCTAAGTATACGCACACAAGTACGTGCCTCTTGACATTCTAAAATAGAATATATCAATAGGTCAAATGCTTAGAACTAGATTGCAACTTCATTTGATTAAGCCATAAAAATGACAAGTTCATCCCCCTCAACAACTCGCGACGTCACAGACCTTCAATTCTTTAGTTTTCTTGCAATGTCGCCAAAGAAAGGAGAAAATCCTTGCAAAACTGGATGTGAATTAGTCAAAGGACGATTCAATAAAGCAGATGATGAGATCAAATCAGTTATTGGATTATTGACTGCCACTGGTCCGGAGTATGTATTATCTGAACCTACAATTATTATGCATAGAAAGTTACTGGAGTTCTACTCCAAGCCCAAGATGAGCTCTTTTGGGAAAGCCATTAAAACAAGGGTTGGTGATACCTTATTGAGGGTGACAGTTAAAGGTTTGACAAGAGCACTGCATCTGCCAAGATTTGATGAGGGTGATGAGGAAGTGTTGGAGTTTTTGAGGTGATCTCAAAGCAATCAATAGTTAGTCTTGCTGCCAACGCAATATGAGCCTATAAGGTCGCACATAAAAGCGTTTGGAGAAATTGGAGAAAGGATTGTGTTGGCCTTACTCATATTGGATATGAGTGGAGGACCAATCCCGTGACTGCTTGGAATTAAGTTGAGAATGTCTCAACGGGAAATCGTTTAAAGGGTTTAAACGAATGGGTTTATACTTGACAAATTCGGCTAAAAGGTTTAACCGAATTATGTCAAATTCGGCTAATGTGATTAACCGAATTATGTTGTTTTTGACTAATGAGATTCGGCTAATGTGATTAACCGAATTGTAACAGATTCGACTAAAGGGTTTAGCCGAATCATGTCAGTTCGACGAAAGGGTTTCGCCGAAGTTATATAGCCGAATTCGTCGAAATGGTTTCGCCGAATCTGAGTCGAATTCGGTTATATTGATTAGTCGAATTCGGCGAATGTAAATCTGGACAGAAATGTTCTGTTTTTCCTCTAGTCTGCGGATAACCTATTTATGCCTTGCTTATAAAAGGAACGTGATTAGGGCTTCGGCAATAGACGGTTTTAGATCGAGCCTTTCACGATTTCTAGAGAGCCGACGACGGAAGTGTTCCGATCGCTCTCGATCCATCCGCCGCCGCTAGTCGCCGCCGTCGGTCGCCTCGGACCTAGCAGTATGTGAGGACGTTGAGAGCTTCCTTCTCCGACCTAGTTCTTGTACGACAAGAAGCTAGGGTTCTCCATCGTTCATGTAGATCGGTGTAGAGGAGCCGACACACTTCGGTTCTTGGAACTCAGATTTCAGATTTCATCTTGGAGCACCTTGGTTGAGTATTGACTCAATCCCGCGAAGGTACATTGCATTTGCTTTCCTATTCTCTTGAATCATGAAAACCGCAAGATCCGTTAGTCTCTTTTGGGTTGTTCTTGTCTTTATTTCCGCTGCGCATATTTGATATGTCATCCCTTTCGAGGGGTATAGAAAACCCAACAGGAAGATGATGTTTCTGATGAAGATTTTTCAGAAGGTCTGAAGTGGTGTAGACATGTTGAACAATCCTATGGATCACTGAAAAGGGCCAACTTCAACTCCATCGGAAAACTTCTTACAGATATCATTAAGACGGTACTCATCTATAAGCCAGGTTCTCATGATAGAATATCAAGAGAAATGTTTGAGATCATAACAATGGTCATCCTGAGCAAGAGAACTGATTGGGCTCAGATATTTTTTGAAAAAAATTCAAGAAAGCTTATGTGCACCACACTTTGGAACAATTCTGTCTTTATGTCTACTGACCTGTCTGCCAGAAAAATTAAACAAAAATTTAGGCACTCCCATCCACTGCATGAAGAAAATGTTGGGTTTTCTCTAAACAACATATCATATGGGCACAGCGGAATAAAGAAATAAGAATAACCCGAAACAGTTATAGGATCTTGTGATTTCATGAATCTGGAAATAAAAGGAGCAACACATCGCAATGTACATGAGAGGGATTGAGTTAACACTCAACCAAGATGCCCTAAACAAAATCCAAAAAATGAGTGGCTGAGTTCCAAGCACATAAAGTATATCCGCGCCTCTATAACAGTCCACACGAGCGAAGGAGAACCCCAAGCCTCTTGTCGAACAAGAGCTGGTCGGAGAAGGAGTGCCCTCAGCATCTCCCACAGATTGTTAGATCCAACAATGGGAGAGGCGGCGACGACGGACGAGATCTCACAGAAAACCCTTGGGAAACAGTTCCACCTCAATCTCAAAAGAAAGGAACTCGGGAAAACCTAATCGTTTCCCTATTTATATCCAGGGGCATAAAATAAGATATCCGCAGACCCAAGTCTTTAATAGGAATATACAGTGAGTATCGTCGAGATCACTAGAATATCATCGAGACGATCTCGACGACATAGTCTTGATGACATATATCGTCGAGACGATCTCGATGACATAGTCTTATTGACCTATATCGTCAGGACAATCTCGACGACATAGTCTTGATGACATATATCGTCGATACGATCTCGACGATATCGTCATAAAAATCTGTATCATTGAGATGATCTCGACGATACCGTCTTGATGCCTAAATTATCATCTTGACAATCAAGGCGATATCGCTCAACACTCAATGATACATCATAAGTGACAATTGGTCATATCATTGTGACCACTCGACGATATTCACAATATCGTTTTGATGATCTCGATGATAAATGCAATGTCGTCTTGAACACATGCCAACATGCTCCTTACAATATTCATAATATCTGTCGAACATTTAGCCGACTCGACCTAACTCCAATGAGTCATAGGATTGTTCCTTCACTCATATCCAGTATGAGTAAGGCCAACACAATCCTTCCTCCAACTTATCCAAACACTCTTATGTGCGACCCTATAGGCTCATATTGCATTGACAGTGAGACTAACTGCTTGATTGCTTTTAGATCACCTTCGAAATACCAACAGAAAATGGATATCAGAACTCTGTAAAGGTGGGAGAAAGTATTCTCTAAGGCTCCAAAGAAATCAAGGGAAATAAGTTCAAGAAAAAGGAAGAAAGCTGTTATGTCTGTAGAAAGTTCTTCTGAATAGGAGGAACATGTTGACAGTCCTACCCCTACAAACACTAAGGGGGAGACTGATCAGACCTCTGCTCAAAATTCAATGCTAGAACCATTAGGTGAGCCCATGGTTACCGATGAAGTTAATATTGATGGTTCCACTGCAGAGGCCGCTGCCAGCGATGCTGCTATTCAAGGAGGTGTTCTAATTTAGGGGGAGTCTAAAGGTGAACTCCCCGCTCTAGAGGTTGAGGAAGCAACCCTCATTGGGTTGGCTGTCCAAGAAGACCTGAAAAGTTCTAAGAAGGTTATGAATGTTGCTGTTCATGAGAAGGAAGATACTGAAGTCAACCAAAACCATCAAGAGCAAATGCCTATGAATACTGAGGGAGAAAATTTATGTAGAGAATTCATTTTTTTTCCAGGACCAGGAGTTGCTGACCAAAGACAGGACTCCCTTAGTAATCTTTTTGATGATGATGCCATGTCTGCCATGTATGAAAATCTGCAAAGAAAAGTGGCTAAGAAAGAGCAATTTGTTCCAAGCTCATCTGATCCAAAGTCTCAAGAAGAAGCTTTAGGTTCCATGATTAATCAGATAAAGGATATGCTAACTGAAGAAAGACTACTCTATCAATCTTATGTCGACAAAGCTGTGAAGAAAATTAAGGAAGACATAGACTGTTCAGATAAAAGAGATGAAGGCAGAGATTGATCATGTCAATGCACAAATCACCAGCTGGTTCACCAAGTCAGGAGCAGCTGTAGACTACAACATGAATGCCCTTCAATCTCTAGGTGAGAGGATGGGCTCCACCTTGGAATTCAATCAAAAATCAGTGGAGGACTTAGAAAGTGCAGTTGACTTGATCACAAAAAGAATAACTGACAGTCAAAAAGTAATCAAGAACAGGTGTGTGAACACTCAAGAGTTCACCAATTAAACTCTATCTAAGAAGTTGGAAGCATCTACAAAGAACATTCAGAGAAGCATCATTGAAGAAGTCAGAAAGGGGGAGAAGATTGGAAGTGATCAAGCTCTTTGGATAGTGAATGAACTGCATCACTCCTTGGGACTCAATCCCATAGTGTATGAGCCTATACAGTCATCAGATACCCAAAGGTATGAAAGTCCTTATAGTACTTGTGAAAATGCACAGTTGGAAGCTGCATCAAGTCAGCAAAAGAGGTAAAGACTATCAGATGAAGATATGACTGCCAAGAGGAGAAGAGAAGAAGCAAGATCAAATGATTCTAATTTTGAAATGTGGAGTCCAAAGTCAAGAAACATCATACTACAAACATGGAGAGACTTTGGAAGCATTGACAAATATACAAATAAATTCTAGTCCACTGATGAATAGACTAAATATAAGAAGACTGAAGTCCAAAGGAGGCTGTATATGGAACATCAGCAGGATGGAACATTGCCAAGGAATGCTCCTCCTATGCCTAGCAAATACATTCCTAATCCATTCAGCTACTTTGAGAGACAAAAGCAGAAGGAGAAAGTAGAAGGAAAGAAGAGGAGCTTTTAAGATTATATGCAAATGGGCTGAATGCAAATGTAGTTCCTGTTAATCTATTTAAGAACATTTGACAACCTTTTATATATGATATTTTGAATGTCATCTCAGCTCTCTATGTTGTTATCATGATGTTGGTTATGTGTAGCTTATCATTGATTGAGATTCTGACTTCTTCAAATAGCGGGAGATTGTTGGGAACTTTGCCCACAATGTTTCTGATTTAAAGAAGTCCTCAAGTCAAGGATAAACACACTATGTGTTTGATGCATGTGTTTAGTTGTGTTGATTTTAGGTATTAGATAATGCAAGTCTATCATAAGGCTAGAAATAATGTCATCATCAGACATAGTTTTGCCAATATAATCCCTCATTGTGAAAAAAACCATGTCGTCTTAAGATCTAGACTATGTTAGACTTGTCACTCACTCATAAACATAAGGAAGAAAGGTATAGAAAGTGAGATAGAGCAAAGGATCAGAATTCAAGAAGATTAGAATTTGTCCAAGTCAAATATCGTCTTGAAGAGTTAGAGATATCAGTTTGATAACCTTAAGCTTCCAGGAATATCGTCTTGAAGATACTCAGATAAAGTCTCAAATCATCTTGATAAAAGGATCAGTTCAAGCTCCTATATATCGTCTTGATATTACACAATTCAAGACGATATCGCTTTTGAAAGGGATCAGTTGTACAAATATCATCTTGAAGAACATCAACAAGACGGTTATCGTCTTGACAGAGCTGAATTATATACACATCATGTTGATGACTAAAAATATTCATAGAGAAGGTCTCACGCTAAGTAAAGATCGTGGAGATAAAGGAATATCGTTTGGAAGCCCTTCATTGAAGATGAAATTACTCTAAGTCAATTGTGGTTGAGACAAAATGAAATGTCGTCAAGAAGCCTACACGACAATTCAGAAGCATGTTGAGTTGAGAATGATTAAGTCCATATCGTTTAGATATGGCTCCCCTGTTGCCAAGACAAACTCAGGACCTAAGTGTTAAGTCTTATCGTCTTGACAAGCTGAAATGTCATCTTGATAAGCTTAATAATCGACTTGAAGACACTGGTCGTGTTGAATTCAGATATCGTCTTGAAGACCACAAGTATCATTGAGATAAGTTTTTATCTGCTTCTTGGCTTTATATCTTAATAGAAGTTAACTCAAAGTATGAAAGAGTTAGTATCGACTTGAAGAATCAAATGTCGTCGAGAAGAGATTAAATATCGTCGAGACAATGCAAATGTCGTTGAGACAGTTCAAGTCACGAAAATTCAAAGATTGTCGCCACCTATTGCGCCAATCTGATTAGACCTTTAATGAAAAGTATATCTGACAAAAAGTATTCTTAGTTTCGACCGTTAAGGGTTGACTCTCATATAAATACTAACAAGATATGAGAAGAAAACCCTAATTATAAGAATCATAGATCTTCTGAACATTCGAAGTGTCGGTTGCAATAGAACATTGCTCTCTTCAGTAAAAAAAAGGTTGCCGACAAGATATTCAAAATCTGAGAACAAGAAGCTGAAGGAGATTTATTCAAGAATCATCCTATTCTCCTAGCTTGCTCCTGGTTCTTCATCTTCCATCACTTCAGAGCAAGGAAGTTCTCAGATCTCAAGGTGGTATAGATCCCTATTCTTTCATATTAAATTCCAAATATTTCTAAAAGTAATCTTCAATAATGTCTTTTTAGAAATATTAAAATATATTTTTCTATAAAGTATTCCGAAACTTCTTTCATTAAAACAATAGTTTTATTTTAGATTAAATTTCCAAAAGCCCTTATTCACCACCCTCCAAGGGCGCCTAAAGATCCAACAAGTGGTATCAGAGGGTATGTTATTCCAATACGGCTTCACCACCGGAAATAATGGCGCTTCATGATCTCGCATCCACTAGAGGGGATAATTTTTATAAAAAATGAAAAATCATTATCGCCATCTTTATTTATGAGTGAAAGTTACAAAGGGTGGAAAACTCTAATGGAAAATTTTCTTAGATCTTTAGATATTAAAGTTTGGAATATTACTTTTAAAAAGCCCCCAAGTATTTAAAATAGAAATGAGTGTGTTTTAAATGTCAAATCTATGAATAGTCTATATTGTGCAATGGATCAAAACATTTTAAAACTCATTTATACTTTTCCTAGCTACGAGTTATGAAATTTGAAAATTTCTTGAAGAAACTTATGATTCTCCATCTATAGGAATGGAACAAGTACAAGAATTGGAGAATATGCATGCTTGCATAAGTATTCAAGAGAGTTCCTCTTTTGATGGATCCATGTAGTGCACATCAAGTGGAAAGGAAATGGACAATACACCAAGCGGAAGAAAAGATGGAAACTCATCTATGGAAGAGGAATGCCAAGAAGATGTCAAATGAACTTTATGTTCAAATATTATCTCATCCAATAACAATGTAAGAAAATCAAATTCTTCTACTTTTATAACAAATTCTATTTCTACATTTCGTATGCTTGAAATTGCTAAACGTAAAATTTTAAAGTTGAAAAATGTTAAATCCAAATTATGTTTAGAAAATAAAACTTTAAAAGCAAACTCTAAAGTAGAATCTCATATTGATGTGTCAAATTCTCTTTAGTTGAAAATGCTACACCTTGTTTTAATTGTAATACTTTTAATGAAGAACTCAGGGTTTTGGAAAAATATCTTTTAACTTCAAAAGTGCATAATGAAAATTGATAAAAGAAAATAATGCTCTAATGTATAGCTCTAGATGTTAGAAGATATCTTTAATGCGCAACTTTGTAGCTATTTCTCTAATTTTTTGCTGCATATGATAGCCCTATAATAAAAATCATAATCAAGATAATCAGAATTGAAAAAAATCACAAAAATCATATTTAATTCTTGAAAGAACCAATCTCTGTTGCTAATGCCCAAAGATAATCCTTACCGCCATCGTTAGCTAATTTTCTTGAAAATTCCGATCTGCTCTAAATTGTATTTTCTAAAAATTACTTTACTACTTTAATTATTATTAGTTTATTCTTTCAAAAATCTATATATATTTTGGATCATAAGAAATCAAAAAGAATTTTTTCTTAAAATCAAAGGGTCATCTTTGGAATGAATGCAATTGATTTCAAAAAGTGTTTACAATGAATATTAATATTCATGCTAGTTATCTCATATTGCTATGATGTAAAAGTAGAAAAACTGAAGCTTGAAATTCATGATAACTATGTGGCTTTATAAATATACTATAATTCTAAATATCAAACAAACCCATAGTTTATGAATCAGTCCTTAGACTTAAATGCTTAGTATGCCCATGCTTATTCGCCCATGATTATATGTCTCACATTAGTGGTGGCGTAGGATTGTATGTATTAGAAGACCTAACCTCGAAGTCATGTCTTGTCCTTAACCAGGGAGGGTTCCAGTGGGGCCTTGCAAGGCTCTAGTGGGAAAGAGTGCTAGGTTGAACATTCTCTTGTGTGTGCATATGAGATTAATACCCAACCAATGACACGTGTGCAACTCCTCATGCCCATCCGTCACTTAGTACATGACTAAGGTGTGGACATATAGTCATGGTAGTTTTTAATCTTAGGACATACTTATATCCATTGCATGAACATCATTTTATACTTTATGATTATTCATGCCATGCAAGTTTTTTTGTTCGAGCATGCTATCTTGTGTTTTACATATTATATATTTTTGAGTCTTCATGAATTTTGAAAAACACAAGTACCTTGAGAAATAACTTATCTTTGACACAGGCTAAAAATCTAAACTCCGTAATTTTTCCATTATTTTTCAAAACTCTTTGCGGTAGTTGGTGTCCCCTATCTTAGAAAACATTAATCATGAAAAATCAAAACGAAAAATTATCAAAAATTATGTTTTCTAATCAAAAGAACAAATCTCTGTTAGTAGCGCCGCGCGTTAGTGGTTAGCGTCGACGGTAGCATTTAAACTGATTTTCCTTTTGCATTTTTTTCTGGCATAGAAGATCATTATACTGATGTGCTCTTAATATACTTTTGTGTTTTTTTGGAAAATAATTTATTTTAAAATATTTAAAAAAATGAAATATAAAATTACAAAACAATTTCAAAAACAAAAATATGTTTTTCTTATTATTTCTTTGTGTGTTTATTGTTTTGCATTTTTATAAATAATAAAAAATTATAAAAACTGATTATTATTCATTGACATTGTCAAGGACGATTAATTATATCAATTAAATATTAAATACAATATTTAATTTAATTTTCAAGTTTCTTATAAATATTGTTTTGTATTTGTCATGCCTTGAAAATGATTTTGTTATGTGCAATGAAATTGATTGCAGAAAATATATGTAAGAATGTTTAGCATGTCTCTAAGTATGAGTAATATTTTATGTTTGATAATGATTCATTCACTCAACTATTTTGATAACCTACATGTGTTTTTAATCTTATACTTGCATGATTTTATAGTATAATAACATAACAAACTAAAATACATAAATAGATTACTTACACAACATTGAATTATTTATTGCAATTCTGTGTATTTCATGCACCTATTTATTAGAGAAATGTAGTTTAAGAAATTAAAATGTTATTGTTTGCAAAACAAGTGAATTCAGAGTCCTTAGTCACTAAAATAAAAATCAAATAAAAATTGAAAAGGAAAACTCCACCAAGCACTACTCCCCCTCCTGATAAGTCTTAATGAGCATTGTGAGGTTGAGCACTATGGGAAGGATTATAAAGTGTCTTGTATCAAACAAATTATACATCATTTCTCTTAGTACACCAGATCACAAAAGAAATTAAAAGTAAAAAGAATAAATGTGATCCCCAAACATTACTTTGCACCCTGATAAGTCTTAATAAGAATTGATGTGCAGAACATCTTAGTAGTTGTACTCTTTATTCATGTGCATTAAAATATTGTGGAAGTAATATTATTTGTGTATTTTAATATTGTGTTATTCCATTATATATGTCATGTGTTATGATTAATTCACTTATATATTTTATCAAACACTATTTTGTACACATTATTATCTTTCATAAAACTTTTACTCATGAGAATTGTATCATAATGCACATCTACACAATTCTCTACAAACTTAAGTAAATGCACTAGATGATAAAACATGACCGCTACAATGTTTAATTTTACTTGAAATGCGAATTAGCTTACATTGTAGTTCCTATCTCTTTCTGATATTTTAAAATCATGCTTGCAATTCCACTTCCAAAATTTCAATAAAATAGCATCTCTTGGACTTTAATTGCAAACATCTTCATATTAGACTTAAAACTTATTATCTTATATATGCTTTTATTTTCTAAAAAGATGTTTACTTTTTACAGTGCTTAACATCTTTTTATTCTAACCACTTGTACTTAATCATGATTATTTATTTTCTCAACAAGTGGTATAATATGCTTAACAAGTGGTATTTCTCTTGATTGCGTACTCTATCACAATATTACTACATTCAATCATGCATACATTTTCACATCAAGTGGTATCAAGTGTTTATTCTTTTCAACAAGTGATATCTTAAAATGAAGATATTTATTTTATAATTCCCGCCGCATTGCTTACTATTTTATGATCAATCATGACTATATTTTTTTTAACAAGCGGTATCTATAAACTTGCATATTGCATCATATTCTCTACATAGCTCTCATTAATTCCTATTGCATACACTCACCTCTACCCTCTTTTGACACCATAAAAAAGGGGGAGAATAAAATTGTATAAATTTAAGAATTTAGGGCGAGTACAATAAAAAAATCATAGAAAGCATCCATGTAGGGGAGTATTCATAGGAAGTGCATACTTTACTATTTGCTCGATCATGAAAATCCTTCACTAAGTAGACCAAACTTAATCTCACAACTATACACTCATCCCTACCCACTTTTGTTAATAACAAAAGGGGAAGAATAAATTGAGAAATCTAGTAGAATAGATATTTAGGGGGAGTAAATTATAAGGGAATATTTATAAGGGGGAGTACTCATATATGAAGAGTATGTATTATTGCATTAAAACCTATCACGCTTCATACCTGTTATTCATGCATATCTTTTACAACACATTTCTATAAACACAAGTCTAATCTTAAATTCACAAATTTCTCATACAAGTATTTGTTATTATCAAAAGGGGGAGTTTGTTGGAACATGCGTTCCACATCTCTTGATTTGAGAATAACAAATCTCATTGTGTATTTGATCATGCTTGTCGTGTGTTTATAGTGTGCAGAAACAACTGGAACAATACCCATATGTGTAGAATGTTGAATGGAGCCGAAGCTTTGAAAAGAGAGCTAACGCCCGATGGTAACGTTAACACAGACGGTAGCTTATCGCCGTGAAAGGAATAACTTATCGACGTGAAGGAAATAACTTATTGTCGTGAAGGGAATATCTTATCGTCGAGAAGGAATGTCGACAAGAAGGAATGTCGACGTAAAGGAAAAGCTAGTGCCCGACGGTAACGTTACCGCGATCAGTAGCTTATCGTCGAAAAGGAATGTCGACGAGAATGAATGTCGTCATGAAGGGAATGTCGGTGAGTTTCCATGCACACATCGAGCTAACGTAGTGTGTTAGTACTTACCGCGACGCGGTAGGACCACGTTCTGCCACGGCTACCACGGTTGGGAAAATTCAGCCACGTTTCTACACGATATGATACCGCTGGCGGTAGCTCCTGTGATATATTTAAAGAGCGTCTTCTCTCCTTCTATTAGACGAATTCTTATCCTCCAAAGCCACAGCTCAGAACTATTTGAGAGAGGCTCGTCTCTAGAAATCAAGAGAACTCCCTTGGGCGAACACGAAGATTGAAAAGAGATTTTGAAGGGGAAGCGCTACCACGCATATTCAACACAAAGGATAAACACAGCAAGAACGTCGATTAGTACATCGCCTTCGTCTTCACCTTCAGAAATCCTTGAGGAGTTTTCTCTTTCATATTTTATATTTTGCAATTTCTTTTGTTTTATCTTTTTATAATTGAAGTGGAGAAATCGTTCGCGGAGAACGTCAGATTTCGTGGGAAATTTGTCGCGGTTGCTGGCGACTAAGTTACAAGACTTAGGGGGAATTCACAACGTATTGTGGCGACTAGGTCTAGGTTAAATCTAGGGGTGGTTCGAGGCCTTATCTGGGAGAGATAAACTATAACCAACCGGTCCTTTGGAGAAGGGTCGGTATAGAAAACGAAAAAGACTTTTTATTTATTGCCTTGATCTTAGCGTCATTGAGATCAAAGTTTCGTAAATCTTATTATTGAAATAAAAAATCACGTCTCACTTTTGTATTATTAAATTGATGAAATAAAATCATACTTTTATTTGTCTTATGATCTTGATTTTATTTGTACTCTAAAATATTTGAAAACAATATTTTATTTCAAAGACTCGTCAAAATATATTGTAAGGTTCCTTTGTGTGCAATAACTTCTAACACCGGTAGTAGTGAAGATTTCTGCGAGCTAGCACCGAGCAGTAGCTTCTAACACCGGTAGTAGTGAAGAAATATTGAATTCCGAATATTTCTAAAAGTAATCTTCAATATTGTCTTTTCAAAAATATTAAAATATATTTTTCTATAAAGTATTTTAAAACTTCTTTCATTAACCACAATAATTTTATTTTAGATTAAATTTCCAAAAGCCCTTATTCATTCCCCTCTATGGGCGCCTAAAGATCCAACAGAGAGACCATCCACCCTACCAGGTAATCAAGAATTAAAGGAAAAGCGTCGCCCACATCACTACATACCTCTCTATCGCTTTCTTCACCTTCACCAGAGTTTCATCTCAGCTCAAACTCAGATTTTGACTAAGATTTGGCCTTAAAGACGAAAAAACAATTAAATTGGACTTACCACTCAACATTGATTCTCTCCTAACCCCTCTCTAGTTAAAATGATTAGAAAAGTGCTTCCTAAGGCTTAATAGAGATATGAACCATCACCTTCTGCAATTATAAAATACTAAACCTTAAATTCTATCGCCTTGCGCAATGATCAAACAATAACCCTAAACCCACACCATTATCAAGTCACAAATATACCTAACATTTTGCATGGCCATTTTGATCTCAAGATAACCATGACCTGCCTTTGAATACAGAAGAGATTCATTTCTATAATCAAAAGACCATAAAATTAATTTCAATATAATCAATGCAAATGCTTGATGCCAAAATATCTAAAACTAATTGATTGTAGGTAAAAATGCCCAAGTTCTATATTAAGTTCACACTGTTACATTGAGTTTTCAACACTATATTCTCAAAACATCCCTCATATGTAGTGTTTTTAGCTTCTAATACGTGAATTTTTTTATAACTAAAACGAATAATTACCAAAACTTCCCCTGTAAGATATCATAATTACAGATTGCACCTCTTATTATTGAAATTACAAAAACTTCCCCCAAATGTTATAAAACATAACATTTACCTTAAAGTTCATATTTCAAAACATCCATGCACAAAATACCCCCCTAAAAATGTACTCCGAATGAGATATTTTTGTGCATGAATGTTATGAAATGTGAACTTCATGGGAGGTAAATGTTATGCTTTGTAAAAAAATATGTTATGCTTTGTAACATTGAGGGGAGGTTTTTGTAATTTCAATAATAAGAGAGGTACAATCTGTAATTTTGTAAACTTAGAGGGGAGGTCTCGGTAAATTCCCCTAACTAAAACATGTGAATGTAAGCACTACGGTGTACCCTACTCTTATGTCATTTTAGAAGTTATGCATCCAATCTTAAAGTCAATTAGTTGTGGGTGGAAAGGCTCGTAACTTAATGTTGGAATATTTTCACTATTATATTCCTATATTAATATAAAATATGATAATTTTCGTTTTAAAAACTTTTACTGAAACATCAGAACTTTTAATATGAACAACAATAATAATAAAATTGCATGAAGGGGATGAGAAATAAAACAGAGTAAATATATAGATCAGAATCGAGCCTTGGTAAGGCGTGTGGTCACTGCCCTAAAGAAGTTGCACCACCCTCCGACAGGGCTTTCAACCGATGCTCACTCCTCCAAGGTACAACACCCGGCTAGATCCCGAAACTCCGATGTGCGCGGACACCGAAGAAGCACAGAGCACCCGAACCCCCACTTGATGAAGCAAATGTAAAGAAAATGAAATCACGTAGAAGATCGTCAGAATAGAGAGAACAGAAGAGCGTATCAGAGCGTGTTAGCATTGCAGAAAGAACGAGTATATATAAAACTCAGATCGCAAGATCTCCTCCAAAATAGGATCTCAGAAAACGGCAAGAAAATAAATGCCATAATAAATATTAACGGTTAGAAAAGTAAAGATCTTAACCGAGAAGAAATACGTTGAATATTTCCAACGTAAATAATGGCGAGAAACATGCATAAAGGAGCGGCAAAGAAAAGCGCGTAAAACGGCAGAACGCGTGAACGCAAATCGACGTTGCGTCGAGTGCATATCGACGCTACGTCGAGTTCTATCGACGCAAGGCTTATCGACGCAAGCGTCGAGTCCTATCGACGCATGCGTCGAATTCCATTCGACGCCATGCCACTCCAGCGGGCAAAACGACGCTACGTCGAAATCTATTCGACGCAACTTCGGTTAAAATGCTATGAAACTTTTTGGAACAAAAAATACAATTCAATTATTCCCCAAATCCCAAATCCGAAATCCGAAATCCGAATCCGGTTCGGTGCGGTGCGTGCGCGCGCGCACGTGTGGTTCATAGTTTCTCCTTATGTTCTTTTGAACAAATAAGAATGTGTGAATTTCTTTATATACACTTAAGGGAAGAAGTAGAATGGCAAGGTGGGACTAAAGAATACCCTTTCATCATGAAAGGCTTCCCTCCAAATATTTGGATTCCCTCCAAATTTGGTTTTGAGCTTTTCCATCACAATGAGGAGCCCAAACACCAAACACCATTTAGCTCCAATCAAAACATTTAATTTACAATGTTTTATAATTAAAATTTCTAACAATCCCCCACAAAAGCGATAAACCAAAAGCGAAATTCATAAATATGATAATACTAAAAATAAATAAAATCAAATACAAATTTGCTTCATCAAGTTGTATCTAATGCAATGGGTATAGATGGAATGGTTACCTTGAATCTATACTTAGTACTTACTTCCTCTACCGAAGAGTATAATGTGCCAGAGGCTTTGAATTATAAACTTTTGACCGGTAAATTAGATAAACACACAAAAGATTGGTTGTTCTTGGGTTATGGCGGTGGGCGCGTTAATGGCCATGCGCATTCCTTGATTTTTCATGAGAGTTATTTTGGGTTCAGCCCGGATCCCAAAGTTGCGGCCTCACAACAACCCCCACATAGGTGGTGCCTCAAGAGATAATCGTAACCAATATCTCGCAAAGAAATATGCCTTTGGCAACCATTAAGAACTTAATTAAGTTCATCCTAACTTGTTACGTAGAGCACAACATCATAGGAATGGGGAGAAGGTTTTCTCAACCTTATATTTTGTGCTCCCAACTACGCTACATCAACGGCTTCGTTTCTACCACATTGAACCCACTTCATGGGATCTCCAATCACATGGGTTGGGTATCCACCGTTGGCAGCAAATCATGTGGGCTTAAGCCCCATTCCCCTCGATGACAATAATATCTCCCTTCGGGACAATCCCTTGGTAAGATTATCAGCGAGATTCAATTCTGACTTTACATAGTTGAGTGATATCACTTCTTTTCTTCTTTGCTTCACGGACTTGTACCTGATTCTCATGAACTTATTCATTTTGGAATTAGTACTATTAGAAGCAGTTAAATCAATAACACTTTTGTTATCACAATGTAAAGAGATAGCAGGCATGAGGTTTTCAATTAAAGGAATTTCACTAAGTAAAATTTTTATCCATTCTGCTTCGACACATGTAGTGTCCAAAGCTATAAGCTCTGATTCCATGGTGCTTCTAGAAATAACTGTTTGTTTTGTAGAAGCCCATGAAATTGCAGCACCTCCAAGGAGGAATACATAGCCCGTCGTTAACTTAACGTCTAACGAATCAGTTACCCAATTGGCATTTGAATATCCTTCTAGTACTCCGGGAAATCCCGTGTACACTAAACTATAATCCATAGTTCCACGAAGATATTTAAATATTCTATTTAGAGCTATCCAATGTTCATCACTTGGATTACTAGTATATCTACTAAGGCGGCCTACGACATAGGAAATGTCGGGCCTAGTGCGGTTAGCTATGTATAGGAGTGATCCTATCATTTGTGCATACCTATGTTGATCAACAGGTTCATTAGTATTTTTACAAAGTTTTACACTAGCGTCATATGGAGTAGAAGCGGGAATGGAATCATATAAGTTGAATTTAATCAACATTTTCTCAATCGAGTGTGAAAGAGATAATGATACGCTAGAATCATTTTTAACTAGTTTCATTCCTAATATAATGTTTGCTTCCCCCAAATCTTTCATATCAAAATTGGATGATAAGTTATTTTTGGTTTCATTAATAATTTTAATTGAGTTTTCAAAAATTAAAATGTCATCTACATAGAGACATAACAAGACAATTTTATTTCCGTCTTGTTTGGCATAAATACATTTATCAAATTCATTAGATTTGAAACCAAAAGTTAAGACTACGGAGTCAAACTTTTGATGCCATTGTTTAGGTGCTTGTTTTAAGCCGTAAAGAGATTTAATTAATTTACAAACTTTGGTTTCTTGGCCTTTGACCACAAAACCTTCGGGTTGAGACATGTAGACTTCTTCATCTAAGTCTCCATGCAAGAAAGCTGTCTTGACATCCATTTGATGAATGATCATCCTATGGATCGAAGCCAATGCGACTAGAATACGAAGAGAGGTTATTCTAGCTACGGGAGCATATATGTCTAGATAATCTATTCCTTGTTTTTGGGCATAGCCTTTAGCTACAAGGCGAGCCTTATATTTATCTATGGATCCATCCGGATTTAATTTCTTTCTAAAGATCCATTTACATCCTATGGCTTTGGCACCGGGAGGTAAATCGGTTAGGATCCAAGTTTTATTTTCTAAGATAGAATTAATTTCTAGATTAATTGCTTCTTTCCAAAAGGGATAATCAGATGAGGTCATTGCTTCCTCATATGTATTAGGATCTCCTTCAACTAGATAAGTGAAGTAGTCCTCCCCATAGGATCTTTCGGTTCTAACTCTTTTGCTTCTTCTAGGTTCATCATTTTCTAATGGTTCAATAGAAGAAGTGGATGGTTGGTTTGAGCTAGTTGAAGGTTGAGATGAGTTATTTAGTTTATATGGAAATTTATCTTCAAAATAAGCTGCATCTCTAGCTTCTATAATGGTGTTGTTAGATATTTCACTAATTAGGGAATTAGTGATGAGAAATCTATTAGCACTACTATCGGATGCATATCCTATGAAAATAGAGTCTAATGTTTTTGGTCCTATTTTCTTTCTCTTAGGTTCAGGAATTGCTACCTTAGCTAAACACCCCCACACTCGAAGAATTTGGAGGTTAGGTTTTCTTAATTTGAATAATTCAAAATGTGTCTTATTGTTTTGTTTAGATGGAATCCTATTAAGGATGAAGGAGGAAGTGAGCAATGCTTCTCCCCAGAGATTTTCCGGGGCACCGGACTCGGCTAACATGGCATTGACCATGTTCATCAAGGTCCGATTTTTACGTTCAGCTACACCATTCGATTGGGGAGAATATGGAGCAGTCACTTGATGAATAATCCCATGTTCTTGGCAAAATTGGGTTAGTTCATTCGAAGTGTATTCTCCACCTCGATCGGATCTAAGAATTTTGATAGAGGTTCCTAATTGATTTTCTACTTCAGCTTTAAAAATCTTAAAGTATGAAAATACCTCATCTTTGGTTTTTAATAAATATATATAACAAAATTTGGTGAAATCATCTATGAATGTTACAAAATATTTATTTCCACCTCTAGTAGGTTGGCGGTTCGAGTCACATACATCCGAGTGAATTAACTCTAAAGGTTTTGAAGTTCTTTCCACTGTTTTAAAAGGTTTCCTAGAAAATTTAGATTGTACACAAATTTCACATCTAGAACTTGGTGCAATATTAAATTTCAGAATTAAATTTAAAGTCATCATTCTTTTCATTGAATCTGAATTCACATGTCCTAATCTAGCCTGCCAAAAATCTGAATTTGAACATGAAATAGAAGAAGATGAAATCTGATTTATTTCTAAATCAGCAACATTTAATTTGAATAAACCATCACAAATATATCCTTTGCCAATAAAAACGTCATTTAATGTTATTACAACTTTATTTGACTCTAAAACAATTTTGTAACCCTTCTTCACTAGCAAGGACCCGCTCATAAGATTTTTCCTAACTCTCGGCACATAAAGCACATTTTGCAAGGCTAGTGTCTTCCCGGATGTCAACCTAAGATCCACTCGACCGCGTCCAAGTATTTGTGCCGAAGAAGAATCTCCTAAGATCACGCTTCCTCCACTGATGTCCTGAAAGGTGGCAAAGCAAGAACGATCAAAACAAGTATGAACATTTGCTCCGGAATCAAGCCACCAATCTGATGAACAAGTGAGAAGAAGACTAGGAGTATAATCTAACCTGAAGATAGGTTGAACCGGTGCTTGGATCATGTTGGTCTGAGGCTTGTCTCCACGAGACTTGCCAATCACGGGTTCTGTCTTCTTGTAGAAGCAGTTGGTGGACAGATGGTTTGTGCGGCCGCAGATGAAGCACCATTTCCCTTTACCTAGATTTTGGTTTGAAGGACCAGGCTTGGGATGATTTGGTTTCTGATGGCGGGAACCTGGACGGAAAGGTTTCTTATGGTTCTTTCCTTTCCCTTTGAAGTGATGGTGGGAAGAATGATTGCCTTGCGATTCAGTGAGATTTACTTTAGGAGCAAGGTCTTTGGGGTTTTAGAATTTTTTCTCTTATGTTCCTCCTCTATGCGGATTGCATTTTGGATTTGAACATAAGTGAGGTTTGATTGGTCATGCCTTAGTCTAGTGCTAAAGCCGGACCATGAATCGGGAAGAGAATCAATAAGACATGCCATAAGATAATTTTCGGAAAGGATTGAGCCATCAGCTCGGATCTTGGACAACATCTCATCTAGTTGATGGAGTTGAGGATTGATGGGCTTGGAAGCATCAATCTTGAATTTGTGGAGGTTAGAAACATTGTAACGTTCTATACCCGCATTGTCTAGGTTATAACGTGCTTCAAGAGCATACCACAAATCCTTAGTCGTACGATATTGAAGGAAGACATCGTAAAAGCTATCAGACAAAACACTTAGAATTCGGTTACGGCAATGATATTCAATATCTACTGGATCTCTATAAGGAACACGTCTTACGTAAGTTCTAGTGGTGTTTGCAGTTGAGGATGAGGATGAAGGTAAAGTTGAAACGACTGCATTTGTAGCGCTAGGGATTTCAGTTTCTACGGCAGTAACATCAAAGATTGCAGATAAAAGACCTAAGGTGTTAAGCCAGTATTCTATTTGTGCTTGCCAACGACGAAAACCATTTCCATTGAATTTCTCGGGTTTGATCCCGGCAGAATCCTCAGATCTAGAAGCCATTAGTGATTTCTGAAATTTAAAATAAATACAATAAATAACAGTACATGTAAACACTAAAACGGAGATAATCATTTGATTAATTGATTTTATTTATTCTATTGATGTGAAATAATAACTTCTTTAGATTGTTGGAATATTTTCACTATTATATTCCTATATTAATATAAAATATGATAATTTTCGTTTTAAAAACTTTTACTGAAACAACAGAACTTTTAATATGAACAGCAATAATAATAAAATTGCATGAAGGGGATGAGAAATAAAACAGAGTAAATATATAGATCAGAATCGAGCCTGGGTAAGGCGTGTGGTCACTGCCCTAAAGAAGTTGCACCACCCTCCGGCAGGGCTTTCAACCGATGCTCACTCCTCCAAGGTACAACACCCGGCTAGATCCCGAAACTCCGATGTGCGCGGACACCGAAGAAGCACAGAGCACCCGAACCTCCACTTGATGAAACAAATGTAAAGAAAATGAAATCACGTAGAAGATCGTCAGAATAGAGAGAACAGAAGAGCGTATCAGAGCGTGTTAGTATTGCAGAAAGAACGAGTATATATAAAACTCGGATCGCAAGATCTCCTCCAAAATAGGATCTCAGAAAACGGCAAGAAAATAAATGCCATAATAAATATTAACGGTTAGAAAAGTAAATATCTTAACCGGGAAGAAATACGTTGAATATTTCCAACATAAATAATGGCGAGAAACATGCATAAAGGAGCGGCAAAGAAAAGCGCGTAAAACGACAGAACGCGTGAACGCAAATCGATGTTGCGTCGAGTGCATATCGACGCTACGTCGAGTTCTATCGACGCAAGGCTTATCGACGCAAGCATCGAGTCCTATCGACGCACGCGTCGAATTCCATTCGACGCCACGCCACTCCAGCGGGCAAAACGACGCTACGTCGAAATCTATTCGACGCAGCTCCGAATTCTAATCGACGCAACTCCGGTTAAAATGCTATGAAAATTTTTGGAACAAAAAATACAATTCAATTCAATTATTCCCCAAATCCCAAATCCGAAATCCGGATCCGGTCCGGTGCGTGCGCGCGTGTGGTTCATAGTTTTTCCTTATGTTCTTTTGAACAAATAAGAATGCGTGAATTTCTTTATATACACTTAAGGGAAGAAGTAGAATGGCAAAGTGAGACTAAAGAATACCCTTTCATCATGAAAGGCTTCCCTCCAAATATTTGGATTCCCTCCAAATTTGATTTTGAGCTTTTCCATCACAATGAGGAGCCCAAACACCAAACACCATTTAGCTCCAATCAAAACATTTAATTTATAATGTTTTATAATTAAAATTTCTAACACTTAATACTACATGAGTTTTTCAACATGAAACTACAATCTCAACACAACAAAGAGTAAACTATAATCTGCATATGAAAATCAAGAGAATAAACTCAGATAATATATAAATTTCATTTATATAGAGAAATCACTTTGCATGCACTTGTTTCACTGTACATCAAGCCTGCTGACCCCCTAATACAAGACAAATTCTTTGGTACGTATACGCATATAGTGGTTGTGCGCGTGCATTTGCGACCGTCGGATCGCACGATCCGACGGTCGGATGTGGTCCGTATTAGTGGTAATTTCTGCTTAATACAGCAGTATTAAAGCAGTATTAGATCTGGACCGTTGATGGGCGAGATCCGACGGTCGCGCACCAAAAACCCTTATATACGTAAACGTACCAGATTATTTCTCCTAATACAAACACCTAAATACAATTTAATGACCAGCGCAGCAATGGATTTGTTTGTTCTTAAAATTTGGCAGATACTGCTGATATTGACAAGTAAAGACAACCTTAAAATACTCTGGTACTGAGAAACTTGTTCAACTCTTCTATGGTCAGACGACATTAAATCAAGGATCATCGCCTGTATTGTGATTTTTAATTTATATTTTCATCACCAGTTGTGTAGTTCAGATGCGATACTCTTAACGACCGGATGGTATTGTGTGTGGAAATATGTTCGAGCTTTCTCCGAACCCGGTTGTCCAAGCCACTCGGAGTATAAGGCCTTTACGATGGGATTATCGAAAGGACTTGCAATCAATACCTGAAAAACAAGCACCAAAAATGCAAAACTTAGTGGACTAAGAAAAATCTTTATGAAATTTAAAAAACGCCAATGACAATAATTCATGCATAATGAATCTTCTTCTAATATGTTAACAAGTGTAAGATAATATGGATACCAAAAAAAACAACAACCAGAATCATGTAAGAAGATAATGAATATAGGTTAATAATTATAATTAAAAGATCATGATAAATGCTCTAGAAAGCAGGCCAAATTATGTCATAAAGCACAAATGGATTCACTCACTCAATTCTATAAACTAGTTAGAAAAGAAGAATAACTTTGAAGTTCACTTTGTCGAGTTCGTTTGTGAGGGGAATTTCCCCTTAAATAGATTATTAAATGTGCCAGTAACCTGACCTGGTACTGAACCAGGAACTAAACTGTGAGATGAACCCTAGAGCAAATTCTCTTTACACTCCCCCTCCAATTGGGCATAAGAGTTAATCATGTTCAACTTACCAACTAAGCCCTTCGGTGAATAAGTTTGTCAGTTGAGATTTTGACTGAACAAAGAGAATACATATGGTTCCTATTTCACTTTTCTCTTTAATAAAGTCCATGTCCAATTCAATATATTTTCTATGATCATGTTGGACTAGATTATGAGTAATGTTGATGTCTGCCTTAGTATGACAATAGACTCTAATTGGTGTTTCTGTTAGCAGTTTTAGATCTTTTGTCAAAGTTACAAACAACAAAAAATTTTACTCCAAGAAACAAGATTACCACCTTGAAAGGAGCAGTGCCCGATGTTTGATCTTCGGTCCAAGGTGGATCATGCCCAATCCTCATCAGTGTAGACTTCCAAACTTAGCTTTGTGTGATCATTAGATCTCTTCGAGGAGAGCATGATTCCTTTCTCTGAGTGAGTCTTCTAATATTTAAGTATTTTGTGAGCAGCTTCTTTATGTGTGACTTTTACTGCCTGCATGAACTAACTGAGGACCAAACAACATTAGGCAATTCCTAGTCCAATATAAGAGAGAAAAAAAAGATTTCCCACGAGACGTTGATAGCTAGCAATTTATTTGATATGCACTCCACTTCTCAAGTAAGGTAATGATATATTTCAATAAGTGATTCAATGGGTTTACATCTCGACATCATTGTTTCTTCTAACAGATCTAGGACATACTCTCTCTGGGATATGAAGATTCCTTAGTAAACC
Source organism: Dactylorhiza incarnata (assembly GCA_033032865.1). NCBI lineage: Eukaryota > Viridiplantae > Streptophyta > Magnoliopsida > Asparagales > Orchidaceae > Dactylorhiza > Dactylorhiza incarnata. The sequence continues at coordinate 341,087 of JAWHQI010000162.1, forward strand.
TTGACTCTAGGCGGAAAGAAAATATTTTAATGGGCCAAGATCTTTCACCTTAAATTCATTTGTGAGATGACCTTTCAGACAGTTGATCTCCTCCACATCATTCTTTGTGCTAACTATATCATCAACAAGACAATCAAGATCATCGCCTTCCCCTCTTTATGCTTGATGAAAAAGGTGTTATCAGCCTCACTCTATAAAAATTGTTTGGACTTCATCGAAACACTAAAGCTCCCAAACCAGGCACTTCATGACTGTTTTAACCTATAAAGAGACTTCTTCAGCTCACAAACCATTTGTTCCGAGTTTTCTGTAACGAATCATGATGGTGAATTCGTAAAGACTTCTTCTAAATTTTTGTTAAGGAAATCATTTTTCATGTCAAGTTCAATGCCCACCCTAGAATAGCTGCACACAATAAAGAAGTACCCTTAACATTGTTTGTCTTTTCAACTGGTGCAAAAGTCTTTGAGAATCAACCCCTTATGTCAGTGTATCATTTTGCCACCAATTGAACTTTGTATTACTCAAACACCCATTCAAAATTTTGCGTAATAGTAAACACACATCAGCACTCATCTACCTTTTTTTCCCGCAGGTAAAGTAACCATGTTCCAAGTATGATATTTCTCCAAAAACATTCATTTCCTTAATCATAGAATTTTTTCCACTTGGGGTCCTTGTTACGCGGACCGCTGCACCTCTAAGAGGACTTGGGTGTAGTGTTAAATAGACAAGAACCCTCACTTATTAGACGTACTAGGAAAGTAGATCGTAGGATTTGTGACCGACTTAGGTATGGAAGTTGGAATATAGGTACGCTAACAGGAAAATCGATGGAAGTAGTGGATACGATGATTAGGAGAAGGATAAATATCTTATGTTTGCAAGAGAGTAGATGGGTGGGTGAGAAAGCTAAATTTTTAGACAATTCAGGTTTTAAACTATGGTATACAAGAAAAAATAAAACAAGCAATGAAGTAGGTATTATTGTGGATACTACTTGGAGGGATGGAGTTGTTGCGATAAGTAGAAAATGTGATAGAATCTTAGCTCTTAAATTGGTAATAGGAAAGGAAACTATTAATGTGATCAGTGCTTATGCGCCACAAATATGATTAAGTGAAGCTATAGGAAGACTTGGATGATTTAGTAAGGGAGATCCCACAAAGAGAAGATTTTCATAGGAGGAGACTTAAATGGACATATAGGGAAGGAAAATACAGATTATACAGCCGTTCATGGAGGATTTGGGTATGGAGAAAGAAATGAAGAACGAAGAACAATTTTAGACTTTGCCACAGCACACGAGTTAATTATGACAAATACATTTTTCATGAAGAGGGAAGAACATTTAATTACATTTAAAAGCGGACCAAATAAGTCACATTGATTATTTTATGACTAGCAAACGGATAAAATGATTTGTAATGATTGCAAAGTCATACTAGGAGAAAGTTTGACAACACAACATAGGTTAGTGGTGTTGGACGTGCAAATTAAATATAACAATTAAGACAAGAACAAAAGTATTGCCAAAAATTCGGTGGTGGAACTTGAGGATGGAAAAACAAGTTGTTTTCAAGACAGTAGTTATGGAACAACTAGTTGATGACCCTTATGTTAATCCTAGTTTCTCATGGGAAGTTGTCTTCACATTTAGAGATAAGTGGAAAGAATGTACTTGGAGAACCAAAAGGTCGTGCATCCCCAAATAAAGAATCTTGGTGGTGGAAAGAGGAAGTGCAAGACAAAGTGAGGGCAAATAGGGCTAGCTATAAAATACTCTACGCTTGTAGAAATGATGAAAACTTGGCAATGTATAAAGTCGCAAAAAAAGAAGCTAAGTATGCAGTAAGTATAGCAAGAAGTCAAGCTTATGAAGAATTTTATAAGGGACTAGATACCAAAGATGGAGAGAGCGTAACATATATAATTGCTCTAGCTAGAGAGAGGAAGATAAGAGATTTAAACAAAGTTAAATGAATAAAAGATGAAACAGATATAGTTTTGACGGATGATCTGGCTATTAAAGAGTGATGGAAAAGATATTTTATCAACTCTATAATGAAACAAATGACAATGAACTGAACTTGAAAGAGTTAAGTAAATCGGAGGAGTATAAGAACATAACGTTTTATCATAAAATTCAAGCATCAGAGGTAAATGATGCTCTAAAGAAGATGAAAAATGGAAAAGCGGTTGGGTCAGATGATATACCCATCGAAGTATGAAAATGTCTAGGGAAAGAAGGAATTTTGTGGCTTACATATTTTTTCAATAAGATACTGAAGTAAAAAAGAATGCAAAACCCTATGTTACACCGACACCGACACATGACACGCGACACGACACGACGCGACACGCGACTCGTCAATTCTCAAAAAATATCATATTCTGACACGCTGAGACACGTATATTAAATATTTATTTTTTATAATTATGAAGGAGTACGTACTCCAATTCCTCTCAGCACATGATGAAGACGATGGTTGTGCAAGAAGCTTTATGGCTAAACTTGTAGCATAGGTGCACTTGCACCATGAATAACTCACCAAGCCTTAGGATCCATCGAAAATCGACTGTGAACTGAATCAAATTCTCTAAATTCTCCATTTATATAAGCAAAATTTGCGTACTCTAAATTCACTTTGGTGCGATCCTCAATGTTAGGAAAGTACTTCTTAAAGCATTTTTTGGTTTCTTGAATGATTTCACTATCCTTGTATGGAGAAATTCTAGAAGAATCTTCATTGAGTCATTGTTCACTATAGTGCCTAAATTTTAAAAATAAAACATCATACATAGTGGTCTGTATAGTGTTCTAAAGTGTCGGAGAGTGTCGGAGAGTCCGACACCGACACGCTGGGCATTTTAAAGTGTCGGTGCAACATAGGCAAAACCAATGGAGAGAAAGTATCTTGGTACCTTTGTATAAGAACAAAGGAGATATACAAAATTGTATTAATTACAGAGGAGTAAAAATAATGAGTCATACCATGAAACTATGTAAACGAGTAATAGAAAGAAGAGTTAGACGTGAGACTAGCATCTCAGAGAATCAATTTGGATTCATGCCAGGGCGGTCGACCATGGAAGCTATACATCACTTGAGGACTCATTGACAACTATCGAGAAAGAAAACAAGATTTGCATAAGTGGTTTATCGATCTTGAGAAGGCTTATGATAGGGTTCCAAGAGAGATCTTATGGAGACTCTTAGAAAAGAAATGTGTAAATGTATCATACATTGGCATAATCAAAGATATGTATACAAATTCAGTGACGAGGGGGAGGACATCCGGAGGATTAACACAGGAATTCCCTATCACTGTTGGCTTACATCAAGGTTCAACTTTAAGCCTTTATCTCTTTACCCTTATCTTATATGAGCTCACCAGACATATCCAACAAACAATACCTTGGTGTTTATTGTTTGCGGATGATATCGTTTTGGTCGATCAGACGCGCGAGGGTGTAAACGCAAAACTTGAATCTTAAATCTTGGCGAGCACTTTAGAAAAGAAGGGTTTTAGGTTGAGCAGGGCATATGCGGAGTATACAGAGCTTAAATTTAGCACTGCAAGGACTGATGACTTTGTTATTAAGTTGAGTGATCAAGATATTTCGCACAGTGAGTGCTTTAAATATCTTGGATCGATAGTTCAAAAATATGGAGGTGTTGATAAATATGTGATACATAGAATCCAAGCAGGTTGGTTGAAGTGGAAAGGCGCATCAGGGATCTTATGTGATCGTAAAGTACCATTAAAACTTAAAGGCAAGTTTTACCGTACTGCAATTAGACCAGCGATGCTCTATGGTTCCGAGTGTTGGGCAGTGAATTGTGTACATGAGCAAAAAATGGGAGTTATGGAGATGAGAATGATTAGGTTGATGCGTGGACACACGAGACAGGATAAAATTAGGAATGAATGTATCAGGGATAAGATAAGAGTGGCACCAATAACAGAGAAGATGCGAGAAGCTCAACTAAGATGGTTTGGACACGTACAAAGGAGACCATTAGAGGCACATGTTAGGCATTGTGAGAGTTTAGACACTAGGCATGTTAAACAGGGGAGGGGTAGACCAATAAAGACTTTGAATGAGACTAGAAGAAAAGACGTGATGTACTTAGGCATTAGTGAGATTATGACTAAAGATAGGTCACAATGGCGACACAGGATCCATATAGCCGACCCCACTATAGTGAGATAAAGGCTTGAGTGTTGTTGTTGTTGTGGGGTCCTTGTTACGCGCGTGCGCATATCATTATTGTATTTTCTATTTGTTAAATTGTATGGTTTTAGGTAAGTGTTATGTGAGCCCCCCTCCCTATATAAATATGTGGCTTGGGAATTAGGTTTTATCTTTCATGCTTTAGGTTTGAGATCTCCCATTTGGAGAGGGGCTTCTAGGAGGAACCGGTTTCCTGAACTTTGGCGCGAGTATACCTTGTAATTGTATCTCAGTTTATTTCGCATTGCAAGTGTTTTCACCCATGGGTAACATTGGTCCGACCTCGCCTCCCCGCCTGCATCACGTGCCGTCGGGTTCATTCCGCTCAAATCTCTGTCGCTCTCTGCGCGAGATCGCCTTTCCGCTCGGGTTCCGTCTGGTGCAGAAAAGGGTCGTCCGCCTCCAGCGCCTGACCTCCAACCCTCACCGACACCGCTCGCCCACTCCAACCCTAGCCGACGTCGGCATCGACTGCGTCGATCGTTGCCTCTGACGCCTGCAACGTGCTTGTTTCGGTCGCCTGCCCGGATCCAGCTTCCGTTTCGACTGTTTCGCCCCACCTGCGACCCCAGCATGCTTCGTCTGTCCGCAAGACCTAGCCCTCCAGCTTCAGTCCTCCAGCCCTCGCATACCAGCTCCTTCGACCGCAACGCGGACCCGATCCCATCCTTCCTCCTCTCCTCTCCGCCAGCTAGCGCGCCTCCGCCGGGTACGACGCCCAATCTCGAACCTCCAGCTCTTGGGCCCTCTTCTTCATATGTCAAAGGACCGTCGACCGATGGAATCCCGCGTGGAAGCCCTCGAACACGCCCTCACCACCATCAACTGTCGTCTCGAGACCCAAGCCGAGCAGTTCACTTCGATTATGGTCATGATCCATAAGTTGCAACCCGGCCAAAACTCCGGGCCTACTGCCGCCTTTGCCTTGGGATCCCCCAACACATTGTCCCCTGAAGAACCTGCATTGGCGGGATCACATCCTCTGCAACTCCCACGCCTCAACATCCACACATTCAACGGGATTGACCCCCTCGGTTGGATTGCCCGCGCCAAACAATTTTTTGACATTCACCAGACTCCTCAGATGCAACAAGTCTCCACAACAATTATCGACATGGAAGGGACCGCCCTCCATTGGGTCTGTTGGCTCCGCCAGTCCTCTCCCAGCCTCACCTGGACAACTCCAACAGAGGCCCTCATTCAGCTGTATGATCATTGCTACTCCGGCTCCATGATCACCACTACTCCGGCTCCATGATCACCGCTCAATGATCGAGCGCCTTTGCGGGGTCCTCTAGACCGGATCCATTGAATTGTACGTTGATGCATTCATCGAATTGGTCACCCATGTTCCAGGTCTTCCACCCGACCATTACTTGGGCTACTTCATGCACGGCTTACAACCCCATATCCGAGCCCGCCTCCGCACCCTCCAACTGATAACTGTCAACCAAGCCATGGACCTCTCCCCACTAGTGGAGACCGAATTCCTAGCGATGTCAGGGGACCTTCCTTCCCCATCGCCTCCCTCCAAACCTCCCTACCAACCATGTCCCCCCCTCCCGTCTAAACATCCACCACCGCCACCTCCTCTATCTCGCCCAACCATTATGGGCCCACGCAACAACCGTCATACCCCTACTCACCGCCTTTCCAACCAGGAGTACAATGACTTACGAAGCAAGGGTCTGTGCTACCATTGCAAGCAACCCTACTCGCCTACTCATGATTGTCTTGTGAAGGAGTTCCAGCTCCTCATCGGGGATGACATGGACGAGATCAACATGGCTGACTTTGACGCCCTTATGATCACGGACGTACCACCGGACGGAGCTCCGGGCACCTCTGCGGCAGCCCACCCGCGAGCATATCACTACTAGATGGCGGGTGACACTTCGACCTTGGGGTCAAGGTCGATTTTCTGACGGGATGTATTGTTATGCGCGCGCGTATCATTATTGTATTTTCTATTCGTTAAATTGTATGATTTTAGGTAAGTGTTATGTGAGCCCCCCTCCTTATATAAGGAGGTGGCTTGGGAGTTAGGTTTCATCTTTCATGCTTTAGGTTTGAGATCTCCCATTTGGAGAGGGGCTTCTAGGAGGAACCAGCCTCCTGAAGTTTGGCACGAGTATACCTCGTGATTGTATCCCAGTTTATTTTATATTGCAAGTGTTTTCTCCCTTGGTTAACAGTCCTCTGGAGCATTCTATCAATGAGTATGTATAAAGATATATGCAAGAGAAGCATTAAAAGTTTGACGGGACAATGATGAAGTATAATTGGCAAAGTGAGAAATAGGACGGTGAGTACAAATATGTGCATCTTTGCGAAGGACAATAGGGCAATCATTAGAACCTGAGTCTGGAGCGATTATCGGGTAGATGTTTGTTAAAATAGGTCTCATGTTGTTGTGCCGCCGAGTAGATCACTGGATCGGTAGGAGGCACTAACAAGCAGTGGGAATGAAAACGCCAGTGGGTAGAGGCTTGTTAAAATAGTTCTCATGACTGTTATAACCTATAAAGACACGTATGTCTTGCGGGTTGGAGCATGGAGGCATTTGTACCCTTTTTGGGTAGGGGCAATATATAATAAGGACACATCGCAATGCTCAAGGATCAAATTTCCCTCGAGTTGGTTTGTGAGTGTGGACAAATGAAACACAAACAGGAGAAGAAACCCCATGTGCAGAGGTCGGAGAAGTAAAACCAAGTACACTTAAGGGAAGATGATTAATAAGATAAGTAGTTGTGAGGGCATCGTCACCTCAATAACAGTTAAGGGGATACTAAAAAATAACGGATTCCGCAATCTTAAGATGTCTATTCTTCCATTCAACAACCCCATTCTGAGAGGGACTAACCACATAACTAGTGTGATGAACAATGTCGTAAGAGACTAAATAAGAAATCAAAAAAGCGAGCATACTCAATATCACTACATAAGATATTAACTTTGGCATTTAATTGAATAACAATCATGAAATAATTGCAAAAAAGAAAATACTACTCTTAGTATGCATCAAATAAATCCAAGTGACCCAAGAGTAACAAACCATTGATAGTCATATAGCCAAAGATATGCCGACTCTTTAAGGCTAGAGTAATGGAGCGTGAGCATGATAAATAATTAGTGTCATCAAGTCGGATCGTAGTGGTCTGGGAGAAGTTGTGATCCTGACCAGCCCGGGTAGATCCAGCGGAGGTTATGGAGCTACCAGAATCAACCACGTCGGACATAAAAAAGAACTTGAGTAGAACTCCGCCAAGATAACGATGGACAGGAATGGAGAACACGTCTTTAAGGAGCGGAGGGGAAATAGGGCCTCATTGTAGAGTTAGAAGCCTTCCTCCTCTTGAACAGAAAAACACTAGATCTGATTTTGGGAGAGATCCAACCGTTGAAATCCTGTACAAAATAAATAAGACAAGAAGGCCAAAGCGAAACTTTTCCCAAAGTTTGGGGTCAATCGGACCACCAGAAGATCGTCGGAGAACCCATCACGTCAGCCAGCGTCGATCGGACAATGGGAAGAGATGCACGGGACGAGCGGTGTTGCAAACCCTAAACGAGAGGAAGTGACTTCGTGTTGGACAGAGACGGGAAGGAGGAAGCCGGCGAGGAGCGGCGGCAGTCGATCGACGGGCGGCGATAGAGGAAAGAATGAGAACAAAAGGTTTAGGGAACGCGGGTCTCTGATACAATGTTAATGGGAATTGTTCATTAATCATTCACGGGAAAAATATCCTCTTACATAAGAGGAGAATACAAGAAATATTTAATTAATTCTAACATTCATTAACATATCTGGATCTAAGAGACCTTTAACTAGATTTACACTAGAGAGTTTTGATAAGTATTTAGCATTATTGCATTACTGTGCAAGTCACGTAAAGATGGGGAGTAAGCAATAAGACAAACAAGTGCAATGAACAACAACAACACTCAAGCCTTTATCCCACCATAGTGGGGTCGGCTATATGGATCCTTTGTCGCCATTGCGCCCTATCTTTAATCATAGCCTCATTAATGCCTAAGTACATCATATCTTTCCTTATAGTTTCATTCCAAGTCTTTTTTGGTCTACCCCTCCCCCATTTAACATGTCTAGTGACTAAACTCTCACAACACCTAACAGGTGCCTCTAATGGTCTCCTATGTACATGTCCGAACCATCTTAAACGAGCTTCTCGCATCTTCTCTACAATTGAAGCCACTCCTGTCTTATCCCTGATACATTCATTCCTAATTTTATCAAGTCTCGTGTGACCACACATCCACCTAAGCATTCTCATCTCCGCAACTCCCATTTTTTGCTCATGTACACCGTGCACTGCCCAACACTCAGAACTGTAGAGCATTGCTGGCCCAATTGCAGTATGGTAAAACTTGCCTTTAAGACAAACAGGTGCAATTGATTTAAAAATACTACGTAGATTTTATTATTTCCTAATTACTAGATATCGTAGCAGAGCCAGTGTGATGGTGGATCGCGACACACATTGACTTACACGATGATCAGAGCCGTTCATTTTATGCGGATCGACGATCCGAGAATATTAGTTATTTTTTGCATTTTTGTGATTGTTATTTAGTGTTCGAGTCCTGGAAGCAGCATCTTGCAAAAATGCAGGGTAAGGTTTGCCTACAATTCACACTTGCGGTGGGATCCTTCCTCGGACCCTCGCTGCGCGGGCATGCTTTGTGCACCAGGCTGCCCATTTTTGGTGATTTTTTATTTTCATGTATTTTAAGGTCCGTCATGATCGGAGAATCATGATCGTCCATGATGACTCCTAATGTCTATATATTGAGGGTGAGGGCTCCAATTTAGAGGCATTGAAGAATGGAGTATTGAAGCCCATCCTTTGGGCAATTTGGTGTCGAAGCCGACCTCCGAATGTGAAGCCCAGGATTCCCCCTCTCCTAAGCCGTGGGCCACCACTCCCCTCCCTTCCCCTTGCCGCCCACCCTCCAGTCCCCTACAAAACAGCCGACCACCCACTAGAAACCCCCTCCCTAGCCCCCTCCAACTCCTCCACAAGCAGCCTGACAACCCCCCCCCCCCCCCCCCCCCCCCCTTCAATTCACTGTCAGCCTCCCCCATCCCCCATCTCCTTCAATTCACTGTCAGCCACCGCAATCAGCATCACCACACCATTGCCGACCATTCACGTCTCCCTTCTTGTCGTGGAACCACCTCCCTAACACCCTCCCCACTAAAATTCCAAAACAGCCCCCTTAAATTTATCTCCGACGATCACGGAAAAACTTTTCCGTCCTCCCACTACATCACCACCATCTCCATCAAGTTTCCTCCATTTTCAGTTTTTCGGCGATCGCCGGAAAACACCTCCGGCGATCACCACCACCTCCGGGCGCCTCTCTGGCGGCAACCTCCGACCGCCACCGGAGACCACCTCCGGTTAGCCACCACCCCAACTCCACATAACCCCTGTAACCACCACATAACTACCTTCATAACTCCCCATTACCCCCACCTCCTCAATATTAGGACACCCCCTAAAATTCCTCTCCTCCACTCAAATACCCACTTCCCACTCCTCCATTCACATCCAAGCCCAATTCCCTGGATAAGCCACCCCTCTACTAACCCCCACATCCAACCGAACCCGCCTAAACACTCTCCCAGCAGCCCGAGCTCCTATAGATTCCCTGAATCCCATTTCCCCACAGTCGTCTGTTGCTGGAACTTCTCCCAGACAGCCTCTACAACTACAGGAACTCCAGAAAACGGCCCTTGGTCTGTTATCCCGTTCCAGAATTCCAGGAAACAGTCCTTGGTAAGCTGTCCAACAGTACAAAGCTTCGCCGAGAGCCCAAAATTCAGTCCCTACTTTTATGCCAGCCACGGGAAAACCCACCACTGATCAAGCACATATAGTTCCCTCGGGAAGGCGCTCATAGTTCCCTCGGGAAGGCCCTCATACTATTATGATTATCTTCATTCCCGACCCGTCAGTCATAGAGGTCGTGTTGACCATTCAACACAACCGAATCATTGTAGAAGGGGTAACTACGATGAGCGTCATTTTGAGGAAAGTCTAGAGTATAGGTTTTGTAGAGTCGCCCCATCGTTTGATGGTTTGTCAAGTCCCGAGGCCTTTAGCTATTGTCTAGTGGACATGGGATTTCATCTAAATCACTTCTAGATATTTGGTGAGCGTCGCGTCAGGTTTACGAAGCTTAGGTTATTAGGTCAGGCGAGACATTATTGGGATAGCATTGAGCAGACCCTTAAGTGAGATCATCTTCGCCCCGTCATTAGCTGAGTGGAGATGAGGCGAAGATTGTGCCACGAGTATTTACCAACGACATATAAATGTCGTCTCCTCGAGTAAGTACTCTCCCTCCAGCAAGGATCTTTGTCTGTTGCTGAGTATAGAGCTTACTTTGATGAGTTGGCAGTAAGGAGCGACATCCGAGAAGAGCCAGCTACGGCCGTTTCCTGATTTTGGTCTGGACTTCGATCTGAGCTACGTGCTGAGTTGACCTATCACTACTCTGAGCCATTCAAGCAGACATTCCAGCTCGTCTTTCATTATGAGCAGTCCTTGAGATCCACTAGAGTTAGTCGAGTGGATGACCACCTTGACCTCATTAGTAGTATCTTCCATTCTGAGACCACCACTTAAAGCTACTCTTGACCCATAGGACACGATAAAAGTCGTACATGAGACTGATTTATCTCACCCAAGTGAGGTACTGAGTCCAATGAGTGATCCATCCATTGATTCTGACCCATTTCCTATGACCTTTACTGAGAGCGAGCCTGAGCGACTTAGCGAACCTATCGTGAAGTGTTCTTTCCCTACCCCGGATTCGATCATAGAATCACCCTTGCATGCTTGTTCACCTAAACCTTCCCATATTGTCATGGCGAGTCATCTCCCGAGTAAGGGTCAAGAGCGTGGCAATTACATTGTAGTAGTTATCTCACCTGCTTTTGATGACACCCCCACTATTCGGAGAACCTATTTCAGCACTCATCGCATCTGCAATGAATTTTATTATACCCCTCCCGGCAAGCCGCCTGATGAGTTGTCACTTTATGGAAGCATTCTAGAGTGGCATCCCATTGCCAAAATCTCATACAGTCTTCAGGATGTTTGTCTCACATGCGACGAGTATTTCTACACTCCACCTGGAGGGCCTCCAGATAAACATCACTCTTTAGGGACGTGTCCACTATCTTCGATTTAGTCGAGAATAAGAGTGCTCTCGATGGTCTTGGGATCGATACCATTATCATTAGTGCTGACATTTCGAGTGATTATTTAGGCGATCATCGCATCCACGTTGAATTTTTTACACCCCACGTCCCCACCCACTGAATCCCCTGATCATATGCCCCTCCGAAATGGAACCTGGAGGGTCGTAGAGCCTCTACATAGGAGACCTGTTATGTCTGACGACCTTCATTCGTTGTCACTTTGTAGCATGCATGAGTCTATCCGACGTAGAAGTACTTGCAATGAAATAATTTATAAATCTTATGCTGATAGCCACAGGAGATTGCAAAGCTTCAAAGAAGGAGAATATGTGTTAATCTGTATATGTGCTGAGAGGTTCCCTATGAGAATTGCTCAAAAATTAAATGCTAAGAGAATGGGTCCTTACACTGTGTTTAAAATAATTGGAGAAAATATTTATTAACAAGATATTCCACATAGTATGAGAATTTCACCCGATATAGAAGATTTGACTTCATCCTTTGAGCTACATAACTACATGTACCCTTTGCTTCCCGCCACTTCAGCTCCTCAGCCCCAGTCGTTTGTTCTACCTCACTACATCCCCAACTTTCACCTGCTACCTCAGTACAGCCCCAGGCTTGGCCTACTACACATCTACAATCTTCAGCAACGATAGATCCTTCTGCTTTCTCTACAGAAGTACTACGTTCTCTGACATAGTTATCATCTCGGTTTCTTCCACCTCAGTAACGACGACAGTAGCAGTACTCTCTTCAACATTGATGTCCACTACTCCGACATCCTCGACAACATCTCCTTTCGCAGCAACACAATCTACAGTGTCATCATCATCTTCAGCAGTACTGTCCTCGGTTCCATCGTTAGCGACCTCCGAGTTCAGGACACCATCAGAGCCACGGGGATTCACTTCATCTTCAAACGAGAGCACGCCCAACTTCATCCGCGGAGATGAATGCTTTCAAGGAGGGGAAAATTGATGGGGATCACGACACACATCGACTTGCACGATGATCGGAGCCGTCCATTTTATACGGATCGACGATCCGAGAATATTAGTTATTTTTTTATATTTTTGGGATTTTTATTTTCATGTATTTTAAGGACCGTCATGATCGGAGAATCATGGTTATCCATGATGACCCCTAGTGTCCATGTATTGAGGGCGAGGGATCCCATTTAGAGGCATTGAAGAATGGAGTATTGAAGCCCATCCTTTGGTTAATTCGGTGTCAAGGCCGACCCTCGGGTGCGAAGCCCGAGATTTCCCCTCTTCTTAGTCATGAGCCACCACTCCCCTCCCTTCCCCTTGCCGTTCACCATCCCATCCCCCACAAAACAGTCGGCCACCCACTAGAAACCCACTCACTATCCCACCCCAACTCCTCCACCAGCAGCCCAACCCCCCCCCCCCCCCCCCTTTTATTCACTGTCGGCCTTCCCCATCTCACATCTCAGCCCCTCATAAAGCAATCGACCACCCCAATCAGCATCCGCACACCATTGCCGACCACCCACGTCTCCCTTCTTGCCGTGGAACCACCTCCCTAACACCCTCCCCATGAACTTTTCTGGCCTCCCACTGGCCACTACCATCTCCGACGATCACCGAAAAACTTCCGGCCTCCCACTACCACCACCATCTCCATCAAATTTTCTCCAATTTTCAGTTTTCCGGCGATCGCCGGAAAACACCTTCGGCGACCCCCCACCTCCGACCGCCTCTCCGGAGGATAACTCTGGCCACCTCCGGCGACCACCCCTAGCCAACCACCACCCCACCTCCACATAACCACCACAACCACCCCATAACTATCTTCATAACTCCTCATTACCCCCACCTCCTCAATATTATGTCACACCCCTAAAATTCCTCTTCTCCACTCAAATACCCACTTCCCCCACTTCCAACTCCATTCACGTCCAAGCCCAATTCCCTGGATAAGCCTCCCCTCCATTAGCGCCCGCATCGAACCAAACCCTCCTAAGCATTCTCCCAGCAGCAAGAGATCCTATAGCCTCCTTGAATCCCATTTCCCCCACAGTCGACTACTGCTGGAACTTCTCCCAGACATCCTCTACAACTCCAGGAACTCCAGGAAACGGCCTTTAGCTTGCTATCCTGTTCCAGAATTCCAGCAAATAGTCCTTGGTCTGCTGTCCAGCAGTCCAAAGCTTCGCCGAGAAAACCCACTTTGATGCCAGCCACGGGAAAACTCACCAAGCCCTATATTTCCTATTTGTGTAAGTTTTCTAAGTTTGAAGCCAATTATTGTGTGTTGAATTGGTGTTTATTTTCTAACTTGTGTCATATCTTTTTTGTAAGCTTTTTTCCACGCCGCTTGAGTCTAGTATTGATATTCATTTGCTTGCTTATTTAAATCCGTACACTCTCAAATTGATACTCCAACACGTGCTCTCTATTTTAAGAAGTTTTCTATCTATTGTGACATCTTTTATTTTGATTTATAAAACAGAATTATTATTGCAAGTTAGAATTCGTCGGAATCATATTGTTGCATGTAGAAAATTCACCCATTATCCTTGCTTTAGGACCGCCCAGCGTCATAATACAGTTATCTTTAACTAGGCATTGGTTATCTCTAAATAACTTCTGATATCATTTATCACATAATTGACATATGCTTATTAGGTTATGTTTTAACCCTTTAATATAAGCAACTTTGGTAAAGATTATCTAACCACAGGTAAGCTTAACATATCCTTTGGTGCATCCATGGATAGAGTCACCAAAGATGACCTTGGATCCATCCTTTGCTTTGAAGACATCTAGCAAGCTTATGTCTCCATTTATATATCGGGAGCACCCACATTACAAGTACCATATATTTGTTTGGTTGGACTTTGGACATACTTGTGCTTGCAATCAAATGGAGAGCGGTAACCAAATATATTTGGGTTGACCACTATTAGACATTCTTACACCACCTTGATCGGCGATAATTCTCATGGTCAAACGTTGATCGACTGGTCGTTGATCGACTGGTCGTCGATCGATGACCAATGACCGGATTCAGAGTAGGAGTTTTGATTTGCATAGGTTTTGGCTTTATTTTAAAAATGAAAAATCCACTTTCCTTTTGTATGGAGAGGACACTCTCTGTATAAATTCACAAGGGGATTGTGAAGGGTTGATTTGGGTTTGTCTAACAACCTTCTCAAAATTTTGATTTGTAGTCTGGTTCTGAGATTTAGGGTTTAGGAGCAAGTTGGTTGAAGTGGAGAGGCGTGTCTGGGATCTTATGTGATCGTAAAGTGCCATTAAAACTTAAAGGCAAGTTTTACCGTACAACAATTAGGCCAACAATGCTCTACGGTTCTGAGTGTTGGGCAGTAAATGGTGTACATGAGCAAAAAATGGGAGTTGAGGAGATGAGAATGCTTAGGTGGATGTGTGGTCACACGAGACTGGACAAAATTAGGAATGAATGTATCAGGGATAAGACAGGAGTGTCACCAATTGTAGAGAAGATGCGAGAAGCTCGTTTAAGATGGTTCAAACATGTACATAGGAGACCATTAGAGGCACCTGTTAGGCGTTGTGAGAGTTTAGTCACTAGACATGTTAAACGGGGAGGGGTAGACCAAAAAAGACTTGAAATGAAACTATAAGGAAAGATATGATGTACTTAGGCATTAGTGAGGCTATGATTAAAGATAGGGCGCAATGGCGACAAAGGATCCATATAGCCGACCCCACTATGGTGGGATAAAGGCTTGAGTATTGTTGTTGTTGTTGTAGTCTTTTGAGATGATGTACTGCAGCATTCATTGTTGCCCCTCTCTTCGCCATCCCCATGAAATTCAGTTACTGAGAGCTGCACACCTCCCAATAAAAAAGGTAAGAGGATTCTTCCAAGTAAGAGTATTAGTTTGACTCTTTTCAGTAGAATGGTCAGCTCCAAGACCCAATATTACTAATCTAATTGACAAATTTTCAGTGATGTTCTTGAGCTGCGCCTACTTCTCCCATTCAGAGAGAAACAGACTTTTAGCTTAACTAAAGTCTGTAGTGAGTTTTTTCTTGCCTTCAAGGGCAAACCTAAGTTTCCCTTCAAGGAGAGCTTTTACACTCTTTACTAGATCAATAACTTCCTGTTCAAAGGTAACCATTTTAGTTTCTCTTCCAAGGTAGCATTGACATGTGTGAACGTCAAGTTTTCTTGAAGAATAACTTTTGATCTCAAATTGACAACATGATAGTCATTACAAAAGTTAATGAAGGCATCTTTAAAATCAAAAGAACTAAAATCTAGATTGTCAAAATAATAAACGTCATTAAAATCTGGATTAGAAGGTTTTTCAATAGCCATGAGGTATTGGTTGTCTTTTCATTCCTCACAGCTGCTTGAGGAGTCATCTGGATTAGTCTCACTCCATACTGCAGCAATAAAACTTTTCTTCTTCTTCTCGTCTCCCCTTCTTTCTTTGACTTTTTTTTGTTTTTTTATTCTTTCTAGGACGCTCCGTGGAATGTCCTCTGATTTTCTGCAAGAAAAACAAGTAATTTTTTTTTGAATCATTTTCAAGGGGTGACTTATCATACATCTTGCTTCTGAAATGTGTCCCTTAAGGTGGGGTGATAATCATCCACGTATTAAATCTCTGTGCAAAGAGCCTCATCTCTTCATCCTCAATAGGCGGGGACTGCTTTGCTTCAGTTGCACTTAGAACAACTGTTCTTTCAGTAGGAGCTTGTGGAATCGTTGCATCTTTAGCCTCTTTCCTTGAGTTGAGCGCCATTTCAAACAGCCTTTTTCCCAACACTGCAACAGCAGGCATTTCTTTCAATCTTCTAATCTCCTTTATGGCCCAAGAATATGGGTCAAATTTGGTTGGGAGGCACTTTAAGTGATGCAGGACGGCGCGTAGGGTTTGTGCGCGCCTGTCGGCTATTTCTGGAAACCCTAAATGCATGCAATTAAAAATTGAAACTTGAGCGGGCGTGCACGAACTTTAAGAAATTAAGCAACTAGATTTTTTTGTAAAGCATAAAATTACTATTTTGTGTTTAAAATGAATTTTCTTGAAATATGGTACAATTCTAAATCCGGGGAAGGAAGTTCGCAACTTTCGTTCCGTTCCCCTTGTTGTAGCAAACGGAAATCGTGAACTCCAAATACGTTTCCGTTTGGAGTTTTCGACGTAGCGTTTGCTGACAAAATCCCGGGCGAAAATCCACAATGAATCTAATATCCTAAAGAGAAAATTTAGATGCACACAAAAGAAGAGAAAAGAACAAGTTACCCACGGGAAGAGACGTCTTTCCGCAATCGAAGTCGACGGCGATCCCGCGAGGAATTCCTCGTCACCTCCGATCTCCCGCTCCGTGGACGGGCACTATCACACAAGGGCACCACGGAATAAATTCGCTCACTCTCACACTAAAGTGGTTCCACGGAATCTCAAACACTCACTAATGTAAGGAGGCCACAAACTACACAACCTAAATTCATTCACTCTCTCACGCTCAAGAGGATCCACGAAATCTCAACAAGAAATCAATTTTCCTTCTCTATGCACTATTCACGGAATAACAATCAGCACACTGTAAATATAATAAGGAAAACACTGTTCATTCTCACGACATTCAATAGAAAAAAAGAAACATTCGTCAGATCGGCACTTCAACAGGGTCCACGGGAAATAATATACCACAGAACAACAACCTACTGTTCATTGTCTCCCTCACGGAAGCAGTTCACAGCACTCAATTAAAGAAAACAAAGCAAATGCCAGAGCTCATTTTTACAGAACTCAAACTGAACACACCTTCACCATCTTCTTCTCCGATTCACTGCATCTTCCTCTTTCGTTTCCCCTCCTACATAAGCCACCGAGAGGAGGTCGGGGACGACGTGGCTTTAGGGCTTCTTTAATAGAAAAAAAACAATTAAATATATATATATATATGAGTATAACTAGATATATATATAGATATATATAAAATAAGGCTACGCACGCAGGCGCGCAAAAATAATTGCAAAAATAAATTGCAAAATAACAAGATAAAAATGCAATAATTCAGGGTCGGTAGATGTCCGGACGGGTGCGGCGTCGGGCACTTTTGCGTCGACCTGATCTGGGCTGGTCTCCACCAACTCTCCCCCTCTCAAAATCACTCATCACTGGTGAGTGTTCCGAGCGGTAATGTTGTAGAAGCTCAGCATCCATACGCTGTAACTCCTCGGCCAAGACCCAGTTGGTCTCGGTCTCTGGTCTGCCATGCCAACGAACCAAGTATCTCTGAAAACCACCATCAGTAGTGGTCACTGTCTCGTCATCCAATATCTGCTCGGGAACCAATATCTGTCGCGGAAGTCTGTCAGCGGCTCGGGGAACTGGTATGAAAGAATCACCTGGTGTCTCATACTCATCCTGAAAACTGTCAGTGGAAAATGGTAGAACTGCAAATGGTGTGTCAGTAACTGAATGAGTGTCGGTATGTATGAAATGTGGCTCCTCACTAGCACTCCCCAACCCAGAAGCAACAAATGGAGGAAAAGACAATGGAAAATCTAAAGACTCATGCGGGTAATCGTGGAATAAAGTCAGATCGGCTACGTTAAAAACTAGATTTGCACCCCAATCAGAAGGCATCTCAAGTTCATACGCATTTTGCCCAATCCGCTTGACCACTCTAAAGGGTCCAGTTCTACGGTCAGCTAACTTCTTTACGGTACCCGAAGGTAACCGTTTCGGATTTAACCGTACCATCACCAAGTCATCCACTTTGAAACAAATAGCTCTTTTATGCTTGTTAGCTTGAGTTGCGTATAAATCATAAGTACTATGCAATTTCCGCTCAATTTCTTTATGCAAGTCATGCAAATGTAATGTATAGCCGCGTGCAAACTGTCTAGTCCTAAAAGTGGGTGGTAGTGGGGCTAAATCTAGCGGCACTCGTGCAGTGTGACCATGAACAACCTCATTGGGAGATAAACCCGTAGATCTATTCTTCGAATTATTATAGGCCAATTGAGCGTGTGGAAGAATTAGATCACAATTCCCCTGGTGATCTCCTACCAAACAACGCAGTAAATTTCCTAAACTTCTATTAACAACCTCAGTTTGACCGTCGGTCTGTAGATGATACGCGGTCGAAAATAGAAGTTTAGTACCTAATAGTCTCCAGAGTGACTTCCAAAAATAACTGGTGAACTTGACATCTCGGTCGGTAACGATATTCTTAGGTATCCCTCGGTGCGCGACAACCTCTTTATAATAAATTCGGGCAATATGAGAGGCGTCGTCGGTTTTGTTACAGGGGATGAAATACGCCATTTTAGAAAACCGATCGACCACTACAAGAATGGAATCGTGCTTCCTAAAAGTGCGCGGCAATCCAAGCACAAAATCCATACTAACGTCATCCCAAGGAATACTGGGCACCGGTAAAGGTGTATACAATCCAGCGGGCTGTTTATTGCCCTTCGCTACCTGACAAGTGCGGCAGCTATTGACAATCTGTGCGATAACCCGCTTCATCCCGGGCCAATAGAATCGCTCCTCTACTAAGGCTACCGTCTTATCTCGTCCAAAGTGTCCACCTAAGCCTCCGCCATGTAATTCCCATACAATGAAGTTTCGCAATGAGGTGCGGGGAATACACAGACGGGTTCCACGAAACAAATATTCGTCTCGAATGAGATAATTTGTCTCATCGTGAAAGGAATCAGAGCGTATCGCATCATAAATTCCGCTAAAATCGGGACAACTAGAATAGTCATCTTTGATACGCTCAAATCCTATCACCTGGGTACGCATCTGTGATAATTCGAGGGTGACTCGACTAAGGGCGTCGGCAACCCGATTCTCTGTTCCCTTACAGTGCTTGAGAACGAAGGTGTACTCCTGCAAATATGATACCCACTTAGCCTGTCGAGGGTTCAACTTTTGTTGCGAATTGATATAACGCAACACCTGATGATCGGAGTGGAGGACAAACTCCTTGGGCAACAAATAATGCCTCGAATGACGCAACGTCTGCACAATTGCATAGAACTCGCGCTCGTAGTTGGAATAATTCAGCTTCGGGCCTGAAAACTTTTCACTAAAAAATCCAACGGGATGACCCTCTTGACTAAGTACACCTCCTATCCCAACCCCAGAGGCATCGCAGGATACCTCGAACACGTGACTAAAATCAGGGAGTCTCAAAACAGGTGCAGTAGACATCTTATCTTTGATGATCTCAAAGACTCTAGCTGCCGATGACGTCCACTGGAAATTTCCCTTCTTCGTACACTCAGTGACTGGCGCCATAATAGAACTGAAGTTCTTAATGAATCGACGATAAAAGGTGGCTAGCCCATGAAAACTACGAACATCGTGAATGTTCTGGGGTGTAGGCCACTCACGAATCGCTCGGACTTTCTCGGGATCCATAGTGATGCCAGCGGAGCTCACTATATATCCCAGAAAGATAACAGACTCAGCCATAAAAACGCATTTCTTCAAATTGATGTATAGTCGCTCAGCTCGCAGGAGCTCGAAAATAGTACGCAGGTGAGTCAAATGCTCACTCTCGGTCTGACTATATATCAAAATGTCGTCGAAATAAACTACTACGAACTTCCCAATGAAAGGTCTGAAGACATGGGTCATCATCCGAGCGAAAGTACTAGGGGCATTGGACAACCCAAAGGGCATCACAAGCCACTCGTAAAGTCCATCCTTCGACTTGAAGGCAGTCTTCCACTCGTCTCCTTCGCGTATACGAATCTGATGATAACCACTACGAAGGTCGATCTTAGAGAAGATCGTAGCCCCAGTCAACATGTCCAACATGTCATCCAGTCGGGGTATCGGGAATCGATATTTCACTGTGATCTTGTTGACAGCACGACTGTCAACGCACATACGCCAAGTGCCTTTCTTTTTCGGGGCAAGGAGGGCAGGCACCGCACAAGGGCTAAGGCTATGGCGAATAAAGCCTTTATCTAATAACTCTCCAATCTGCTTCTGCAGCTCCTCGTGAGCGGTACGATTCAATCAGTAATGCGGTAGATGAGGGAGGGAAGCTCCAGGAACAAGGTCTATCGCATGCTGAATACACCTCATGAGAGGTAACTCAGCCGGAAGCTCATCAGGGTGTAGATCCTGGAACTCCTCTAAGAGTCTCCTAGCAGGTATAGGGGTAGACTCATATACCTCTGATAAATCAGATGCCTGTAAAACCACTAAGGCATAAATAAATCCACCGTCAAAACTCTCTCGATGGAACTCAGTACCTCGTATAATGCTAAGAGTCTTCTTCCTTTCAGTGGGAGGAAGAGATTCTTTCGCACTACTACTCGTGCGGAATGACGGTGCTTTGGGTCGCACCGGGGTCAACACTACTCTCTTTCCGTCCAGTAGAAAGGAGCAAGTGTTGGACCTGCCATGTATGGTGACATCTCGGTCGTATAACCAAGGTCGCCCAAGTAAAACGTGGCACACATCCATAGGCATAACGTCACACCAGATCTTATCGGAATACGTACCGATAGTGATGGGCACTAAACATCTCCTAGTCACCGATAGTGTAGTCTTGGTAACCCAAGCTACCTAAAATGAGGATGGGTGCGGCTCAGCAGTGAGTCCCATGCGGGCTAGAGCTGTCTCAGCTATCACATTCATACAACTCCCGCTATTCACTACTAAACGACACACTTTCTCCCCAGCCTTAAAGTAGGCCTGGAAGATGTTCGTCCGCCAATAATCGGCTGACTCTTGTGGTGTAGATAGCATGCATCTCACCACTAGAACGCCGGGATCTATCTCCTCATCACTAGGCGTACCGTACACTTTGTCGTTCAAAATGTGCGAGTCCTTCTCGACTCTCTCTTCTTCTACAGGCTCATCCTCCTCAGTCACCTCATGAATAACTAGAGTGCCTTTCCTCTTGGGACAATCTCTCGAAATATGGCTCATCTGCTGGCACTCATAACATCGGATCTGTGAAGGGGTCACAGTTCCCATGGGGGACTTCCTGTTCTGATCTCGGGTGTAGGTCGAGGTAGGCTTCGACGCACTCTCCTTACCTTTCAGTTCTTCTTTCTTGTAAGAAGTATTCGTTTTAGGTTGAGATTTGAACCGGGAGATTCGCTTCTGGTGCTCTTCGATATCGATGGCGATAGATATGATCTCAGGGAGAGAATAGCGGCCATATCGAATCAACTCATCTCGGATCTCAGATCGCAGTCCATACTTAAATTTGGATAATGTGTCACGTGGGTGTTCTACTACGTTGCACCTGATCATAAGATCCTTCATCTGAGCTAAGTAATCAGAAACTGATTTGGATCCTTGACGTAGAGACGTCAGTTCGTCTCGTAGACGGGACTGGTAATGTTGGGGAATGTACTGCTCCTCTAATATGGCCTTCATGTGGGGCCAAAGTGTAATGGAAGGGCATCCATTCCTCTCTAGACTACGCTCTTCGCCTATCCAAAAGATCTTCGCTCGCCCAGTCAATCTCATTTTGGCGAACTGGACCTTTTGGTCCTCCGTCATTCGATACCACTCAAAGTAGGTCTCAATGTCGATAACCCAGTCCGAAAAGATCTTGGGATCCATAGAACCATCATAAAGTGGTGGATCAAGTTTCACCACTCGTGTGAGATCCGGTCGCCTATCCCGGGGAGGATAGTCGTAATCATCATCATAAGGATCACGATAGTCTCGTCGCCGTGGGGGCGGCGGTCGATGCCAATCTCTAGGGCGATCATCACGATGCATGGCCGGTATAGGCCGATGATGGTCTCAAGGGCGCTCCTCTCTCGCTACGTCATAATGTGGCCTCTCCTGATAATTTTCTCGCATGTTTAATATAGGCCCTCGTTGGGGTTCAGGGAAATTCCTTGGAAAATTCCCACCCTGGTCACGTGTAAACTCGAACCTGTCTATGGGATTTCGACCCTCTTCCTCAAATAGAGGATTTCTCCTAAGTCTACACCTCTCTCCATAGTGTGGAGGGGCTTCGTACTGTGGACGAACAGAATGCTCATCTCGAATTGGAGGTGGCATTGAAACTCGAGGGGGTACTTCTAAACTGTTCATCCTAACGCTAAGATTTTCAAATCCTTCTCTCACGTGATAGACACTCTCGGTTAACGCTGCCATTTGGTGGGCGAAAGGTAGAAACCACTGGTGTGGTTCAGTCCATTCGTTCACCCGACTCGTTTGGCCATGTTCAACTCGACGCATCTCAGAGTTTACCTCTTGAGGGTGTTCAGGTGGAGTGTGATGTGGTGAACTCATGCTCACTAACCTACCACTACGCAGATGCATGCAAACACACAAGTAAAATAGATGATTATGTTATAAAAATAAATACTTTTTTTTTTGAAAAATTAAATGCTATGTGGGTTTCCTATTCTACGTAGGGCGGATTTCGAAATTTAGAAAAATTTCGGAACCTCCCTCTGATACCAAATTGATGCAGGACGGCGCGTAGGGTTTGTGCGCGCCTGTCGGCTATTTCTGGAAACCCTAAATGCATGCAATTAAAAATTGAAACTTGAGCGGGCGTGCACGAACTTTAAGAAATTAAGCAACTAGATTTTTTTGTAAAGCATAAAATTACTATTTTGTGTTTAAAATGAATTTTCTTGAAATATGGTACAATTCTAAATCCGGGGAAGGAAGTTCGCAACTTTCGTTCCGTTCTCCTTGTTGTAGCAAAAGGAAATCGTGAACTCCAAATACGTTTCCGTTTGGAATTTTCGACGTAGCGTTCGCTGACAAAATCCCGGGCGAAAATCCACAATGAAAATTTAGATGCACACAAAGGAAGAGAAAGGAACAAGTTACCCACGGAAAGAGGCGTCTTTCCGCAATCGAAGTCGACGGCGATCCCGCGAGGAATTCCTCGTCACCTCCGATCTCCCGCTCCGTGGACGGGCACTATCACACAAGGGTACCACGGAATAAATTCGCTCACTCTCACACTAAAGTGGTTCCACGGAATCTCAAACATTCACTAATGTAAGGAGGCCACAAACTAAACAACTAAATTCATTCACTCTCTCACGCTCAAGAGGATCCACGAAATCTCAACAAGAAATCAATTTTCCTTCTCTATGCACTATTCACGGAATAACAATCAGCACACTGTAAATATAATAAGGAAAACACTGTTCATTCTCACGACATTCAATAGAAAAAAAGAAACATTCGTCAGATCGGCACTTCAACACGGTCCACGGGAAATAATATACCACAGAACAACAACATACTGTTCATTGTCTCCCTCATGAAACCAGTTCACAACACTCAATTAAAGAAAACAAAGCAAATGCCAGAGCTCATTTTTACAGAACTCAAACTGAACGCGCCTTCACCATCTTCTTCTCCGATTCACTGCCTCTTCCTCTTTCGTTTCCCCTCCTACATAAGCCACCGAGATGAGGTCGGGGACGACGTGGCTTGGGGTAGTGGTCCTCAACCGTCGGAGAGGAAGTTGTGGCCCGACGTGGGTGCGGGAAGATTTTGGAGCAGCGCCAAAGACGGGAGTTGGGGTTTCTGGCCGGATCGGGATCGGGAATTGTTGGGAAGAGCTGAACCGGCTTTAGGGCTTGTTTAATAGAAAAAAAACAATTAAATATATATATGAGTATAACTAGATATATATATAGATATATATAAAATAAGGCTACGCACGCAGGCGCGCAAAAATAACTGCAAAACTAAATTGCAAAATAACAAGATAAAATGCAATAATTCAGGGTCGATAGATGTCCGGACGGGTGCGGCGTCGGACACTTTTGCGTCGACCTGATCTGGGCTGGTCTCCACCATTAAGAGCCTGTCATTTCTCTTCTCTAGTGAGATATCCCGCCCTCAAGATCCAAGTCCAGTTATGATGATGTTGAACCTATAATATACCTCAGATATTTTTTTCATCTTTCTTCATCTGAAAGTTCTCATATCGTGTGATGAGAAGTGAATTATTATCCTTCCTCACATCTTCGCATCCTTCAACTAATCTTAGAAGAGTCTCCAAGAGTTCCTTTATTGTTGTACAATTTATGACATTTTGGTACAGATAATCTGAGAGAGTTGATACTAGAATGTTCATGGCCTCAATAACATGTAAAATGCATTTATATATTCATGTTAGATGTAATCGTATAATCTCTCCTATATAAGGGAGAGCTTTCTTAATATTATTCAATTTTTGAGCCCAAAACCTAATATCCAACATGGTATCAGAGCGGTGACGGTGTCTCGCCGACTGCCCTCGTCGAAGCCCCGTTTCCTCACTTCCGCCGCTGCTCTCCCGTCGCTGCTCTCCCGCCGGCCACCCTCTCCTCTCTTCCTTTCTCCCGCCGAATCCCATCCGTGCTCGTACTGTGCTCCCTCACGACGACCGATCGGCAATTCGTGCCGATCGGCTTGGCCGAATGACCGCCGCTCCGTCCACCGTTGGATCGGCCTAATTCTTCTCAATAAAGTTTCGTTTTTGTCTCCCCTCTCTCATGCTACGGGGATCGCTTCATCTCTTTGCTTGATCTTCCTAGATCGTGGATCTAGTGGTTTCCAAAACTTTTCCTCATATCACGGAAATGACTCTACCTCCGTTTCTATGCATTTTTTGACCCCATCTCTCAAGGCTTTTATGCTCTAGGACCCCTGGCCGTCCTATTGGTGTGACCTTTTTTCGGGCTCCGGCGACTTTCCGGCGACTCTCCGGTGGTTGTTTCTTGATCTATTCAGTTGTTTTCTGTTGTTCTTCGCTCATCATGTCGGATGTGGTTGACTCTCGTGAGGGCTCGCAACCTCGTGAGGGCTCGCAACCTGCTGGATCTACCCGGGTTGGACACGATCATATGACCCCACAAATTACCACTATTCGCCTTGATACTACCAACTACCTATCTTGGTCCCGATCTATCGCCTTGGCCCTCAAGAGTCGCCGATTATTTGGCTATGTAAATGGGGAAATTAAGGCACCAGAAAAATCTGCATCCAACTGGGGACAATGGGAATCGGAAAACTATTTGGTTATGTCATGGATGATTAATTCCATGCATGAGTCTATTGCACGGAATTATCTGTTCTTAGATACTGCGGCGGACATTTGGAAGCGAGCTGAGTCCCCATATTCTCAGAAAGGGAACACATCTCAGATATTTCAGCTTCGCCGGAAGATTTTTCTTCTCCGGCAGGGTGATCGACAACCATCTGACTACTATTTGGAGTTCACTCAGTTGTACCAGGAGTATGATCACTTTGTATCCCTTGATCTTGTCTGTACTACTGACGCACTCATCATTCGTGCCCATTAAGATCAGAACCGGGTGTTCGAGTTTCTACATGGTTTACACCGCGACTTTGATCAGATCTTTGTCCGCTCCCCGGTTCCCACTTTGACTGAGACATATAGCCTTGTTCAGCAGGAATATGATCGTCGTCAGTCTTGGAATTCAGAGATCATCTCTAGTGGTTCTGCTCTTGTCACTTCTCATTCAGGCGGTACGAATGCTCGAGATTTTAAGCCCAAGCCCACTGACAAAGACCACCTGCTGTGTGATTATTGCGGGAGGAATCGGCATACTCGTGACACCTGCTTCAAATTGCATGGATTCCCTCAATCTCGCGGTGGTCCTACTCCTCGGGGCGGACGTAGCGGGCGTGGTCGTGGCCGGTCCAACTTCATCTCTCCCCGCTCCGCTCACCTGACTGAGTTTCTTGATGACAGTCTTTCTGGTGGACACAGCTCTGAGATTGCTTCGTTACCTGGGTCCTTTTCTACAGATGAGATGATGCTTCTTCGCCGCATGATGCAGGGGCTCTCTACTGAGCCTAGTCCTGGACCTTCATCATCTTTTGCCCATTCAGGTAGTCCAAGTGCTCACTCTGCTACAGTACCGCCTACCACCCATTGAATCATTGACTCCGGTGCTACTAACCATATGACCGGATCGTCGTCAGGTTTCGTTTCTTATTACCCTCTGTCTGGCTGAGACAAAGTAAGTATTGCTGATGGGACTCTTTCCCCAATTGCAGGAAAGGGATCCATCAATTGCTCTACTCTTACCTTGTCTTCAGCCTTGCACGTTCATTCCTTCACTCGTAACCTTTTATCTGTTAGTCATATTACAAATTCTATGAATTGCTCCGTCACGTTTTTTCCTTCTTATTGTGTTTTCCAGGACCTGAAGACGAAGGCGGTGATTGGCTCTGGTAGAATGCGTGATGGGCTGTATGTGTTTGATTCTGCGGTTCCTCAGGCTCTTCATGCTCGTCAGCTCCCGTTGCTGTCTACTTGGCATCGTCGCTTAGGCCACCCCTCTGTTACTACTATGCACTCTTTATTTCCTGAGTTTTCTTCCTCAGTGTTTCAAACTTTTACATGTGATGTGTGTGAACTTGCTAAGCATAAGCGTGTTTCCTTTAATCATTTATCTAAGCCTTGCTCTGTACCGTTGCATACTATTCATAGTGATGTATGGGGCCCTTGCCCAGTGGCTTCTATCTCTGGTTATTATTGGTTTGTATCCTTCATTGATTGTTTTTCACACGCTACTTGGGTTTATTTAATGCGTAGTAAGAATGAAGTGTTTCCCATCTTTAAAAAATTTCACAACATGATATCCACTCAATTTGGTGCCACCATTAAGATCCTTCGTAGTGATAATGGCCGGGAATATATGGATTCTACCTTTGCACAGTATTTGAGTGATCTCGACATTATCCATCAAACTACATGCGTCCATTCTCCCGCTCAAAATGGTGTCGCTGAACGTAAGAATTGTCATCTTCTCGAGGTGACGAGATGCTTATTATTTATCATGTCCCTTCCAAAATACTATTGGGGGGACTCTCTTCTCACTGCTGCATCCCTCATCAATCGTATGCCTTCTCGTCTTCTGGAAAATCGCACTCCTCTACATAAATTGGGAGTCTCTCCTACCACTCTTCTTCCTCGCGTGTTCGGTTGCTTATGCTTTGTTCACGTCCATCTTGTTGCTCGAACAAAACTTGATCCCCGTGCACTCCGGTGCGCCTTCATTGGCTACTCACCTACCCAAAAAGGGTATAAGTGTTATCATCCTCCGAGTAAGAAGATTTATGTCTCGATGGATGTTACCTTCCATGAGACCACGTCATATTATGAGTCCTCACTTCAGGGGGAGCTATCCAACTTGGAAGTAAGGACACCTCTTCCTTTACCTATTCCGCCACCCTATACTATTCCTCAGGAGCTCAATATGGACATTCCCAAAGAGACGGAGTTGCAAGTCTATACTCAAAGAAACAAAGGGTTAAACACTCAGCCTCATCCCATCATACCAGAGCCAGTACCAGATTCGTCCTCTGCGTCCCTGGAGCTACCTATTGCTCTACGAAAAGGTATTCACTCATCCACCAAACATCCTCTATCCAACTATGTTTCATATGCCTCTCTAACTTCGTCCTATAAGGCCTTTATTACTTCCTTATCCTCTGTGTCGATCCCCGGTACTTGGCAGAAGGTAGTTGGCCACCCAAAATGGGCAGAGGCAATGATGGAGGAAATGCATGCTCTTGAGAAGAATCATACGTGGGACCTTGTTGATCTCCCTCATGGCAAGAAGATAGTTGGTTGTCGATGGA
Source organism: Dactylorhiza incarnata (assembly GCA_033032865.1). Taxonomy (NCBI): domain Eukaryota; kingdom Viridiplantae; phylum Streptophyta; class Magnoliopsida; order Asparagales; family Orchidaceae; genus Dactylorhiza; species Dactylorhiza incarnata. The sequence goes on from JAWHQI010000162.1 coordinate 369,169, forward strand.
TCTTTACCGTGAAACAAAACTCTGACGGTATTGTGGAGAGGTTCAAGGCACGACTAGTGGCAAGAGGCTATACTCAAACTCAAGGTATTGACTACCAAGAGACATTTGCTCCGGTAGCAAAGATGAATACTATTCGTGTCCTGTTATCTTGTGCTGCTTGTAAAGGATGGGATCTTCAACAACTAGATGTAAAGAATGCTTTCTTGCACGGAGAATTAGAAGAGGAGGTATATATGTCTATTCCACCTGGTCTTGTCCCATCTGGCTCAGAAGGGAAGGTTTGCAAACTAAAGAAAGCCCTTTATGAATTAAAGCAATCTCCAAGAGCTTGGTTTGGGAGACTTCACAAAGTCATGATCTCTTTAGGCTATACTCAAAGCCATGCTGACCACACTCTATTTGTCAAACGCAAAGCAATGAAGGTGACCATTCTGATTGTGTATGTTGATGATATGGTTATCACAGGTGATGACATTGATGAGATTCTATCTCTAAAACAAAAACTGGCAACTGAATTTGAAGTAAAAGACCTGGGAAAATTGAGATACTTCCTAGGAATTGAAGTAGCAAGGTCAAAACATGGGATTCATATCTCCCAACGGAAGTATGTCCTTGATTTATTAGAGCAGACAGGCATGAGTGGTTGCAAACCTGCTGATACTCCTATTGAAGTCAACCACAAACTTGGACGAGATGACGGGGAGCTAGTTGAAGATATTTCAAGCTTCCAGAAGCTAGTTGGAAAAGTGATCTATCTTTCTCGTACTCGTCCAGACATTTCTTATGTTGTGGGCGTGCTGAGCCAATACATGCACTCTCCCAGAATCCACCATCTCAATGCTGTACACCGAATCTTGAGGTATTTGAAGACTTCACCTGGTAGAGGTATCCTTTCCTCACCCTGTGAGAATTTAAAAATTGAAGTCTATACTGATGCTGACTGGGCTGGATCAGTCGATGATAGGAGATCCACTACTGATTATTGTTCCTTTGTTGGCTCTAATTTGGTCACTTGGAGAAGCAAGAAGCAACATGTGGTGGCTCGCTCGAGTGCCGAAGCTGAGTTTAGAGCTATGGCTCATGGTATTTGTGAGGGGATGTGGTTACGCACTCTCATGAATGATCTGGGCTTACTGGAATCAGGCCCTTTCAACCTGTATTGTGACAACAAAGCGGCAATCAACATTGCTCATAATCCTGTTCAGCATGATCGCACCAAGCACGTTGAAGTTGACCGACACTTCATTAAAGAGAATATTATGAAGGGAATTGTTTGCACTCCCTTTGTTCCTTCAGAAGGACAACTTGCAGATGTTCTTACTAAGGCGTTGTGTGAAAATCTGTTTGTAATCCTTACTGGCAAGTTGGGTATGAAAAATATTACATGCCCAACTTGAGGGGGAGTGTTAGATCTAATCGTATTATCTCTCATATATAAGGGAGAGCTTTCTTAATATTATTCAATTTTTGAGCCCAAAACATAATATCCAACAATTCACAACCTTTTTTCCTACACATCAATTCTAAATAAATTACACTCTTATCACATAACTTGTTTAGTAAATTATCAAGAATTTTTCTCAACACATTCCAACAGCAAAAGCGACGTCGGATTTAAACATAGTGATATATATTAGCTTTCCTATAAAATACCAGTGATGGGTAGCGTCTTCCATAAGAGGAGATCTTTCATCCCAGAAATGATCAAAAATGCTCGTAGGCAAAAAAATTCGAGGTGGCTTCGTTCCGAGTAACCTAGTCTCTAGTCTCTTTGAGAAGATCAAAAGCATACTTATGTTGACAAACCACGCTATTGGTGATTCTTGAATTTTCAATCCCAAGGAAACAGTGAGGTTTTCTAAGATCTTTTGGAGATGAAGTGTTTTCATAGATACAAATTGGATGCTTCGGGCATGTTACTGTCTATGAGAAGAATATCGTCAACAAGACGGCAAAAACAACAACGTCAATGTCGCTTTCTTTTATAAAGATAGGGTAACCTGCGTGACTGTAGTGAAAACTAATTGTGTGGATTTCCTGGCGGAACTTCTCAAACGAGAACTCTGAGTGAGGCCATAAATTACTTTCTTCATTTTACATGAACCTTAAGACGAGGATGAAGTTGGCATGTGAATTGAATTAGCAACTCGGGAGTAGGAGGAAAATGAATGATAGGAGCAGGAGCACGTACTTAGTAAGAATAGACAATGGGAAGTCGAGGAGGTGATGATTGAGGAAGAAGTGGTGATGGGTAGAGAGGAGAATGGATAATGGGAATGGACTCAACCGAGAGGGAACATAACTCGGCTACAGAAGACTGACAAACAGAAGATCAAGGGCTAGAAATTTTTCCTGATAAGAGAAGTACATAGTGGACTCGAAGAACGTGACATAGACAAAAACATATTAACACTTGGTTAAAGGATCTATGCACGATAACCCTTATGGGTAAGAGAGTACAACAACAACACTCAAGCCTTTATCCCACTATAGTGGGGTTGGCTATATGGATCCTTTGTCGCCATTGTGCCCTATCTTTAGTCATAATCTCACTAATGTCTAAGTACATCATGTCTTTCCTTATAGTTTCATTCGAAGTCTTTATTGGTCTACCCCTCCCTCGTTTAACATGCCTAGTGAGTAAACTCTCACAACACCTAACAGGTGCCTCTAATGGTCTCCTTTGTATGTGTCCAAACCATCTTAGTCGAGCTTCTCGCATCTTCTCTGCAATTGGTGTCACTCCTATCTTTTCCCAGATACATTCATTCCTAATTTTATTCAGTCTCGAGTGTCCACACATCCACCTAAGCATTCTCATCTCCGCAACTCCCATATTTGCTCATGTACACAATCTACTGCCCAAACATTCAGAACCATAGAGCATCGTTGGTCTAATTGCAGTACGGTAAAACATGCCTTTAAGTTTTAATGGTACTTTACGATCACATAAGATCCCTGACGCACCTCTCCACATCAACCAACCCGCTTGGATTCTATGTATCACATCTTTATCAACGACTCCATCTTTTTGAACTATTGATCCAACATATTTAAATCACTCTGTGGGAAATATCTTGATCACCCAACTTAATAATGAAGTCATTCGTCCTTCTTGCACAGCTAAATTTAAGCTCCATATACTCCGTTTTTGCCCTGCTCAACCTAAAACCCTTCTTTTTAAAGTGTTTCACCAAGATTCAAGTTTTGCGTTTACATCCTCGCGCGTCTCATCGACCAAAACAATATCATCAGCAAACAATAAACACCAAGGTATTGCTTGTTGGATATGTACGGTGAGCTCATCTAAGATAAGGGTTTAAAGCTGAACCTTGATCTAAGACAGCAGTGATAGGGAATTCTTGTGTTAATCCTCCAGATGTCCTCACCCTCATCACTGAATTTGTATACATATCTTTGATTATGTCAATGTAAGATACATTTACACCTTTCTTTTCTAAGACTCTCCATAAGATCTCTCTTAGAACCCTATCATAAGCCTTCTCAAGATCGATAAACAACATATGCAAATCTTGTTTTATTTCTCGATAATGGTCAATGAGTCTTCTCAAGAGATGTATAACTTCCATGGTCGACCACCCTGGCATGAATCCAAATTGATTCTCCGAGATGCTAGTCTCTCGTCTTACTCTTCTTTCTATTACTCGTTCTCATAGTTTCATGGTATGACTCATTAATTTAATTCCTCTATAATTAACACAATTTTTTATATCTCATTAGTTCTTATACAAAGGTACCAAAATGCTTTCTCTTCATTGGTCCGACATTCTCTTCGACTTCAGTATTGAAGAAATATGTAAGCCACAAAATTCCTTCTTTACTTAGATATTTCCATACTTCGATGGGTATATCGTCTGGCTCGACTTCCTTTCCATTTTTTATCTTCTTTAGAGCATTATTTACTTCTGATACTTGAATTTTACGATAAAACATTATGTTCTTATACTCATCTGATTTACTTAACTTTTCCAAATTTAGTTCATTGTCTTTGGTTTCATTATAGAGTTGATAAAAACATCTTTTCCATCGCTCTTTAATAGTCACATCATCCGTCAAACGAGTATCTGTTTCATCCTTTATGTATTTAACTTGACATAAATCTCGTCTTCCTCTCTCTAGCTCGGACAATTATATATATATCACGTTCTCCATCTTTGGTATCTAGTCGTTTATACAATTCTTCATAAGCTTGATTTTTTGCTTTACTTACTGCATGTTTAGCTTCTATCTTGGAGACTTTATACCTTTGCAAGTTTTCATAATTCCTACAAGCGTAGAGTGTTTTATAGCTGGCTCTCTTTGCCTTCACTTTGTCTTGCACTTTCTCTTTCCACCACCAAAATTTTTTTTTGGGAGCGTCCGACCTTTTGATTCTCCAAGTACGTTCTTTCCACTTGTCTTTAAATATGAAGACATAACTTCCCATGAGACACTAGGATCAACATAAGGGTCATCGTTGTTCCATAATTGATGTCTTGAAACAAGCCTGTTTTTCCATCTTCAAGTTCCACCACCGAATATTTGGCAACACTTTTATCCTTGTCTTAAATTTATTATATTTAATTTGCACGTCCAACACCACTAACCTATGTTGTATCTCATGGTATGACTTATCAATCCTTACAAATCATTTTATCTATTTTGTGAGTGATAAAATAATCAATTTGTGACTTATTTGGTCCGCTTTTAAACATAACTAAATGTTCTTCCCTCTTCATGAAAAATGTATTTGTCACAATTAGCTCATGTGCTATGACAAAGTCTAAAATGATTTTTTCCTTCATTTTTTTTCTCCTTACCCAAATCCTTCGTGAACGGCTGTATTATCTGTATTTTTCTTTCCTATATGTCCATTTAAGTCACCTCCAATTAAAATCTTCTCTCCTTATGGGATTTTCCTTACTAAATCATCTAAGTCTTCCAAAAATTGCACTTTAATAGCTTCACTTAATCATACTTGGCGCATAAGCATTAATCACACTAAAGGTTTCCTTTCCTATGACCAATCTAAGAACTCAAATTTTATCACCTTTTCTACTTAACCCAACAAGTCCATCCCTCAAGTAGTATCCACAATAATACCTACTCCATTGCTTGTTTTATTTTGTCATGTGTACCATAATTTAAAACCTGGATTGTCTACAAATTTAGCTTTTTCACCCACCCATCTAGTCTCTTGCAGACATAAGATATTTATCTTTCTCCTAATCATCGTAAGAGAGTAGCCCAAGAAAATAGATTTAGTTGCATAGGTGGAGAGTTTGTCACAATCCCGAGAAGGGATATGGACAAAAATAGTACAGCTGAAAACACAAGTGATGTGGAAAGGAGTGGAGTCAGGGTATATGATAGAAAAAAGAGGTTTGCTTAGAGAATGATGGAATGGGTGTGATTGTTTAAGTATATGAGATAATGATAGTATGTCACAAGTAAGATTTCGGTACATTCATGACATAATAGGGTACAAACAACATTCAGAAGGTGACGTTTTTAAGTTAGCAACCTCATTTTGTTGTGATGTATGAGCACAACTAATCTGATGAAGATATCAAGGGAGGCGCTGAAGGAAGAGAAGTTGTGACTCATGTGCTTTTTGGCATTGTCAGCACGAAGTGTTTTAATAGAAACACTGAATTAATTTTGTATGTAATTGTAGAAAGTTTTGAAGATTTTTGAAAGATCACAACCTTCTTTAAGGAAATAGACCCAAGTGCAAGGAGAATAGTCATCAATAAACATGACAATATAAATTTCCAGCACCAATAGACTTGACAGGACACGGTCTCTATGTATCTGAATAAACTAACTCAAAAAGTATATTTTGTCTACTTTGGTAGGAAAAGAGACACATCGATGTTTACCTATCTAACAAATATCACATTCTATGACATACTCAATGGAAAAGGAAGGAAATAGTTGATGTAAAAGCTAAGCAGGAGGATGACCAGGACGTTGATGACAGCGTAGGAAAGATATGGTGGTCGTGGACCCAGAGGACACTTCAAGATCATCGAGGTAGTAGAGGCCCCGAAAATCAGTCTGAGTACCATTCGTCCTCTTCGCGCGAAGGTCCTGAAAATAACAATGAGAGGCAAAGGATAAGACACACCAATTGAACATTTTTGTTAGAACACTAATAGAAGGAAGACTCCAGGAAAATTATGGAAATAGTAAACATCATCCAGAGTGAGACGAGAAGTTGAAGCAACAACTCCTAATTCACAGACAAGGGAAAGAGAGTCATCAACGACGCTAACAGAAAGGGTATTGTTATAACAATGAAGCAAAGTGAAAGCACTGTTATCGTCGGTTATATGATTTGAAGCCCCTGAATCAATAAGTCACTACCTTAGAAACAATACACACACTACTTAAGGAAGAGGAAGCAATTGCAGTAGAACTCCTAGAAGCGGAGACAAGTGCCTCAATGTCGGCATGAGAGATCCACCTTCCTGTGTCGGGCATAGGAGGCCGGTGCTCTAAGAACAAAGATCTGGATCATGGAGCGCCAACATGAGATTGTGGTCGAAGATGAGGATACTTGGTAAAATATATTTCAAACAAGTGACCTATTTTGACATAACAAGTACATATAGGTTAAAAATCACTACATCCCTCTTGACGTCCACGTCCACGTTCACAGCCGTCACCATGTCTAGCAGCATAAGCAAAACTATTTGAGGAGGTAGGTGTAACATAGGTGGTCCTACTAAGAAGATAAGTCACAATGGCCACCTGAATAGCAGTAGCCTAGTGCTCTCATCGACGATTTGTTGTCGTGTCAACTCATAGAAGTCGGGGAGATGCTAAAGTAAACAACCAGTAACTCCTTCAAGTTTTTCTACTATTAGGAATGTCAACAAAAAGGGCTGAGGTTAAAGGACTTCAGCTCCAAAAGACTGAACCTCTTGATATGTTGCATGAGGTGCACCGTAGGAACCGCAAACAAATATGAATAAATGGAATAAATCTGGGAGGTTGGGCACCTTTGGAATCAAGTGCCGCTAGATGATTCCAAGCATCTTTGACCGTTCATCATAACGGATAATAGGAACACAAAAATTAGATGAAATGTTCGCTAGTCAGGTGTGAATTAAGGCATCATCCACATCCCAATAATTGTATGTACGATCAGTAGGAGAAATTTCAATCGGTATAATTTGGGCCAATGAGTTTCAAGAGAGTGCCAAGGTTCCCAGAAAGATGATGTGAGGGAGCATGTTGAGAGGAAGAAAGTTGTGTGTGTGCGGGTTGTGCCATAATGAACACACAAAATAACCCGAACATGATCAACACAAAAAAAAGCTTTAACAAACATCATAAAAACAGAAGGGAATGATCAAAATACCTGAGAAAGATAACAGGAAAAATATATCTGGAAAGAGATCTTAAAGAAGGTCCACATAGTTGAATGAAGTTCCAGAACATGATCCTGGACTGATTACTCCATGTCGAAGGATCGATGGAAAGCCTTTAGAATTCTGGGTGATGTTGCATGTCCTTACAAAGGCAGATGAACTGCTGGAATCAAAACAGTCATTGATCGTTGAAGACAGAAGCAGTCGGGCCACATGAATCAACACAGTAGACCGAGAGCTCGCGTTGGAGGCAGATGGGTCATCGATCGCTCACGAGAAGCCGCTAGAAATAGAGCGGGTATCGATCACACTGGATTAGTCATTGACGGTGAGAGATGAACAAGAGAAGAGGTATCATGCTCCTGCGAGAAGCGGGCGAGGATGACGTGTCGTGTTAGGGTTTCTAACAAGAGAAATAAGAGAAGAATTAATTCCTGCTCTGATACTGTGTTAGATAATAAATACTTCATTGATCAAATCTCATACAAGTGTAGGGAATAGGACATAAAATAGAGACTAGGCGCACACAAGCATTGAGGGACTCAAACCGAAAAATATGGAATAATAAAATCTAACTTAATATCTAACACTTAAAAATTGTTATTCAATGAAAATCCTCCAACAATAATTGCAATAATGTGAAATAAGAGAGCACATAAGAAGGAAATGTTTAAATCGACATCTGAAAAATATATTATCCAATTGCCAGACCATTTCTCAAATAACCTGCGAAAATTGAAATGTAATTAATAATGTTAGAGCTTACGCATCTAACCAAACACTAATTGGTAAGTTTCGGTATTTGGCCTCTAATAGGCAATTTAAAAAAAAAATTGGGTGGCGTGGGAGTAAGGATGTTGGGTCTATCCTGTTGTAAATCATGTCATAATCTAAGCATTCAACCTAAAACCAATTGATTATAAGTGGATAGACCCATAATTTATATTAAATAAAGCTATATGAGTTTCGTTTAGTAGTAAATTCTCAACATATAGCAATTGTAGTTTGCATAAAAACACAATATTAGAAATTTTAGGAGGTTCTGCAGGCTTACATCTTGCATATATACATTTCCCAACTGTTGGACAAGATTGCCTGCAGACTGGCCTGCCACAGGCTTTATTTGTCCACCACCATTGAGACAACCTGTTCATTAGGCACCATTAATGATCGAGCTAAAAAAATCATCAAGTTAATTGAAAAGAGTAAATTATCAATACGCTTTATATAGAAGAAGTGTATACCAGAAGGACATGCCATTATTTCTAGATAGTGGTAGTCAGATTTCCCTTTACTGATTTTCTGCACGACATTCCGCAAGTTTCGGAACCCATAACAAAATGCAAACTTTAGAACTACTTTATCTTCCACCTGCATACAGCTATATTTTGTCAAGTCTGTCATGTTCGGTATGAACGTGCAAATCAAGATAATTAAGAAAGGGCAAGGTTACCTGTAGTATGACTTCTTGAAAATCTGAATTACGCATGATCCTAAACTGAAGTGGACCTTCAATCGTCTTATCAAAAAGAGTTCTGGCCGCGCAGCGAAAAATTGTCTCGGCATAACCTCCGGAACCACCAGAAACCCCATAGAGATTTCCTTTGTCATCAACATTTGTTAACCTTCAGATTTGTGAGGAAAACAAAAAAAATTATATTAGGTATTTATACCGACGTAAAAAAGGATGGGTACGACACATGTCTATTCCCATAGGTGGCGGTGAACCTCTACCGAGTCCACGGTTGAGCCAGATAGTCGTCCCGAGTGGTTTTGATGTATTATTTTATATGTTTTGAGTTGTATTTGATACCTGATTGGACCGGACGATATCAGTCGTCCGAGTCGGGTGCCCTAAGTTGTTTTGAGTTTTAAATAGTGCAGGCGCCGATTAGTGTGGGTATCGAAGGTTTGTTTCCCATTTCTGCGGAAACCGTCGGTCATGTCCTCGGTGCGTTGTCGGGGTTCTTCCTCTTAATGCGACGCCAAGGTCTCCTCCCGCCTCCTCACCTGCAAGCCCGTCTGCCCTCTGAAACTGTAAGCCCTTCCCCTTCAACATGCGACCCACCCCATCCATTATTTCTCCTCCTCGTTCGTTTACGCTGACCTCCCCCTTCACTTCATCCTGCTTCCATTCGCAACCTTCACCCCATCCCCTACTGTACCGACCCCTCCCACTCCACACTTCCTACAGCCAACCCCTTACCTCCTAATCTGAACCCCACGACCCCTCCCTTTCTCCTCCAGCCATTTCCCTCCATTGCCAGATCCCTGTTCCCCCTTACAGTGAACCTCCAGCACGACAACTCCACATTCCCACGCCCAAAACTCATTCCAGTTCCCTACCCAAGCTTCTCCATCCCCAAGACCACCCTTCCCGCACCTCCCGAGTCTGCAACAAGCTTGGAAGCCAACAACCAGCCATTGATCCTCCGGCACCTGCACATGTAAGTTGTAGTTTGGTGTTTTATTCTCTGTTGTTGTGTATTTTGGCACCCTACCTACAGTGGATGTTTATTTTATTTGTTATTAGTATCTATGATCTTGTGATTTGCATGACTTATTCCACGCGCGCTTATAATATTTGGGCCTCACTCGTTTGTTGAATGAAATTTGCATTCCCAATCTAATATTTGTGAAAAAATGTGCTTATGTTTGTCTTATAGTGATTAATTACTGTTGCTAATTTAATGCGGACCTCCACTTGCATCTACATCATAACACATTGTATTTAGGATCGCATTTAGTGTGTTCACTTCGAGTCGACCTGCCACTGCATCAAATTGATATCAGAGCCCTAGGTTAGGGTCATTTGCATGTTACGTAGTGGTAGAGAATATTTTCAATCTATGTCAAATTATAATCTCACCGACGATGGAGCCGCCAGTTCACAGTCAGACATGACGTCCGCTGAATTTAGAAAATTAGTTATAGATCGATTTGATCGGATTGGGGCCCAGTTCGACGCCCTTAGGGGCGACCTCTGTAGGGTTAGCACAAGGGTCGATCAGTTAGAGACCCCTAGAGGTCGAGCGACTCCTCCCGAGGATCCCTGAGATGCTACACCCCCTCCTGAGAGACGTGGTAGATACATTCCTCGCCGAGACCCCCTCCTCCCGTGAGAGCGAATTTCTATCGTGATTACGAGTATTGACAAGACCCAGGGAGGAATCACCGCCCTCCCAATGCACCTTGTACACCCCCCGCCCCACTTGGTCGTAGAGATCGATCCTCACCCGCACGATACAACTATGATTATGATGATCAGTACGACGACTACCGTGAGCCACGCCGCGGAATGACTCCATAAGAGGATGATATCACTCGGCGTATCCGCATTGACGCACCCTCCTTCGACGGTCACCTGGACCCGAAGGCATTTAACGATTGGCTTATGGATATGGATCACTATTTTGACTGGTTTGAGATGAGTGATGAGATGCGTGTGCAGCTCGCTAAGATGAAATTGACTGGTCAGGCAAAAATTTAATGGTCAAGCTTGGAGAGATCACTTGCGCGGGATAGATATTACCCTATCACCCGATGGAACGAGATGAAACAGCGACTGAAAGATAAATACCCCCCCGCTTCGTATCGTGACCATCTCTTAGATCAATTATATGCACTCCGGCAGGGACCCTTTCTGTTGTGGAGTACATGTCACGTTTCGACGAGCTAATAGTCCGTAGTGATATTCTGGAGGAGCCCATTACCACTGCGTCCCATTTTTGGACTGGACTTATGGCTGACATCCGAAGGGAACTGATTCCCCATAGGGATTGAGACGGTTGAGCAGGTTTTTCAGCTCGCGCTTGAGTACGAACAATATTTACGCACTACCGGTCTGAGACAGGTCACCTTTCGACCTATGCCGCCACGGCTAGGAGACCCACTCCTACCACGGCCCTGCCCCCCCACCCCCACCCCCACCCCCCTCGCACTCCCGCAGATGCGACAGGGAAAGTTATTGTCCCTGGAGGCCCCAAACTTGGGGGCGTCCAATGTTATCGATGTTCTGGCAGAGGGCACTTCGCGGCGCAATGCCTGACGAGGAATTTAATGATTGAGGAATCGGGTGAGCCCAGCACTGAGGCTGAGGACACCGTCGTTGAGGAGATTAAGGCCATTGTAGAGGAGGGATGGGAGAGCGACGCTGAGAGGTCGCTAGAGTTAGGAGTCCTCTATCGCCTTCTGCACACCCCACGTGCCGAGGAGGATTGGCGTCGCACTACGATTTTATTCACATATTTCCCGAGCGCAGGAGGTACCTGCATGCTCATCATTGATAGTGGTAGTTGTGTGAATATAATCGCCAAGAAAGGGTTAGAGAGGATGCATCTTACTGTCAAGCGACATCCGCTTCCTTACCATGTTCTATGGGTGGACAAATCCAACATTCAGGTTACACAGCGATGTCTGGTACCGATTCACTTAGCGTCCACTGAGGACAAGGTCTGGTGTGATGTTATCCTTATGGACGTCGCACACTTTTTACTTAGACGACCTTGGTTGTATGACCGCGACGCCACGTGTTATGGCCGATCCAACATGTGTGTTTTCTTCGATAAATGACTGAAAATTACCCTTACCCCTACCCAGCCGAGTGATCCCCCCAAGGGCAAGGTCGAGTCATCTGCTAGTGCGGGGTCATCAAGACCTTTACATGTCTTGAGGATGTGAAGAGATATGGAGCTCGCTAGTACTATGAAGTCCCTACGAGATCCGATGAGCACCATCGGGATTTTGCGGGTAATTGCGAAGGTTTGGAATCCTGATAGGTTTTGATGCTGTCAGGAAGGACACTTGACGAGTTCCCGGGAGAAACAATTCAAATGCGCGCAAGCAAATGCACTTGTTTAGGCCAATTTCTTTTGAGAAAATAGAGATCACGAAATTTTGGGTAAACAATTGTGACAACAAGGAGGCAATTCACATTGCTAAAAAGCAATAATCTATGAAAGAACTAAATACATGGAAAAAGATTGCCACTCTCTATGAAAAAGGAGTTTGCTCTAAATTTGTGTTCACTATAAAATAAGATATAGACAATGTCAAAAGCCTCTCTAACGTAGGATAAGGTGAAGGGCATGAGGTGATTATCTCCTAACTTGACTCCAAAGAATGAGTGCAAGTGTAGTGGTGTAGTGAAGTCTAGATGGATGTGATGTTCATGCAAAAGCCCAACAATGGATAGCAATAGTTATGAAATTACAAGAATAATTCACGAATATGAACAGTTAAGATTAGGCCTTAGATAACACAAGTTAGATTAAGATAAAAATGGTGTGATTAAACACTTGGCCAATACACCATGTAAGTAAAACAAAGAGACTAAGCAACCTTTTACAAATATATATCCCAAATTGCATGTATTCCAACAAGTAATCAACACAGTAAAATAAATTTCCAATTTAGAACTTACATAACTAATTAAGTCCAATAGCGATGTATAACTGCTGAATCATGTTATGGACAATGAGATGGATGTGATTTCAGCACTGAAATTACCTTCCTGCACTGATTTGGACTTTCTGGATGGATTCTGCAGCGCGAATGCGTCTAGGTAGAGGTGGCGGGCTGCAGGGAGGAAAGGGGAGGCAGTGGAGTGGAGGATTATAGTACCACATGGGAATTGGGGTGAGGAGATTTGTTTATTGGGTGAATCCTGATGACTGATAGTTTGAATGTGGACAAGATGGCAACCAGGCAGCAAGCACAGGCTTATCGGAAGGAGGGTGAGTGCTGAGAAGAATGTTAACACACAGGTAAACTCCTAGAAGGCCATGGGCGAGCCCCTGGGAGGCAGATATGGGTCGACTGTGAGTGGATATGGGGTTAACGGGACTAGAGTGTAGATTGGAGGGCTGCGTCATAGGATTGGGTGGTTGTGGGATTGAAGTTGGCTAGCTGAGCAATGGACTGAAGAGGGATGTAGGTTGCAGATACTACTCAAAAAGAAGACGTGAGTCATAGCAGGCTGAGTAAGGCGTGGATGCAACAAGAGGAAAGGGGGGTTTGGATCTTCAGCGAATATGTGGTTATCAGCGGCTAAGGGAACGAAGGTGGGAGATTTCACGTGAATGGAAGTTACGTGATGGACGTGGGTGATTAAGTGGGGGTAAACTTGGAGTGGTGGGCCAAATAGGGGAAAGAGTAAATTCTAGGTTTCAGCACCTAGAAGCCCACAAATTCGGCACCGTGGAGTGATTCCAAGAACCCAAACTCTCTCTCAATTCTGCAATGCTTAAAATTGAATTCCCAAGTCCTATAAATCGGCTATAGAAACACAACGAATGACTACGATTGGCTGATTCAAACACGCATAAATATATTTAAATAATGTGCAGAAAAATAAAAGAAATACACAGAAAAGGTCTCGTTGATGCTCTAAAGGCGACTACGAACTCGGATCGTCTATACAGCGATCCTAACTTCTCATACGAATGTAAACCCAAACGGGCTCCAATGCGGGCCAGCCCGCCCGTGAACAATAATCCCCATCACTCTCTCTTCAGCACCCTTCATATATTGTACATCATTGCTCAAACATGCCTTATATATATACACATACACACACGTACATGTACTCTCAATTCTAAGGTAGATAATACTTTATTCTTCCCATAAAAGCTAACAAGAGTCCAGCTGCATCTAGATCTACCCCATCCCAATAGGGATGAAGAGTCCAGCTGCATCGATAGAAAAGTCTAAGTCCTAATAAAATTGAACTATGTAGCACGAGGACGGAAACGGGATACGATACAGATACGGGAAACATGATTTAAAAAAAAACAAGGATACGGAAAACGTGATTTAAAAAAAAAAAACAAGAATACGGGAAGCGTTTTTACAAAAATTATTATTTTAATATACATATTAATTAATATAATTTCATTAAGCTCTAAGCAAGTATAATTTCTTTAAGCTCTAAGCAAGTATAATTTCATTAATTTTGTCTTCTCTTTACAAAATTATAACTTGTCAAAAACCTAATCATTTGTTGCAAAACCTATAAAACAGAAAGAAAAATATTGTGAAGCATCAAAATGAGCCAACAGTATACCTTATACTCAAAACTAAAGATATTAAAGCAGGATGTAGTTCCTGTGAAGTAATTAGGTCAAAAACCTAATTAAGTTGCATGAGAAAACAGACAGAAGAGGATAACATTTTATATCAAGCACAAGAGAGGATACAGGCAGACCAACTGCAGGAGAAATCAAGCTTCAGTAGATAGACTTATTAATAAAATAAACAAGAAAATGTGATCACAATTGTCATAATCTTTTCATCGGTCAAATGTGGTTATATAAGATTATAAGATAATTAACTAAGAAACACATTATATTCCAATTCTCCATATACAATGAAGTAAATATAAACTAATAATAAGAAATCAATATATCATTTAACCATAAAGCTCTATAAATATTACAAGGCTAAATTACTGTAGGTAAAAAATAAATTAGTGAGTAAAAACATCTTGTAACATGTATTCATTGAATAGATAAAAACATAAAACTATTGGTACATTAAGGCAATGATAACTTAGAAGTTTCGAAGATATAAAGTGTTTATGTTTACTAGGAAATTGAGCACATGTTAACAAGAATCATCATGATCAAAGGGATATGTTTACTAGAAATTAAACACATACATCAACAAGAATAATCATCATCAAGATCACTAGATAGATAATATCAATTTCTTACTTTGCAAAGGTCAATAATCACCAACGTATAATACGACTATTCAAATGGAGTTGGTCGAAGTAAAAGCAGCTGCAAGGAAAAATGAAACTACTTAAATATATATGCACTCATGAATGCCCAATGAGCTAAAACTTGCAGGAGAGAAGAGGAGTTAAGACTTGCAGGAAAAAGCAAAAAACGGGAGTTGCATAACGTGATCGACGGCGCAGGACGCCACACAGTTGTTGAGGAAGTGATTGACAGCACAGACAGAGGATTCGTTGAGAGCGGAGGAGGAGGGTGAAGACGGCGCATGCGGGGGTTTCTCGCGTCGAGAGTGGAGTCGCGTATCTAGGAGGGTGAAGACAACGCAGACTAGGGGTTTCGTCGAGCAGCTGGCTTGAAAAACCTAAAAACTACTCATAAACCTAATATACGTGATGGGCTGGACTTAATAAGCGAGAATCGTGTATCCAGCTTACGGGATACGCGATTCCTGATTTTCTTTTATTTATTTATTAATAAATACGTTTCTTGTGTTTCAGAAACGCGTTTTCGGACGTTTCTCGTATCCGATACGCGTTCGAGTCGATACGTGAGACAGAGGGGCTGGTTGAATACATGCAGAGGGGCTGGTCAAATACATACATTCTTTTCTTCAATGGATGAAAAAATGGAGGCAGTCAACACCGGAGTAAGATTAGAAGGCACGACCGAGAAGCGACAATAATGTGCACCAACGACAGCGGTAGCAATAGGTGCATGGTTTCGACTGAGTTGATGACAACGACGAAGGGGCGTGGCGACCTCGAAGTAGAAGGCAGGGGGAGGGCTCGACCTCAACACGCAGTGGAGGTAACTCAAGACGACAATGGAGGACCGACTAGGTCAAGGGCATATCTATGCATAGGAGGTCCCACGCATACTAAATAAAGCAGGATGATGGAGAAAAGAAATAAAAAAGTACTGCATAAATTGACTACATATATTAAATAAAGCTACGAGGAGAATTATTTGCATCTAAATGGGCTATGTAATCTTATTACGTACAAAATTTGATTACCAATGTAGATAATGTAAAATATTTTTTACAAAATACTAAGTTTGATTCAAAATTAGCTGTACTTCTACATATTCATTATTAATTCACCCGGTCTTAATGTGGGGGTTAGGTCTCTCATTTCAATAATTTACATAAATAAAAAGGCTAATACTTTCCTAGGGTAAAAAATAAACATTTCCAAAAAACGCCGTATTGGATCAAATTTCAGACGGCAATAAAAAGAGTAAGAATAACTAATACACAAGCTCCACAAATTTAGAGTTTAAGCCCAAAAACCTTGATCAAAAACTTAATTGCTTAGGACAAAAAACAACCAAGCAAGAGCACCTTCGACAATTTAAAACCACAATCAAATCTTTAAAAAGAATAGGCACAAACCAAAGGAGAAATAAATAGCAGAGCCATGAATAACATGATGGCAGGGCGTGAGTAATAAGTCACACCATGTAGTTCTAAATAATTTGTTTTCAAAATCAATATTAAAAATTTTAGAAGACAGAAATCCCAAAGTAAAACTCAGGAGGTATGAAAACCTTACAATCTATCAAGAGGATCTTCGGCCAGAGCTTTGAAATCAGTTGATTTTGACTGCCAAAAATATAATGTTTAAAATGAACATTTTAAAAATTACTATAGTCAGGCTTTATATGCATCTATAAGATTTCATACCTGGATAAGATCCAACACTTCACCAGATGTCAAAACGATATCCACCTCTGGCACCTTTATGATTGAACCGTCATCATTAGGATCATTTTCCACTCCATGATCCACTGAAAATACAAAATCATCCCTAGCAGCCTCAAGCTTTTTATCATAACAGGGCATCACGGTCACATGGTAGATTTTGTCTGGCCTAAATAATATTGCAATGCACTTTCAAACTTAATCAAATCAAATTTTATAATAGGAGAACATCATTATATTCTCACTTGAAGAAAAATAGGGGCAGGAATCATTGTTCTAAGAAAAGTGGATTCAAGGACAACATATTTACTTTTTGTAGGTGAATGATGAAAATTACATTCTGGTCAAGAACAAGGGTAACGAAACCTCTTCAAAGCATGAACCATCATAATTATGTGGCTCAATAATTTATACATTTATACATAAGAATGTTCATAAAAAGGGGCGATTTTTGTAAATGCCAATAAAATCTACTAGAAAGCAATTGATTAAAGGGTTAGTGCACACATTACATGAGATATGCCTATATAGGCGATAGAGTATATCAGAAAACAAAAAATAATATGTATAAATATATCTATAATGTTCAATTATCTTTCAAGTATGGAGTCGATATCCCAGGTAAAGATATTTGGCAATTAATCGTTGAAGTGGGTAAACGGTGTGCAAATATTCCCATTGTCAAGGAGGTCTTTGGTTAAATGTCTTATCAACTTCAATATGCTTTGTATTAGCATCTAGAACTAGACTGGGAAATATTAAAGGCGGCAATGTTCTCACAATAGAGAATAATAAGCATGCCTTCAAGAGTCCAAGATCCTGAAGGACTGATTGCGATCATAGACCCTCACACACAGACCCAATGGTTCAATATTCCGCCTCTGCGCTTGACTTGACCGCCCCTTTTACTTTTTTTCTCCTCGAAGATACTAGGTTACCACTAACGAAGGAGCATCACCCAAATGTAAACTTTATATCATCTTGACTACCGATCAGCATCTGCGAAGGCTAAATTTTTTTAAGTTTTTATTCCTTGAAAAAAGAAGTCCACATCAACGAGACATTTTGAGATACATCAAGACTGTATGAGCTACTTCCTGATATCGGATCCTGGGAGCATGCAGATATCTAGTCAACAGTCCCACTACGTAAGTGATGTCGAGGCAAGTATGAGATAAGTAGATGACTGTCAATTAATTTCTAGTAGCTTGAGGACTCAATTCTATCACCAACTTTGTCTTTATTTATTTTGTGATTGGCTTCAATAGGAGCATCGACAAGTGTACAATCAAGCTAGCTAGCTTCTTCAAGGAACTCTAGGACAATCTTCTGTTAGGATTATAAAGATTCCTCAATTAGATCTTGCAACTTCAATCTCTAGGAAATACTACAATTTTCCGAAATCTTTGACTTCAAATTATTTACACAACCATGTTTTCAGCTGTGTGATTTCTGTAGTATCGTCTTCTACGATAATAATGACAGCGACATAAAATAAGAACACTTTGGTATTTCTCCTATTTTTATAGAGTGTGGACTGAATAACCCTATATGTATCCTAACAAGATAATAGCTTTGTGGAATCTACCGAACCAAGCTCAAGGGGATTGCTTCAGACCATAAAGAACTTCCTGAGGTGACACATTGCATTCTAATCCTGTTTGTGAAAAAAACTGGCAGGAATTTCATGTGCATCTCCTCTTCCAAGTCACCACAGAGAAATGCATTCCTCAAATCTAGTTGTTGTATATCTCATTCAAGACATGTTGAACAAGATGGTGATACTCAAATATAGTCGATATTTGCCACTAGTGCAAAGATTTCTTGAGTTTGGATGTATCTTGAGTCACTAATCTTGCTTTGTATCTTTCCACGACTCCCTCTTGATTCTGCTTGACTAAGAAGAGACCCATTTTGACCCAATTGATCTTTTTTCTAGGAGAAAGATGAGAGATTTGTCATGTTTGATTCTTCAAGCATTTCTTCTTCCTTTGTTTTTTTCACTCAAGTAAACCCCAACTGCATCCGCCAATTTTTTGGAATTGAAATAGAAGACGGGGAATAAATAAAAGCTTGATGCACAAGAGTAAGGTGGTGATATGAGATATAATTGGCTACAAAATGATAATTGTTGCATGGTTACCTTTCAGGTGGACAAAAGGTAAGGGTAGGTCGCCGTTAGGATCTGGATCTGAAGCACCTGGAGAGCTTGAGCAATTAGGGATTGCACTTTCTCAGCGAGAGTACATTTGCAATGATATGCTCTAGAAAGGGGAGATACGAGATTTCTTATAAGATAGACAGTGGACAAAAAAGTGGTAGGAGGTAATATAGGGGGACAATAGAGCAATAATAAAAAGAGGAATATGACCAATCTCGTCTTCATTCTGAATCTCCCATGTTCAGAACCAAAATAAGGCTCCCACTCACGGTAAGTGATATTCATAATGTAGAATAAATGACGGGAAGGTAGGTGTTAGTAATGATAACCTTTAGTAATAAAGGAATACTTAACCAAAACACATTTTTGGAATCTTTCAACGAACTCTCACAATTAATTTGGTAAATGTCAATAAGACAAACACACACAAAATACGAAGAGGAGCGTGAGATATATAGACTGCGTTTCATGACAGATGAATAATAAGTGTAGTACACGAAAGAACAAGGGATGAGAGACGATTAATGAGATGAGCCACAGTCAACATGGCTTCTCCCAATATTATTTAGGAAGAAGCAAGACAACAACAAGACATTGGACAACATCAAGGAGATGTTTATTTCTCAGTTCAGCTACCCCGTTTTGAGTGACGGGATGGATGCTAAGTCCCAAATAACCCTCGGTCATCATACTCACCTCAATTATTCCAATAAGTCTCCCAATTTGGGTCACCACTATATGATAATAATTTTGAAAACACAAATCGTTGCACTTTTCTTTTTTAAGAGACACCAAGGCAGTAGGGAGGAAATTAATAAAAATGACAAAATACGATGACCAGATAATGGTATTACCAGGGAAGGACCCCAAGCATTAGTATGAATAACATTAAACGGGGAAATACTAGGTAAAGGAAAATCCTTGAATTGTGACAAACATGTTTAGGCAATTCAAATCATAAGTAGTTTTTAAGCAAATAACTAAAAATAGGAAATAATTTTTGAAGATAAGGTGGGGAGGGATGTATGAGACGACGGGGCCATCTTCGAACATCAACAAGAGGGAGAACAATTGACGTGTAAAGAGAATACATGTTCGGCTCTGGTCCAAGAGATAGTGGACCCACAATTCCTACCATTATTATTGCGTTGCTTTGAAGCCAGATCCTGAAAAACACAAATAATAGGGGAAAAGTCACTAAATAATTCAACAATTTGGTTGAATAGCTAATCGATAGTAACTTGCGTGTAAATTTAAGGTAGTCAGGATCGAGATCCTAGGTGAGATCGTTTCGAGGTTGGATCGGATCGGATCGAGGATTGCAAGATCCTACAACATTCATAAATTAAGACTAAAAATATAAAATTGAATTTTGTATCATCCAATTACATACCCAATTAATAAAAAATCAATAAATTGAGCAGTATGTGAATAGTTATAGTAAAAAAATTTGAATAACTAAATCAAAAAGAAAATAGCATACTAAGTTCACTTTCAGTTTTAGGTATGACACTCAATGTCTACTAAAAATAAAAACAAATCTGGACTGATGGATTGGTAGAAGCCTAGAAGGAAGACAAACCCAGACTGCTGGATTGCTCGTACGCTGGAAGCAGGAAGCTTGAATTGCTCGTATACTAAATTTCTAACCGCTAGATTGCCCATACGCTAGATAGGAAGAGAAGACGTCAGCCTGAAAGTAGGAAGTAGGAAGCCACTGGATTGCTCATACGCATAAATATAAGATAAGACACTGATACCACTTGAAATGGAACCTGGTAAGGAAGGAAAAAGAAGACATTGTTTGGACTGGAAGCGACCGAAGACGTCGCTCTTGGCCTCTGTTTGCAGTCGGCAATCGATACTTGGGATACGGTGAAGCAACATGATATGATTCTGTGTAGGGGTGTATGGGGGCGAGATTGGGATAAGGTTAAGCAATGGGTTATGGGCGTTGGACCGGTTGAATGAGGTCGGGATAGGGTTGGACATATTTCTATTTCCCTTTGGCCGGACCGGTAGAATCGGTCGGGATCGCAATCCTAAAGATCCTAAGATCCGGATCGCGATCCTAGCCGTAGATGTGCCGATTTAGATCCAAGGTAAGATCTGGATCGATTTACAAAATCTGGATAGTAGGATCGTAAGATCCTACGATCCGGATCGCGATCCTAATTATACCATGGAGAACATGCAACATAGATGACAAAGGAAAAGTAGGAGAACATAGAATTGTTCCTTTGCCGACAATAGGAGATAGAGTTATCAGGTCCAACTTATAAGCATAAAATCTCCTGTGTCAGCGATCCAGTGGGAATAAGATGTGGAAGCAACTTTTGCACTGCAAAGACCTAATGTAGCAAAGGCGGCGAAAGAGTCAACAAATAAAGAATCACTCTAAAAGTGAAACAGACGTCGAAGAGCATTAAGCTCATCATCATAAAACCTCTAATGTGGTTAATGTTTCCATTAGTATCCTCATGAAACTTCCTGGCGTGAGCAACATTTTGGGAGGGAAGGCTAGACTATCTACCGCCTCCACAATCATTTTCATGGCCACTAGTGCCTCTACCTAGTGGGGCAAGATGAGGACGCAGTTGATAGAAGGATTCCTGAGCATGTACCTTCCTCCCACAATGATCACATGTATAAGGAGCACTAGAGACGAATCACGGATGACCAAATCCAGCAAGAGTTGAGAAATCAGTCATCACAGTCGATCTTTGTGAACGATGGTGGTCTTAATCATCTAAGACCATGCTAAATGAATTAGACAAGAGAGCCTAGGGATGCAAAACATGAGTTCGCATAGTATGAAACTTCATGTTCATCTCCACAAGACAGATATGCACCCGAAAGCGATCCTCCTTCCGCAGTTTGAGAGCATATGCATTACACTCGTGTTGAACTCTTTAAAATAGTATAGCTCTTCATAAAGTCATTCCAACCTAGATAACTAGACAGAGAAATTAAGGGATCCTTCAATCAACTTGAGGACCCTTGGGTAGGCCCATAAACTTGAGCAGAGCTCTCAATTTGTTAGTACGTGATGTAGACAGAGAACCACAGATAAGTTGAGTTATACAAATATTTGTGTCTTGTATTACAATATAGTTCTATATTGTTTATACGAGTCTTATTTATTTTACAATCTTATGTATACCCATAAAAGGGAGGAATAAAGTAAAGTAATTATGTTTTCCATTTAACCCAATTTGGAATCAAAGTCGGTTTGTGGGTTCTGCGTGAAATCTCGCACGAAATTGACACCATCCATGCAGCGCCAACTTAGCTTCATCATGATGGTCATGTATAACATGTCCTATGTCAATGATTTTGGTAGCATCAAGATCAATATTTCACAACATCTGCGTCGAGATCAATCTTGTCTGCCTCAAACATGGTTTCATTTGCATCGACTTCCTGCATCTTCTGTGTAGGCCTCATTATGATAACGTCGACGTCAGTTCTTTACAGTATCAGCATTGACTTCATCCCCTAACCTCAAGGTCAGTATCAACATTTTCTTCTTGCAGTGTCAGCGTAGGCTTCGTTCCCTGCAGCAACTGGTTCTTCAGTATGTCGCGGGATCTTCCAGGGATTCTACCGGTCCTTTAGCCTTAATTTTTGTGGCATCTAGCTCCTGGGTCTAGCTCTGATTGTTCTGTCCATTGTCATTCCCGTTGCTGTGTTGCTGGTCTTATTTGTGGTTGTCGTTTTTTTGTTTCTTCATGATTACTTGAGTTCTATATGACAGACTACTCGGAGACAACCTCAATTATTCAAATCTCCTCAATTAGTGACCCTTCTCGGACTCATTGTCACTCTGATTTCATAAGGATTGTTATTGTGTCATTAGATGGTACAAAATATCTTGAATGGTCATGGGTGGTGAAACATGTCATACGAAGTCATAAGTTGTATGTATACGAAACAATGGTTGAGCCACCACATTATGATTCTTTAGGGCAGAAGTGAGATTGACAACTAATTGGTTGTTTCTTGGTTACTTCGCTATATTTCCCCTATAATCCACTAAAACTACATGTTGATGGATTCTGCATATAAGATTTGGACTCGAGCATGGGAAACCTACTCTCAAATTGGAAGCTCTACACAGGCTTATGAGCCTACACGTCGTGTTTTATAGTTAAAATTTCATCAAGTGTCTCAGCATACCTCTTTGAGTTTGAACATCTTAATCAGGAGCATAACTATTTTGAAGATTACAGTCATAGTGCATAGCTGGGGCTCTATGATTAAGGAAAAAGAAGGAATGTTTCTTAGTGCATGTCTTCCTCATGGACTTTGATCAAATCCAACTACGATTCACTTAAATAGCTTGGTGATATATTAGTTCTCGGAATTTCCGTTTGGTATTCTTTGGGGATACAACAAAATCACACACTTTATTACTTCTGACCGACACTGTCGTAGTTTTCCTTCGGGATTTGCAACATACAATTTCACGCTCATCAAGAATCTCGGTCTCCCGGTCTTGATCACATGTCAACCACCCAAATAGGCTCACACCCTCCCTCTGCAACCATATGACGCTCCCCTCCACAGGCCCAGTCGAACTAGAGCGGCATGCAAAGCTAGAATGAGAAGGGGGAAAGGGTGTTTCGAACTACGATGAGAAGAAGTCGGGTCCTAAGATAACCCTGATGCCTTTTTCTATGTCTCGGGTTCGAAATGGTAATCGTCGATATTTAATTGACAGTAGACTCACTTAACGAAAAATGAGGTAAAATAGAAGACAACGGTCGAATGACAGTCGACGATCGTCGTTAGAAAATCAGAGTAACTATTTGCAGTTCTTATCATGTATTATCTAGCATGCCCAACTCAAGAATGGAATAAATATGTTTCACTTCATCCAGAAGCTCTGTGAGGTTGTCAGCCATTTGTTGGATCTGTAGGGATGTATTCAAGAAAAATTGTCTTGCTGAGTATTATCTCTAATGAAGTGATGTCTTAAGTCAATATGTTTAGTCATGCTATCCAAGACAGGATTGGCTGGAATTGCAATAATACTTGCAGTATAAAAAAATAGAGGCTCATAAAACTCATATCCATAGTCCATATTTAAATGAGAGAGCAGCATGCAAAGCTAGAATGAGAAGGGGGAAAGGGTGTTTCGAACTACGATGAGAAGAAGTCGGGTCCTAAGATAACCCTGATGCCTTTTTCTATGTCTCGGGTTCGAAATGGTAATCGTCGATATTTAATTGACAGTAGACTCACTTAACTAAAAATGAGGTAAAATAGAAGACAACGGTCGAATGACAGTCGACGATCGTCGTTAGAAAATCAGAGTAACTATTTGCAGTTCTTATCATGTATTATCTAGCATGCCCAACTCAAGAATGGAATAAATATGTTTCACTTCATCCAGAAGCTTTGTGAGGTTGTATCGGATCCTGAAAATAAGTTTTAATTTTACGTATCATATTTCGGATGTTACAGACATCATGTATCACAGGGATCTCTTCCTGGATCCGAATCAACAAAGGTTGAGGGACTCACTGTCCCCCCCCCCCCCCCCCCCCCCACACGCGTTGAATATTAAAGAGGGCATACGCCATGTCCTTCCTAGATGTCGTGAATCTCAGCAACAATTCATGATGCAGGTCAGCAAAAACAGTAAAACCAGTTAGGAGCCTTCCTTTTGAAAGTCATGGCAAAAAGTCTAAACCTCTGTGTGTCTGTCACGTTGTGGAGAGATAGCTAATTCGAACCACTGCAAGTGGTGCATAAGATCCACCCTTCCTGAGAAGTAATCGCGAGTGGGGATTGTGGAACTCGATAGGTACAAGTTCGATGAGAATGGCATCGTAAAATGGGGCACCACCCCTTGGTTGTTGTACGGGTCGAAACGAACATCATAGTTGAGTGTTCAATGTTGTGCAAGAGCAGCTGTCGCCGCATTATGAACCACTCGTGGAGCTGGCAGAGCTCAGTCATGGGCACCTTTCCTGGTCGCCTAGGGGCTTCAGGGGTCTCGACAACATGTTGTTGCGAGGCAGAGTGCTAGTACTTGCTTCAATGAGTGTCATGACAGCCTGAGAAATCGTCGCCATGGTATGCTTCAGGTACAGGAAATCATTGCAGTTGGCGTACTCCGAGAGGTCTCGCCCAGCCCCCTGCCCTATTGAGTTGTCACTTCTGTCTTCTCCAGTCATTCTGGAATTTCAAATTCCAACCAAAGTCCACGCTTGCCGCACTAAGATGATGAATTGAGATTCAGCCCACAAAAAGATTAGACCTGGATGGACTAAAACTACAATACTTCAACCGCAAGAAAGGAACTTGAAATTAGTGATTAAATCTTCATATTATGAAGTAAAATTTTACAAGTTGGATGTCCCACCGCTAACCCATGAGTGTACAGGAATTCCGCCTCGAAACCAAAAGAAATTCTAGCGAGAGGATAAAGGTGGGAGAATGCTCCAATATGTGCCCTTTTCATGTAAATGGTATTTATAGGTGTCGAGCAAAAATTGCCGACTGAGTAGCTCCATGATTTGTGGTCATCCCGTAAAAATGGTTGCCACTTGCAGCGAGGTCTCGCAAATGATCCATCAAGGGACTTGGTGTCCTTTGTACAACCTAAGTCTTGAGCTACTTTGGTGGCCCCAAGATTGTTCGGGAGATCCCCTAGGGTCGGGTAAGATCTCTTCCACACCATGTGAGACCCTGAGCGAGAGCTCCCTATCTTTAATTATTGATACTCCACTTGTTCTTTTGATCTAATCGAATGTGGGATGCACATTATGCACAACAACAGTCAATAGACACAGACCTATTCTACTAATGATTGGGATTCTATACTGATTCCCCTTGTTCTACTCTTCCATTAAGGCATGCGTAATAGTTTATCATTAACTACAAGCTATACATAGCATTTCCAAAATATTATAATAAGGGAATAGCTTCAAACATAATTTAATAACAGCTTCATAAATAACAATATTAGTGCCATGGTTTAATGTTGTTAATGGGTAATGTTTTAACCAAAGTGCAATCCAAGCAAATAAATTGAAGGACCAGGGAATCCACTTGAACTATCATTATGGAAACTACTTTCGCAATTGAATGAAAAGAGTGGGGGATAGAAGGATAACAAAGACATACGAGCCAAACAGTAGATTAGATCTAAATCAAGTAAATTGAACACGTAGGGGTACCAGTTGCCCATCAACCAAAGCATTTACAAAAATAAAGATACTGCCTATAACATAAAGTCAGTGTAACAGCCCGAGGTAAGGACACGAAAAAACTTACGAATATCCCAACTTCTTTGAAATATGATGTTTAATTACTGCTCCAATCACTTGTTGGGGACTCTTCACAGAAGAAATATATGGTAGAATGGAAGGTCCCAGAGTCTTTTCCGCATAACATATCCATCCTGAATAAGAACCAATAAAATGTTAATATCCAGTAAGAAACCTTAGACAATTAAAAAAATTCCCAAAAAAACTCGATGACAAAATGGTCATAATCCAAGCAGGGTGTAACTAATTTCTCTAGTTGACATATACAGAAAAGATAAATAAAATTAATAAATGGGAGCCTGCAAGTAATCAAGGTAACATGAACGAATGAATATACCAATAATGAGCAAGTTAATTGAACCCTCCCTCCCATGAGCCAGCATATGAATATCGTTCTTCAAGGTACACTTCCAAATGTATTTAACTTTTGTCTGTAACATTGACTTGACATTAGTCACTGCTATGAGCTTTGTCAAGATCTGTGACCGCATGTTACAAAAGTATTGGGCTACAAAAAAGAGATAATGGACCGCCAACCCTAAACTCAACCCACCACCTCGAAGATCACAGAGGACGGAAGGGGCCAAACCATGGGAAAGGGTAAGCACAATGCCCACATTTGTTAAGAAACTCTCAAGAGTAGAAATGGCTGACCGTCACGCTCATGGGTTGTGATTTAACTGTGATGAATCTTATATGAGGAGCCACCAATGTAAGAGGCTAGTCTAGATAGAGCTAGATGAGCTAGATAAGGAGAAGAGGATACACGAGCAAATTATGAGATCTCGCTCCATGTCATTTTGGGAGTCGGGAACCCTTGGACTATGTAGATAATAGTCACCGTTCGTGGGCTAGTCATACTGACGGTAATGAACTAAAGGAGTACCCAAAATTTCATCAACACAAATGTCGCTCGTTGATTAGATCTTCTCATTCACTCAATGCAGGGCATGCATGCCATTATAGAAAATGGGGAAAAGGTCATGAGCCTCACCCTGTTGAAGGTATACAAATACAATTTTTAGAGAATTCCTTTTCCTTTGAGATGTACGTCATTCCACTACATTGGACATTGAACTTGGATTGAAGTGGTTGAGCACTATGGGCCCCATTATAAGGGACTTCATGGCATTTGAAATAACATTTCAGCTAATTGGGAGGCGAGTGTTATGGAAGAGTGAGATAGATAATTCCCTACCATGAGTCGACACATTGCAGGTCCTTATGGCCACTCTGAAAGCAGTGGACGACGTATACACAGATTTGCGGATGTCTTTACCAGGCAGAAGGCTCAATCCCCACCACGTCACCTTGCTTCTAGATGCCCCAGCAGTGAGGTTGAGTCTATGTTGACATCCCTTCCGTAAGAAAGACAAGTTAGAGTGACAACGAGACATCATGCTCAAATAGGGGATCATCAAGCCAAGTCATAGCCCATTCTCATCCCCAGTGCTCTTAGTGAAAAAGGAGTGCACGTGGCGTTTTTATGTTGACTACCACCAGCTAAATGAACAATTGATGAGTTATTAGACGAGCTCCATGATGTTTGTATATTCACCAAGTTAAAACTTTGATCAGGCAACACCACCAAGTGGAGGTGCACCCAGAATATATCGAGAATACGATCTCCTGCGCAATGCTTTAGAATGTAACATTGGATCAGTTCTACAATAGGAAGGCAATCATATTGCCTGCAGGCAATCATATTGCCTTCTACAACAGCCAAGCTGGCGAACCACCTAGAGCTTCCAGTATATGAGCAGGAATTGAATGGTTTGTCAAGGTCCATCTAGCATTTAAGGCTGAAGTCCTTATTTGAGGCAGAAGGTTCATCATCTGTATAGATCATTACAACCTAAGGTATCTACTAGAGCAGAAGCTCACGACATCCCCGCAACATTATTAGGTCAACAAACTTGATAAGATTTGACATTACAGTATAGTGTCGAGCGGTATGTCACATGCGCCTTATCCAGGCAGGACGAGGATCATAGCAAGCTATTTGTACTCTTCGGACCATTTGTAGGCCTCTTTGACACTCTGAAGGAGGAAATCGAGAGATCCACCTATTTATCGGGGCTACGTGACGGAGATCAAAGAGGAGATACTATCAATCAGTCGACGGTCGATACAGGCCTAATCCAATGAAAAGGAAAATTGTATGCCTTCCACTTTCCATCGCATCCTCAACATTCTTGCTTTGGTTCATGACAATATACATTAATGGATCCAGAAGACTTTTGCGTCCACGAGGTTTTCTTTTGGAAATGACAAAAAGGAGACATGTAGAGAATTATGGCGCACCGCTCCACCTGCCACAAGGCGGAACATTTTCATCCAGGAGGCTTATTGCAACCCCCTTTACTTTTTGACTCGGGTGGGCAAAGATTTCCATAGATTTCATAGTTCTGAAGGAGTTGTTACAAGGATGATAAAGATAATGAAAGTCTGAAAACCATAATGCGAGATGATAAAGATAATAAGAACCTAATAAAGATAATGAGTGTTTGATAACGATACGAAAATTGAAGCGAATGTTGAGCTCTATCGTTGATTAAGTACGATGTTCTCTTTAGTATGGATTGACTTTCGAATCAAGAAGCGGTAATAAATTGTAAAATGAAAGAGGTCACGTTCAAATGTATAGACGAAAGTTTATTTGTGTTTAAGAGTCTGGGAGAAGTTTCAAAAGTTAGGATTTCTGCCATGAAGGCATGGAAGAAATTGAGGAAAGGTTACGATGTCATTTTAGTAATGATTAAAGAATCAAAAGATGAAAATAAAGAACTTACGGCTGTGCCCGTAGTGTGGGAATACTTGGATGTATTTCCAGAAGAATTATCCGGTGTGCCTCCAACTCGAGAAGTCGAGTTTGAAATTAAGTTGATTGAAGAAGCTTCTCCAATAGCCAAAGCACCTTATTGAACGACGTCTAAAGAATTGGTAGAATTAAAGGTGCAGTTGCAAAAGCTTTTAGATAAAAAATTTATTCGACCGAGCACTTCACCTTGGGGAGCTCCAGTGTTATTCGTTAAGAAAAAAGACGAGTCTCTCCGTTTGTGCGTTGATTATCGCGAATTGAATAAGCTGACAATTAAGAATAAATACCTTTTGCCTTGTATTGGTGATTTATTTGATTAGCTTGTGGGTGTGCGAGTGTTCTCCAACATTGATCTTTGATCAGGAAATTTCTATTTGCGAATTAAAGAAGAGGATATTTTGAAGGCAACATTTAGTACCAGGTATGGGCATTTTGAATTTGTTGCAATGCATTTTGGTCTAATGAATGCTCCTGTAGTTTTTATGGATTTAAAGAATCGAGTCGTTAAAGCTTTTCTCGATCAGTTCGTGATCGTGTTTATTGATGATAGCCTCATTTTAAATTTTTGAGGAAGAACATTCTCAGCGCTTGCGTCTAGCCTTGCAGACGTTAAGATAGCAGCAGTTATTTGCCAAATTTTCGAAGTACGGCTTCTAGTTAAAAGAAGTGGCTTTTCTGGGCCACGTTATTAATGAAGAAGGCATATCGATTGATTCAGCAAAAATCAAAGTAATTGTGAAGTGGATTCAACCGAAGTCGGTATCTGAAGTGCGCAGTTTTTGGGATTAGCTGGTCACTATAGAAAATTCATAAAGGATTTTTCCAAGATAGCGCTATCTTTGAAGCTGTTAACTCGGAAGAACGTGTTTTTCCATTGGAAAGACGAGTGCCAGCAAACATTTGAGGCACTGAAAGAAATATTAACAACTGCTTTAGGTTTGGTAATGCCTGAAGGGTCAGATAGATTTCAGATATATAGTAACATCTTTTTAGTGACGCGTCATGTTCATGACTAGGTTGCGTGGTAATGCAATGTGAAAAGGTAATTGCCTTTACTTCAAAACAGTTAAAAGATGTTACAAAGAATTGGAATTAGTGGCAGTAATGTTTACATTTCAATTATGGTGACGCTACATGTTTAGCGGGCATTATGAAATCTTTACAGATCATAAGAACTTAAATACAATTTCGATCAATAGGAAAGTAATATCATCCTGGTAACGTGAATGTTGTGGCAAATACTTTGAATAGGAAAAGTATAACCGCGTTAACGGTAATACCGAAGTACAATAAGAAGCTTCTTCGAGAATTGTAGGACATATAGAGTTTCTACAATAAGACTAAAGAGGAAAAACGAATACAATGATTTGAGATGCAGATTCAGTACTCGCTTAAAGATTGAATTCATAAGGCAATGCCACAAGATTCATTCTTGATGGGTGTATTAGAGAAAGTGAAAAAAAGGAGAAGCAAATGCTTTTACCCAGAAGAATAATTTGCTGTTTTTGAATGTTCGAATTTGCGTGCCTGACGAGGATAATTTAAGAAAAGATATTTTATATGAAGCTCATAACACACCGTATTCGATCCATCCTAGCCAAACGAAAATGTATCATGATCTGAAACAGGAATTTTGGTGGCCCAAAATGAAGCAGGATGTGACCAATTATATTGCTCGATGTCGTACCTGTCAGGTAGTGAAAGCTGAGCATATGAAGCCCGCTGGTTATCTTCGGTCACTTCTTATTCCTGAATGGAAATGAGATGATGTAGCAATGAATTTTATATTTGGCTTACCGCGCAGTAAGCCAGCAATGATGGAATTTGAGTAATTATTGATCGCTTGACCAAGAGCGCTCATTTTATTGCGATGAAGGAAGGGGGACCTACTGAAAAATTGGTGGAATTATATCTAAATGTGATTGTTAAACTGCATGGAATTCCACGAACCATAGTATCTGATCGAGATGGAAGATTTACATCTGATACATGAAGACGAGTGCATAAAAGGCTGCGAACAGGATTATTGTATAGTACAGCTTTTCATCCTCAGACTGATGGTCAATCAGAACACACTATTCAGATGCTTGAAGATTTATTGAGAATGGTGGTTCTAGATTTGAAAGGTTCGTGGGAAAAATATTTAGCGTTAGTAGAATTTGCGTATAATAATAGCTACCAATCGACGATTCAAATGGCTCCATTTGAAGCGTTGTATGGAAGGTGATGCAGAACTCCTTTGAGCTGGGCCGAAGATGGAGAAAAGAAGTTTCCTAAGAAGGGAATGTATAAAATTGAAGAAAAGGTTCGAATCATTCAACAGAGAAAGAAAATTGCACAAGACCGACAACAGAAATATTATAATATCCGGCATCGTTGAGTCGAATTTAATGTTGGCGATCAGGTGTGCTTAAAAATTAAGTCATTTAAAGGAGTTTCTAGATTTCAACGTATCGGGAAACTAAGTCCAATATTTGTTGGCCCCTTTCCAATCCTTGAGCGTATTGGCGACGTGGCCTATCGTTTGGCTCTACCTGATGAATTGCAGAAATTGCATGATGTTTTCATGTTTCTGCTCTCCGGCGATATATTCCTGATCCAGATTTGATGATCTCTGTCAGCGATGTGCAGATATAAGCTGATTTGTCTAGCCAGACTGAACCTTATCACATTATTGATCGTCAGAGCAAGAATCTCCGGAATCGCGATTTGAATTTTGTCAAAGTATGATGGAAATGTCACCCTGCCAATGTTGCTACTTGGGAACGAGGAGATACAATGATGAATTTATTTCCCGCGTTCTTTTTGAACCAAGAAGATTGAATTTTCGAGGACGAAAAATCTGTTAAGAAGGGGAGAATTGTAAGAAGCGAACCTGAATATGTATAATGGTGTATTATATTTTAAAATATAAGAAATAATATTCCCCTATGACAAAAAGAAAAAAAGATTCAGTGTCGATTCGACGTCGCACGTTGAATTTTTTAAATTCGAGTTTATCCGAAGTTTAGCGGCGATCGTTTCGTATTTATTTAATATTTTGAAATTATGTTTTTGTATTGGCTTTGCGGCGGACGATCGAGTTGCTTATGGTTAAATTGAGCTTGGCTTGGTATTTTGATGGAAACTTGAGAGCTGGCTGATTTGGAGTGTTATTGAAGTCCTTATAGATATTTAAGCTGGCTGAATTGGGCGGACTGGGTCTCCTTTCCTTAATTCAAATGGCTGGCTGGTTCTTATTTCCTTAATTCATAGTTTAAATTAAGCCTTGTTTAAGGCTTAGGCGGTGGACTTTTCTCTTATATTCATTTTGCTGCAGGACCTATCCCGATACCATTTTTTTTGTCGCTGCCTGGAGCTTCTCGGGCTGGGATTCTGCTGCTCTTCTCCTTCCTTGGTGATCAACAGTGTTTGGAGAGCTGGCTCAGGGCAGTGGCCTTCTTCTTCTTGTGCCATCACTTTCCTCGTGTTGTTTGATGCTCGTTGGTGGATTTGGACTTGGATGGCTGTTTGGGCTGAACCTCCTTATGGTGATCTCTCCTTCCTCTTCACCCTCTTCTCATTCTTAACAGATGGCTTTCTTGTTCTTGCTAGCTGCTGAAATTAGAAAGGATAAGAGTTAGGGTTTTCAGTTTTGGGGGATTTGAGTTCTATGTTAGCCGGTTAGGGTTTTGCCTTGATTTGCCTTGGAACGGGAAGCCTTAGGTTGGCTGTTTTGAGTACTGTTGCTGGCCGGCTATTATTTCTGGATTTTGATAGGGGGAAAACTACCTGATTCCTTTAGGGAATTTTCTTCATGCCCACGTTGGCCGACTGTCATTTGGGTGTGAGTTGATTTTGATGCTTTGATTCCTGATAGGGGAAGTTTGACGGCTGGATGTTGTTGGTTGGCTATTGCTCCTGTTGGCTGGATGCTTGGCTGATGTTTATGCTAGTCAAATAGTCCTTATTGTCGTATTCTTATTTAGGGTTGTTGTTCCTGTTAATTGCCCTGTTAATTGCTGAATTTGTAACTGTTTTTGGATGGTTTTGGACTGCAATGGCAGCCCTTGGAGCTGATGTTAGCAGTCCTTGATGTTGCCATTTAACAACCCTGAAATTCCCTCTTAATAAATGATAGCTTGTATTGGCTGGGTGTTAGCTCTATGTTAGGCTGCTGTTTGGGCTGTCTTTATTAGCTCGTGTGGGCTGTTTTCCTTGATTTTAATTGGCCACTAAGTGACTGATTTTTAAAGAGTGTGGTGGCTGATTTCTGAATTTAGTAGCGTTCAAAATCTGATTTTACGTGTTCCTTTCGAGTCACCAAGCTCGTCCTTCCCTAGGCAACTCCTAGAGGTCGTAGTTATGGCCGTCTTAGGAGTCTGTTCGTAGCTATTTAACGACGCAACCCTAAAGTAAATGATTACTTGATACTGCAGAGGATGGTGTCCGGCGATAGACGCGACGAGAATCCTTCGAAGGACAAGGGCAATGGAAAAGCTGCGGTGAGTCCTTACTGCTTTGATTACGTATACATTTGAATATTCTGACTTATGAACATATAGAATTACTTTACTCTGAGGTATTTCTTTGCATGGACACTGAATATGAATTGCATTGAATTAAAGAAATTCAAAGATTTGGAATCACTGAAAATATGAAATCGCTAAAAGGCTAAACATGGATTAGCAAACGATGAAAACTCTGAGGGGAAATTAATATAATTATTTCCTGTACGAATTAAATATGAAATGAAAAGAATAAGAAATTGAGAATGCGTCGACGCATCGAAACACTAAGGGTCAGCCTAGTAGGCGGTAAAGCTTCAGACTCCTACACCCAATGGGAGGGGTAGATCTCCTAAGGAAATAGATACTGAAATGTCCACTCTAGGAGGCGTGGAAGCCTGTTGCGTTGTTGAGCGCCCTAGAGCGGACATTGATTTGATGGACCCAGATGTTTGATTTTAGAATGACCCTCAGTATTTCGAATGAATGAAAAGTGATATGAAAATCCTGAATTGAATACAGAAGTGAATAAGAATGAAAGAATAAAAATTTTGATACGGAAATAGTGTAATTCTGTTGTACTAGCTCACTTACTTGCTTGTTGTACTTCCTGTTCTACTGAACATGTCCATATCGAAATATATAACTGATTATTGATGCTGACTCTGTGTTTACTTTGAGCGGTTGAAGAGGTAAGAAACTCACTTAATTTTCTAAACTAATTGGGTGTCGATTTATATTTTTAGGATCAGACTGTTATCGGATCATGCCCCGTCAGAAGGATACTTACGGAAGCAGAAATGAAGCAAAAGAAGTATGTGATTCGAATACGGGTTAGAATTTGTCTTGTTGTAACTCATGCTTATTTAAATGAAAAGTTAATTGATGTTATCACTTGGTACCTCTCTTGTATATTTATTAGAATTGATGCGTTAATTAATTGTGAAGAACAACTCAAAAGAAAAGAAATAAATTGTGGCGGACTTCGGGCCGTTACACCCCTCATGGATGCAGAAGAGACGACCTAGTGGGCCTTGATCATCAACGTCTACACACTCGTTTTCATAACTGATGCTGCTAAGAAGGCCAACGTCGTTCACTTCCTCACATTCCCAATGGATTTCCGAGACATCTTTCCCCTTGGGAGCAGATGGCTTCTCACCTTCCTTCCGAAGAACCAAGTCCTGAAGCTTTCCCTCCTTCAGCAACTTCTCGATGAGCATCAGAAGAACTTGGCAGTTCTTGGTCAGATGACCCCTCTCCTTGTGATATTCACAGTAAATACCCGAATTTCGAGTCCTAATGTCGGACCTCATCGGAGTTGGCTTCTTGAAGTAAGATTGCTTCTGGAGGATCTGGACTACCTCATTCATAGGAAGAATGAGGTTAGTGAATGACTCTTATAAGTCATCATATTGCTGCCGGTGTGATACGGCCCCTCGACTGCGACCTAGTTCGGCTGGGAAGAAGAGGGAAGTCTCGTAGGGTGTTGGCGTTGCGCTTGCGAGATCCAATGGTTTCGGAAGGGTTCCATAGGGAAGGAGGAGATCGGAGAGGGGCGGAGATGGAGGGCTGGGCGCGGAATCAGGGAGGCGCGGGCGACGCAGGAGCGGAGAGGCGCGATCGGCGGGATTCGCGTGCAGACTGGCGGAAGCGCTGCGAGTCGGCTAGGGTACGGGAATAGAAATTAGAGAGAGAGAGAGAGAGCTAGAGAGGGAGAGAGAGTTTTGGAATGATTTCTGCATGCATTTCAAAAAGGCCCTCAACCCAATATATGGTTGAGCCCAAAACAAACCCAAGATTCATAAAAACTAAACATCGAAACATCACATAAAAAGATACAAAGCCACCCAAAATGAACGACTAATCGGATCGTGCCGGGGCACGGCGCTTGTATGTTAACCCCCAACGTGGGTCCGTAACATCTCCGTCGGCGTCCTCATCAAGCTTGTCCTCAAGCTTGTCCTGCAGCTGTGGTGGTAGGTTGACCAAGGGCTCCTGGGGGGGCGTACCCACGAAAGGTTTCAACTGGGATACGTGGAAGACATCATGGATCTTGGCCTCGACTGGCAGGTTGAGACGGTATGCCACCTCTCCAATGCGCTCTGCAACCATGAATGGCCCATAGAACTTGGGCCCCAACTTGTTGTAGGCTCTCTGTGCGATGGATGTTTGTCGGTATGGGCGGCGTTTCAGCCACACCCAATCCCCTGGGGCAAAGAACAACTCACGGTGCCCCCTGTTGTAGGCCGTCTCCATGCGGCCCTGGGCCTGGAGCAACCTCTCCCGGGCCATCGCTAGGACCTGGTCACGCGTGACCAACTCTGTGCCGACCATCGGAGAACGAGCGGATGCACTAGTGTAAGTAAGGAGGCGCGGCGGTTCCCGGCCGTAGATCAGACGGAACGGCGTAGTTTGCAAGGCGGAATGGTAGGACGTGTTGTAGCAATACTCCACCCAAGGAAGCCATCGTACCCAATCCTTGGGGTGGTTCCCCGTGATACAGCGCAAGTACATCTCCAGGGTCCGGTTGACCACCTCTGTCTGGCCATCAGTCTGCGGGTGGTAGGCGGACGACATCGCCAACTTGGTTCCGCATAGGGCAAACAGCTCCTGCCAAAATAGGGGCGTAAACACCTTGTCCCTGTCGGACACGATGCTCTCTGGAATGTCGTGCAAACGGAACAACTGGTCGAAAAAGATGTGGGCGACCATATCCCCCTCCACGGGGCGGCTCATCGCCATGAAGTGAGCGCCCTTGGACAGGCGATCGACCACCACAAAAATAACAGATCGCCCCCTTGACTTGGGTAGTCCCTCAATAAAATCCATCGATATGTCGGCCCAAATCTTTGTCGGAACTGGAAGGGGCTGGAGTAAACCGGCGGGTGAGAGGTTGTCGGTCTTGCTGCGCTGGCATACGGGGCAGAGTGCGATGAAGTCTTGTACCCCCCTTTTTATTCCCTTCCAAAAGAACTCGTCTCGAACCCGCCGAAGGGTCTTATGAACCCCTTCATGTGTGGCGCCATGTAAACCTGTCAGAATGTCCGATATCAAGGGCGAGGTGTCAGAAAGGTAGAGGCGGACCTTGTACCAGATGAGGCCGTCCCGAACTGTCCAGTGTGCAGGTGTACTTCCTTCCTCAATACGGCGTCGTAACTCGCTGAGAGCCAGCGTGTCTTGGATCTCCTGCTGCAGGCGGGGGTGGATGGTCGATGTCGGGCAAGAAATGGCTAACACGGACCCCTCCTAATGGTCGCGGCGGGACAGTGCGTCTGCGGCGCGGTTCAAGGCACCCGCCTTGTACTCCACACGGAAATCAAATCCCAACAGCTTGCTGATCCAACGCTGTTGCGGTGTAGTGATGAGGCGTTGCTCCAAGAGGTACTTGAGGCTGAAATGGTCGGTGCGAATAATGAACGTCCGCCCCCATAAGTACGGTCGCCAGTGTTGGACGGCCTTTGCCAATCCGATAAGCTCCTGCTCATAAGCCTGCAGCTTCTGATGATGTACGGCAGTGCGCTGGCTGAAATAAGCCACTGGGTAGCCCTCCTGTTGGAGCACCGCACCGTATCCCTGGCCCGAGGTGTCACACTCTATCTGGAACTCCTGGTCAAAGTCCGGCAAACGCAGCACCGGGGCTGACACCAGGGCCTGCTGGAGAGCGTGAAAGGCCCCCTTCGCGCTGTCTCCCCACACAAAAGACTGCTTCCGCGGGAGAGCGAATAGTGGTGCGGCAATGATGTCGTATCCCTGAATGAAACGTCTGTAGTAGCCCGCCAGTCCGAGGAAACCCCGCAGTTCCCGCACGGTCTGGGGAATAGGCCACTCCATCACGCCCTGGATCTTGAGAGGGTCCGCCGACACCCCTGTTCTATCCACCACATGCCCCAAGTAGGACACCCGTTCCGTGCCAAAAGAACACTTGGCACGCTTCAAGAATAGCCTGTGCTGCCTGACTAATTGGAGAACGGCTCGGAGGTGGCCAAGATGGGCCTCCCAAGTCGCGCTGTACACCAAAATGTCGTCAAAGAAAACAAGTACGCAACGACGCAAAAGACCATGAAATACCTCGTTCATCAATGCCTGGAAGGTGGAGGGGGCGTTGGTGAGCCCGAACGGCATCACCAGAAACTCGAAGTGGCCGTGATGGGTGCAGAACGCCGTCTTTTCCACATCCCCAGGAGCTATACGCACCTGATGGTAACCAGAGCACAAATCCAACTTGGAGAAAAAACGGGAGCCATGTAGCTCGTCCAGGAGCTCCTCCACGACCGGGATGGGGAACTTGTCCTTCACTGTCCGCGCATTTAACTAGCGGTAATCGACACAGAAACGCCATGTGTCATCCTTCTTGTTGGCCAACAAGACCGGCGAGGAGAAAGGAGATACACTATGCAGATGATGCCCTGCTGCAGCATGGCGTCGCACTGACGCTCAATCTCATCCTTCTGCCGGAATGGGTAGCGGTAGGGGCGTACCACCACCGGGTCCGTTTCCGGGAGGAGACAAATACGGTGATCCCGTCGCCGAACGGGTGGAAGACCTGTCGGGGCTGCCGTCGTGTCGCTGTACTCCTGTAGAAGAGCCTCCAGATCAGAGGATTCTGTATGGTCCCCGCAGGCGAGGAAAACCTGTCGGGAGGTGGTGGTCATGCGGCCCTGCCACACTGTCTGTTTAGGGTGTCGCCCCCAGGTCATCGTCAGTGCGTCGAAATCCCACAGAAGAGGCCCCAAAGTGCGGAGCCAGCGGACTCCCAACACTGCCTCAAAGCCTCGTAAGGCTATCACGTAGAAGTCAACGTGGGACTGATAGCCCTCCACGCTAATCGGCACCGCTCTGCAGACGCCCGTGCACAGCATGGCCATGCCATTGGCAACAGAAACTCGAAGGCTCGGGCGCGTAATAATCGGTAAATGAAGGTGTTGTGCGGTAATATCGCTGAGGAAACTGTGTGTACTGCCAGAGTCCATAAGAGCGACTAGCGGATGGCACGCCACCAAAATCTGTAGCTGAATCGTGTCCCCAGTCGGGGATCCAATCATAGCGTGGACGGAAATCTCCGGTTCTCCCGTGTCCTCATCACTGGGGTCCTCATCAGAGGGATCCTCCACCTCTAACCAAAACAGGCGCTTGCACCTATGCCCGCGGGTGTAAACCTCATCACAGTTGAAACAAAGGCCTTTGGCCCGACGATCCTCCATCTCCTGAGCGGAGAGCCGCCGAATGGTAGACTGTCGGCCGTCTTCCTTTCCCCTGCCCGCTCCTGGGCTAAACGTCGCCGGCGACGGGCCAAAACTCCTGGGGGGTCCCTCGCCAGATCGGCGACCCATGGACTGCCGATCCATCGACAGGCGCCGCTCAAAAATGCGGGATAAGCTCATAGCGGTGGAGAGGTCCACCGGGGACTGCAACTGAACGTCCATCTGCAAGCGCTCATGGAGGCCAGCCAGAAGACTGGTACCTGCTGGGATGTGAGCACGGTCGGGGCGCGAGCGAGAAGCACCTGAAACTGCTCGATGTACTGATCAATGGAGCCAGTCTGTCGGAGAGAGATAAGGTCACCCATGGGGTTGCCGAGAAGTGGGGGCCCAAAACGCAAAGTACACTGAGCCTTGAAATCCTCCCAACCCAACTGAGGCTGCTCCCGACGGAGATGTGAGAACCACATCTGTGCCGATCCGAGGAGATGAAACGATGCAATCTCAATCCAGTTCTCTTCCGGGGTGTGCTGGGCTTCAAAGAATTGCTCGCAACGAGTGAGCCGCGTGAGTGGATCCTCACGGCCATCAATTATTGGAAAATCCAACTTCACAAAGCGAGGAAACCCTCCTTCGTTTCTCGGTGCCCAAGGTTCTTATACCGTTTGGGAGGAGCCCGAAGCGGCACGTGGGGCTTGCGGGGCCGGCGGGGACGCATCCGGCCTAAGAGCTTCGATGAGGGCCCTATTGTTGGCCACCATCATTTGCTGAAAGGATTCCACGATCTGGGCCAAAGTAAGCCCTCCCAAGTTGCCGTCGTCCATGGGAGCGGGCCGAAAGTTAGGGTGGAGGACCGGAGGGGTGGGCAAAATGCCCGTGCTCGCAGAGAGGAGTGGACAACCGGAGGGGGAAGCCCCCAACAGTATCAGTGAGGGAAGACAGCGCCTGGGACGGCCGGATCCGGGCTGCGGACTCGCCGGACGGGGCTGCGAGGGGGCTGTCGGAGTGAGGACAGCGGCGACGGTCGGCGGAGAGGGTGGAGGAGGCGCCGAGGAAGAGGAGAGCTCTGATACCAAGTTTATACGGCCCCTCGACTGCGACCTAGTTCGGCCGGGAAGAAGAGGGAAGTCCCGTAGGGGGTTGGCGTTGCGCTTGCGAGATCCAATGGTGTCGGAAGTGTTCCACGGGGAAGGAGGAGATCGGAGAGGGGCGGAGATGGAGGGTTGGGCGCGGAATCAGGGAGGCGCGGGCGACGCAGGAGCGGAGAGGCGCGATCGGCGGGATTCGCGTGCGGGCGGGCGGAAGCACTGCGAGTCGGCTAGGGTACGGGAATAGAAATTAGAGAGAGAGAGAGAGCTAGAGACAGAGAGAGTTTTGGAATGATTTCTGCATGCATTTCAAAAAGGCCCTCAACCCAATATATGGTTGAGCCCAAAACAAACCCAAGGTTCATAAAAACTAAACATCGAAACATCACATAAAAAGATACAAAGCCACCCAAAATGAACGACTAATCGGATCGTGTCGGGGCACGGCGCTTGTATGTTAACCCCCAACGTGGGTCCGTAACACGGTGTTGGAAGACTGGAGGCGGAGGCTGGTGGCACTGAGGAGTTGGATGAGCTTGGGTAGGCATCTGGGCCTCATCTAGTTGAATTGCTGGTGGTTGTAATGAGGACGGAGGTGACGAAAATTTCTTTCCCTTTGGGCTGATGGATGGAAGTCTTGACGAGGAGGGCTTGAAGGACGATGAGGAGCAGCGAAGGTTGATGTTATGGCAGTCTTCTGACTGACTCTCTCAGACAGAGAGGAAATATAACCAGGATTATATATTTCACCCTCGATGAAGCGGTTGGCAATGCTGATTAACTCCTGGTAGGAACTGGGTTCCTTGGTGCTGACTTCAAATTTGAAAGGGCCTTCCCCGAGGCCACTGACAAGGGCAACTTTATAAAGAGACGAATCCACATCCTGGATCCCCAAAATTTCTTCCTGGAATCTATCGACGATGTGAGCAAGAGTCTCATTATCCCCTTGCTTGATCTGAAAGAGCGTTGTCGGGTCACTCTTTGGCTTCTTCGAGGTAGCGAACCTCAAGTGAAGTTCTCTTCGAAGGTCTGCAAAGCAAGTGACCGATTGAGTCGGCAACTTGTAGAACCACTCTCTAGCCTGACCGTCGAAGGATGTGACTAGGAGCTTGCATCTGATGCCGTTTGAGAGGGTTCTCATGGAAACGGCTGACTCGAAAGCCTGCAAATGAGAGACTAGATCATATCTCCCAGAGAAGAATGGCAGGCGAGTCTCTCTGAATCCATTGGGAACAGGTTCCCAATGGGCTCGGTCAGAAAAAGGAGACGACTCCTCCCTATCATCAGCTGGAGGATTGGCATGACTCTCTCGGAAATTCAGCGCTCTTGCTGGACCTCCCTGGGCAGCTGCTCTAGAAAAGTCGCGATGAGCAGCTGCAAATTCTTCTTCTTGAGGCCGCGGAGGAGCTGCGGGTTGAACAGCATGGCGAACTGGAGGGGTTGGAGCGTCGTCAAAAGGAACTTGCGGGCCAACAGAAGGAATCGCGGCTACGGCAGTCTGGGGAGCTAACCGCTGAGTAATCGCGAGTAGAGCCTATGTCATGGCTTCCATCTGATGGGCGGTCTCAAAGTGAGCCTGCTCAAAACGAAGCTCTAGGGCTTCTAAGGTGACCGCACTGCTCGAATTGACCCTGGACCCTGCGGGCGGACATTGTTGGATGTCGCGGTCAGACATTCTTAACTGATTTGTTCGCCGAACAACACAAATCTGAAGGACACGTGTTCGTTCTGTTGGCACCAAAAATGTACCACCATAACTTCACGCTAATGGACACCAGGGGAGAAGTTGCGAGCTGTCGGTTATTTCTCGGCTGAAGAGACACATAAAAGAGGGTCACAGGGCGGCGAGACCAGGCTTATCCGCAGTGGAGAACACCACTTGCTGCAGGCAATTAATAGATCAAAAGATGTGGTTACAAGAGAGAAGAAAAGACTAGACAGCAATCAGGTGACCGAGAAGGGACTAGATTCGAGATCGCAGCCACAGGTGACGAGTTTGGGGATTCGAATCATTGTGCATTCTGTGTATTGTTCACCTCTATTTATAGTTGTGGGGGTCTGCCCGAATGGGTAGGCTCCAAATGTACGGGCTGCCCGGGGTACAGGAGAACCGAGCAGGGATGAGAGGTTACATGATGTACAAATAGCAAGAAAAAGAAAGAGGACTCTGACCGCGCGGTCCGGTGGTCAGCCTGGAGACTGGTCTCTACTCTTCCTGAAGGTGAATGTTGAAAAGTCTCGAGCGGTCTAGGCAGTCACTGTATAATCTGACCGCCCTGACCGGCAGGCATGCATAAAGTTGGTCGCAAAATTCCGGGTAAATACCAATATAAGTAACCGCCGGATTATAACTGCCCCTCGAAGTCTCCCATGTCTAGTTTGACTACAATGTCACAACTAGGTTGGTTACGAAGTGTAGGATTCTAGTGCGTGGGTTGTTGGTGTCTACGGTGGGTATTCTCTTATGGTGCATGATTAGGTGCTTGCCCTAAGTTGTATGATGGCGTCAATATTATTAACCAAATTGCGTGGCCAATTCACATTGATGCAACCTGCATCGAATCATCACATTGTTCATTTATTTTATTTTATTTTTGTATCGCACATCTTTAATTTAGCGGGCGTTATGTTATATCTACATGCACTTGTTTGTTCTATTTTGCGTGCATCGCCTGCGCTCGTTATGACGACTTATTAGGGTGATCACCTAATAAAACCCTGAATAAAAAGATCCATCAAACTAGGTATAATGATAGTTAAGGCAAGCACTCAAACGATCTATTAAAATTAAGCATATTTTATTTTAAGCAACATTGAAATTAAAATCAAATTCTATGTTCAGAATTAGAATGGACAGACTTCTTTTGAAAATCATATATTTGATTCTTTATATTTACAAAAATTCATCGTCGTTTCTTTCGATCGAGAAAAAAATACCTAAAACTATAGCATGTCTTAAAACAGATTCCCGCAAAGTTTATTTCTATTTCTATTGAATACCAAAATAAAAAAACTAAAATCTCTATTAAATCTAATTTCACCCTTGTCCAAAGGAGGTTGGAAAATATTCGAAACACTCTGTTTCCGAAAACTCCAGCCCTCTCGTACCTTGACGCCGCCATTGTTCCTCGCCCAAAAGCTCGCCGGTCTCCCTCCAGGGACCGACGCCGATACCTACAGTTCCCACGAGCCAAGTCGCCTCCTCCCGGGGTCCCACCCCTCCCTCTTTGGCTCGTTACGACTCTCCTCTTGCCGTTTTCGACGCCATCAGCTGCCTGCGCCCCTTCCATTATTGTCTGAACCCCAATCATATTCCTGGCAGTCAACAAAGGTTCGGATTTAAGTTGCGTTTGAGCCAATGGTAAACTCCTCCCTCTTCCTTGCTCCAATTTTGTTAGATATAATTAAATGCTTATAATTTCATGGTCAATTCACCAAGAGCTTGTTGCCCTAGCTATTGTCTTGCCTCTTTTGTCGTTAATTTCTAACTTTTTGTATTTTTCTCATTCATTTCATATAGACACGTGGAAAAATTATTTCATTTTGTTAATTACGCTCGATTGTTAGGCTCATATGTGCGTCTACAAGATTGTGGTTGATTATTGCTTATATTTACTCGTGAAAATCCCTCTTGCAGTGCATATTTAAAAACGAACTCGAACTTATTTACTTAAAATCGAATTTGAGAATTCACATTACATCAGTTTGGTATCAGAGGAGATCTTTGATTCGCTCCTATCGGGAATCAAGTGATCCGTGTTTAAAAAAAAATATGTTGTTATCACTTTTGTTTTGAGTATTAAAAAAAAGTCTTTCATCTCTCTTTTAAAGTATATATATCTATAATATATAATAAAGAAGTATCAATTTTGGCCATGGCAAGGTAAATAGACTACCTAATGTGGACATTGGGACAATCTCCACCGTTTGATCTCAAATCAAACCATCAAAATGGTCTGCGAATATCCATTTGAACTAAATCCTTCTCCCTCCCCCCCCAAAAAAAAAAAATCCCGAGCCCCCCATGACTAAAACCGAAGAGAGAGAGAGAGAAAGAGAGGAGGAGAGTGCGGCGGAGAGTGAGAAAAAAATCTTTTTAAGTATATACGTATATTTTTTTACAAAATAAGTATTGTAATATTGATGTATATTTTTTTACGGTCATTTTGAGTACTCATATGTATATGTTGCGGGCGCAGACCGCAGACGCATCGAGCACGTGCGAAGCCCGTGTGGAGGCGAGCGAAGCCCGCCTGCCCGACAGCATCGCGCCGGGGGCGGGCGAAGCCCGCCGTCGCCGGCCGGGTACTTTCGTGCTTGGCCGTAGGGGCAGAGCCCCATGTCGGGCACTCGTATATATATGTATATATATATAATTAAGTTAAAAAATAATTAATTATGTATTACCTCATTAAAATAGTCCATTATTTTAAAAAAAGCTAAACTTAAAAAAAATGTTTAAGTTGTTTTAACTTCAAAAAAAATTATTTTTAACTGGAAATTACGTAAGGTTGGAGTGTAATATGGAAGATTTAAATGTTCGAATTAAAAAACTATCTAAAATGGTAGCGTCTCTCGCCAATATAAAACACGCATGCCATGACGAGCACATTGATCCTAAGCGCCTAGAGCACACACCCCCGAGTGATTTTGACGGACGTTTAGGACCTGAAGATTGTCTAGACTGGTGTCATACTGTGGAATTTATGAGAACTAGCCAAATACATTTGAGTCACTCATCTTAGATGATACTGAGTCGATCTCTGTCATTCCGGGCTTTCATCTAATTCAGTCACTTACACTTGAGTCAATTGACATTATGCGTGTTGGTCACCCACCCATAGCACTAGAGTTAACACTCTATATTGACTTTGTATTTGGTGATCGCATGCCTGGACCACTTCACCATCCGTCGAGTCTAGGCAAAAATATTGAATATGATGATCACTTGCCCGTGGTACAAGAATCATCACCACATATTGAATTTATATTTGGATATCATCATTTTATGTCATTATATTACCCTGTGAATGTGAATGTGGTCAACAAACTCTTTTGTCAAATTATTGATGTGTTAATGAGGATTAGTGTTATAAGATTAGAGCGAACTCAGATTTTCACACCAAACAAAGATAC
Organism: Dactylorhiza incarnata; assembly: GCA_033032865.1. Taxonomy (NCBI): domain Eukaryota; kingdom Viridiplantae; phylum Streptophyta; class Magnoliopsida; order Asparagales; family Orchidaceae; genus Dactylorhiza; species Dactylorhiza incarnata. Next base: position 414,163 of record JAWHQI010000162.1, read on the forward strand.
ACGATTTAAAGAATTTCTCTGGAAAATTTTAAATGGTAGATTTGAGATCAATTTTAAATTTTGTAACGTTAGTCAGATTCTATTAGGTAATATGTTTAAGATAGTTGATCTTAGTCTAGTAGACGCTCGTAGGTGTCTGACGGGAGAGCGTTTGATGCGACGTGATTTAATGATTCCACAGATCGAACCTTCTTGCTTTCTAGCCTACTTTTTTGATCCCCACTCTCCCCCACTTTGTGATATCATTCTCTCTGATGCTCTTATATTTATTGACCATTTAAATATTATGCATAAAATTATGACTAATACTTTGCGAGCATCTTTGGTAAACTATAATTCCATAGTTGATTCTATCACCGGAAATTATATTTTCTCGAAGAAGAGTTGTTTTCTGCATTTTTCAGGATTAGGAAGTTTGTCTGCAGGTCATGAGCTACAGCGAAGGATCGTTCCTTTGCCTCACTACCGACCACAACCTTGAGCATGATAATAGCAGGGCATTTTCAGATTGCCGGTCGGATTTCCATGCCGCAGGTTACATTACACTCTCGACGGGGTCGAGGTCTTTCAACCCCGAGAGAATTGATGCAACCTACATCGCGTCATCACATTGTTCCTTTATTTTATTTTATTTTATTTTTGTATCACGCATCTTTAATTTAGCGCACGTTATTTTAAATCTACATGTACTTGTTTGTTCTATTTTGCGCTCATCGCCCGTGCTCGTTATGACGGCTTATTAGGGTGATCGCCTAATAAGTTCCTGAATGAAAAGATCCGTCAAACTAGATAAAATGGTAGTTAAGGCAAGCACTTAAATGATCTGTTAAAATTAAGCATATTTTATTTTAGGCAACATTGAAATTAAAATCAAACTCTATGTTCAGAATTAGAATGGAAAGACTTCTTTTGGAAATCATATATTTGATACTTTATGTTTAAAAAAATTCATTGCCTTTTTCCTTATATCGAGAAAAAATACCTAAAACTATAGCCTGTCTTAAAACAAATTCCCCCAAGTTTATTTCCTTTTATTTCAATTGGGAAAAATACCAACATTGAAAAACTAAAATCTCTACTAAATCTGATTTTACCCTTGTCCAAAGGAAGTTGGAAAATATTCGGAACAGAGAAATTCTTTTCTGTTTTTGAAAACTCCAGCCCTCCAGTACCTTGACGACGTCATTGTTCCTCGCCCAGAAGCTCGCCGGTCTCCCTCCAGGGACCGACGCCGATACCTACAGTTCCCATGAGCCAAGTCGCGTCCTCCCGGGGTCCCACCCCTGCCTCTTTGGCTCGTTACGACTCTCCTCCTACCGTTTTTGACGCCATCAGCTGCCCGCACCCCTTCCATTATTGTTCGAACCCCAATCACATTCCTAACAATCAACAAAGGTTCGTATTTAAGTTGCGTTTGAGCCTATGGTAAACTCCTCCCTCTTCCTTGCTCCAATTTTGTTAAATATAATTAATGCTTAAAATTTAATGGTCAATTGACTAAGAGCTTACTTGCCCTAACTATTGTATTGCCTCTTTGTCATTAATTTCTAACTTTTTGTATGTTTCTCATTCTTTTCATATAGGCATGTGGAATAATTATTTCATTTTGTTAATTACGCTCGATTGTTAGGCTCATATGTGCGTCTACAAGATTGAGGTTGATTATTGCTAATATTTACTCGTGAAAATCCCTCTTGCGATGCATATTTAAAAACGAACTCGAGCTTATTTACTTAAAATCGAATTTGAGAATCTGGATTACATCACACATCTTACCCTATATCTCACATATTGGCATTTAGGGTCTCTACCATTTTTATTAAATTGTCCATGTGTTGGCATAACTCCACTACGCTACCTTCTAATCTTCCTACAAAATTTTCCATTAAAATGGGTGAAAAATTTATAACTAAAATTTGGTTCATATGCAAGGAACTCGACTAATTCGCGATGGAATTCAGTTAATTGTGATACCAAACTAATTTAGACTAGAAACTCAAACTTCAAAATTAAATGTATTTTTCATGATCAAAATTAAATTAAAAATTGTAGGTCGACTGGATGGGAATGTAAGCGGAAACAATTATTCTATGATTTTATAGGACTCGCACAAAGGCCTAATGATCGAGAGTGAACACACACAATAGAGTCCTCCACACAAGAAAAGTACAACAATCATTATTTAGCAAATTAACAACAAACAGGGGAAGTGACAATCAGGTAAATTCTAAGTTATCAAAGGCACAAGTCGCACCGAGGCGCAAAGGGGTCCTGGAGCCTAAGCGCAAGGCACAGGCGCGTGCCTGAGGCACGTGAGGCGCAAAAATGAATTGGGTGCTCAATTCCCTGAAAATCAGCGAATTTGGCACCCAATTTACTGAAAATCAGCTAATTTGGCATCCAATTCATTGATTTTCAATGAATTGGGTGCCCAATTCGCTGATTTTCAGTGAATTGGGTGCCAAATTTGCTGAAAATCAGCGAATTGGATGCACAATTCGTCGATTTTCTGGGAATTGAGTGCCAAATTCATTGAAAAAACGGTGAATTGGATGCCCAATTTGCTGATTTTCAGTGAATTGGTACCCAATTCGCTGATTTTCAGTGAATTGGGCACTCAATTCACTGAAAATCGGTGAATTGGATGCCCAAGTGCGCCTAGGTGTGCCTCGGGTGCGTCTGAGATCATGTTTTTGCCCCCTCCCAAAAAAGCAGGTTGAAGAAAACAACTTGAAAAGCCCAGGTGCACCTGGGAGTTGGTAAGGCGCGCACTGTTATGGGCCTTGATCGGAGGTGGCCGGAGATGGAGATGATAGTGGCGGAGATACTACAGAGCCATGACCGCGGCTGCCTAAGCGGGGCTTGCTCGTTGGAGGAGAGAGCTTACCAAGACCTCACACTCAAGGCGGGAATTAGAATTCTTCTTTCTTCATATAATACCCCTGATGCCTTTATATAGGCTTACAACACATTACATGACAAAAGATAATAATAACTCTTAATATCTAAGCCCGGTGCTCGAGGCCTACCTACATAATTATAACATAAACATACTAAAGATAATCATACTAGATAAGCGGGCGCGCAACCCGTAACATCTCACCCCTCCTCCAAAAAGAGCTTGTCCTCAAGCTTTTATCTGATGCCCTCGTCGTCAGAGTCTTCGACGTGTAGATAGAAGAGCCGGTTGCACCTGTGGCCGCGAGTGTACTGCTCGTCGCAATTGAAACATAATCCATAGGCACGTCGCTGCAGCATCTCCGCCCGAGATAATCAGCGGACCGGAGGGGCAGGAGGACCCTCGATACGACCTTGTTGAACGATGTTGGTGGCAGGAGGGTAGGCCGTCTGTGCTAGCTGAAGGCGGCGATCGCAGAACCGGGCCAGACTCATAGCAGTCACTAAGTCTGGTGGGGGCTCAAACTCGACATCCATTCGCAGGCGCTCGCGAAGTCCAGTGGTGAAAATGTTGACTTGCATATCCGGGGAAAGGGGAACATGCGTCAAGAGAAGCTGAAATTGTTCCAGGTACTCGTCTACTGACCCCGTTTGTCGTAGAGATGTGAGTTCTCTGAGGGTGTTGCTGCGGATAGGAGGTACGAAACGCAAGTTGCATAGCCTTTTGAAGTCGTCCCATAGCAGATTCGGTCTGTCGGTGAGAAGTCGAGAGGCCCACAAAACTGCGGAGTCGAGCAAATGGAAAGATGCTAGATGGATTCGGTCTGCTGCCGGAGTTTGTTGGTGGCCGAAGAATTGCTCACATTTGGTGAGCCAGCACAAGGGATCACTTTTCCCATCATAGGTTGGAAATTCTAATCTGGTGTAGCATAGTTCAATTACAGCGACTGGGTGTGCGAGGACTGGCGGAGGTGGCTCGTGGGCGGTCGGTGGTGGCGGAGCTTGGCGAAGAAGTGGCGGTGCCTGACTGCTGCTTGTACGATCGTGTGCGGGGGCGGTAGAAAGTTCATCAAGGCGATTGGAGAGCGAAGTAATGACCTCCTAGCGGCATGTTGTGCTATGACGGTCTATAACATGGTCATAATCTGACTTAGTTGGTCAGAGGAGTCACCCATTGTGCGAGAGGAGCGAGAATAGGAGCGGGTGACAGGGCGTTCAGATTGCGCTGAGTCGGATGATTGGGAGTGGCCACGGGCCCCGCGGCTGCGCCCAATGTTTTCAAATAATAATAATGCGTTGGTGAATATTTGTATAGAAAAATTAGAGTTAGGTTGGTGATGATATGGGCCTTGATCTACGGGCGTTTACTGGCGCGGGGCTCGAGGGTTACGGCGCCGGTGCATAATTCAGCGCGCAGGAAAAACAGCACGAAGGCTGTCTGCGGCGTTAACTGGCGCAGGGCTCGAGGAAAAGTAACACGCGTTGGACGGAATGGGGAAAGGCGTGGCTTACCGAAGCCAGCGGAGATGTCGGTGTCGTCGTCTGGACGGAACAGAGGCGTCGTCGGATCCTTCGCTAGGCAGCATCGATGAAGAAGAAACGACGGTGTTTCTGCCGGCGTTGCCAGCGAAGAAGAAGAACGGGCGGCTCCTTCGTTCTCGATTTAATTTGCAGGTTCCGGAAGCAGTGTCAGGCAATGTTTTGTGCGTCGGGCTTGAGGGCGACGGGGAAAAACAACAGCGGCTGTTGGAGTCAGGCGGAACCGCCGTGTTGTTGGCAGACGGGAGCATAAGAGTCGGGGCGCAGAGTCGAGCTGAGGAGAAACAGCTGTGGTGTTGGCTGCTTCGCTCTGGAAATGAAGCCGTAAGTGGGTGTTTGCGTCGGATCTGCTGCGTCCAGCAGAGGAGTTTTGTGGGGGTGGACGATGAGTGGAATGGTGTGCGTCCGCGGAAGAGGACCGAGAGCTCTGATACCAAAGTTGTTATGGGCCTTGGTCGGAGGTGGCCGGAGATGGAGATGATAGTGGTGGAGATACTACGGAGCCATTACCGCGGCTGCCTAAGTGGGGCTTGCTCGTTGGAGGAGAGAGCTACCAAGACCTCACACTCAAGACGGGAATTAAAATTCTTCTTTCTTACTTCATATAATACCCCTGATGCCTTTATATAGGCTTACAACACATTACATGACAAGATAATAATAACTCATAATATCTAAAGCCCGGTGCTCGAGGCCTACCTACATAATTATAACATAAACATACTAAAGATAATCATACTAGATAAGCGGGCGCGCAACCCGTAACACGCGCCTAGGCGCGCCTGAAGCACCTAGCCCGCCTCTGGCTTGCAGAGGCGCTGGCCGGTGCGCCTAGACGCGCCTGAGGCACCTCGCCCGACTCTGCCTTGCAGAGGCGCTGGCCGGTGCGCCTGGTGCGCCCGGCGCCTCAGGTGCGCCTAGGCGCGCGCCTTGATAACGTAGGGTAAACTAAATTTGTCTTTTATGTAACATGCATAAATATTTTGATTACCCATCTCAAATGTTTCTTAAGTTGACATCCCCTCTTAGACATCTGAGATGGGCTCTCATTCTTTCTTTCCTATCATCGACATCTGCCTCATTCCAGGCAGCTCCCTCTCTCACTTACCTTACCATGGGTCAGGTATACCACCTCCTATCCATGTATACCACCTCTTATCCAAACTTAGTGTTGGGGTAGTTTCTCCCATTGAACTTCCTTGCAATTTCACATTGTTGTCCATGAGGGTGTCTGCAAATACACGACTACTTACTTTATTGCAAGCAATATTTTAAATGTCCCCCAACATATTCGACATGTCGGTCGACATGTAGGTTTTCAGAGTGAAACGATATTTTTTTAAATAGGTTGTCCCTTGGTGAAATATAAACTGGCATATCCGATTTTTCCTGGCATATCCGCCAATACAACTTCTGAAAATATCGTCCGTTGTTTTATTTTAGGTTATATTAGCAATAAATATACTTGAATTACCTCAATGTATTGCATTATATAATTCTTAAATCGATTAGACATATCATTTCGTTCTCTTTCGTAGGTGATATTATAGCAATCAAGTTTACATATTCATTTCACAATATATATTTGTTAGTTTATATTAAAAAAAGTAAAATATTCTACACATTATAAGTTGATAATTTTTATTAGGGTCAATATTTTATTAATTTCATAAAAAAAAGAGCCAATATTTTATTAATTTCATAAAAACATTTTTCACTCTTACTACAATGTACAAGGGGAGCTCCTTTTATAGAAGAAGAGAGAGAAAACTAAATGTAAACTGAAGATGTGGGACTAAAGGAGGAGCTAGAGAGGAGAGGCCATATGGGCCTAAATACATGAGCTTTTATTTATTTCTTGTAACACTCCCCCGCAAGTTGGAGCGTACAAGTCGTAGGCGCTAAGATTGGAGAGAAATTGTTGATATAATGGGCGAGACAGAGCCTTAGTAAAAATGTCGGAGGTTTGATCGGCGGCCCGTACGTGTTGTAGAATCAGTTTCCGAAGTTGAACTTTTTCCTGGACAAAATGACAATCAACTTCAATATGTTTTGTACGCTCATGAAATACGGGGTTCTCGACGATGTGAATTGCAGCTTGACTATCGCAGAAGAGAGCAGCTGGTGACAAAAGTTTGACACCTAAATCAGTGAGGAGACTTTCTATCCATGTGAGTTCTGAGACGGTGGCAGTCATGGAGCGATACTCTGCTTCAACTGAAGACTAAGCAACGACAGTCTGCTTCTTGCTTCGCCAAGTAACCAAGTTCCCGCCAAAATATGTGGAGTAGCTGCTCGTGGATCGCCGATCATCCAGGGACCCAACGTAATCAGCATCACAATATGCAATGAGAGATAGAGAAGTAGAGGGCTTGTATACCAGCCCTTGTCCCTGAGTATCAGAGAATATGCTTTACAGCCTGAAGATGGTAGACCCGAGGGGTATGCATGAAGCGACTGACCACACCGACCGCAACGGAGATGTCGGGTCGTGTGACAGTGAGATAGATTAACTTGCCAACAAGGCGGCGATAATACTTCAGATTAAGGAAAAGTTGATCAGAGTCTGAGCCATGAGCGCGAAGCTGATGATTTGCATCCATATGTGTATTCACAGGCTTACATCCGGAGTAGCCTGCATCATGAAGTAGATCGAGACAATTCTTTTGTTGAGACAGGACAAGACCATCAGGTCGTCGGGCTACCTCAATTCTCAAGAAGTAGCGGAGACGTCCCAAATCCTTAGTTTGAAAATGAGAGGCAATGTGCTGCTTGATTTAGTGAAGCCGAGAAGATCATCACCAGTAACAAGGATGTCATCTACATAGACTAGAAGAATCATTGTGCCAGATGAGCGTTGTCGAGTAAAAAGGGAGAAATCCACCAAGCTCCGGGTGAAGCTAGACTCACGAACAACCTGACTAAACTTCTCAAACCATGCTCGTGGAAACCGTTTCAGGCCATAGAGAGATTTCTTCAGTTGATATACCAGGGACTCCCCCATAGTTGTATAACTAGGAGGTTGTTGCATGTTCACAGTCTCCACAAGATCACAGTGAAGGAAGGTGTTCTTAATGTCAAGTTGATGGAGAGGCCAATGACGATGAACGACAAGAGAGAGTAGGACACGGACAGTGTTGAGTTTTGCAATGGAGAAAATGTCTCTCCATAATCAAGACCGTGTTGTTGAGTAAAACCCCGAGCGACAAGACGAGCCTTGAGGCGATCAACAGTCCCATTCGGATGATGCTTCACAGTGAACAACCACTTGCAGCTCACGGTACGTTGATTAGGCGGAAGAGGAACCAGGTCCCAAGTATGGTTGACCCAAAGAGCAGTCATTTTATCATCCACTGCTGCCCGCCACCCTGGATGTTGAAGGGCTTCCTACACAGAGGGAGTAGAAATGGAAGATAAAGAAGTTGCAAACCTGCGCAACTCAGAGGAGAGATGATGCAGAGAGACATAATTGGAAAGCGGATGCGTGGTGGAGGGTGGCGTCGAATGAACAGTCGGCGGAGTATCAGTAGTGGAGGGTGGTTGTTGCAAGGCACCAGATCGAGGATATCGACGAGTGTAGACACGAAGAGGAGGGGTCGAGGCAGGTAGAGGTGTCGGAAGTATAGGTGGCAAAGGAGAAGTGGTAGGAACAAGAGGACGTGGGAGATCAGGAGGTGGTAGGGGTGTGGGAACAGATTGATGGAAAGGCAGATCTTCCATGAACGTGATCATCTTCCGAGAGGAGGGAGAGTAACAAACATAGCCCTTTTGTGTCGGTGAGTACCCAACGAACATGTAACAAGTGGCACGAGGGGCCAGCTTATCAATAGGAGGATCCAGATGATGAACGTAGCAGACACAATCAAAGACTCGTGGGGTCAAGGGAAAGGGATGGCATTATGAAAGAGGAGAGAGAAGGGTGTCGCAAATTGGAGACGGAAGAGGGTAGGTGATTGATAAGGTAACAAGCAGTGGAGATGGCGAAATTCCAATAAGTAATGGAGACCTACATCTGGAATAAGAGGGACCGAGCAACTTCGAGAAATGGTGGTTCTTCCGTTCAGCAATACCATTTTTTGGTGGTGTGTGCGCACATGATGTTTGGTGGATGATTCCCAACGAGGTGCAGAAATCTTGGAAAGCATGCCCGGTGTATTCTCGTGCATTATCAGTGCGAAGAATTTTGACCGCACAGGTAAATTGTCTGTGAATTTCTTCAGTAAATGAGCAAAAATGGACAAAAACTCGGAGCGATCACGCATCATATATAACCAAGTCATGTGTGAGTAATCATCAATAAACGTAAGAAAATAGTGATAACCTGATATACTAACGGTTTTGTAGGGACCTCAGATAACAGAACGGACTAAATCAAAAGGAACGGCGCACTGAGTAGGATGAGAAGGGAAAACAGATCGATGTTGTTTCCCATAGATACAGGATTCACAATTAAAGGGGGAAAAAGATACAGAGACTTTTGGAAAATGTGAAGAGGAGCATGACCGAGGCGTCGATGCCAATCAACAGAGCTGGCGGAAGAGTAGAGGAAGGAAGATCCAGAATGTAGAGCTCATTGCACAGTCGTCTTGTACTAACGACATTTTGCGTCTGCCGATTCTGCACAACAAAAGAAGAGGAAGAAAAAGTAACTAGACAATCATGAGTTAGGCGGCTGACAGAGAGCGGATTGAACTGCGAGTCAGGGACATGAAGAACGAAGCGGAGAGGTTGAGGAGTGATCAACATGTCGCCATAGCCAGCAACAGGAGATGTGTCACCATTTGCAACTGTAATGAACTTTGGATGAGGAGAGTTCAAGTATTGGGGGGTTGTTAAGGAGATACTTGATGGGTGGCTCTGGAGTCCACAATCCAGGAGGAGCCAAGAGGAAAGGTGGAAAAGCAGGCATGGGCTGAGGAGGCCACAGGGCCAGAGTGGCGAGCAATCAGCTCCTGCGGGTGGCGGATTTCGTCCCGCAGAATTTCAATTTCAGGGGTGAACAAGGGCGATCAGTGCATCGACGGCCGCAACACTTATTGGAGGGAGCTAACTGTCTTTTGTGGTTGCTCGGGGTGGGAAGAGGAATGGGTTGTTCTCATGACAGTCCAAGAGAGACACCAAGGCCGCGTTACAAGCGGACTCAGGCCAGAGAGAGCTCGAAAGAGACGAACAAGAGCTCGACAGAGCAAGAGAGCAGCCGAAGAGCTCGGCAAGACAGAAGCAGCAGCTCGACAGGAGGACGACCTTGGCGAGCGATCTAGGCGAGCTCAGATAGGACCACGACGACAAGGAATGGCTGGCAGGAGGTGGAGTCTGCGATCAGAAGACACGCGATCACTGCAGAGAGAAGAGCTCGACGGTCACGGGTGCGCGCGACCAGACGCCGAGGCGAGTAGATCCCAAGGGCGAGCGGAGTTCGCGCCAGAAGGAAAACAGGAGATCTCGCGATGAAACAACGCAGAGGCAGATAGAATAGCTCGGCGGATGCGGAAGAACGCGCAAAGAGGCATGCTGGCGGAAGCAAAAGAAGAGCGCACGACAAGGAGCTCGCGGGCTTGACTACTTCGAGCAGAGAGCTCGCCGAAGAAGCGCAAGGCGAAGCCGCAGAGAAGACGCAGAGCTTGCAGACCAAGAGAGCTCGCACGGAAGCAGAGCAACTAGGCAGGCGAGTGCTTGAGGATAGACTGTGCGAACAGTCGCAGAGGCGAGACAAGGCAGGATAAGGTTTCTGTTGCTCCAAATAGTGGGCAAACCGCTACTCCCTAAGCGCGCAAACCGTGCATGATCACTGCCGTCTGAGACTGCCTCCAGAGGCGTGTACGCGCGACGAAACTGGGGCGGGATTACGGGAGCGAAAGCTCAACCGAAAAAAGAACATGGGAGATCCAATGAACGTAGCTCTGATACCACGTGGAAATGGAAAATAAATGAGCCAATATTTTATTATTTTCATAAAATCATTTTTCACTCTTAGTCTCTTACTACAATGTACAAGGGGAGCTCCTTTATAGAAGAAGAGAGAGAACTAAATGTAAACTGAAGATGTGTGACTAAAGGAGGAGCAAGAGAGTGGAGGCCTTATGGGCCTAAATACATGGGCTTTTATGTATTTCTTGTAACACTTTTGATACAATTTTATTAAGTAAAAGAAGACTTATTAACATTTAACATTTAAATATTATTTGTTATAAAACGTAGCGTTATCTAAATAAAATTATTATATAATACTAAATATATTTCATAATTTTTCAATTTGCACTTGTTTTGGATACTTATTAGTAAAAAATCATAATTTATTACTAAATATTTATTTTAGATACTATTTTAATTTATTATTGGGGCACACATGACTCAATGTATGTCTACTTGTTCTTTTAATATTTTACTTTTAGAACATATAAGTATATTTAATATATTTTTTTTATCAAATATAGAAATCCGATATTTTAAAATATCTCTGACATATCTTTGGCATCCGATATCTGACATTTAAAAACTTAATCTGACATATGTTGCCGACATCCAACATTTACAACCTTGATTGCAAGTATGTGTCTTACCAAGGCCTTCTTTGTGTCAATGCATCTTTTTTCTCATGATAACACTCATATATTGCATATGGTGAGCTCTGCTCTGCTCTGGCTCATCTGATCTAGAATAGAGCTATAATTGAGGAGATGGTATCCTTGATTCATAATAAACTTGGAATCTTGTCCAATTGCCCTTTGGGAAGTAGTCTTACTTATCGCTTACTCTTCAACCTTATATATCATTTTGATGATATTGTGGCTACGTACAAAGCTCGTTTGCTGGATCGTGGCTTTAATCAATCATTGGTGTGCATTATCATGAGACATTTGCTCATTGGCAAAGCTTACATTTATTTTGCTGGTCATTGCTCTTATTGCCTCTCTTATGTGGCTACTTCATCAACTTGATGTCAAAATGTTTTTCTCATGGGCTTCTGGATGAAGTATATATAACTTCGCCTTCGGGTCTCCTGCCTAACAAGTGGCACAAACGGTTTGTAGCCTTCGCAAATCCATTTATAGGCTCAAGTAGTTGCCTCGGGTATGGTTTCAATGATTCAATAGGGTTGTATAAGATATGGGATTCACACAATTACAGTATAAATATTGTGTTTACACATACGGGCATTATTGAACAAACTATTTTATTAATGAGGATGATATTGTGGGTGATGATCACATATTTACCTCTCTAGTAAATAAATCATTGGGAACTTTCTTTGGTATCAAACACCTGGGCAAGTTGCGATACTTTATGAGTCTAGAGATCTCTAGGTCATCAAAAAGGAATCTCAGTGAATCAACAAAAGTATTACTTGGATTTTCTATTTGGTGCGATTGTGTCAGTTTGCAAGCCTTCGCATCTCTTAAGTGATGTCCACATGACCCTCCGAGATATTGTATTTGTTTTAAGCATTGTGTTGAAAATTATTTAGGCTCCTCACTCTAGTCATTGACGACTATACATAGGATCACCAAGTATATTAAAGTTTATCCAAGAAAGAGCCTTATGCACATAAATCATGGGTACTCGTATTAAAGATTTTGGCGGGATCGTTATCTGATAGATGACCAACATCGAGTTATTGTGCATTTGTCGATGGCAACTTAGTTTCTTGGAGGAAAAATAAACAATATGTACTTGCCCGCTTTAATGTTGAAGCGGAATATCATGCTCTTGCTCAGGGAGCATGTGAGATTATGTGCTTAGATACTTCATCACTAACCCTAGTATTAATGTGACTTTATCTATCCACTTTCTTGGGACCAAAGTTGTAGATGTCGGATGTCGGATTCATATCGGTTTGCGTTTGAAATGTCGGATTGCGGGGATATATCGGGGATATTTTATATGCCGGATTTTAATATTTAAATAAATTTATTCATATATATATACACATTTTTTGTAAATATGTACAATGTTTATATATTACACAGTAAACATATACATACATAATGTATGCTTATAAATTACACAAGAAAGAAACGTCGACAATAAACAACATAAAGAGCATCAAATGTGAGTGAGACGAGAAAGTTGTTAAAGCTAAGCGCGGAGAGATGCACGAAATAAAGCTCGAAATAAAATATTGCCGCTCAGTCGCATAAAAGAAATGAAAAAGAAAATATTTTTAATACTCTCACCGATATATCGGCTTTAAAATATCGTTTGATATATCAGGTAAAACCGATATATCGGGCAATGTTTTCAAAAATGACATTTTTGCATAAAATATTGATGTCGCGGCATTTTTCACCCCAAAACTTTTATGTCGGACGTCATCTACAACACTGCTTGGGACAATCAAGATGCAATTCAAATTTGAAACAATGTCGTTCTCCGCAAAAGGACAAAGCATACTGAAATGGACAACCATTTTTCTTGTGGGAAGGTTCGAGATGGGTCTCTTGTTGCATCTACTAATCAATCATGTCTTCTCCCAAGTTAGTAGAAAATTCAGTTCTATAGAAGTTTTCAAATAGGCTTGGTACCTATGATAGTTATTCTCCGTGCCAAAATGGAATTTCATGACTCACTACGAGGGGACGTTGGATTATTCTATTAAATTTGTGTATATTTTTATTGTTCTCATTTTTCTTTGTTCAACCCTTATAAGGGCATCATTGTAATATTAGGGGGTTTTCCCTTTTAGAAAATGACAAATTTCTAGTAGAACGCATTTGCCTTCTCCGCTTCTCCTTAGTCTAGATGGAAATTTAACCAACTCCTGAGGATCTTATGATGCTGGACAAGCATCACACCTGCCTGCCACCCAGGCATCACCACCAGGGGGCCCACCCTGGAATCTCACCAAGGAGGCTTTCATCAGGGTTGCAGCCCATACACCCCAACCAGCTATCTGCCTCTCATCACCAGGAAACGGTAGGTTGTTGAGGCCCAGGATCGAACACTCGGCCTCCTAGATAAGAGTTTTTCACCATAGCTCTAAGCCTGCTCAGTTGGTGTTGAGAGCTATGGTGAAAGATTCTTATCTAGGAGGTCGGGTGTTCGATTTCGGGCCTCAACAACCTAACGTTTCATAAGGATGGGAGGCGGAGAGCTGGTTGGGGTGTATGGGTTGCAGCCCTGATGAAAGCCGCCTTGGTGAGATGCTAGGGTGGGCCCCCTGGTGGTGATAACAGGGTGGCAGGCAAGTGTGACACCTGTCCTGCATCATAAAAGTCTCAACCAGCTCTCCGCCTCCCATCACCAGGAAACGGTAGATTCTTGAGGCCCGGGATCGAACACCCGATCTCCTAGATAAGAGTCTTTCACCAGAGCTCTCATCACCAACTGAGCTAGGAGGTCGGGTGTTTGATCAAAGGCCTCAACAACCTACCGTTTCCAGGTGATGGGAGGCGGAGAGTTGGTTGGGGTTGCAACCCTGATGAAAGTCTTCTTGGTGAGATGTCAGGGCGGGGCCCTGATGGTGATGCCAGGGTGGCAGGCAAGTGTGACTCCTGTCCTACATCATACCAAACTGGCGCAGGACGGGCTGTGGGAATGGTGGTGTCGACACACTAATGCAAACCTACGTGAATGTGTGGAATGAATACGATCAAGCCCAACCTAAATGATGCATGCATGTTTTAAAATAAACTGGAGTCAAATGCTAGCAATTATATTTATATAAATTAAGCAAATCTACACAATGTGAAGGTGTAATTTCCAAGTGCGCGAACAATATCAAAGCTTTCTCCACATGAAGGATCTTCAACCACAATTTGCACGAGTAAGTATTATAGGACTAAATAAATGAAACAATTGCACTAACAATCACAATACCCAAACAAACATGCAATATCTTCCAATATTTAATAAAGAAATAAATAACAAAATAAACAATGCTCATGAGCGAGAGGAACCGACAACGGGCTGGTGAAATCGGGTGGTACTGCGTCCGGAATTGACGTGGTTGCTAGAATCAGAGAATGGGGCAAAGTTTCTTCACTGAAAATGAAGTTCGGGTAAGGGATTGTTGCTGGAGGGTTTGCGGGACTGGCAGGGGTGAATATAGGGACAACAAGATAGGACAGGGATCGGCAAGACCTTCCTTGTCTGGGAGAGATTGGAAACTGGCTTTTCTAGCTGAGATGGAGCTGACCAATGATATGTAGCTGTGAGGATGATGATGAACAGTGCGGCTGGGTGTCGATGACGGGATTTTGGACGGTGCAAGGTCTGAATGACGGGAGTCTGTTTAGGGCTCTGCGACAGACAGATCATGAAGCACCGATCTCCTGGCAGTAGGCATCGACGGCAGTTTTGGGAGTTCACGACCAGGGCTTTTGAGAATTGGCTGACTGAACGGAGGAGGGCTACAACAGTTATGGCGAGGGAATAGCGAGCAAGAGATTTTCGACTATTTTTGTCGGGGAGGAGAAATGGAGATCGAGGCCTCAATTGGTGGAAAGTAACATGCGGCTTGGTTGTAGGGACAGAGGCCAATAAGATGAATAGTGTTGGGACGAGCGGTTTCCTCCTTAGTTCGATGAAGGTATGGTTCAGGCTGAGATCGTGCAAATAGGGATGCTAGCAGTGGCGGTCTTAAGAGTAACAGGAGGAATAAGCAAAGGAAAACGAGAATTTTAGGAAAACGAGAATTTTAGGAAATAAATCGAGACGTCGCACCTCGGGGTCTCGCAGCGTCGCACCGCGAATGATTGTCGGTTTGGAATCTCTCACAAAACCATAATGACTGAAAAATGAGAACCTCCACCTCTGTTTATAACGAGAAGGTCGGTTGGGCACCCGGCATGAACGACTATGATTAGTCGTTACGCCCGGTGTCCCAAAATACTAAATACAAGCCCAAATAAAAAAACGAAATACATATAATATGTAAAACGACGCTCCGGACGCACTCGCGGTCTCAGATAGCCGATCCGATCAATGCATCCCATGCAAATATGCAAAAACGGGTCCTGCCGAGTGGTGGCCTAATCTCCTCCATCGATCACGATCACGTGGCTGATCCTAAACCTCTTACATCTTGATTTCATGCAAAAAAAACCAAACATAAGGATCATACAATCATTTGGTGCCTGAATACTATCATTACTTACAATGAGTAGCTCAAGTGTTCTAACTACTAACTACTCGAAGGTCGGGGATGGTATTATTGGCTGATCACTGATGTTCACTGAATATCTACAATATTATGATTCATTACTTGTACTATGAAAACATGGGCAAAAACATGCAGCCTTTTTTGGATTATGTTTTGGATCAACTTCAATGTTTTTAAATGAAAAAGTCCACCCATAGGTTTCGGTGACATACCAGGACATGCAGATGAAATTATGGGAAATTTTGGGCTCCCTTTTTCATTGCCAGTTAAGCAGTGTTGTTTGTATCGTGAGATGAATTCATTGCAAGATTCTGCAAGTGATATGTCCCTGCTGCAACTTGTATCATAAACTGCCTTCACCCCCAAAGATTTGAAGAAAGTCGTTAGTTTTCTGAAAACCTGCAGGATTATGAACAGACGAAGAGGATAAATAAACATCGTATAGATGATATCAAAAATATTTTTTCCACTAAAAAAATGTAATGCATCAGAATAAACATAAGAACTTAGTGAAAAGTGAATGCATCTAAATTCAAAATTATCAAACATAGTTAACAAATTCCAAATAACTTTTCATGATTGCAATGCCAACTAGATCTGATATTTCATAGGTGTGGCTTTAAATAATACGTACTTTTCACAGACTATTAATAGATGGAATTATGGAAGAAAGATGGCATCTAATAATTTTCAAGGGTAAAAGAAGAAACGCATGCTTAAATGGATACCTGAGAAAGAACTTTGTTCACACACCTATAAACATTAAAACCATAAATTCATTACTATCGAGTGAAACAACCCAAGCCACATGTTGTGATGCAACCAATTCTGTAATGTACTCCCGGTCATTCATTATGTTGATTGTTATATTGCACCAACATTTTAGAGTGCCATGCCAGGGGAAGCAGAGTTAATCATCAAGCTGGAATCTCTGAGTAAAGATTGGAAACATCGATCTACATGCATCAGAAGATGGTTCATCGAGCAATAAAGAGATTCAGAGATCGACGAACAGTTGGAAGAATCATTGAGCATAATAATACTTAAACATCGACCGTCGAGCACCGTCGAGCAATAGTCGACGATTATGGAACAAGAAATTATAGACGTTTAATATATAGTCCTTATTATAGTCAGAAAAGGAAGATTTTCTATTAAGCTAAAATGACGGTGGCTACTATTTATGAAGCAAGGAGAAATCAACAACATATATAAGTAGTTGACAGTGTTCATTCACAGCCCTCTGGTTCAAAAGTTACAAGAAAAGAAAACAGTGACCAGTTGCAAAGGAAATAATATCTCTATGTGCATAGAGATCAAGAAAGTTCAATCGTCAATCTGAGAAAGAACACCTCCTCCAAAGTTCTTTAGTTCTCTGGCAAATCATTCAGGGGGAGCAAAATGATATAAGGCATTTGTTGAAGCCTCTATGTTAGAGAACCTGTAGCTCTCAAGCCATAACCATTTTGATTAATATTTTGATTCAAAGTTGTGAAGTTCTCTATAAAAAGAACATTGGTTGTCTCTCTTGCAGCTTCATGTGTCAAGAGTGACATTTCAACTCCAACCACTTCGAGATGGAAATGCAGCGACGAACTGATGTGGAGCAAAACAACAGGTTTGGTGATACATCATAGTTGTATCAAGATCTAGAACACGAAACTTGCATTGCATTAAACAAACAAAAAGGGAACACGAATACAATCGGGAGATAACTCCCGCCAAGTACCTGGAAGTTGGGTCCTCCTAGCACTCCACTCTCCAAGAGAGCCCAAAACACAGACTCCAAAGATAGATCATAACTCCCTAAGGGGGCTCCTTATATATATGGAGGCCTCCACTACAGGACATGATAGGGGAGTATTTCTTATTGAACCAATTTGTATATCTATAAGAAGGGATGGAAAATCTATTATATATCAAACTATAGATACTTCATTGGTCGATAAGAAGCACCAAACGAATAATAAATACACAAAAAAAGGATATATTGAAAAAGGGGAGTTCAAAAAATACATTGTACGACACAGCAATATATTTTTTAATGGAGACAAAAATAATTATGAATTCCTTATTCCTGAAAATATTTTATCTCCCGTACGTAGGAGAGAGTTTTGAATTCGAATTTGTTTCAATTCCGAAAATTGTAATGTTGTGGATAAAAATCCAAAATTTTGCAATAAAAACAAAATAAGAAACTGCGGGCAAGTTTTGAATGAGGACAAGCATATTAATACAGATGAAAAATTTTTGATGAAATTAAAATTTTTCTTTGGCCCAATTATCGATTAGAAGATTTAGCTTGTATGAATCGCTATTGGTTTGATACTAATAACATCAGTCATTTCAGTATGTCCCGCGTGTGTATCATTTGGACAATCTTGAAGTCTTTGCCGGAGTTAATTTGGCTAGAGGGATCAATCACTGCAGTCTCGACAGGAGCTATTACGATCAGAGGGATCAGTTACAGCAGGCTCGAAGGGGTGAGTGTTAGTTAATAAGACAAGATTGTCGCGGATGTTGGCCCTACTTGGAGGAAGTACTCCGGTAGATAAGGGTTTTTCACACAGTTGTGGAAGAGTGGGCGTACCCAGTTTAGGAAACCACAAATGTATTTGTGTCCATTACTCAGGAGCCTAGCATATATTCTTACACTCTATTTATTGCATTTAGTATATCAGAGTATAGTACTTATTTTGGGTTTGTAATCAAGTTGAGCGGAGTTGTGTTCCAATAGTAGTTTTTGATTGAATAAATTTTAATCTATCAACAACTTTATTCACCCCCATCCCATAGTATCCACGCCGAACATTTGAATGTAGAGGCGTCGACAGTAGGAGGAGAGAGCATCGACGGGGGGGGGGGGGTATTGAAGGGTTGTGGTTGGTGCAGAAGCGCCACTAGAGTGTGCCATGTAGACCGTGAGAATTTCTGAAGTCGCAAGAAGCAATGATGGAGGGTCTGGGAAAGCTAAGAGGGAATGAATCTTCCGCCTGGCACTTTGTAGGTTCGTGAAGGACATCTTCACATGATCCAGTAACCAGGGCATAAAAGAGTGACTACCATGAGATCTATGTCATCATCACGGATGGGCATGAACTAGATGGCAGTGGTCCCGAGGGGTAATAGTCAATGGCTCGATGGTTGATTGGAGGGAGGCAATCGCTATGTAGGAGCTGTTAGGGGAATCCATTCGTTGTGAGGTAGTTTATCTAGGAGGGGATGTTGCTCGGTGGTGTTCTAGGCGGAGAGCAGGTCATCGTTGTCGGTGAGGACCACACTAAAGGGGACAGAATGCCAATGCCGGTAATATGGCGTATGATTCTCTTGATCGGATGCGCTAAACGTGCAGGGGGAGGGGGAGGGGTAGTAGGCAACATCGTCATTGGTGAGAAACATGCGAACAGGGCGAAAGGACGAGATGAGCATACACGCTTTTGAGTCTCGCGATTTGATATGCCGGAAGAGCTGTGTTGGGCCAACGTCATCTGTCGTCGAGGGGAAGCACGCGGTTAGAAATTAAGGGGCGATATGGTATCTCAAACTTCCGAGCGCAGTGTCATGGACTTATCCCCTTGACAATGATGTGTGCATTATTAGCTCCTTTCTGCGCCCCTTCACAACAATCTAAGTCAGCCTCCTTTAACAACTATTATCGCAAGAAGAGTAAGACAGCACTTAGAATGAGAAAGCAAGAAGGCAAGAGTGATCTGGAAGAGCTTTGTATTGCTTGAATGCTTTGATGGATACAAATTAGGGGTCATCATCCCTATACAAGCCCAAAAAGAATTTCCCTCCAAAAGATGGAAGGATCTAGAGCAAGGTTTTGAGAACCGGAAAGGAGAACGAACCGGTGAGATCAAAGGTTCAAGGTCGGACCGGAAGGACCGGTCGGACTGGGGTTGAACCGTGATGTTAAATAATATAATAAATATTAAAATTATCTATTATAATTTAACCTAGTCTATATATTTTTAATAAAAATAATAGGAATAAAGATATTCAAAATTATAAAAAATATTTTCATAAATAGTAATATATTTTGCTATCATCTAAAATCTCAATATTAGTATTTTATCACATATATAATAAGTTATCAAATCTATTATGAAAATTAAATTTTAAACTTTTAATTAAGTAGACGCGCACATCTCGACTATACAAAGAAAACTTATTGCTAAATATGATATATGTTAATTAAACATAAAAATTGTATATGTTAATTACAAATAATTTCGATATATCTTTTGTATATATAAGTTAAGAATAATAAATTTATTACATCAAATATGAATAATATTATATGTTAATTAATACGAATATTATTTGTATATATATAATATAATTCAAAGAAAACAATTAAAATGCGATGGTGTAGTGGTTTGGAATTTTGTATCTTGTTGGAGGTTACCGGTTCAAAACTCAGCATTGATTTCTTTTTATAAATCTAGTCCTTATATTAGTCCCACATCGCAGGATTGAATATAGGCGGCCTCCACATCCCAATAAAAGATAGAGAGCAGCACCACACAAGTTGTACCTTTCTCCACCTCTATTAATTTTAGAGTTTTAAAATAAAAAAATTATTTTAATCCCCCGGTCCAAGACCTGCCCGGTTGAGCTAAACATGTTCCGGTTCGCGGTTTTACGGGTGGACCGGCCGGTCGCCGGTTGGAGCGGTTTTAGACCCTTGACCGGACTGCATAGTCCACCGGTTGGCGGTCTGACCGGTTGAACCGGCCGGGTCGGTCCGGTTTTCAAAACCATGATCTAGAATATATATTTTCTAGATTTTTCTCTCTTTTCTTTACAACTTTCATGAATTCTCTAGGCTTTTCTTTAGAATGTTCTCATGAGACCATTGTTTTAAATGTCCTCTGTCATGTCCGGCATGTCTGCCGACATGTTATTTTTTAGGGTAAAATGATATATTTTTTCTAAAAAAATGGATTGTCCTTTTGCAACTTTTTCTAATATTTCGGCCAACACGACATTTGAACATATCGTCCGCTATTTTATTTTAACTGACTAGCAGTATATGTCTAAATCACATATATGTATTATATTATTTATTCTTAAATCAATTAGGCATATTCTTTCATTTTTTGTGTTATTATTATAATCTATTTTATATAGTTATTACAAACTATATTTTTCTTATTACAAAAATGTGAAAAAAATTCAACACATTTATTAGTTGTTATTTGTATAATTTTAACATAATTTATTATGCTTGAAAAGATTTATAATCAACAAAAATATTTAGCTTTAAATTATTATTATTTACTATAAATTTAGTGCTATCAAAATAAAATTCTTATATAATATTAAATTTATTTTTCAATATGCCGATTTGTATTTATTAATAATATTTTATTTTGGATATTCATTGAGTTTATTTTGAAATATACATGACTCATTGTTCGTGTACTTGTTATGTTTGTTTTTTTAGTTTTAAAACAAGTAATTATACTTAATATGCATAAAAAAAAATTTATTTATAAGATATGAAAATCCGATATTTTAAAATATCTCCGACATGTCTTCGGTTTCCAACATCCGACTTTTAAAAACTCAATTCGATATGTTGCCGACATCCGATATTTACAACCTTGCATGAGACCGTTCTAGAATTCGTCTATACTTCACTTGTATTTTCAAGGTACAATATTCTCCAAGTGCCCAGAATTCCTAAGAAACTTGTAAGAGTGGCATTAAGAATTGTCACGAGCGGGACAAAAGAAGACGAGTCGTGACATCCTCCCCACCTATCCTGGTGACGCCTTCGTCGCCTCATAATGTTGGATGATGTCCTTGAATTGTCTAAGTATTTTATTGTCTCCCATGTAGCTTCGCAATCTGGTCTCCCTTTCCACTTGATCAAGTATTGTGTGCTAGGTTGCACACCACTTCGTCGTATACTCCCCTTTGTGAGCACTTCTCCACCTCTTTGTCAAAAGACTTGTCATCATTGATGGTGCTTTCTAGGATGTTCCTCTTTGAAGATTTTTGTTATCCTCATAATAAGGTTTAAGCATGTTAACTTGAAACATAGGATAAATCTTCAAACTTGGTAGATCTAGGTGATAGGAAACCTTACCCACATTGGCAATGACTAGAAATGAATTTTCATATTTTCTAACCAAGCCTTTATACATGTTGAGCAAAGCCTTGAATTGTTGGGGTAGGACTTTCACCATCACATTATCTCGTACTGTGTACTCAACTAAACGTCTCCTTGAATCAGTCCACTTATTCAACTGCTTGCGTGTTTTTTCTGATCTAGCCAAATATGTTTGTTATGCACTTATTCCCATGACTTGGCCATTTTTAATGCCCCAAGCTTCTTCCATCATTTGTTGTGGTCGCCAAAGTATGTGGAGTAACTTTATGTGGCAAGCTCAAATAGACTCCTTCCGGTAGCCTCACTTTGCTACAAGTTGTAAGAGAATTGCACATCTAACAGATGTTCCCAATCTTGGTGATTAGCGCTCACAAAGTGTAACAAAGTAGCACTCGAGCAAAGCATTCACCGTCTCAGTCTGCCCATCAGTTTAAGGGTGGAAGTTGGTGAAGAAGTTCAATTCAGATTCAAGTAATTTGAACAATTATGTCCATAACTTTCCTGTGAATTGAGGGTCACGATCACTTATAATCGTTCTAGATAACCCCCAATACTTTACCACATTTTTAAAGAATAATTGAGTTTCCCCCGCCGTTGTAGTATCCCTTTTGCTGGGGATGAAGGTGTCATACTTGGAGAATCAATCCACCACCACTAGGATCGATCCGCACCCTTCAGATTTCAGTAAAGCGTTGATAAAGTCGAGTGTTAATGACTCTCATGGATGTTTTACTATGGGCACTGGCTTCAGGAGTCTCGTGGGTTGTTTCTTGTCCACTTTCTCTTGCTGACAAGCAAGGCAGGCCTTCATGTACAGTTCAATGTTGTCCCTCATCCATAGCCAGAAGTAAGAGTCCTCCATCAAAACCAAGGTTCGTTTTTGCCCCGGATGTCCAGCCC
This sequence comes from Dactylorhiza incarnata, assembly GCA_033032865.1. Classification (NCBI taxonomy): domain Eukaryota; kingdom Viridiplantae; phylum Streptophyta; class Magnoliopsida; order Asparagales; family Orchidaceae; genus Dactylorhiza; species Dactylorhiza incarnata. Next base: position 436,725 of record JAWHQI010000162.1, read on the forward strand.
ATTTTGTATCATGACATTCTTAAATTAGATCTTTGCATAGGTTCCCCCACTTTGGGATGTATAGTCGCCTTCCTTTAGAGTGGCCGACCCTTTGTAACATTCTCACAAAAGTTGCAACTCAAATCATTCTTATTAGTTAGAGTCATTTGTCGCACATAATTCCAGCCGAGATCTTTGTTGGATTGAACATTAGATGAACCAGACTCACTCGCTTCTATTCCAGCCTATTGAACAATACAAAACAGTTTTGAGCCAAAATAATAGAAAGCAGAATGCAGAACAAACTTTAGAATCATACAACAACATTCAAACATTTATCCCACCATAGCGGGGCCGGCTATATGGATACTTTGTCGTCATTGTGCCCTATCTTGAGTCATAATCTCACTAATGCCTAAGTACATCATGTCTTCCTTATAGTTTGACTCCGTCTTTTTTGGTATACCACATCCCAGTTTAACATGTCTAGTGGCTAAACTCTCACAGCACCTAGCAGATGCCTTTAATGGTCTCTTTTGTACATATAGAATAAAAATCAAGGAAGATAAGCGAGGAGGTATCATAGGTCGTAGAAGAGGAAGCTCCGAAGAACAAAATCCGGGAAAGATAATTGAAGGCCTTTAATCCTGGAAATCATTGAATCTTGCTACTTGAGAAGCCAAATATATATAAATGACTTCAGAAGATCATGCAATCGGAACTAGGAAAATAATTGTAAAGCTTATGAATTAAGGAAATATGTTACTCAAATGAATTCAGAAAAACATAAGCTCCTCAAATAAATTCATTCACAAATCAGATAGCATAAAATCAGTCACTTGGAAACTTAAGATAACCTTTTAATTGCCTTCCAGAAATTTCATTAAATAGCTGGAATAAATAGAATAACAACAATTCACTTAATTACCTTGGATAAACAATAACAACACTCAAGCCTTTATCCCACTATAGTGGGTCGGCTATAAGGATCCATTGTCGCCATTGTGCCATATCTTTAGTCATAATCTCACTAATGCCTAAGTACATAATGTCTTTCCTTAATTTCATTCCAAGTCTTTATTGGTCTACCCCTCCCCCATTTAACATGTATAGTGACTAAACTCTCACAATGCCTAACAGGTGCCTCTAATGGTCTCCTTTGTACGCGTCCAAACCATCTTAGTCGATCTTCTCGCATCTTCTCTGCAATTGGTGCCACTCCTGTCTTATCCCTGATACACTCACTCCTAATTTTATCCAGTCTCGTGTGTCTACACATCCACCTAAGCATTATTATCTCCTCAACTCCCATTTTTTGCTCATGTACACAATTCATGCCCAACACTCAGAACCAAAGAGCATGGTTGGTCTAATTGAAGTATGGTAAAACTTGCCTTTAAGTTTTAAAGGTACTTTACGATCACATAAGATCCCTGATGTGCCTCTCCACTTCAACCAACATGCTTGGATTCTATGTATCACATCTTTATCAACACATCCATGATCCACCTACTCGGATAACCCTAAGCACTTAAATTAAATTCCCTAACAACAATTAACTAATTTTATTTTACACGTAATGTAGCTAGCACAAGGAATAAATAGAATAACCCATTAATCATTACCCAAAACTTTTATTAAATTATTGTAGCTACATCAATGTAGCGGTTATCACTTTTCTCTATAAACAAATCATTTTCAAGACAATAGGATGATGAAATAAAATCCTAAAGGAAACTGCTCACTGCTGAAAGTAGGTAAAGGCGAAGAGTAAAATAATAGGTTGTTGAATCTGGCGTCGGCGGAGAGGAGCTTCACGCGAGGAGAGGTAGTCTACTTCACGATTGGCAGCGGCGATGAGTTTCAGAGTTTCCGCGGAGGGCGAGACTGTGAGAGGGAGAGACGGGCGCGCTCACGGGATGTGTAGAAAAAAAGAGGAGTTGGCTTAGTCGGCTTACGGGATATAACAAGATGTATAGAAAAAATTCTACAATATTAATTAGACCTTTTATCCTGTGAAGACCGCAAGGTGCGCCAAAGGCGCGCGCCTGGGCCATCTCTCCTTGCCTCTCTGCCTAGAAGAGGGGTGGCCCCTTGCGCCTGGTGCACCTGGCGCCTGAGGCGCGCCTTTAACAATGTAGTTTGTATCTGAGTTATTGTAGTTATTTTCCTCCCTCCAAGTGAAAAATGGCACTATGGTATGCAGTGTTACAGGAGTGGAAATCTTTATTTCTCTTCTCTCAGAACTCACCTCCAACTTGGACTAGATGACATTGAGTTTAATGATATTTCTGTGGAAGATGTGGTTGAGGCCAGGCAGATCATGCAGTATGTCGGAGACAAGCTGACCAACATGAAGGGTACTTCCCAGAGGAGTACAAATTACTTGTAGATATCATGGGCAAGGGCTTCCTCGGCAAAAAGTTAGCTTATGGTACAGTCAGTCGAGACCAGCTGAAATTCCTGGCAGTAGTGGTCCTAAGGAAGAAAGTGGATTGGGCAGGGAATTTGTATTGTAGTAAGCACAGTGAAAAAATTGTTAGGATACTCTCCCTCTCTCTCTCTACTTCTCTCTTACACACCCTCTTCCATCTCCTCTCCTGGGGTTTCCATGAACAGTGACAAGATCCAAACCATTAGGATCATGTAACTGTGAAAGAAGGTAATTCCCAAACCTTCTTACTCCAGAGCCACCCCCTCTGTCACCCCTACCTGCATTGTTGCTACCCCCCCCCCCCCCATTGTCTCAGCACCTCCTGCCACCTCCACTGCACCAACCTCTATTATCCCAGCCGCCTCTACACCACCTCCAGCTACAATAACCATCCCCACTACCTCTAACATTACCTTCACTACCAGAAACCCACATCCCCTCCCTCATCCAGGTTCCATCATTCCAATTAATGAACTTTGCACCTCCATCCCCTCACCGAGAGCCTTCCACATATCATACCCATTCTCCACAATCCCCCGGGCCTCTTACTGACGTCTAGCAAGTGTACCGGTCGCAAGTAATACAATGATGAGTTAATCGTCTTCACAGAGAATACGATTACTATCTGACAACTCCAACGTCTCTAACTATTTTTTTAACTATTTAGACATGATGAAAAATCAATTTGGAACGTTTCCAAAATTACTTGCAAAATTTACTTAAAGAAAAAGAAGGATTTCCATCACAACCAAAAGTAAAACCAAACAAAATCACATTCACTAGCATAAGGACATGAAAATGAAATGGTTTAAGTCTTATAAGCGATCAATTGCATTGAATACCCGTATAAAGAAGAAAATCTTTTTTTAAAGGATGTTTGGGCGAGAGAAGAACAAAGATACAGAGGGAGAAGAGAGACTTCTCCTCTAGTATGGAGGAAAGAGTCGCGGGTCATCAATCCGTCCTTCCTTCAACCCATAGGCGCGTCCGGGGTAGGTGAGAAGTTGACACCAAGCTCCTAATGGCCCGTCTTCTCGCTATGTGTTGCTGCCTCCACGTCTTTGGCTCTCAACTCTCTAGCATCTCCGGGAATCTTGGAATGAAGCAATTAGGGGCATAAGATGGTTGGAGGAGAAAGAAAGGAGGAGAGCACTGCAGAAAATCACTCAGAAAATGGCCCGTCTTCTCTCTATGTGCTTCTGCTTCCACGTCTTTTGTTCTGGACTCTCTAGCAGCTCCGGGAATCTTGGAATGAAGCAATAGGGCACATGGGATGGTTGGAGGAGAAAGAAAGGAGGAGAGCTCTGCAGAAAATCGCTCAGAAAAAATCCTTGATTCACCCTAAAATTTCGTATTTATAATCCCAGCAAAATGTTTGCGCACGATCGGGACGCATGGTCGGGCACCCGATAGTCTGCAGTCAATGAAATTCTGGAGGGAAAAATATCGGCGCCGAAAGTAATGGAGGCAGTCTGTCAGAAGATAATGCACAGTCGTGCTCACAAAGTGGCCCGATCATGCCACTATTCGCACACCAAACCCACCATCAGGATTGTTACATGCAGATCACCAGTGCGCCCGCCCACGGTCGTGCGCGGAGGAAGCGCGCGGGTAAAATCCAGAACTCACATTTTTGGGTTGATTTTTAATTTGTTCAGGCACGGCGACCTGCGAAGGATGAGCACGGTCATGTTGAATCTACAGAAATGATCACCCATCAGCTCATCCGCCCGCGCACGGTCGTGCGTGAAGGATACACATGGGCATATTCCAGAACATGATATTTGGGGGCAAAATGATGGATTGCTCACACGCACGGTCGCGCGCATGAGGGGGCACGACCGTGCGCTCATTGACGAAAAATGAAACAGTTTCCCAGCACTTACACACGACATCAAAACCTATTTATTTGCCACAACACTCCCAATAACACTGCAGTACATAACTATGCAATAAACATTCAAATTTTCATACATATCAGAGATAGAATATGCTAAAAGTAGGTAAATAGTAGTACAAAATAAATATATGAAATACACTTATCACTTACACCCCTCCTACAACCTACATTCCCACCCCAAAACCTGCAGCCACCCAAATTTCTTCCTCGCCTCCCACAGAATTTCTATATTCTGATGCATTCCTTGCTTTTCAGCAATTCCTATCTGTCAAGGTCCTTTTTCTGAAGACCCAGATGGCTTCTCTCCACCAATCCAACCTGGACATCAACAAGGATTTGCAGTTAATCATAGATTTATTGCAAAAGGCGTGAGAGCTATTGTCCAGGCCCCCTTAGGAAGGACCTCCTCCCTAGTTGATTTTGTACACTCTCCATCATCTTCCCCCTACAAAACTCCTCATGTGCTACCTGCTGAGAAAGGCAAACAGACTGCCTCCCCCTACAGATGATCATGTCATTGATGCAGTTCAGGCTGCTCTGGATAGTGCTGCAGATTCTACAGCAGCAAATTTTGCAGAGGAGATAACTCCTAGAGAACTACTTAAGTTACTGGGCAAACCACCAATTCTTTACTTGAATCTGATTTTGGTCTAACTCACCCTAGTGTGGTATATTTCATTAAAAATGCAGCCTCTAGTGAACAGGGTCCATTCATGATACTCACCTCTACAAATGTTGCTCCCCACCTTGTTACTAGACACAAGTATGACACTCTCAGATTGGATGTCATTGTGGTTGAAGCTCCCACCACCTCTGAGTTGGAAACTTAAGTGGCTTTTCTTTCTGATCTCCCTACTCCCTCCAAATTTGTGCTGACCTACACCAAGAAGTCACACGGTGAGGGGGAGATGCAGTAATCCCCAAAGGCTAAGAAGGTCACTACATTGCAGAAAGTGGCCTTTCCAAAGTCCTCCTCCCAACTAGCTGAATTGTTGCCTCCTCCTCCAAGAACATCACCTGGACTTCTCCCCATTCCTCCTCTGAAGAAGACAGTTTTGGACAGGTCCAGGCCATGGGAAGGTCAGTCAGACCAAAGAGCAGAAAAAGGCTACAAGTTGAATAAGAAGAAGAGAGAGTATGCCAAGCTCCAAGAAGACAAGAAGAGAATGGAAGCTGCCAAGAGAGCTAGAGGGGAGGAGACCTCATCAGAAAGGCGGGCCAGGATCACGAGGGAGGCTGCTCAAAGAGCCAACCAAACAGAAACTGCGGCTACTAGCACTTCTTTTTCCTCCTTCATTCCCCCTTCTTCTGGTGGAGTTTTCTCTTCCCAGATTTCTTTCTTGTTTGACAAGGAGAAGTATCTACAGAAGCACTCCACCTCTGCAACCCCCCCCCCCCCCACCTATTTTCCTCCACTGCTCCATCTTTTTCCTTCTCTAAGGATGGAATTGGCAATCTTTCTTCTACCCCTACCATTTCTCTGTTTACTCCACTTCATCCCATCTCCAATCTCTGGAGAGAATATGGCCAAACTCATTGCTTACCCTCCATATTCTGAATTCAATCCTCCTTCCTCTGACTGTGAGGATGAGGTTGTCTCAGATGGAAGAACTAAGGAGTTGTTAGACAGAGCACACTTCGAAGATCTCTCTGTCTCCAATCTCTTTAAGTCTCTGATGAAAGAGGAGGCAGCCCTATCCAAGTACTCAGAAACCAAGAATGTTTCTCAAAAGAATATGACGGTTCATCTTTCTACCAAGAACAAAATTGTTAAGAAGAAAACTGTTAAGAAGAAAATAGATATTTGCAACAATTTTTTGTTCAAGTGTATTCAAATTGCATATTTATGCAATGAAAACCTCCTGTCTCTATGGATTTTTTCTGCATCTTTCTTCTCTGTATTGTATCTTCATTTTTTGTATCTAGATGATGTAACTTTATTCTACTTTATGTATTCTTGAAATGTTCTATGTAATGTAAGCAATCAAGTGTTTTTCTCTCCTTGTAAAGCCTGATCTATCAAATAGGAGGAGATTGTTGAGAAAAATCTGTCTCTCAGATGATATGGTACATCATGTTATTACAATGAGCTTACTTTTTTAAAGCATATTATATAATTGTCTTAGAAGGAAGCTCTCCAAATGTAGCCAACAATATGTTATGAAAATTGACCAAGTCTGTGTTGAATCATCGACCGGCAGTCGACGATCGCCAATGTGGATGTACGAACGTCGATCAGGCGTTCGCCGATCGAAAACGCGATCACCGACCGGATGTCTGTTCGCCGACTAGGCGTTCATCGAAGACCCAAACGCCGGCCGAGCTCAAGTTCATTCCTTCAGTGTTCTCTGACTGAAGACTTGTTCGTCGACCGGCCTGAACTCTCTCACTCGTCGTTTGCCAACTGGACTCAAGAATCGCCGACAGATGATCTTCTCCTTACAGCGATCTCAAAACCCTCCCTTTGCTGCTAGCAAAACAAAGATCTGTGATGGTCATTCTCCGAACGGGCTATCAGAGATTGCCGAATAAGCGGTGCCCTTAATAACGGTCACAAAATGAAGTTCACTCCACTTGAAGAACAAAGATCTGTGATCGTTGTTCGTCGATCGAGGCCCCGTGATCGCAAACCGAATAGTCCCTCCATCAGCACCAATAGAAGGAAGAATCTCCCCAGCCGAACAGAGATCATCGATCGTCGTTTGCGGACTGAGCCCTCAGTGATCATCAACAGAGAAGCTCATTGTAATAGATGGGGGTGGAATATGTCGGGATTTAAATACAGTCATTGTTGATTCAAAAAAAGAAGGCACCTCTTTATGTCGCTCATCCTGAATTAAAGAAGACTATATAAGTCTCTCTCAAGACAGAGAAAATATTCTTCTACCCCCATCTATTGTATTCTTCTCTGTTGGCTATAAACCCTCATTTCTCTCCCTCTTTGTATGTGTCTCTTTCTTTCGAGAGACACGGATAGAATCATCACTCTCTCTATTGATATCTTCTCATTGTTGAACATTCACACAAGTTGTACAGGGTTCTTAAATCTCTCTTCAAAAGATACTATGTGATTCTTGAGTCCCCCAGTGCAAAAGACTATTTGTGTTCTTGAACCTCCAGGAGGAAAAGACTCTGATTGGGTTCTTGAGTCCGGTGGAAAAGTCTATGAAGGTCTTGCAAAGGTAGTGTTATCCCACATGTTGTAGAAGAGAGGACTATCTAGATTTAGAACCTCTATAAAACTCCGTCTCATGCTCTATAGATTAGATTTGACTTAATGTAATTTAGCAAGAAAATTTTATTTATTCAACCCCCTAGAGAAATATTCAATTCTCTTTCCGCACTTTCATTAAGGGAGTAATTTTAAATATTATATTGCATTGAAAATAGTAAGAAAGAACATGGCGAAGTGATAGGAAATTAAAGATGAGGAAGGTTCTTCTTGGGTGGAAATCGAGTGACTTATAAAATAATATTGTACTTGCACTGATACTCGACAGAGGAGTTTATGGACAGAGGAGTTTATGGAGAAGAGGAGGAACCCAAGAATTCACAAGTAGAGAAGAACAAGCATGTGATTAAATGTACGATAATTAAGGAAGAACTTCCCATATATAACATGGAGATGGGAGGAAGAGCAATTTCATGTATAGAACATGGAGGCTAGATGATGAGGATCGCGACACACATCGACTTGCACGATGATCGGAGTCGCCCATTTTATGCGGATCGACGATCCGAGAATTTTAGTTATTTTTTGTATTTTTGTGATTTTATTTTCATGTATTTTAAGGTCCGACATGATCGGTGAATCATGACCGTCCATGATGGCTCCTAATGTCTATATATTGGGGGTTGAGGGCTCCCATTTAGAGGGATTGAAGGATTGAGTGTTGAAGCCCAACCTTTGGTCAATTCGGTGTTCAAGCCGATCCCCTCGGGTGTGAAGCATGGGATCACCAGAAAACTTTTCCAGCCTCCCACTACCACCACCACCATCTCCATCAAGTTTCCACTATTTTCAGTTTTCCGGCGATCACTGGTAAACATTCCGGCGACCACCACCACCACCGGCGGCCATCTCCGGCCACCACCAGTTGACAACCACCCCCACCACTCCAAAACCATCTCCCAACTCCCTCCTAACAACCCACTACCCCACTTCCTAGAATTTAGGAACCACCTCCTAAAGAATAGCCTCACTCCCCCGCTCACCACAACAGCTGGCCCACCCATTATTCCCTCCTATTCACGAGGATTCCACTCCTCCAAACCAACTCTCATCCCTCCCCGCTACCAATTCCTCCAGCCCAACCGACCCCCCCCCCCCACCCACCCTCCCCGCCCGCCCCCCTCTCATGGAACCACTGTTCAGTCCCCCCCCCCTCTTCCAGGAATTGTCCAATCAGCAGCCCTTCATCACCTTTCCCACCTCCATACTGCCCTTTAATTGTTGTCCAGACACCTTCCAGCAGTCCAGAATTCTTGCCAAGCACCCCACACCACTCCTACAGCAGTTGAGACTTTATTTAGAGGTCTGAAACCAACCTCGGATTGTGAACTTGTCTCCCCGACAGCCCTCCAAATACATTTCCAGCTCTCACTCTACAGTATTGTGCGAGTCCAAGGCTTGAGTGTTATTTCTTTACCATTGGATCTTGTGTCTGTACTTGAAGAGATTAGTTCGTACGCTTTGATTTCAGTTATTTAAGTCTGTGTATTCTCTCATTTTAAATAGTCATTTGATTTTCTGACACTCTTGCAATTATACAACTTCTTGTGTCTCCATATTTGAGAGATTTAACTACTGTGACATATTTTATTTTGATTTATAGAAAAGAATTATTATTGCAAGTTAAAGTCGCCGGACTCATGTTGTTGCATGTAATGATCACCCACATTATCCCTAACATATAGGACCGTCCTGCGTTAGATTGGTATCAAATCCCCAGGTTCCGGCTTATTTTAAAATACGCGGGACTAAAGGCTATATCACCCAATGTCACACCATTTTGATTGTCGCTACCTTAATCCTCTATTTGAGGAGCCACAACCCGTTTATGCTCGATCTCATAGAGTGCCTTCAGAGATATTTTCACATGATTACGATGATCATATTCATCCCCAACCCTCCACTCGTAGAAATCATGCAAGCCCTTTTCCGCGCTTTGATTCTTCTATAGGTAATTACCTTGAGGAATGTCAAAAACCCTATAGAGGTCACCATCATCAAGATAACATCACGGGTAGTGGCCTTCCTAGTGTTCCGAAAACGGATATGTCGGAGGCCGAATTTCAACGATGGGTTTTTGATCAATTTGATCGCTTGGGTGCTCATATTGATCACATGATGAATGCCTTAAAGAGAATCCATAAAAAAAAGCTTAAGGATTTAGGTCAAGCCACCGATGTGTCTAGTAGTGCTCACACTGGCATGAGAGACCCGACACTTGATTTTGATTCCTCCCATCTTGAGGAGACTCAGTGCCCACTTGATTTTGGAGTCGAGTATGGTTCTGATCGTATGATACCGGTGGAGAGTGACACTAGTATGATTAGTGACCATGGCCACGAGAGCGAGGATGAATGGCCCAGTGACACTATGATGGTATATCCATCCTCCACACCTCACTTAGACCTAGTGTCTCCTATGGCTAAAGAGTCAGTCCACGCATTACACCTATTGTCCCACTACTGAGTACTTCCTCTGTCATCGTCCCAAGCCACATTACGATCAGGAGGAGAGAGACTAGTGTTGATCTTGTGGTGACCGTCTCACCCCTCTTTGGGAATACTGCCCCTTACGATGGTTTGCATCTGGAGAACCATCACCCTGTTGACGGGTTCTTTGGAAACCCCCATATTGAGCCTCATGTTGAACCAACATGCCCTTATGAGGATGAGATTTCAATGAGTGATCCCATTCTGAGCACAAGATTCTTGGCATCTCTTCTAGGCATAACTCTGAGCCACCCCATTTATGAGGTTCTCGAACTTAGTGTTACGTACTTAATGATGACCCTACTTACATTTATGGTCCCTCCAGATATTTCAGGAACCTATATTGCTACACGTCGCAAATCAGGAGGAGAGAGACTAGTGTTGATCTTGTGGTGACCGTCTCACCCCTCTTTGGGAATACTGCCCCTTACGATGGTTTGAGAACCATCACCCTGTTGACGGGTTCTTTGGAAACCCCCATATTGAGCCTCATGTTGAACCAACATGCCCTTGTGAGGATGAGATTTCAATGAGTGATCCCATTCTGAGCACAAGATTCTTGGCACCTCTTCTAGGCATATCTCTGAGCCACCCCATTTATGAGGTTCTCGAACTTAGTGTTACGTACTTAATGATGACCCTACTTACATTTAAGGTCCCTCCAGATATTTCAGGAACCTATATTGCTACACGTCGCATTTGCGATGAATTTTATTATACACCTCTCAGCGAGCCGCTGCATGAGTTATCACTTTATGGAGGCATTCTATAGTGGCATCTCTGTGTTAAAGTCTCATCTAGTCATCTGGATGTTTATTTCACATTCGATGAGTGTTTCTACACCCCACCAAGAGAACCTCTAGATAAACTACTACATTTTAAGTGAGTGTCACTATCTTCAAGTTAGCCGAGAAGGAGAGTGCTCTCGAAAATCTTGGGATCGATTCCATCATTATTAGTGCTGACATTTCAGGTGTTTATTTAAATGATCATCGCACCCACGATGAATTTTTTATAGCCCACCCACTGAGCCCCCTGATCATGTGCCCCTCTGGAATGAAACCTGGAGAGATGTGGAGCCTCTACATAGTAGATCTGTTATGTTGTCAATAGAGTTGTCACGGTTTCGGTTCGGTTCCGTTTCTACTAACACCGTCAACCGAACCGCTAAGGTAACGGTTCTTCAAATTAGAACCAAAACCATATTTGGTTTGACCGGTTCCGGCTCTGGATCCGGTTCCAGTATAATTTTTGGAACCGTCGTGTTAACGGTTCCGGTTCCGGTTCAACAAGAACCAAAACCAAACTGGCCACTAACGGCTCGGTCCGGTTCTATGCGGTTCGGTCCGGTTCCAATCGGTTCCAACTAGAATTAAAACCAAACTTAGCGGAATGAATGGGGGAGATCAAAACTAAAAAACCGGAGGGAAAAAGTATACCCTCGCGTTCGGTTTTTTTTGCAAGTGGGACTTCGAAGTCTGAGGCCCGGGCGCAGGAATTTTGCGTTACACCAAGGGGGATACTTTTTGTATAATATATAGTAAGTCAGGCTGAAAGTTAAAAACTGAAACCGCAAAACCACAAAATTGCACCAGACCACGCCGATTTTACAAATTCAAAGATCACGATCGTGTAATGCTGATGCAATAATGTTCATGTTGCTGAAAACCACGACTCAACATAGGGTAAAGAAATTTGAATTGTTGCTCTTGAAATCTTATTTTACAATTAAAATTTTGTTTGAAGAATATATTAGTTAATTCAATTCAACTAATTTATCAACTATAATTAGATTTGTCTTTCATGATTACTATTAAATATTAGTTGTATATCCGCTATATTTTTAAAATAAAATAATTCAGAATAATATGTGAGTAAAATTGAAAATACATTATATGACTATATAAAAATCAAAAGTACACCGCAAAAACCGACTCCAAATCGCACCAATGTCAAACCACACAGCATGGTTTTGGTGCGGTGCGATTTTGTTCAGTTCAAAACCAACCCTCTTTGTTGCGATTGCGATTTGGGTTCAAACCGCACCAATTTCACCCATAATAGTAATTATATATATTATAAATATATTATAAAAAATAACAATATAATAATAATAATAATAATAATAATAGTAATAATAAACGGGTTGCGGTTCGGTTCTGCTTCGGTCCGGTTCGGATCGGTTCTAAAAATCTTGAAACCGCTTGAGACTTGAATATTGCGGTTCTGGTTCCGGTCCGGATAATAAAATGAAGAACCACACCCGGACCAATGTTGTTCACGGTTCCAAAATTCAAATCAGAACCCAAATAATTCGCGAACGGTTCAGTCTTGTTCTTTGCGGTTCCGGTTCGGTTTACGATTTTCGGTTTTAAGTGACAACTTTAGTTGTCAACCATCATTCATTGTCACTATGTAGCATACATGAATCTATCCGACGTACGAGTACTTGCAATAAAATTATTTATAGATCATATGTGATAGTCACAGGAGATTACAAAGCATCAAAGAAGGAGAACAGGTGTTGATCAATATATATGCTGAGAAGTTCCATATGGGAACATTTAAATGCTAAACGAATGGTCCTTACACTGTACTTAAAAGAATTAGAACAAACGCTTATGAGCTGGGTATCCGGCATAGTATGGGAATTTCACATATATTCAACGTAGAAGATTTAACATCATTCTTTGAGCCACATGATTACACGTCCCCTTCGCCCTCCACCACCACAGCTCCTCAGCCTCCATTTTCGTCCACCACTCCACCGCAGTCCCAGTTGTCCCCGATTTCCCCTTCCACTTCAGCGCCTCAGCCAAAGCCTTCGCCTATCAGTCAGCTTCCAGCACAGCTCGAGTCCTCGACACTGATTAATCATGCGGCTTCTTCCACAGCAGTACTACATTCTCCGACAAAGGCATCATCTCGGCTTCTTCCACAGTAGTATTACATTCTTCGACACAGACATTATCTTGGCTTCTTCAATAGCAGTACCATACAGTGTTCGACGTCGACGATTGCAGCAGTACTTTCTTCAGCATTGATGTCCACTACTCTGAATCAGACACATTCGACAGCATCTCCTTTCGCAGCAGCACCATCTACAGTGTCGTCACCAGCTTCAGCAGTACCTTCCTCGGTTCCATCATCAGCATCGGCGCCAGCGACCTCCGAGTTCAGGACACCATCAGAGCCACGGGGATTTACTTCGCCTTCAGACGAGAGCACACACATCTTCATTCGCGGAGATGAATGTTTTCAAGAAGGGGAAATTGAAGAGGATCGCGACACACATCGACTTGCACGATGATCGGAGCTGTCCATTTTATGTGAATCGACGATCCGAGAATTTTAGTTTTTTTTGTGTGATTTTATTTTCATGTATTTTAAGGGCCGTCATAATCGGAGAATCATGACTGTACATCATGGCCCCTAGTGTCTATATATCGAGGGTGATGGCTCTCATTTAGAGGAATTGAAGGATTGAGTGTTGAAGCTCATCCTTTGGTCAATTCGGTGTCGAAGCCGACCCCCAGGGTGTGAAGCCCGAGATCCCTCATCCACATAGCCGTGAGCCTCCTTTCCCCTCCATTCCCCTTGCCATCCACCACCAGCCCCATTCCAGCCCCCTCCCACACGCAGCCGGCCTCATCTCCTTCATTCCCCTTTGCCGACCATTCACCACCCCCATGCTTGTCGTGGAACCACTTCCCAAACATCCTCTCACTAAACTCCAAAACAGTCACCTAAAATTCATCTCCGACGATCACCGGAAAACTTTTCTGACCTCCCACTACCACCACCATCATCTCCATCAAGTTTCCTCCATTTTCAGTTTTTCGGCGATCGCCGGAAAACGTCTACGGAGACCACCACCACCGGAGGCCATCTCCGGACACCACCGGCCATCACCAGTCTCCACCATCCGACAACCACCCACACCATTCCATAACCAGCTCCCAACTCCCTCCTAACCGCTCACTACCCCACTTCCTAGAATTTAGGAACCACCTCCAAAATAATAGCCCCAAATCCCCCCACTCACCACAACAGCCGGCCAACCCATTATCCCCCCTATTCACATGGATTCCACTCCTCCAGCCCACCTCTCATCCCTCCCCACTACCTCCAGCCCAACCGAGCCCCCCTCCCCCCTTGTGATACCACTGTCCAGCCCCCCCCCCCCCCCCTCTTCCAGAAATTGTCAAATCAGCATCCCCTCATCACCTTTCCCACCTCCACACCGCCCTTTAACTGCTGTCCAGCCACCTTTCAGAAGTCCAGAACTCTTGCCAAGCACCCCACGCCACTTCTTCAGTCACCCCCATCCAAAAGATTGCTGCCAGATGCAAAACTCCTTCCCTGCACAACCCAGGATTGCTGTCCTGGTTCCTGGACAGTCACCTACAGAAGTTGTTTGCTGAATTCTGTCTCCCTTGTCCAGTTTCCCGGCTCTCCAAGTTCATTCCAGCAGTCGCCGTCACTGTCCGGCAGTTGAGCCTTCATTTAAACGTCTGAAACCAGCCCCGGATTGTGAACTTGCCTCCCCGACAGCCCTCCAAATACATTTCCAGCTCTCACTCTACAGTATTGTGCGAGTCCAAGGTGTGTGTATTATTTCTTTACCGTTGGATCTTGTGGTAGGTCTCTACTTGAAGAGATATTAGTCCGTACACTTTGATATCAGTTATTTAAGTCCGTGTATTCTCTCACTTTAAATAGTCATTTGATTTTCTGGCACTCTTGCAACTATACGACTTCCCGTGTCTCCATATTTGGGAGCTTTAATTATTGTGGCGTATTTTATTTTGATTTATAAAAAAGAATTATTATTGCAAGTTAAAGTCGTCGGACTCACGTTGTTGCATATAGTGATCACCCACACTAGTCGTGCAAATAAAGCTCGGTCGGGGCCAGGCCCCTCTTAAAATGAGAGGCTTGTTGAGCCTGTTAAACCGGGCCCAGGAAGGAGGATCAGGCATCGGTTTAGTCAAAAAAAAATTTATTTTTTATTAAAGCAAATTTAATTAATTAAATTAAATAAATAAAAAGTAATAAATTGAATAGTTGGGGGATGCCCCCCAGCTATCAAAATATAGCTGGGCGGCCCCGCCCAGCTATAAAACATAGTTGGGCAGCTACCCGGCTATTAAAATAGCTGGGCAGCCGCCCAGCTATTAAAATAGCTGGGGGGCAGCCCAGCTATTAAAATAGCTGGGGGGCAGCCCAGCTATTAAAATAGCTGGGCAGCCCAGCAGCCCAGCTATTTAAATAGCTGGGGGGCAGCCCAGCTATTAAAATAGCTGGGCAGCCCAGCTATTTAAATAGCTGGGCAGCCCAGCTATTGTTGGGTAATAATCGAGCACCAGGCAAAGCCGGGTGCCCGAACAGGCCTGGGCCCAGCCCAGGCCGGGCACCAGGCCGGGTCTTAGCCATATTGAGCCTGTTAAACCGGGCCCAGGGAAGGAGGATCAGGCCTCGGTTCAGTCAAAAAAAAATATTTTTTATTAAAGCAAATTTAATTAATTAGATTAAATAAATAAAAAATTATAAATTGAATAGTTGGGGGACTCCCCCAGCTATCAAATTATAGCTGGGCGGCCCCTCCCAGCTATAAAACATAGCTGGGCAGCTGCCCAGCTATTAAATAGCTGGGTTGCTCAGCTATTTAAATAGTTGGGCAGCCCAACTATTGTTGGGTAATAATCGGGCACCAGGCAAAGCCTGGTGCCCGAACAGGCCGGGCACTAGGCCGGGTCTTAGCCATATAAGGGGGCCTGTTGAGCCCCCTTAGGCCTGGCATGGGCCTGGCCCGGGCCTAATCGGGCTCAAACCCGGGCGGGCAAACGGGCCCTGGCCAAATTTGCACCTCTAACCCACACTATCCCCGTTATACAGGACCGTCCTGCGTCACTGGATCAAGAGGAAAAAACAACCAATGGCCTTAATAAGAATTCAATTTCATTCCATCATCCATAATGTTATACAAGAGGTTTATATACACAATCCAAACCCTAAGATATAGATGAGATCAGGTTCCTCGGTTCCTAAGGATGAGATTCTCTTTATCATTATTATATTTAATTTAATAAAGGGCAGCCCGGTGCACAAAGCATACCCGCGTAGAGAAGGTTCGGGGAAGGGTCCCACCACAAGGGTGAAATGTAGGCAAACCTTACCCTGCATTTTTGCAAGAGGCTTCTTCCAGGACTCGAACCCGTGACCTCAAGGTCACATGACAACACCTCAACCGGTGTGTCAAGCTAAGGCTCCCCTATTCAACTGATATTTAATCTAATAAAGCAATAAAAATGGAATAATTAAAATATGGCCAAAGTCCCAAAAAGACTTAAAAACTAGTCTAGTTCAGCCATCCGTTGCATCCCTATTTTATATTAATACTTGGATTTATCTAGGACAAATTAGTTGAATGGTGGTAAACCAATCATTATTGTAAGGCATCAACTATGCAACGGGATAAGAAATTTAAAATAGAACCTTCTACTTTACTGTGAGTATGATAGATCATGTACTGGCTGGTTCAGTATAGAGAGTTTCTTTCATTTATGGTTTATTTGTAAGCGAACTTAAAAATGAAGTCCCTGGGAAAATCAAAGGAAATTGTTCAACAAAAAGATGAATCTTGTTGTAAATTACCTGTGGTACAGAGAGACCAAAATAGGCCGCCAGAGATGATCTTGACTGGGGAGACAGAGAAACTATAACTGCCTTCTCTGAGTTGATATGATTAAGAAACTCTTCTGAATTTTGCTTCTCGAGCATTACCGTTTCTGACGAAGTTATGCAACCACTGTATAATTATATGGCAACTATCAAATCTAGATGAAGGAAAAATAATTTAAAATAGTATCAGAAAGTACAAATCTAAACATATGGAATCTCCTGTAAGACAGAGCTTATGCAAGTTCAAATTGTCAAATCATACTGCTGCCAAAATCAAAATTCGATGCATAAATTTGATATTGCATGCAAGACCAGAGTTCTTAGAGCAATGTATTTCCAAAAATCGAAGTACGGTGCATCCTTATAAATTTGATATTGGATCAAATTCTTGCAATTCCAAACTAATGCATAGAAGTGAATACGAGAACTTAAAATTTTATTCTTTATTGAACCTTAGTGATCTTTGTCCTGTAGCATAAATAATAAAAGTAGAAGAAAAACGTGCCTAAGCAAAGAATTGTAAAAAAAATCAGATTCCAGCAGAAGCTCAAAAAATGATGCAGACATTTCCTCTCAAATCAATATGGTATTGATTACAACAACAACACTCAAGCCTTTATGCAACCATAGTGGGGTCCATAGTGGGGTCGGCTATATTGGATCCTTTGTCGCCATTGCGCCCCATCTTTAGTCATAATTTCACTAATGTGTAAGTACATCATGTCTTCCCTAATAGTTTAATTCCAAGTCTTTTTTGGTCCACCCCTTCCCGCACAACATGCCTAATGGCTAAACTCTCACAACGCCTAACAGGTGTGTCTAATGGTCTCCTTTGTACGTGTCCGAACCATGTTAATCGAGCTTAGCTTCTCTACATCCATTCCAAATTTTACCCAGTCCACACATCCACCTAAGCATTCACATCTCCGCAACTTTCATTTTTTACTCATGTACACAATTCACTGCCCAACACTCGAAACCGTAGAGCATCACTGGTCTAATAGAAGTACGGAAAAACATCCCTTTACGTTTTAATGGTACTTTACGATCACATAAGATCCTAGACACGCCTCTCCACTTCAACCAACTTGCTTGGATTCTATCTTAGTTATTAAAGGCACAAGGCGCACTAAGGCGCAAAGGGGTCTTGGAGCCTAGGCCCGCGCCTGACGAGGGCAAGGTGCAACCACATTCATTTTAAATAACTAACATAAAAAATCAGTTCATCTTCTTGATCAGATTTTTCATCTATTCTACTCATTAATCATTCATTACTATCAATTATTTCTCTTAAAAATTAAATCAATGTGGTTACTTGCATCATATCTAAGTCTTAACGCTCGATTATACTTCACACACACTAAATCATGTAAAAATTATTGAGTTCTTATTTCTTACTTTATTTTTTATTACAACAGAAATCTCACTCAGGCGCGTCCAATATTTTAAATGTCGGCCGACATGTCTAATTTGAAAGAAAAACAATCTATTTTTTCAAATTAATAAAAAAATCGTTTTTAATTAAATCGGGCGATAAATAGGAAAATATCCGACTTATCGGCCGATCCGAGAATATAACATATCGGGCGATTTGTTGATTGACGCGGCTTACTTAAATCGCAGATGACCTAAATTCTCTATTTCGTTTATTCCCGCGAGTTGCGAGCCGTCTACGATCCCTCTGAGTGCGAGCCCTCTGCTGCTTCCTCCTCCCTCGTTGAGCGCCGACAATACCCCATCCTCAAGGCGATCCTTCCTCATCGAACGTCATGAAGTCCTCTACGAGCCCTTTGCGAGTCCTCTACCGCTTTCTCCACCCCCGTCGAGCGCTTGGAAGACTCCATTTTCCTGCCGATCCTCCCTCGTCGAGCGTCGGGAAGTCCTCTGCGAGCCATCATCTCCTCAGTGAACTTTCAGAAATCTGGGCGAGCCATCATCTCCCAGGACAGAACCCTCAACTACATCCACAACTCCCGTAAGCATTCTTCCCCTTCTTCCTCCTATGCTCAGATTTCTTCCCCTTATTCCTATGTTGTTGTAGGAGGACGACGACGAGCACGCAAGCCATTTTCAACCGGACCTCCTCCGGTTAGCAGTTAACTTTTTCTCACTATTTTACTGTCTCCTGCATGGAAGCCATCTTCCTCTGTTAGATGATCTTAGTGTTTCCTCTGTCTTAACTATCTAAAAAGTTTTTTGTTAGATGATCTTCGGAATTATGCCAAATATTAGACTGGCCCTTGATAAATCATGATGTATGAACTGAGCTTTTGCATAAATTGGAATGGGAATATGTTATAGCTATTTATCGTAGTATTTAATTTTCTTTACTACTTTGGAATAGGCTCATTAGGATGGAAATATTTGTAGATGACAAATATTAAATTATTAATAATCAGTAAAAGTGTAAAACCATCTAACTATGGAGGTGTTGGTGAAAATTTGTCACGTGTAGACTTGCTAAACATGTCAAGATGCACCCTTGAGGCGAGTTGCTCTCCATGGTTCCTACTAAGCAGTGTTAGTGCTCTAATGTGCTAATCTGATTGGCCCTTGGCACTAGTGTAATTGTGTTGCACCGTTGCTATCATATGAGGTTGATGATTAAAACATCAATCAAGGCATGTTATGAGGTTGATGATTGAAACATCATATGTATTTGTGTTGCATTGTTGGCACTTGTGTAGTTGTGTTGCATTGTTGGAACTTGTGTAGTTGTGTTGCACTGTTTTGAATTTCTCATTCGATTTTAGTTGCTAAATGCTAATATAATCTTAAAGTTATGAATTTATGATGACTCAAAATAATATCAAAGGCATGTTATAAGTGTTGTTCATGAATCATGGCTAATATTTGCTTCAACTTTGTAGTTTTAATAGGAAAAATTGCTTAGTAAAAGTCGAACTCAAGAAGTAGTGGAAGAGCTCAAAGTCAAAAGAGCTGATAAGTAGGTATTAATTTGTAACTTATGTTATATTTAGATTTTAGAATATTACGTTTATACTTATATTTCTTTTGTTTTTTTTTTGTAAATTTAGTCTATTTAGATATTAGAATACTCGTGATGTCGTCTGAAGCTTCAACAAAGGAATCAAGTACAAAACTAGGCGGAGATCCTTTTTGGTCTCATGGTGAGAAAGTTGTTGTGAAGGACACAAACAGGGTTCGATGCAGGTATTGCAATCAAGTATTAAGTTGAGGGATAAGTCGATTAAAGGCACATCTAGCTGGGCTTCGAGGCAATGTTAAACCATGTCCAAAAGTACCAGCAGAGGTGAAAAGTCAAGTTGATGCTGCTTTAAAGTCACAAGTAGCATTGAAAGAAGCCAAAATTGCTAGATTGGAGGCGGATCGTGATGAAGTGGTGATTGGAGGTTCAATGGATTTAGAAGACGACTCTCAATCACATAGGTGTCTCTTTTCTAAAATGAAGACAAAAGGACCATTGTACATATATTTCCAACTGTCGGCGAATAGTGTTGCACAAACAAGTAAAGGCGGGAAGATGACATTGGGAGGAGATAGGTAGGTGGAAGAAGCACATAAGGGAGGAAACAAACACATATATCGCAAGATGGATATAAGAGGCTGGCATTTCCTTTGTGTCGCTTCCCTCCTTTGATCATATGGTATAGGCTATTGGACAGTGTGGGCTAGGGTTGAAAGGGCCTAGCCCGTATGAATTGAGTGAAAAACATCTTAAGAAAGAAGTTGAGCGAACAAAAGAATCTTTGAATTCATTCACCGCTACTTGGAGGTTAAATGGTTGTAGCATTATGAAGGATGCATGGACTGATAGAAAGCGAAGGAGTATTATGAATATTATGGTTCAATGTAAAGCAGGAGTTGCATTTTGGTTGTCTAGAAATGTCTCATCTGGCATTCATGATGGAAAGTTTATTTTTTATTTTGTTGACGAGGCAATCGGATCTGAGTCTGGACCGGGAGAACAAAATGTGGAGCAAGTTGTCACAGACAATACATCTAATAATATGCTAGCGGCAAAGATGCTTTCTTTGAAAAGACCTTCTATATTTTGGACGTCAAGCGCAACCCACACGATTAATTTATTGTTTGGAGGTATTGCAAAAATAAAGCAAATCAGAAATGTCATCTCTCTTAGTCGTATAATGACAGTATTTATATATGGACATACCATTTCTCTTAATTTGTTGAGACAGTTTACCAAGGATTTCGTTTTCCATAAACTTATTCAGCTAGGATTGACTAGATTTGCCACTGCATTTCTATCTTTGCAGAGCATATTAGAGAAAAAAAAGATAAGGAACATGTTTTCATCGCAAAAATGGAAAGACTCAAAGTTAGTTTGTACATCAGCTTGCACACCACCTGGAAAGAGGGTAAAATGCAAAACTTTGTTTTACTTGTGTTACTTCTTATGATTAATGATTAACTCGTGTTTTATAACATAGCACATTGTTTTATAATTAATGTTAATTTATTTAAAATTACAGGCTGGTGCAATTGTATATAATGTGAAATTTTGGAAAGATGCGGAGATTGTTGTTAGTATATTTTCTCCGTTAGTGAAAGTATTGAGAAGAGCTGATGGAGGTGCTCCTTCTATGGGGTGGATATACGGAGATATGATAAAGGCTAAAGAGGATATTGCGATTGCTCTAAATCGTAATGAATCTAAGTATCTTCCTATATGGAAGCTAATTGAAAGAAGGACCGACAGTAAGTCGAGTACTCTCCTACATATTGTTGGTCATTATCTCAATCCATATTTTTATTTTGCAAATTGGAAAAAAGGAGAAAGATGGAAAATACATGAATGCGGTAATTGAGTGTATGTCTAAGATGTATGGGAGGGATGTGTCCATTCAAGATCACATTGCTGGTCAAGTATGTCTCTATTGAAATAAGAAAGGATCTTTTGGCAGTGAAATTGCAAAGAGGCAAAGTCTCAGTAATTCTGTTGATCTCGGTACAATTATTCACCTGTTTTAGTGTTTTAAGTGTTATTTATAATTCCTTGTTGCTAATAGTTTTATTAATATTTTTGATTTAAATGTAATTAGTGAATTGGTGGAAGTGTAATGGGAATGATGCACCAGATTTGAAGGACATGACAGCACATGTTATCGGATCGACCACTAGCTCTTCCGGTTGTGAAAGTAATTGGAGCAAGTTTGAATTGGTAAGTTACTAATTACTATTTACTTATAAATAAAATTCATATATCTTTATTATCTAAAATTTTTATTAATTGGATGATACAGATTCATACAAAAAATAGAAATAGATTAGATCATAAGAAATTGAATGATCTTGTCTTTGTAAAATTCAAGGCTACTATAAAGACAAGGTCAATGGAACCTAAAAGAGATCCAATAGCGGCAAAAAACTTTGATGATGGAAAAGTGACAGAGTGGTTGGTGGGCTCTAGCCCTACAAAGAAGTGCATGGATGTTGATGATGAAGAGGATGAGGTCTTTCCCGGAGAGGGGTTGACTTGGCAACAAGTGACGGAGTGCATGGATGGTGATACAAAGCCAAGGAAAAGTTCTCGCCAATCTTCTATGACTGCGAATACTAAATCGTCAAAGAATAAAGGAAAACGAAAAAATCAGATTGTCTTGCTGAAGAAGACGAACTAGAGTTTTCTACTTCATCAGGGAGGACCACATTGAAGATGACATTTCAGAAGGTGACTACGAGACGGATAACGATGAAACAACACGTTAGGAAAGTATTGATGAGGAATGAGGTTAGTAAAATAGAAGTTGACTTACATTTTGTGTAGTTTAACTTGTTTAATTTGTCTTTAATTTGTGTAATTTAAATGTTCAATTATTGTAACAGGTTCAGCTTTTGGAGGAGAGTATTTTTCGAGTTTAGCTTTTAGAGGGAGTGTTTTGATGTTAGGTTAAATATAATGTGACTCTATGTAGTTGTGATAAGATCATAAGACTATTGATAACGGTGTGATTTTATGTTATTTCTTTTAGCTTCATTATTATATTTATATCTTAGTTAAATTTGTGGTTTTATGTGATTATTGATTATTTTTCCCTACTTATTGTTGCATTTCATCTACCTGGTTATGCTAATAAATTTCAAGTGCTTGATGTTTAAAATGTCAGATGATTTTGCATAGATAAGGCAAACAAACTTATGTTAGTTCCTTTAACTGAACTCTGAAGGTCAAAGCACCTTACCCTTGGAAATTTCTGCATCATAGTTACAATTATAATCTAACATATAATTTACAATTTTTATATAGAATTAAAGAATAAAAAAAAGACCAAAATGGTCTCCATATTGATGAACTCATAAAGGTCAGTTCGTTATCAACAACTCTCTTAAACTACTCCAAAAAAAATAGGTATTCTTTTATTTATTGTTTTGCTCAATCTGCGTGAATATTCATTTATTGTTGTATCTCGTTGTTATATCTCAGTAGAAAATTCTACTTGATAATCCGAGCAAACCTGCAAATAAAAAAAGGATGTTAAATATTTGTCATTTCTCATTCTTTTGTACATAATAGTAATATTTATATATTGTACTTTTAAAACCTGATATTTTCAAATGTCTCTGACATGTCTCCAACATCCGACATTTAAAAACTCAATCTGATATGCACCTGACATCCGACATTTAAAACATTGGGCGCATTTTTTATGCTCCAAAGGCGCAAAAGGGGCGCACAAATGCGCAAACCTCTGAATTTGATGAGCCTTGAGTCATATGCATGCCTTTAACAAGTAGCAACATAGGATTTTATGTATCACATCTCTATCTACACATCCATCTTTTTGAACTATCGATCCCAAGTATTTAAAGCACTCACTGCAAGAAATATCTTGGTCACCCAACTTAATGACGGAGTCATCCATCCTTCTTGCACTACTAAATTTAAGCTCCATATACTGCTTGGTCCTGCTCAACCTAAAACCCTTCTTTTCTAAAGTGTCTCGCCAAGATTCAAGTTTCGCGTTTACACCCTCGCGCGTCTCATCGACCAAAACAATATCATCTGCAAACAATAAACACCAGGGTATTGCTTGTTGGATATGTCAGGTGAGCTCATCTAAGACAAGGGTAAAGACATAAGGGCTTAAAGCTGACCTTTGATGTAAGCTAATAGGGAATTCTTGTATTAATCCTCCAGATATCCTCACCCTCGTCACTGAATTTGTATAAATGTTTTTTTATTACGTCAATGTATAATGCATTTACATCTTTCTTTTTCAAGACTCTCCATAAGACGCCTCTTGGAACTCTATCATAAGCCTTCTCAAGATTCGATAAACAGCATATGCAAATGTTATTATTTTTTCCCTGATAGTTGCCAATGAGTCTCCTCAAGAGGTGTATAGCTTTCATGGTCGACCTCCCTGGCAAGAATCCAAATTAAGTCTCCGAGATACTAGTCCTTCGTCTTAGGCTCTGTTTGGCGCGGGTGTTGGGACCGCCGATCCTCCATCGGCAACCGCAAACCGCAACCGCGGTAGCTCCCCTGCGGTCCAGGGAGCGGCTTTTTTGCGCTTTTCAGCGGTGGGCGCTGCGATCCGCGCCAGCCAACCACCGCCCCAAACGGCGGTGAACTGCGGCTGCGGATCGGAGCGTGGATTCCTGATCCGCAGCCGCCGTTCCAAACAGAGCCTTACTCATCTCTCTATTACTTGTTCTCATAATTTCATGGTATGACTCATTAATTAAATTCTTTTGTAATTGACACAATTTTGTATATCTCCATTGTTCTTATACAAATGTACCAAAATATTTTCTCTTCATTGTTCGGTATCATCTTTGTCTTTAGTATCTTATTGAAGAAACATGTAAGCCACAAAATTCCTTCCTTCCCTGGGCATTTTCATACTTCGATTGGTATATCGTATGGCTCAGCCGTCTTTCTATTTTTCATCTCCTTCAGAGCATCATTTAGCTATGTCGCTTGAATTTTACGATAAAAAGTAACGTTCTTATACTTCTCTGATTTACTGAACTCTTACAAACTCAGTTCATTGTCTTTTTCTTCATTGTAGAGTTGATAAAAGTATTTTTTTCAATCGCTCTTTAATAGTCACATCATCCGTCAAAAATGTATTTGTTTCATCATTTATGCATTTTTGGCTTAAATTTCTTGTCTTCTTCTCTCGAGCTCGAGCAATTTTATATATATCACGCTCTCCAACTTTGGTACTTAGTCTCTTGTAAAATTCTTCATAAACTTGACTTCCTGCTTTACTTACTGCCTTTTTAGCTTCTTTCTTAACGACTTTATACATTGTCAAGTTATCATCATTCATACAAGTGTAGAGTGTCTTATAGGCTATAGCTAGCCATCTATGCCCTCACTTTGTCTTGCACTTCCCATTTCGACCACCAAGATTCTTTATGTGGGGGCGCACGACTTTTTGACTCTCCAAGTACCCTAATATGGTATTGATTATGATGAAATATTTGCCCAATTATCTCTTTGTCGTGTCTTTATCATATAATCCTTGTTGGTATTGGTAAAGATCAAGCTCAACACTAATGTGATCCTGCGTAGAATAATCTTTCTTATATATCCTTGAGTGGCGCTCAACAAAACCACTTACAAACCTTTCGTCGGCCCCAATCTCTATTTGGTGGGAATAATTAAAAAAGTGTTTAAATAATATTTTTCTAGGTGCAGAGGGCTGCTCATCTTGTTCTCACATCTGTTATAGATCAACTTCTATATTTGAAGGTATTTGTTCTCATGGTGATCGAGAACATCAACAACCTCCTCCCTAGATTTTTTTATGTCCTCATATAACCACCTCATGGAAGGTGTATCTCCGTCGACTCTTCTCAAGACCTTCACAAATTGGGTGAATATAGCAACAAACAGCTCCACATTCACCAAAAATCTTGAGCTCAACACTCATTGCAGCCTAACATATGCAAAATAACAAAACTCGTGAGTTCCAAATAATATTCTAAATTAAAGTTCAACAAAATTCACATTGTTAGAGAAAGAGACAATACATTTACCTACTTTACCCCAGCATTATTGGCTAACTTTGTTGCTTCCCACTTTGTAGATGTGAATAGGCCCCTCAATTGCATCTTCTCCAAGATACTTTATAAAGATAGAAATGATGTAGTGAATCTAGTCACACCAGGTCGAACAAGCTCGTGAGAGTTCAGTTCTTTCGTCGACTCTCTAAACATGTTGAGGGGGATGGCGTGACTGTGGATTAAGACAGAGAGTTGGCGGTCCAAGCAGAGAGCACTCATTATCGGCTTTAGCTTTCATATATCTTGCAACATCAGATTGATTGCATGAGTTGCACAACTAGTCCAAAAAAATTTGGGTCTCCTCAAATCCATAAGCTTTGATGTAGCCATTTTATTGGACGCAATGTCCGTCACAATCTGCAATATATTGTCCTATTATGGGCTCTTGGGGCTATCAATTGCCTCATCCAAAAGTTAAATATGAACTTTTTGTCGTGTGTGGAGGAGACATTCTTTGAAATACATAATGTCACTCCAGAATTACAGTGTATCGTGATGTTCATCACACTTCTCCCCTTCCGATCAGTCCATGTATCATTCTTGATAGTGCATCTATTCAATCTACAGGTATGGGCGAATGTGCCTAACAACTCATTCGTCCTCTCAACTTCCATCTGTAAAAATTTCTCTCAACTCATAAAACGTAGGGATCTTCATCCCATGTCAACATAAACCAATAATGTGTCATTTGCTGGAAAGAGAAGTTGCATATGTCATTAAACGAGATCTCGTTTTCATATACCCATCTACCCATTGTTTTAAATGTCCTCCGACATGTCCAACATGTCTCCCGACATGTCCAACATGTCTCCCGACATGTCATTTTTTAGGGCAAAACGATATGTTTTTCTAAAAGTATAGATTATGTCCTTTTGTAAAATATAGGCCGACATGTCCGATTTTTTCCGATATATCGGCCGATACGACTTTTAAATATATCGTCCGCTATTTTATTTTTGTTATATTAGCAGACTAGCAGCATATGTTTAAATCGATTAGACATATTGTTTCAATTTTTTAACGTTTTATTCTTACAACCAATTTTGTATAATTGTTTCACAATTTTTTAATTTCATATTACAAAAATATGAAAATATTTAATACATTTATTACAAAAATATTAAAATATTCAAATCTTCTTTATTTGCAATAAACTTATTGTTCTCAAAATAAAATTATTGTATACTATTAAATATATTTACCATGTATAATTTTATATTTGTTAATAATATTTTATTGTAGATTCTAATCGATTTTATTTCGTAATATAAATGACTCATTTTTTATCTATTTGTTATATTATTTTTCTATTTTTATAAGATATAATTTTAGTTAGTATACATAAAAATAAAAAAAGTATTTATAAGACATGAAAATCCGATATTTTAAAATATCCCCGACATGTCTCCGACTTCCGACATCCGATATTTAAAAACTCAATCTGATATGTCACCGACATCCGATATTTAAAACATTGCATCTACCTATGTACAATGTCGCATCATCTCTTGCTTTCTTTTTGTACTTGCTCTCAATGGTACTCTACTCCGAATCTTTTCCCTTCCTTGACTCCGCAACAACACGAACAATTTAGTCCATTGGACCCCATGCCTGAAGGCAAACTCATGCGAGTATCAGACTCATCTACTTCATCATCTTGTGCTTCTCCAACTACCACCACATTCAAGCTAGCTTGTAACTTTGCATTCTTCAATCTCTTGCTCTCCGAGTTTGAATTGAGAGTCGACTCAGCCTTTGCCTTCACTTCGGCGAGAACTTGAGGGCATGGCTTGACATTAACCTTCCACCTAACCAAGTGATGTTTGAAATGGGTAATCCCACCATTCACCGTCTGCTTGCAGTAGTTGAATTTGATTTGGCTTGTGTCATTTGCAACCAACTATTCACCAAATGCCTATAACAGATCTCTATCAGTAGATACCATTGAAAGAGGCACCTCACTAGACCCAGTAGAAGAAGTGTCACTAGTCGAAAAAATCTACGGTTATGGGCAAGAGAATCAACACGAAGACCAACTGCATTCACTAAAAATGTAGCAAACAAATACAATCCGGCGTAAACTCCGGCCAAGCTCAAAGAGGTTGGGCCCTTAAGGAACCTTCTCTCCAAAGAGAGCCCAAAACAACTAGAACATTCAAGATCCCCTTAACACCTAAACCCATCCCCCTTATATAGATGAGGGAGGACAACCATACAAGGAAATACAAAATGATTTAAGTAATTAATTAATCTAATTAATATTCATTAATTAATATCAATCAATTAATTGCTACAAGTTAATTACAAGAAATAATCACAGTGGTCTCCATATGCGCGTTCCGGTGGTCCCGACGAGGAGTAGCCGCTCCGGCGAATGTGTGAGGGTAACATACCATCGCCCTTGAAAATTGATATTGCCCTCAAGGTCGGGTTTTAATAGTTTGTCGGGGTCGGTGATAAGTGTGATGAGGAAACAATTGCGGATAGCGGTTGGTGACCTCTGGTGTAAGGAGGGATTTATAGAAGAAGCAATGAATAAGAACAAAAAACAATGGGAAAAATTTAAGGTGGGTAAGGGTGTTAAAGCAATGAAAAGAAAAGGAAACAACTAAGGTGGGTAAGGGTGTAGGGGAGAAGGCCGAGGGCGTTAAAGAAAAATAGGAAAGAGAGGGGGCGTGGTACCGAGGGAAAGGAAAAGGAAGATTTATGGGTGTGGGAGAATTTAAATAAAGAGTATGGGAAAATAGAGGAAAGGAATAAAGCAAATTTTGGCAGATATCAGAGGAGGGGGGTAGCTGGCGGCATGGGAAAGACGAGGCTTGGGTGGTGTGCACGGTAGATATGAAGAAGCGGAAGCAGGCATCCAGGGTACAAAACTGGGTGAAATAAGATGTAAAAAAACACGGCAGTCTTGCGGAACTCGACAAGAGAGTTAGGTGTGCGGGGGGGGCGAGGGAAAGGGTAGGGTGGCGTGCCAGGCGTGGGCATCGAAGGCGATAGATAGAGGCTCCAGCGTGGGCTTCGATCGTTGTTGTTGGGAGGCTTACTGGCGGAAGCGGGGGGGGGAGGTCGAGAAGCAACGTCGATTAAGGAGGTGGCGACGTCAACACTGGAGACGGAGCACGGCGGTTGTGGAATGGTTGGAGGCATTGGCGTTGATTGGCTGGCCCTATCGAAGGCATCAATGGTCGGATTGGAGGCTCTAGAAGCTTGAGCGGGATCGGGCGGCTTGAATCATCGAAGGCATCGTCGTCGCTGGGATCACTCTCCAGCGATGTGGAAGTCAGCAGGGGCGTTACGTAGGGATCCGCCGATGCGGTGGTCTGTAAACTGAGAGTCGACGGAGGAGGACAGTCCCAACGAGCTGCGAGACGTTGTAGACTCGCGTGGAGGGCCACAAGGATGATGGCTTGGTCGTCGAGGAGGCGTTCGACGGCGTTGAGGCGGGTGTCCATCGTAGCACGGTCCCCGGCGGCTTGGAACAAGCGGACGGTGGTTGTAGATCGGACCATTGTTACTAGTCACAAAACTCTGGGATTACGGGCAAGAGAATCAACACGAAGACCAACTGCATTCACCAAAAATGTAACAAACAAATACAATCCGGAGAAAACTCCGGTCAAACTCAAGGAGGTTGGGTCCTCCAGGAACCTTCTCTCCAAAGAGAGCCCAAAACAACTAGAACATTCAAGATCCACTTAACACCTAAACCCTTCCCCCATATATAGATGAGGGAGGGCAACCATACAAGGAAATACAAAATGATTTAAGTAATTAATTAATCTAATTAATATTCATTAATTAATATCAATCAATTAATTAATACATGTTAATTACAAGAAAAAATCTTGGCGGTCTCCATATGTGCGCTCCGGTGGTCTCGAGACGAGTAGCCGCTCCAGCGAATGCGTGAGGGTAACAAGAAGTCATTCTAATTCTATGAAAAATAACCAAAACCATTTTATTGTTAGAAAAAATATTTAAAATGAAATATATAAAATGAAACAAACTATTTAAAATAAAACAACTACGAAAGTGTGCACATTCATTTGATTGTTAAGAATGATAAAAAATAAGACAACATCAAAAGAAAAAAAACTAAACTTCATTAGATCGCTAGAACTTCCGTGATCATTTTTTCATACAATATTTTATTTATCCAACGACATTTAGCATCATCAGTATTATACCAAAAAAATTTATATCAATTAATTTATCCTTTAGAGTAGAGAATTATGGCTCATAAGCCATATCAAATAAAATAGACATTGTAGTTATAAGTGACCAACCAAATGACCAACATTCGAATTAGCAAAACCAACATTCTATTTATATTCAAGTACTGAGCAATGAGCATCCAACCAGTTATTTCTCAAACGGAACAACTTAATATCATCATTCATCAAGGCTATACATAATAGATTGAAAAATGAAGTTGAATAATTAAATTACTTGTGGGGTGTCTTTAATCATCATATGTTATCGAACGGAACAAATAAAACAATGTATTGATAAACATAAACATGTACCACAATAAAGGTACTTGTACTTCAATAAACTTTTAAATTTGTGAACCATTAATTTTAAAACCACAAGGCTAATTGATAAGATAACAACATAGCAGCAATTCCATTTTAGCAACATAAACAATTAATTTTAATCCATAAATCCGAGAGATAAGATATCAATTAATACCACAAGGCCGGGAAATAAGATAGCAGCAGAGAGAAGAGAGGAAAGGGCCGAGAGATATGATGATAGCAGAGAGAAGAGAAGAGAGGCCCGAGAAATAAGTCATAAGATAACAACTGTAACAATTTCATTTTTATTCGAGAAGCAGTGAGAAGAGATGAGAGCTCAAATCATAGCATGCAACCATACCAGCATACCCTAAACCAGAGCTCAAACCATATTAGCAATTTAGCATCTTAGATAATATAGCAGCAGAGAGAAGAGAGGAGAGGGCCGAGAGATATGATAGCAGAAAAGAGAAGAGAGGAGAGGGTTGAGAGATAAGATAACAACAGAGAAAATAGAGGAGAAGTTTGAGAGATATGTCGTTGGAAACAATTCCATCTTTATTCGTGAAGCAGAGAGAAGAGAGGAGAGCTCAAAGCATAACATGAAACATTGCAACCATACTGGCATATCCTAAACTAGAGCTCACGCCATATTAGCATCATAGATAAGATAACCGGAACCAAAATGAGAGCCAGAAACCAGAAATAGATAAATAGCATCATAGATAAATAACATCACTAATCAAGTA
Source organism: Dactylorhiza incarnata (assembly GCA_033032865.1). Classification (NCBI taxonomy): domain Eukaryota; kingdom Viridiplantae; phylum Streptophyta; class Magnoliopsida; order Asparagales; family Orchidaceae; genus Dactylorhiza; species Dactylorhiza incarnata. Next base: position 467,733 of record JAWHQI010000162.1, read on the forward strand.
ATCAAAAATCAGAAGTAGCCCTGATGCTCTACAAAAAGTTTTGCTACCAGAAACCAGAAAAAACCTTAAAGAGAAGAGATGAAAGGGGAGATTCGGGCAGAAGAAACCATAGAAACCAGAAAATGTCGTAGAAACGAGGAAGAAGATAGAAACCTTTAATGAAACATGAGATTTAGGGAGTGAGGGAGAAGAAGCAGAAATCAAAAATTATATACTAGAGAGAGTTGTTGAACCAGGGAGAAGAAGCAGAGTATCCCTAGAAACCAGGGAGAGCATCCCCAGAGACTCAGAGAGAACAACCGCACGCCAGAGACTCGGCGAAAGAGTCGTAGAATATGGCACGAGAAGAAAGAGAACGACGGAGGGTTTAATTAACCAGCGCTCGAAATGACGGAAATAAACATCAGGACATAAATAATGAACGAAACGGGCGATATATCGGCCGTTTTATAGACCATTTCGGGAACGGGCCGATATATCGCCCGTTTTTTCAAACCGTTATGAGCTCAAAAACGAAAACGTGACGTTTTAGGTGTCAAACCTTTTTATCGGTCGACATGTCAGTGAATGTCCATGATGTTTTTGATAGCTTTAGAACCATTAAACTGTGCACATATGTCAGTTTGCGTTGTTGTATTTGTAGAATATGTGATGGGGATCAGCTGCACGATCCTGGTCGACAAAGGAGATCGGGACACCAATCGGCGGGACCCGCATTTGCGTACTTGCATATGATACGCTGATCGGATTGGCAATCCGAGACCACGATCTCGTCCAAAGCGTCGTTTTACTAATTTATGTATTTTTATTTTATATTTTTGGACATTAATTAGCATAATTAGGACACCGACCGTAACGGTTGATCATAGTCATTCACGTCGGGTGCCCAACCGCCCCTCTCGTTATAAATAAGGGTGGAGGCTTTCATTTTCGGACATTGTTGATTTTGTGAGTGAATCCAGAACCGACAGTCTTATCGTGGTGCGACGTCACGAGACCTCGGGGTGCGACGTCCCAGTTATTTTACACTTTTCTCTTTCCCTCCCCCGAAATCCTTCTATCGTGAAAACTGCAAAACCTACGACTTCTCCTCCTTTGTTTTCTTCATAACTGACCACTCCTCATCCTAACCGCAAACCGCAAATCCATCTTCTTCGCCAATCACGCATCTTGTGGATCGTCTCCTTCACAGAAGTCGCAGAACTACATCATAACCGCAAGTCGCAACCCCTCCCGTCCATGCATCGCTCGATCAAAGCCGCTTCCTCCCGCACAACTTCCCCATCATTGCAAGTCGCTGATCCTGCTCAGGCCACGATAACCCTTCCCGATCCCACTCCAGAGCATTGCTCCTCTCCACATCATGAACCAACAACCCCTCTCCAGCCCTCACCGTAAGCCTCCAACCTCCATCTACATATCTCCATGTGTTCCTCACTACTAGGCCTCCTCCTCCACCAAACCGCATGTCTTCCCCTCTATCATTAAAATCGCAAACCCCCAGTCGAACCTTCTCCCAACCGCAACCTCCAGTACTCCCCTCCTCCCTGCCACAAATTACCCATCCACAGCAAGCCCCTTCCCCTACAGCCACCGTCAGCATTGCATCTACTCGATCACGTGCAGTCGAAGTGCCACTCCCCAAAGGAGAGCGAACTCGCCCACTCCACCTGACGTTCCCTCTGAGGAAAAACGAGATGCCCTCCCACCTCAAGATTAGCGTGCTCGCCACCACAAGAGCCAGCCCCACAACGGAGGCGACCCCTCGATCACGTTCACGACCGTTGACCTGCCCCAGATAGGCTTCTCCACCCTCAGGAGGACTATCCACCCGACATACAGTCCCTCATGATCGATTCCAGGACCATTTTGACTACGGGCGGGATGATAACTTTGACGAGTATCTTGAGCCACGTAGAGCACCACACGCAGAGGATGACATCACTAGTCGCATAAGCACTGACGCTCCTACCTTCGACGGTCACCTTGACCCGAAGACCTTAAGCGATTGGCTTCAGAAGATGGACACTATTTCGAGTGGTAAGATATGACTGACGAGTGGCGTGTTAGATTTGCGAGAATGGAGCTAGTTGGCCCAGACAAGATTTTTTGGACCAGCCTAGAGAGGTTACTTCATCGGGATGGATACCATCCAATTATCCGTTGGGAGGACATAAAGCGACAATAGAAGGATAAATACCTTCCTGCCTCCTATCAGGACCAGTTACTAGATCAGCTTTATGTGTTGCGCCAAGGCACGCTGTCTTATTACAGAGTACATGTCACGATTTGACGAGTTATCCAGGAGGAGTGATTTACGAGAGGAGACTAGTGTCACCGCTTCCCGATTTCGTTCAGGATTGAGATCTGAGTTACGTAGGGAGTTTATTCCCCATCGGATGGAGACGGTAGAGCAGGTTTATTAGATGTCTCTCGAGTACGAGCAGTACCTACGTCTAGCAGGTGCCCATCAAGCTCCCCCCAAACAGGATGGGCCCGCATTTAGGAGGCCACCCCCGGACACTACCACTCATGTAGGGCCCTCTCGTGCTCCCGTGGACACGAAAGGCAAGGTTGCCGCCATCGGACCTCCTACGACCACACGGTTGGGGAACGTTCAGTGCTATCATAGCTCTGACATAGGCCATATGGCAGCCCAGTGCCCCACCAGGAATTTGTTAGTTGAGGAAGGCGAGCCCAATACTGATGCTGAGGCAGCTGCTATTGAGGAGATTGTTTCCACCATTTAGGACAGTTAGGAGAGCGATGTTGAGTGCTCCCTGAAGTTAGGTATTATACAACGTATCCTTTACACCCCGCATATTGGTAAGGATTGGCATTTTATGACGATCTTCTATACTTTTTCCCTGCAAACTGGTCATTGATAGTGGAGTTGTGTGAATATTGTGGCCCAAAAATCCTTAGAGCGGATGCAGGAGACTCCTAAGCCTCCCATACCCATCCATATCGGGTGATCTGGGTCGATAAGAAGGCCATGCATGTTACCCAAAGGTGACAGATTCTGATATCTCTCGCCTCATTCAGGGACTGTGTCTGGTGCGACGTCATCCCCATAGATGTCGCCCACGTTTTATTAGGAAGGCATTGGCTCTTCGACCATGATGCCACATACTTCGCCCGCTCGAATGCGTACGTATTCTACGACAAGGGTCGTAAGATTACATTGACAACAACCCGACCCAAGGAGAAATCTAAGGGGAAGGCGACACCCTGCACTGGCACGAGTTCATCTAGGCCGCTGCACATACTGAGTCACAGTGAGTGTATGAGAGAGAGCGTTAACACCGTCATATTTGACGTGGAGGCCACCATCATAGCTACTGAGGGCCCTACGGAGATTCTCGAACCTAGCATCATGTACTTAGAGTCGGACCCTTTACACCACCCCTGATATTTCAGGAACCTATGTTGGTGCTCATTGCATGTGCAAAGAAAATATTTATGCCCCTCCTGGTGACTCCCCTGTTAAGTCACATGTTGAACCACATTCATGTAGGATGTACCTATTATTGGTAGGGCGGTCGAGTTTGACGGTGCACTCGATGACTCGTTTATTTTATGCATTATTATCCGCACTTGTGGAAACATTCGGCGTACTATATTAACATGTCTTATTATTGATATCTCTGGTGTTCAGTTGAGCGTTCATCGCACCCATGATGAATTTTTCTATACACCGCCTTACGAGCCTCCTGATCATGTACTCACCTTAAGAGTTTCTTATAGTACCCAAAACCCCCGGTTTAAGGAGTTGGTCGAGTCGGTTGTTCATCTTTTACATTTTTTACACTATCATTTACATTTAGTGCATGACTCATTTGTGTTGCATGATTCACATATGTTGTATGTTTTGCATCATTTGCATGAAATGCATGAATGAATCCGGAAGAATATTACTAGCAGTAATGAATTATATAAGGCGCAGACAGATATACACAGACATGAAAAGCATTTTCAGGTGGGAGAGCATGTCATGGTCAGAATTTGCATGGAGAGGATCCCAAAATGAGTCGCTACTAAGCTACAACTTAGTGAATGAGTCATTATAGGATTATAAAGAAAATTGAAACAAATGCTTACGAGATCGATCTCCCTGCAGATATGGGTATTCAACTTGTATTTAATACGGAAGATTAAACACAATACTTTGAGCCTCTCGAGCATAGGGACACCTACCTTGAGCCACCTCCAGCACCTTCCAAGTTACAGTCGACCACCTAGTACGAGCACCCACGGGCTTGCCCACAGCCTCTATGATTCCACCGGTTCTTCTGGATCCACCAGCACGAGAGGTGAAAGCTGAGAGCATTACTGATATTGTGGTGCACGAGTGCACCATCACCCAGGACGGCCCATCTTGTCGTTACTAGTGCACTTGAGTGGACGCCCCACCTTTGACAACACTTGTCTATCGACGAGAGAGCTTGTTAGACTTGCCCCCGATATTCAACTGTAGCTCGATCATCTTCATTCATCGGAGATGAATGTTTTTCATTCGGGGGGAGTTGATGGGGATTAAGCGCATGATCGTGATCGACAGAGGAGATCGGGACACCAATCGGCGGGACCCGCATTTGCGTACTTGCATAGGATACGTTGATCGGATCAGCGATCTGAGACCACGTGTACGTCTGGAGTGTCGTTTTACTATTTCTACGTATGTTTATTTTATTTTATTTTTGGACATTATTAAGCGTTTAGGACACCGGGCGTAAAGACCGATCATAATCGTTCACGTCGGGTACCCAACCGCCCCTCTCGTTATAAATAGGGGGCGGAGGCTTTCATTTTCGGGAATTGTTGATTTTGTGAGCGAATCCAAAACCGGCAGTCTTATCGTGGTGCGACGTCGTGAGACCCCAGGGTGCGACGTCCTGGTTATTTTTCAGTTTTCCCTTTCCCTCCCCCGTAAATTCTTCTATCGTGAAAATCGTAAAACCTACAACTTCTCCTTTGTTTTCTCCATAACCGACCACTCCTCATCCTAACCGCAAATCCATCTTCTCCGTCAATCACGCATCATGTGAATCGTCTCCTTCACGGAAGTCGCAGAACTACATCCTAAACGCAAGCCGCAGCCCCTCTCGTTCTTGCACTGCTCGATCAAAGCCACTTCCTCCCACACGACTTCTTCCCCACCATCGCAAGCCGCTAATCCGGCTCAGGCCACGATAATCCTTCCCGATCCCACTCCAGAGCAGAGCACCTTCTTTCCACGGACTGAACCGACAACCCCTCTCCAGCCCTCACTGTAAGCCGCAAACCTCCATCTAAATATCACCATGTGTTCCTCACTACTAGGCCTCCTCCTCCACCAAACCGCACGTCTTCCCCTCTACCATTAAAGCTGCAAACCCCCAGTTGAATCTTCTCCCAACCGCAACCTCCAGTCCTTCCCTCCTCCCTGTCATAAATTACCCAGTCACCAAGCCCCTTCCCCTACAGCCACCGCCAGATTTGCATCTACTCGATCCCCTACAGTCGAAGTCACCTCTCACCACAGCTGGTCCTCGACCCCTCCCACTTTCAGACTTATGCTTGTGAGTATATCATTGTAGTGTGCTGTTTATTTTTCTATATTGAATATTAAGAAAATATTTCAAACTTGCTAGGATATTTTGATTTCGCTTGTGTAATTGCTTCTTCAATTTCTTTATTCTATAAAACTTAGTCATGAAGATTATAGTAGAAAGCATTTTGTGCGAAGACGAGCATGACTTGTTTGTGCACCAGAAAATTATTGCTCACGTTGTGTTGTCTTGTTAAAATTATAAAACTTTATTTGCTACATTCTCAATTTCGGATTAAAATTAAGTATTCATACATCATACAGTTTAGGTGTGTTTGTGCCCATTCTGCCCCACTCACATAAGTGTGCATTAGCGTCGACACAACCACGTTACACAACCTACCATGCGTCAATATGATAATGGAGAAAAATAACAACCTTAGTGGAATTGGTGTACACACACATGCATATACCTTAGTGTGTATGTGTATGATAAGTAATACATAACAGAAATAATGCAAAACAGAAAGAAGACAAATAATTTTAACACTCCCCCTCAAGTTGGATCATGAATGTTAATCATGTCCAACTTGGTACAAATATACTTCACTATGGGACCAGGAACTCCCTTAGTAAGTAAATCAGCAAGCTGGTCTTCAGTTTTGACATGCCTGAGAGAGATGATGCCTTCATATTTTTCTCGAACAATATGTCAATCCACCTCAATATGTTTGGTATGTTCATTGAAGCTTAGATTTGTAGTACTTTGAATAGCCTGCTTGATTGTCAAACCATAATTGTGCAATGCCCTTAACAAGGTAACCTATCTCATGTGAAATTTGGCGAGCCGACGTAATCTCTACCACCGCATGAAAAAATGCTCTATACTCAGCCTCTACGCTCGAATGAGTGACGATAGTTTGTTTCTTATTGCGCCAAGAAATTAGATTTTCTCGTATAAAAACAGTGAACCCAATAGTGAATTTCCATGTAGCTAAGCATCCCGCCCAATCAAAATCACAAAAAACTTTAATATCAGTATGACCATGATTATTGTAAAGTAGGCCAAGGCAAGATCTTTCTTCACATATCGAATAATATGCAGAACAACCTCCTATTGGGTATTAATTGGTGTTGTCATAAACTGAATAACCTTATTAACTGCACATACAATGTCAGGACGAGTCAGGGTAAGATAGTTTAGTTGACCAACCAATCTGTGGTATCTCTTAGAAAACTAAATATTGGGCTCTCAGCATAGATATTTTTGATCACTTGTGGGTAGCGCAACGCGATAGCTGCTACCGCCGGAACTACCCCTTCAGTTTATGAAAACGGAGCTTTGTCCCTTACCTCCGCGCGGTAAGTGCTACTACTGGCGGTAGAGTCCGACGAAACGAGTCGTCTCCTATGGAGATACTGCGGCGCGGTAGAACTACTATCGCGCGATAACTCGATGGCATATCAAAGGATTTAAATTTCGCGATCAAGGCCGTCAAATCCACATGAGACTTGATTGGATGGCCTCCCGCAGCTCCGCCAGACCAAACGGCCTCATTCCTTCCGCCACTCGTCTTCCCACAGGCGCTACCGCTACTCCTCGCCGCCACTACCACCGCGACGACCTACCAGGCGCTATTTTGGCGCGAGATCAAAGAGACAAAGACATCGAACATCCTACTAGAGTTTGAGCTTGAGGACAAGCTCAAAATGAAGGACGGGTGGATTGTTATGTGTTATAATCCTCCGCCAGTTATCTTATTATCTCGTTGCGTGTAGGGAGTCATAGCTATTAAACTCGTAGTAATGTTCTAGTATTGTAATATTGTTTGCATTTTATGTATTTACGGGTATGCCACCCGGGGTTCTATAAATAGACCCTTCTCTTGTATTTGGGGATTATGCAATGAATTATGAAACTTCCTTCATCTCTCTAAATTCCTCTCTCTCTCTCTCTAAGCTCTTCTCTCCTACCTCCACCCTCTAGGGTTTCCTTCCTCTCTCTTCTCCTCCTCCATCATTCTAGGGCTTGCCCCTTGTATCCCCGCCTCCAACAATCTGCAACAAACTTAGCTCTGATACCAAGTTGTTATGGGCTTGGTTCGTTGCAGATTGTTGGAGGCGGGGATACAAGAGGCAAGCCCTAGAATGATGGAGGAGGGGAAGAGAGAGGAAGGAAACCCTAGAGGGTGGAGGTAGGAAAGAAGAGCTTAGAGAGAGAGAGAGAGGAATTTAGAGAAACGAAGGAAGTTTCATAATTCATTGCATAATCCCCAAATACAAGAGAAGGGTATATTTATAGAACCCGGGGTGGCATACCCGTAAATACATAAAATGCAAACAATATTAAAATACTAAAACATTACTACGAGTCTAATAGCTATGACTCCCTACACGCAACGAGATAATAAGATAACTGGCGGAGGATTATAACACATAACATTAACCTCATTGGTTCATACGAACACCGGGTCGATTGTGTCTGTCCCCGGCATATATTGCATGTAGAAATCTGGTAGTCGTGCGGATTTAGGCCTTGTGTGTGAAGAATACCCATGACCGTAGGCCCGGATCGGTGATGCTTGATTTGACGTTGCATTTAGATTAAGCCTAGTATGTGTGTCAGAGAATGTCTCCGTGAAATATTCGTCTCCTGATTATGGGGTTTGGGAATGGGGGATCTCAGGATGTACCTGTCGAAAACCCTTTGTTTGTGACGTGGTTGAACGCAAACCTTCACCACGAAACGTATTGGAGTTGACTTGGACCTCCTACGTCGGTAGAGCTCGCAAAGTATATATCCTCCCGTGTGGATTAGGTACGTAGCGAGATATTTCGGTAGTATCTATATGTATTAAATATTTACAGGCTGAGGTAATGTCGCTCCCGCACCGTGATTGATACCGGTGACTTGAGCACGGGAAAGGTTGAACCAAACCCGTTCCATGCGGTTCGGCACAAGTGTGATCTACATGGATGACGATCGGCCATGGGATAGACCGCAACTGGCGTGATTGTCCGGACCGACAAAAGCTCATTTGACAACTAAGTTCGCATAACTTAGAATGGTGGTAGTAGGCATGAGAGTGTACACCCAGTGCATGTATTGAGTGCATGAAGCGCATGGTCGTGAGTACCCGCATACGTGTTGTTGTGGAATGGTGTTATGTTAGCCTCATACGTGGTTGCTTAGGAGGTGGTGGTGAACCTCTGAGTGAACCCAACCAACATCATTTGCATTCCTAGGTTACCCTTACTTTTATGCTCAACCTGAAGATTGATTGTGCTTGAAACCTCACTATGTGTAGTTTAGTTGCACTTTCTCTATTGTGTTACATATTGCTTGATATGGCTTACTTGCATCTGAGTGGTACCTCCGCCCGAAGTGGCTAGAATGGTCGGGGGTGGCATCGTTACGCGATTTATGGGCAGCTCATAGCTGACCCTCGTTTACCACTTATTTGTGTTTGGTGCAGGTGCGGGAGAACCTAGTGGAAAGTAGCGGGCAAAAGCCCAAAGCTGAGTCGGCCCTCGAAGGCTAAACTCTTTTACAACTCTCTTTTTGTCGGCTTGTGTGTCGATGTATGTATTAGCACAGTTTTGTTTTGATACATTGGATGTGATGTAAGGCCATAAAAATGTAACTCTCTTTTGTATAACATTTCCTAGTGATGTGGACATTCATGGTTTGGTTTTTAAATCAAAGCTTCCGCTGGTGTTTTCTTTACTCCTGCGTAGTTATTCGCTTTCCGATTTTCATTTTTAATGCCTAGCTTGTGTGTCCAATATGACGTGGGGTTCCCCAATGGACATATTGTTATGTTGTTTGTACAGGCGGGGTGTTACAATTTGGTATCGAACTTTAGGATGTCGATATGTAGTCTTAATGATTCGAGGACGAATTCATTTAAGGGGTGGAGTGCACGTGTAGTGCATCATCCTAAACGACCAAAATTTGAGATGAATGTCCACTTTGGAATGAAAAGCATGCTTGTTTGCGGAACCTGAGCGTTCCTTGATTATTGTTTTGCGATGTTTTCGGTCACTAAATTGTATGTTTCATGATTATTAGTTACTTGGAGTGGAGTGGGGCAGTCCCAACCCCGTAACATGGGTGAAAGTAGTGCGTCTGCTGAAGTACCAGCAACCCCTCCTTCTGCTGAAACAATAAGATTGGTCGCAGAGGCGATCTTTGTCAAGCTTAATGCACAACCAGGAAGGCTTGTACATTCTCCTACTCCTTAGGTGGCCGCAGTGCCGATTGTGGCAGTTGAGCTTATTGCTGAGCCGCGAGCACGATGCCAACAATTGAAGCACTTTCTAAGCTTCAATCCTCCGTCTTTCTCGGGGACCAAATCCCCAACGGAAGCAGATGACTGGTTATCAAGGATAAAGAGAACCTTGACAGCAACAGACAATGAAGAAGCGAAGAAGGTCACCTTGGCTACCTTCCTATTGAATAGGGAGGCGAGGCTTTGGTGGGAAGAAGAGGAGGTGCACAAATTTGGTGGGCAAAAAATTACTGAGATCTCGATGGGAGACTTCTCGGAGTCGTTCCTTCAGAGATACATTCCCTCGGCTCAGTGCATCGCATTGCGGAACCAGTTCCTACGTCTAACTCAGGGAGATCGCTCGGTAGACGATTACCTGCATGAGTTCACTAGGCTTGGTCGCTATGCAGGATCCATGTTAGAGGATGAGGAAGCTAAAACCAACAAATTTTGAAGGGCTATGAGATGACTTACGCTACTACTGGCAGGTCCTATGACGTTTGGTTTCACGTCTTGGTGCAGACCTCTAGATCCTTGGAATTGGACATGAAGAGAGTCCAGCGCAAGAAGGGCTTAAATGCCAAAAAGTCAGAGTTCAAAGTGTCGACCTCTCACTCAAGGTCCGAGTTTAGGAGGCACAAGAAGAAATCCAGGTTTTCAGAGCCAACTCCCTCTACTGTTTCGGGAGCCACGACTGTGCAGGGTCCAATGATTTGCTACACTTGTGGTAAGGTGGGGCACATGGCCCGAGTATGTCGGAGCGGCCCTCCGAAGACGGAGAGTCGAGCGGTGGAGTACGCTCGTGTAGCGAGTGCAAATTACGCGAAGAAAGGGAAGACGACGAAGTCCTCCGCTTCCCAACAACCTCCAACCCAGCCGAGAGTCTACTCCCTTGGCCAGCAGGAGGTCATTCAGCAAACTGCCGTCGTCACAGGTATGAGTTATAAGTTAGCTTCTATAACTTAATATGATTTATACTCCTTATGTGATTACGTATTTTACGTGCTTGTAATTAGGCCTTGTCCTAACATTTAACTATCCGGCGAGAGCTCTCTTTGACACTGAAGCATCGCACTCCTTCCTGTCTAAGGACTTCGTGGTGCTTATCGGAGTGTGGTCTACCTTAGCAAAAGATAGATTGAAGGTAATGTTCCCAAATGGATTCAGGATGAGCACGGCTATGAGAAGTTGTGTGAAAGTGCGGATAGGAGATCGAGGCTTCGACTTGGAAGCGTCATTGCTACTGTTATCTGAATTCGATGTAATTTTTGGCATGGACTGGATCTCGAAGCAACGAGTACGCATAGATTGCAATCTAAAAGAGATCACACTGGGAAAGAACATCGAAGGCGAGACCACGTTTTCTGGTTTGCGAGGAGCGAGCAAGATGCTGATGTCTGCTCTCCAAGTGGTCAGTTCGAAAAGGCGCAGAGTTGTTCTTCACTTTGTTGGATGCTTCAGAGCGCAAATTAATGAGTGTTTTTCGTGTAGTGATTTAGTCACCCTTCTAGCATTGCTTTCATATGTTATTTGCTCATTCTTATTAGATATTCATGACATATCATTGGAAATCTCCAAAGTAGTCCGGTGAGCGATTCCATGCTATAAGGGGTGTAGTTTAGACGTTTATTGCATGAGGGAGGTTTTCTCTCCCTCTCTTTATCATTTCCTGATCATGATTAGTTTTATATTGTCTCTACTTTTCTGTCATGATCATTTGGTTTGGGTCCGGGCAATCCACTATGAGTTTTAAGAAAAAACAACTGCTCGTGCGATTTGAAGTCGCATGGTCATGCGTTTGTTCGCGCACGGGCAGATGTTGTCTTTCAGCATAGCGCACGATCATATGTTATTTCTTCGCGCACGATCAATTGTTACTCGTGCACGATCATGCAACTGTAAGCGGATTTGTCCCGAGTTTTCTGGTCCTTAACAGTAAATGGTCGTGCGATATTTCGCACGATCGTGCGACTGTTATGTCTTTTTCTCTAGCGCGATCATCTTTCCCGCACAGGTTTGCAGGTCTTCATGCACGATCGTGCGACTGTTATGTTTTTTTTCTTAGAATTCGACGAAATTGTGTCCTATCCTTATTTCATGCAGCAGTTGCACTGACTCTTTTCTTTATTTCCCTTACCAGTTGTCAGGCACAGTAAACCAGTACTAAGTTGTCGGTCAGCAGCTTTACCCCCTTCCTCCTATAGCCTTTTCCATTTCATGTGCCCCCACCGGTACACCCATGTCCCAAACCCCCGGTTTAACCTCCCACCTACAGCCCCATCCCATCCTACGTCGAATAGATTTTATCTCCCATGAGCCCCGTGTTCACTGCTCATCACACGCCTTCTACATTGCTCTACCACATTTTCTCACCCTCATTTTTTCAAACCCAATTTCACCCTCTCCCTCCAGAGGCTGATCCGCCAATTCTTTTTCGACAGACCAACCATTATTCCACTAAACTTACACCCATCTATTTTCTTCCTTTTCCAGCACCTCTTCATTCGTTCTCCTCATGGCATACGCAGCCACCACTGCTCATGCACAACTTTTTCCTCGTCAAAATCCTTAAAGACCTCGACAAAAGAATAAAACTCAACCTTGGGAACAAGGTCGATTTTCAAGGGCGATATAGTGTTTCGCTCGCATCTTCGCTCAAGCGGACCCCCTCGTCAGAATTCATGGAGCGCGCATATGGAAGCCGCCGTGATAAACTCATATGATAAGTTATAATTAATTAGCAAATATTAATTAATGAGTATTAATTAATATTAATTTAGAGTATTATATTTGCCCTCCCTCATATATATTAGGGGGAGAGGCTTGAGGTTTAGGATCCGGGTGGATCATAAGTGTATGGGCTCTCTCTCTCTTCCTCCCTCTCTTCTCACCGCTCTTGAGACTCTCTTCTCTACCTCGCGTATGCATCTCTTATGAATGCAATGCAGTGTTTATCGTCTTGAGTCGCACAATCTCTCTCGCGCGCCCGTATCGCACCGAGTAGATAGCTCCTCAAGATTCTTGTTCATAACTGATGCATCCTTCATTGCATAAGTCACGCATTTTAATTTTTCAGCATTTATTTATTATCGTGTATTTCTTTCGCGCACCTGCTTTTATTTGAAATAGTTCGGCTCTTCGGGTTGACCGTCCGATGAGATCTTAAATAAAAAGGTCCGGTAATTCTGGTAGTTAAGACGTAACGGGCAAGCTTGAAATTATTTAAACACATAAATTTAAAATTTGAATTCAAGACAGAATATTTAAAAGTTTGGAGAAGAATAGGAAATATTAAGTTTGGAAACAATTTTGAAATCTACAAACACTCTTGAAAATAAAAATTGGAAATATTTATGTGAGAATTAATTATTGGGTTAAAGCTATTTGGAAAGAAAGAGAATCAATATTATTATATATGTGGTTCACGTGAAGAAGAGAGAAGAGACCGGACAAACCAGGAAACAAATCTAATTTTGTTCCATGTTGCCGGTACAACCAACCACGCCATCTCACCGCTAGTTTTCTCGCCCGACGTCGTCTGTTTCCGCACGCAACAACATCCGCCTCCGCCTTGCTCTAGCCTCCCGTCGGCAGCACACCATTCTCCCGCACGAGCGCCGGTCTCTGTCATCGAGGATCGCACCACGCCAACAGACCTCCAGCAATCCAGGCGGCCCATCTCCCGCGCTCATCGCCGGCGGCAACCCAGCCCCTCCTGGCGTTGTTCCTCCAGTCTTGTGCCTAGCCGATTGCTGTCGACTCCAACTAGCAAATCCAGCAACCGGCCGGTAGGCCCTTCTCTACGCCATTGCCGACGATTTTGGGGCGGACTGCTCTCGTGTGGTAACTTTCTCCCGTTCTTGTTCGCTTCACTTAGTTTAAATTTATGCAATCATTTAAATAATTAAGAGCTTGCCCCGAACGTTCTACCTATTTCAACTACCATTATTTTCATAAATTATTATTCTTGTTTTGCTTGTGGTCGCAAGGATCTCGCGACGATTCAAATTGTTAAACACTCAAGAGCATTTCTTTCAAATAACGATTAACAGCTGTCGGGAAGTTTGTTGTTAGAAGGTGATCTCGCACACTAAACTCGATTTTGGGGCACTCTCGGACCTCTTTAAGTTAAAAATCAACTCATGTTTTCAAAATCCTAGTTTGATTTTATAATAAATAAAATCTTTCGCTGGAAAAATAATTAATTTTAAAAAGCCTAATTTGAGTCTACATCAATAACACACTCCGTCAAGTTTTCCTTTTAGTGTAATGGTTCTACAAACATTAATAAACTATTATTTTTCATCACCGTTCATGCTCGATTAAATAAAACTCCTATCAAAAGCATACTACAGATAGCTATAATTGTTGAACACCATGTATATATTTCATTACATCTTATTTTCTTGTAGCTGCCAATAAAGGCGTAACTCACGTATTGTTTCCCTAATCTGAATCATGTTTTCCACTTGGTATCAGACAACAAACACACGTCACATCACCTTCCATCATCCTCCTCCGGGACGACTCATAAAAGCTTGATGAGGGTCCTAAAGGGCTTGTGAATGCTCGAAGAGCCTCTTGGAGTGTTTATAAACGCTTGCACCGCTCCCTCTCTACCTGGCGGCTGTCGGAACCGCCTTATGGGATCACCAAATGCTACCCTCCGGGAAGTAACACTCTAGTGTGGCTTAGAATTTGTTGGTGATCAAGTCCTCTAGCTAGATTCGGATCTTCTTCATTTGTGCTTTACTCTTTAACCTTCACAGGAGATTCTTCGAGTTCATCGTCAAGTATATATGTTCCTCAATTTGGTAACATCATCAAACTCATGATTACTCCTGATCCCTAAAGATTACTATAGTGGCATTGGACGGCACCAATTACCTTGAAAATGCAGAGCTTGCCCTTAATTATTCTTTGCTTGTTTATCATCAATTCATTAAATCTACTATTTACTTCATTGTCTTGCCTTGGGATGAATCTTTATATGATGTCGAATGTGTTCAAATATTAGGTCATGCATACAAGCAGTATGAAGCCCTAGATTTACTATCTCAACTTATGCTCGTCGAGTCGAACATATCACTTAATTTAATTTTGATCGCAAAAAATGAATTCCACATTAAATCCCAATTCCGTCCGACATCATAAGGTATACCTACAAGCATGTTTGAAATGTCCATAGGAGAACATTACAACCGACATTATCCTCAAATGTAGAAAGCAGACTAGTACAAAAGACTCATTATGTTGTATGTAATGTCATCTTGTCAACTCAAATTGCATGATAAGGATGAGACTCAGTCTTCAACGCCATATGTTATAAACCCTACATGGCTAGCACATTGGCACAACTCTCACTGTCAATGGCGAGCTTTTCGGCACCACCAACACCAAGAAATGAAGTGTACAAAATGAAAGTGTCTTCAATCCACATTTAGACATGGGGTGGACAATACGCATTTAACAATTCCATACTCGAGGATTCCATCTGCATCACTCTCCAAACCATCTTAAACAGTCACAGCACAACCACCGTCAAGTTGTGCTACCTAAGCAAGATCAGATTCATTGTCAGCATTAAGGAGTGATTCCTCATAGTCCATTATGTATCCTACATCCGGGTACCTAAACCCTAAACTTCAACGCCTACTTCATGTTTGCTCATTGAAAGAAGGAGAGAAGATTGTGGCGCACTGTCATGTGCTTTAGGCTAATCCAAAAGATCATAGGCTAACCATGAAGCTTCATTTATGGAGCCTACATATGTGATTCGTGTTTCTCAAAAAAACAAGAATAGGGGATACATCTTTGATTTTTGATAATTTAAATATAAATTAATATAATGACATACATAATATTCACGTCTTGTTCATTTAGTCAATCATTATATCTAATATATCATATATTAAATGAAAACAAGATTTATTTGTATCCCAAAATCATATTGTATTATATATGAGTTGTGAATAAAAGTATGTAATCAATTAATTCACACCACCTATCATCCAGCACTTTGTCTTTCACGTGTCTTTCTTCATATCATCATCATAATATACATAATTTTATAGTGTTTTCGAGAGTAGTAGAGCATATCTGGTAGTATCTGAGAGTAATCGGTACTTTTTTATCCAAAACTGGAAAAAAATTCTAAGAATTTCGGTACGGGTTTCAGGGAGTTAAAAGATTTTACCGGCTCCGATCTGTGCTTCCTATATTTCCTACACAAGGAAAAATTGGACTACTAAAAGATAATGCCATTATTTGTAATGAATTAATCATTACTCCTGACATAATATTCTGGCATTAAAAACAAAAAATTCTATGAAAACGATGAAAACTGAAACCATATCATATCACATGAATAGTACCACTATTTGTATTGGGGAAAATTAATCTTACCTGCATGCTAAGCAGTCTTTCAATGAAACTTTGACTACCTCGGGAGATGGAGATTTGCTAAGAGGCTTGAACATATATTCATTCTGCAGAAATACACACAAATAAGAATATGCAGAGAAGTAGCAAGTGCTGGGCAATTACAAACAATTAAACACTTGACAGTAATAGAGGCGGGACAAATAAATTGTAGCAAATTTATCGTTATAAGAGTAGTTGCCTTCCAGGCAGCAAGGATTCAAGTTAACAGACTCAAATAAAAAATCAGAAACAAAAGACTGTTCAAAAACAAGATTCAGGATAACTATGTCTGCCGGTTAGTGCATAGTTCACAAATCACATCCTTCAGTTTCATAGAACCATAAAATTCCTCATTGCTGTGGCCCAAGTTTGGTCAGTCTTTTCACAGAGAATCCAAACATTCTCAGATCATCAATCGTTAAGATGTACATCTATGATTCCTGAACCAGGATGCAGCTCAAAGCTTTCAGCAATAATCACCGAGCAGCTAAGTCTATTGATTCTAAGCCCAGTAGTGCAAAGCTAAGATACAGCTTAAACCCTTACCCAGAATTACTGAGCTTGTATTTCCTCTCAAGGTGACGATATCAGTTGATAAGAATAGTCCACCAATCTTATACATCTACATAGCAGATGCTGCGGAATGCCCAAGTTTGTTTCTAGCAAAAGTTGGTGTTGTCGGAATGGGCACTCTAAGCTATCCCTTGCCTACAAGTACTTTACATCCTCTCTTATCAACATAAGAACTCTTGGATAACAATATCAGAAATTCTAAAATTTAGAAGGAATAATTATTCAAAAAGCTATTGCATATTGGCCTTCATTCTTGAAAGAACCAAGCATCCCAAATCACATTTCACTTATTAGCACTGTGAAGAAATTTCAAAAACCAATCTCCAGCACAGCTAAATTAGATTAAAAAAATCCTTCAGTTCTTCCATTAAGCTGGCACATCCTTCAAAGAATTTGAGTTGGAGCACTCTTTTGAATAAGTCAAAGATATGGCTCATGCAGGCTGGGAGAGGCCATGTTCCCTCTATACCATCTCATCCTCGTGAGTTCATAATAACAGAAAGTTCTCACTGAAGCAGTGGTCATGAAAGGAATTGACGTGGGCAAGTGCTCACGACACCAAATATTACTTTTACTTGCATTTGTGACGGATTATGTCGCTTGATAAGTGTATATTGTTTTCGTTTGCATTTTATCTTTGATTGGGTGCATTATAGAGATATATTAGATTTGAGTAGCTAGTTCTAATTTAATTTATGCTAAACAGAGACATATTCCATTGATTTGATTGCATCGAGCCAAATTTGTTTTTCTAATCCTCATTGAGCCTTAGTCTTAATCTTGAGTCTGTGCTTGATTTATCATCACTATTCTTCATTTTAAGAACAAAAATAAAACAGAGCTAAAAAAGAACAAAAAACGGAATCTGTCTTTGTTCTTTCGCTTGAACTAGTAGGCTTTTCTTCCACCCCATTTCCTCTCCCCCTTTCTTTGACTTGAACTAGCAAGCATTTCTTCCACCCCATTTCATCTCCCCCTCCAAAATTATTCTCATAATTTCTTCCTCTTATTTCTCTCCAAGGTACACGATGTCACTTGTTTCTTCCTCCCTCGCCCTCTCTCGCCGACACAGGTCCATCTCCTTGCAAGTCGTCAGCATCTTTGCAGCGATTGCTTGAGGAGTCTCTGCCGCTCTCTAAATCCCCTATCACTTTACCTTCCCTTCACCAGTGAGATCTTTCCAAATCCGATGATTCGCCTCTACATAGTTTTGATTTATTTACCCAACGAGTTATTTGAAGGAATTTTACTTGTGTGTACATATTTTTGTTGCTTTCTAGTTGATTTTTTTATTCTGCATATTGTCATTGTGCGTATTGGTATTTGTAGATTGTTCATCTCTTGGATGTGATGTATTGCTACTACAGAGAAAAGAAAAATGTTTCTTAATTTTTGTCGATCACTCCAAATTTACTTATTAATTTAATGGCGTGCATGTTTTGATTTAAATCGCATTTAGAACTTCATTTTCATCGGATTCATAGCAACCGGATCACAACTACTAGCACATCAAGTAGTATCAGAGCGAGGTTTGTCTGCTATAGTCAAGTCTAGTTAGCATTATCTTAGGGTTTTAGAGTCAAAACACCTTATAAAAAAATTAAATATAGTAAACCACTTTGTTGTCGAGATTTTTATTTGACGTTTTGGACATACCACACGATATCACATTGCATTAGAGTGCTTACTAAGAATCGTCAAGCACATTTGTTGCATTTCCCCATCATTCTAACTTATCTCATAGCAAACCAAGGGAATCAAAGGCAAAACACAATCCCCACCGTGAAAGAAAAGTGGCAAGCACTATTTAATATGATCAAGAACTCTTTGAGTGACAACAAATCATAGTAGATGGTATTTGATAAATGCACACTATCGTCCACAAAATATCATAAATAAAATGTGAGATACAACTTATCGAGACATGCTCAATATCAACTCTTGATGGCAGGTTCCCTCTAAAAGCCTTCTCTCCAAAGAGAGCCTAGGCCTAACAATGATCCAAGATAATAAAATACTCACTACCGTCCCTCATATGGGGGTGGAGCATATAAATTATGATAATGCCCTTAGGCTACACATACAGAGGAAGAGATGTGTCCAGGAGGCCGTCTCCGTGTCTACACCCCCGGTCAAAAATCGAGATTGTCCTCAAGGTCGATGTTACGGTACCCAAGACTTGAATCGTGGGAATTGCCCGGGAGGAACCAGCCTGCTTGGGGCCCAGCTTAGTCCTGGGTACTACGACCGTAACAGTCGAGGTTTGTAGGGGTCATTTGCGAGTGTCAGAGGATTCCAGTCACTGAAGTTAGGATTGTCATTTTCAGCTTCGAGCAGCAAGCACAAGTTTTGAGAGGCAAATGTGGGTGGGGAAATAAGACTGCTGGCAGCGAAAGCAAAGACCCTTGCGTCGAACCTCGAGGTGTTGCAAGTTGGATAAGTGTTGGGGTGGTCGGGGAGCTGGTGGAGGCAGAATAAGCGGAGGCGGTGACGGGGCGAGCAACGGAGGCCCGTGTAGAGTCAGGTGATCCAAGCGAGGGAGAGATGGCGAAGATTTCAGCAGTGGTGGAAACTGATTGGGTGGTTGGAACGAGGAGGACGGATAGGTTTTGTGGAGTTCATCGTCGAGGCAATGTGCCTACTCGATGGCGTGGGAGAGCGTAGTCGGTTTATGGACCCGAAGGCGCGCCCGGAGGGGGGTGCAAACCCACAAGAAAGTACCCCAGGTAATAGTCTGGTGATAGGCCGAGTACGTGCGTGGCTACCTCGATGAACTCGGCGATGCAGGTGGCCACAGTGGGCTGGCGAATGGAGCTGAGGCGCTCGTAAGCATTACTAGTTTGGTGGGTGTCATAGTTGCGGAGGAGTTCCACCAGTGTTGACCACGAGAGGTCCAGGATCTGCTGGGGCGTCCAACGCAGCAGTAAAGCGCCAAGCCCACCATATAGATAGTTGCCAGGAAAACCTTTCGGTTGGTGGGGGGCTGAAGGTCGAAAACTGTTCAGCGTGGGTGATCCAACCGAGAGGGTAGGTGTCGTCAAACATAGGAATCACGATCTGATGGAGATGGGTCGGGTGGATATCAGGTGGATAAACCCCATGTAGTTGGGGACGGGACGATGGGTGATACGGTGGTGGTGCCGGAGGGGCCAGTGGGTGGTTGGTTGCGTGGCC
Organism: Dactylorhiza incarnata; assembly: GCA_033032865.1. Taxonomy (NCBI): domain Eukaryota; kingdom Viridiplantae; phylum Streptophyta; class Magnoliopsida; order Asparagales; family Orchidaceae; genus Dactylorhiza; species Dactylorhiza incarnata. The sequence goes on from JAWHQI010000162.1 coordinate 487,704, forward strand.
ACGAGCTTGCGAAGGAGGAGAGTGAGATCGTCAAGCCGAACTTCAGGCCAATCCAAACGAGTGGATTCGGTAGTGGTTGAAGAGGAAGGGTCCTCATCAGCGTGGAGAGCCATGAAGTGCGTCCAAGTCATGTAACGAAGGGGCGGAAGGTAGGGAAGGATCGAACAGGGCTGGTGGGCTACGAGGCACAGAAAATCCGTCGACTGCTGGAACAACAGTCGCTGGGCGGGAAGCTGCTAGGTTCAATGTTGGACACGGCAGAAGCAGAAGGCGGACAGGGAGCAGCACAGAAGGCACAACCAAACGGCTCAGGAGAAAGGAATCGACGGCTGGGTCGTCGTCCCAGGTTGAATAGCAGTTGGGTTGTCGTCCCGGTTGATTATCGGATGGAGTCGGGAACTGCTTGCGTCATTCGGCGCGAGAGAGCTTTGTGTAGTCGATCGACGGCGTGAAGTCGAGCAGTGTTGGCGGAAAATTGTTGGCAGACGATGGTGGAGTCGAGCAGGGGGTGTCGTGCAAGCAGTTGGCGAGCGGAAGACTAGCGGCTTCAATCGAGGTCAGTTGGAGGTCAGGCGGAAGTGGCAAATGTGCAGGAAATGATCGACCTCGCATAGTCGAGGTAGACAGAGGCGTTGACCGTCTAAGTGAAATCCGCAGAATCATCCATCGGCAATGATTTCGTCGGCAGAGGCGGAATCGTGAATGTCGTCATAAAGGGGAAAGGGATGGTTTGTTAAGGTTTCGAAAGAAACCTGAAATAAGCAGCAGGTCGGACCAGCAGATAGATGCACACTATTGTCCACAAAATATCATACATAAAATACGATATCAACTTATCGAGACATGCTTGATACCAACTCTTGAGGGCATGTTCCTTCTAAGAGCCTTCTCTCCAAAGAGAGACTAAGTTTAGCAATGATCCAAGATAATGAAATAGACTCACTATCACTCCCTTATATAAGGGAGTAGGACATACAAATTACGATAATGCCCTTAGGCTACAAATGCAGAGGAGGATGTGTGCTAAGGAGATTGTCTTCATATATGTATTAGGTATCAGAATGAGTTACGCATTACTGCTTTCACAGTTTCACTACGAGAAGCATATTTAGGAGTAATCAAGGTACACACACACAAAGAGAGAGAGGGAGTCTCTTACAATGAACATTCTTGATAGATGTAGGGATCAGATGATTAAAAAGGATGATCGAGACCTTGCTAATCATTTTTCTTCGTCTTTCAACAATGTCCACCCCAAGTATGGCGACACCAGAATTCTAGAGAAAATACGAGGATTGTAGGAAAAACATCAGACCATGGATCGTTGTCTGAGCATTAGCCAAACCATACTAAGAACTTGTCGTAGCTCTCGCGAGCTCACACAAGTTCTTGCTTTGCCAATGAAAAGAATATTTTGGCTTTCCATGGCTCTCATTGTCTACCCCGAGTATAACGACAATGAGATCTTAGAACACAATGAGGAAGTCAGTTAGTAGATCATCAAATCATTGACCAAGTCCACAGGAGAACTCGTTGAGCTCGCGCAGAGCTCTCACCAAGACTCTTGCATAGCTCTCATCAAAGCTCCAGGGATACTCGTTGACCTCTTTCTGAGTACTCGTTAAGCACGAAAAGGACTTAGCACAAGAGGAGTTGTCATCCACCAAAGTGAGGTCCTTCAAAGTACTCGACGGATGACACGGTTGCATTGGGAGTACTTGCATGATTCAAGATCAGACACCAGATGTCACGCCATCAAAATACGCCAACGGCGGTCATCTTTTGTTTTCGTGTATCCTTCCATATAACCTACCTGGCTTTTTTGTGTAGTCGGGTAAATAGTTGTTTGACCTACACCTTGGGCAGGGCATTAAGTAATATAAATAAAGGTAAACAACATAAGACAAGGCACACATGATCTTCTATAGATCTCAAATCTTTTTGTGGAAAATACTCACGGGCCCCCACCTCTCTCTCACATAGCTTTAGTTTGAGGGGGCATTCTTTTCGACTCCTGAGTCAACAGAAGGTCCTCTAAAAATATTGGAACTCATTTTTCTCATATATAAAAGTCGCACAATCCCATATTCGGCTATGCCAAATCTGCTCTCACTATGTCTGGATTTCACGAACTACATCCATGTTCCCAAACTTGCAATCAGATAAGGATTTGTACCTTTTGGGAGATGATCACTCTTCATCAGAACTGGAATAAATTTGAGGAAGATCTTGATATTCTGCTAGAGCATCCAAAGTGGTTTCTTCAGTTGGTGGTATGGATGTTGGAACAATTGTTTCATCAACCCCATCAACAAGAGGAATAGGAGAAGAAGTCTGATCCCAACACCAAGATATCCTTTCATGAAAAACAAGGTCCCGAGAAATGAGCAGCTGTTCAGTATCAGGGTTGTATACACGATATGCTTTTGAGTGCTGGCTATATCCGAAGAAAACCCCTTTCTCTGCTTTCATATCTAGCTTTTTTCTGCTTTCTTTAGGAATATGTCGAAAGACAAGGCACCCAAATGTTCTAAAGTGCTGAACATTGGGCTTTCTTCCATACCAGGCCTCATATGGGGTCATAGCATTAAGACTCCTAGTAGGAGATCTATTAAGAACATACACAGCAGTATGCACGGCCTCTGCCCAGAATTCTTGTGGGACATGATAAGATGCATCATAGCTCTGACCCTCTCGATGATTGTCCGATTTTTTCTTTCAACGACTCCATTCTGTTCTGGAGAACGAGGAGATGTGAGTTCTCTATGAATGCCCTGATCTTTGCAGAAAGTAGTGAACTCCTCTCCAATGAACTCTCCTCCACAATCAGTTCTTTTAAATTGAGACCACTTTCTTTTTCCACCAGTGCCTTGAATTCTTTGAATTTTACGAATGCTTCTGATTTTTGCTGTAAAAAATAAACCAAGGAATACCTGGAAAAGTCATCAATAAGACAGAAATAGTACTTCATACCAGACTTAGTAGGTGTTGAAGCAGGACCCCATAAATCAGCATGGACCAAATCAAGAGGCTGTTTGGCTCTCCAAATTGCAGACTTTGGAAAGGCCAATCTGTGGCTCTTGCCCATAATACAATCAACATAGGTTGAGTCATCATTTTTGAGTTCTGGTAAGCCCAAAACCATATTTTGAAGTTTCTGAAGATCCTTGTGGTTGAGATGGGCAAATCTGTGATGCCATAGGGAAGAAGCTGAGCCGCAGATTAAAGCCTGATGCTTAGGAGGTTCCATGAGCAAGGGAAACATTTTGTTAGTAGACATTTTAACAGATGCAATATGATCATTTGTTTGTTTGTGAAGAATATGATGGTGTTCTTCTTCAAATGTGATGGAGTAACCATGCTTCATGAGTTGTCCAATGCTGAGTAAATTCTGAGTAAGAGAGGGGACAAGATGAACTTCATCAATGTACTTGGTTTTACCATCTTTGGTCTGAACAGCCACAGTTCCTGTCCCTTCAATGGTTAAGGTTTTTCCATCCCCAAGAATAACCTGGGCTTTTATGCGTTCATCGAGTTTAACAAACATTTCTTTAAATGGGGTCATATGGTTTGAGCACCCACTATCTAAAAACCAAGTTTCCTGCAGGGCACCATGAGTGTTATACCCGGACATGAATAATTTTTCAGAAGCTTCATGAAATTTAACCTCTTCTTTCTCTTTCCCTACTTCTCTATTTTTTTGACCAACAGTCTTTCTCCATATGGGTAGGCCTTTTGCATCTTTTACATTTGTAAAAACAATCATAAGCAGTATGATTTCCTCTCTTACATAAAGTACAGAAAAGTTGTAAGTTATTTCTACCTTCTCCTTGTCTTCTTTTCCCTTTGTCCCACATGAGAGGTCCAGTCTCCTGACTTTGACCTTCAGATTGAGAGATTTTAGTTTTAGTTTGGAAAACTTGTTCAAGAGGTTCATGAGATCTCTTAAGTCTCTCCTCATGGGCCAAAAGTGACCCCATGAGTTCAGTAATAGAGAGAGTTTTTAGATCTTTTGTTTCTTCAATGGTTGTGACTATGGGATCAAATTTAGGTGGAAGGCAACGTAAGATTTTAGGTGCAATTTTTTTGTCTTTGAGTTTATCTCCCAGATTCCTAATCTGATTTACAATGCCCATTATCCTTGAGACAAAATCTCTGATGGATTCAGATTCGTTCATTGCAATAGCTTCCCAAAGTTTCCATTGATGCTGAAGTTTAATAGCTATTACCTTTTCTGAGCCTTGGAACTCATTGAACAGAATATCCCAAGCCTCTTTGGGAGTAGAAGCCCCCATTATTCTCGGGTAGATTTCTTTGCTTACCCCTTGATGTAGAAGAAGAAGAGCCTTTGCTTCAAGCTTGGCACCTTCAGCCAGTTTCTGACGTTTGTCTTCATCAGTGACTTCTTTGTCTTTGGATGAAGAAGACACTGCCTTCTCAGGCGCAGGCTTGATCATGTCCCAAAGCCCTTGAGATTGGAACAAAAGCCGCATGTGGGTACTCCAAAAGTCATAGTAATCCCCATGAAAAATGGGAACCCCACTTTGAGTAAATTGAAACATGTGGGAAGCATTAGAGGTGGCCATATGATGAGAAAGAAAGGGAGCACATGTACGATACAAATAAGAATCGAAGAACACTCTTCCTACTCTGATGGCATCCACATTTCACACACAACAAACGAAAACCTGCTTTGATACCACTTTTAAAGATGAATGGGAACACATATTGGAAGAAAAAGAACACGGGAGGAAATAGGGAAGAACAAAATAGCACTCATATTACTTCATAATTCATAGTACTTGGAAGATTACATTGCAATATATAGGAAACTAAGAAATAAAGTCATTGCAGGAAACAAGGCAGAAATAGCAGAACATGAACAGTCCATCAGATAGATCCTTCGACTTCTGCAATGTGCTTCAGGTTTGATTTAATGCATTTCTTGGTCTTCTTATCTGGTATGGTCTCTTCCTCTTCAGTATTAATGCTTCTTAAAGCTTGCCTTGGAAAGACTCCAGCATTACTCGTCTCAACACTTTACTCTTCAGTTCTTTTGCTTCTTCACACTTCACTTCTTCTTCACTTTTCAGTTCTTCTTCTTTGTTCTTCTTCTCCACTCTTCACTTTGCTGCCTAAATAGGATGGCTTACATTTGGAGATGTTGTCGTAATATGTTGTATTGTTGATTCCACTTATGTTGCCTTAATATATTGTATTGTTATTTGCTGCCAATCACTGAATATGATTTCTCGGAATTTCTCGTTGTATTGTTGCCTGAATATGCTGTATTGTTTCCTGAATATGCTGTATTGTTGCCTGAATATGGTGTATTGCTGCCTATCACTTATGTTGTAAGTCCCGCGGTACCCCACGTCTCCGTCTCAGACGCGCGTTCGCTAAGCACACGGTTTCTAAAATCCCGAGCCATGCGCGACCAAAAGTTTGACTCATCTTCCTTCCATCGTCTTCCCAGTTAGGGCCAACCTTCTCCTTGCGTCCTTCTCTAATCCAGCCAGAACAACTCCACTTTTATGTGAGTGAGTTCCTCTTCGATTTTCCCCAGCAGGTCATTTGAAGGTCAAAACCAGCAAGGTGGCAGGTGGAGGTACCAATTTCTTCTTCAGCTCTCAGCAAGGAGGCAGGTCAGAACTGGATTTAGGGTTTCCGCCATTGTTTCCGCCAATGTTTTCATGAGTATAACTGGAAATAGGGGATTAATGTCTGGAATAGTCACATTTAACGTTGGTCCTCTATTTTTGCTGAAACCCGCCTCCCGCCTCTAATTTTGACCAAACCCTTTCCTTGTTGCTTTCAGAGCTCCAGTTTTCAATCCACTCCCCAGACTTCTCTCTTTCTTTTTTAAAATCAACCATTCGCCCAATTGTACACACCAGCAATCTTAACATCTCAGCCAAGTTAATAGGTTATTGTGCTGAAGATGATGAAAGGGGAACTCAGAAGCTTCTTGTTTATGAGTGCATGCCCAATCGAAGTGTCGAGGATCATCTGTCATCTCGATCAATCAAACTTCTTCCATGGCCTATGAGATTAAGAATAGTTCTTTAAGGTTTATAAGAAATTTCTGCATATTAGATTATGTTAGTGCTAATACCCCACTGCAAAAGTATGACATTGACTCAAGTACAGAGGAGTATACACATGCTTTATATTTCATTGCTTGGTGATTTTCGTTCTTCATTTTCTCTAATGTAGAAGCACGTTGATGCATGCAATTGTTGAGATGCAGAGGCAAAATTCTTCTTTTGTTCTGATACCCTTTGAAATCACTATTTTGATGGAGTACAAACCAGTCAAGAGGGTGTTGAATTGGATTTAATAAAATATGTTAATTTAAACACAAAAGAAGATTTAAATAAATACAAAGGTGTATCGACCTGTCTTTTAAAAAAATATTTCAAACAACACTAAAAATCATTTCAAACAACACTAAAATGCAAATTCTCCAAACAATCTACAGTTTTCTCATCAGTGTTTTTCTGACAGCTCTATTCACCGGTTTCTCACAGCAGTTTTCTCATTAGCATCAACTGCCTCAAACAGAGTCTAAGCCTTGTACTGTACCTTTTCACACTATTCACAGTGATGTATAGGGTCCTTGCCTTGTTGCTTCCATCTCTGGTTATCATTGGTTTGTTACATTTATTGATTGATATTAACGCACTACTTGGGTTTATTTGATGCGTAGTAAAAGTGAAGTGTTCCCACTTTTTCAAAAATTTCAAAAAATGATTCTACTCAATTTTGTGCAACCATTAAAACTCTCCGCGGTATTAATGGTCGTGAATATATGAATTCCAAATTTGAAAGTTATTTGAGTGACCTTGGCATCGTTCATCAAACCACTTGTCTATTCTCCCGCACAAAATGGTGTTGTTGAGCGTAAAAACCGGCATCTTCTTGAAGTGACAAGATGTTTATTATTTATCGTGTCTCTTCTGAAATACTATTAGGGTGATTCCCTTCTTACCGATGCTTATCTCATTAATCGTATGTCTTCCTGTCATCTGGGCAATCGCACTCCTCTACATACATTTGGTAACCCGCCTACTACTATTTCCTATCGCAGGTCAGGATGTTTATGTTTTGTTCTTCATAACATAACTCGAACAAAACTTGATCCTCGTGCCCTTCGATGTGTGTTCATTGGTTACTCTCCTACAAAAAAGGGTACAAATACTATCATCCACCTAGCAAAAAATATTTATCTTTATGGATGTCACTTTTCATGAAACTACATCCTAGTAAGAGCCCACGGTTCAGGGGGAGTCTTCACACTTGGAAGTGAGTACTAATACTCTTCATTTACCTGTTCCTCCTCTATATAGCACCACTCAAGGGGAGATTGTGGATATTCCCAAAAATATTCCCAAAGATATTCTCAAAGAAAAGGAGTAGCAAGTGTACACTAGGAGAAGCAAAGAATCAAACACTCAGTCTCATTCCTTAATACCAGAGCCACTACCGAATTCGTATTCAACAACACTTGAGTTACCTATTGCTCTCTGAAAAGGTAGTTGTTCATCCACTCAACATCCATTATCTAACTTTTTTCATGTCTCTTTAACTTCTTACCACCGTGTATGTTACCGGTACATGGCAGGAGGCAGTTGGCCTACAAAATGGACAAAGGCAATGATGGAGGAAATGCATGCTCTAGAAAAGAACCATACACGGGACCTGGTCAATCTCCCTCCTCGCAAGAAGATAGTTGGTTGTCGATGGATTTTTACAGTAAAGCATAACTCTAAAGGTATTGTGGAGAGGTGCAAGGCACAGTTGGTGGCAAAAGGCTGCACTCAAACTCATGGTATTGACTACCAAGAGGCATTTGCTCCGGTGGCAAAAATGACTTGAATTTGGGTCTTGTTATCATATGTCGTATGTAAAGGGTGGGATCTTCAACAGTTGGATGTAAAGAATGTTTTCCTTCATGGTGAGTTGGAAGAGGAAGTTTATATGTCAATGTCACCTGGTCTTGTCCCTATCGGCTCAGAAGGGAAGGTGTGTAAATTAAAGAAAGCTCTTTATGGGTTAGAACAATCTCCGAGAGCTTGGTTTAGGAGACTTCACAAAATCAAGACCTCGTTAGGCTATACCCAAAGTAATGTCGATCGCACTCTATTTATTAGACGAAGAGAGATAAAGGTGACTCTCCTGATTGTGTATGTTGATGATATGATTATTACAAGTGATGACATTGATGAGATCAATGTTCTGAAACTAAAACTTGCTAGTGAATTTGAAGTGAAAGATTTGGGCAAATTGAGATATTTTCTAGGGTTTAGGTAGCAAGATCAAAATATGGGATTCACATTTCATAGCGAAAGTGTGTCATTGATTTATTAGAACGGACAAGAATGAGATGTTACAAGCTTACTTATATCCTTATTGAAGTCAACTACAAACTTGGACGAGATGATGGGGGAGTTGGTGAAAGATATTTCGAGCTATCAGGAGCTGGTAGGAAAACTGATCTACCTATCTCATACTCATCCGCACATTTCATATGCAGTGGGAGTCAATACATGCATTCTCCTAAGGTCAGACATATTGGTGTCGTACACAGAATTCTGGGGTATTTGAAGACCTCACCTGGTAGGGGAATTCTATTCTCACCCAGTAATAACTTAAAAATTGAAGTACATACTAATGCAGACTGGGTTGGATCAATTGGTGATAGGAGATCTACCACAGGATAGTGTTACTTTGTTGGGGCTAATCTGGTCACTTGGAGAAGCAAGAAATAACATGTAGTGGCTTGCTCTAGTGTTGAAGCTAAGTTTGAAGTTATGGCTCATGGTATATGTGAGGGGATGTGACTTCGTTCTCTCTTAAATGATCTTGGTTTACTGGAAATTGAAGCTTTCAACCTGTATTGTGACAGCAAGGCTGCAATCAACATTGCTCATAACCATGTCCAGCATAACCGCACCAAGCACGTTAAAGTTGACTGACACTTCATTAAAGAAAATATTATGAAAGGGATTGTATGTACCCCTTTTCGTACACTCGGAGGGACAGATGACAGATTTCCTCACTAAGGCATTGAGCAAAAAAATATTTGTGACTATTATTAGCAAGTTGGGTATGAAGAACATTACATGCCCAACTTGAGGGGGAATGTTAGAAATAATTATTTATTTCTTATTTAATGGTTTAAGTTATTTGCTTGTAATACCCTCCAATATAAGCTATGTTATTAAGGCGCGGGCCTGAGGCGCCAAGCGCACCGGCCCTCGCCTCTGTAAGGCAGAGGCGGGCGAGGTGCCCAAGGCACGCCCAGGCGCGCGCCTTACCAGCTCTCAGACGCACCTGGACCTTTCAAGGTCTTTTCTGCAACCTGATTAATGAATTTTTTTGGGAGGTGTGCAAAAACATGATCACATACGCACCTAGGCGCACTTGGACATCCAATTCACCAATTTTCAGTGAATTGTGTGCCCAATTCACTGAAAAACAACGAAGTGGGTGCCCAACTCACTGAAAATCAGCGAATTGGATGCCCAACTCACTGAAAATCAGCGAATTGGGCATCCAACTCACTAAAAATCAGATAATTGGGCATCCAATTCATTGATTTTTAGTGAATTGTGCATCCAATTCGCTGATTTTCAGTGAATTGACACTCAATTCGCTGATTTTCAGTGAATTGGGCACCCAATTCACTGATTTTCCGTGAAATTGGGCATGAACGTAAGAGCACAAACTATAAATAAATCATTACAACCTTATAAATGTACATTTATTCATAAAAATATGATTTTGTTTTTTTTTTTCATTTTTGCTCCCACGTGCCTCAGGCGCGCGCCTGCACCTTGCGCCTAGGCTCCAGGACCCCTTTGTGCATCGGTGCGCCTTGTGCCTTTCAAAACATAGACTATAAGTAGAGGGTCTCTTATTATACCAAAATATGATATGATCGTGAAATTTCAACAACATCGTGTCAAGCACCGATGAACACATTGAATTATCCATGTAGCTAAGAACTCTCATAGCCCGGGGACGTCACAATTTTCATGGGAGTAATTAGTCTCATAAGTTTTGCATTTAGCAAACAAATTTTGATTAATTTACGACAACTAGATGAACACACTAATTTGTCGATCATGAATATATCTACTAGAATCATTCAAATCTCGCTAGAGCAGGACGAATGTCGCACATACCCATAAATTTATCAACATGAGAAATTATAACATTAAAAAGAAAATCATAAAAATGATTTACCTTAAATCACCCATTAGATGGAAGCTTCAGCCCTTTTCATAATTTTTTTAACTTATGTGGGCTCCTTCCTAAATTTAATTGAGAAGAGAGGTCAATTTGAAATTCTAAATGAAGTGTTGTTTAAGAGAAATTTATGATTAAGGAAGAATATATCATCTATAGCCTCAGAGCAACGCAAATGATCCGTGCAGAAAAGTCTGGAATTTGTTGAACATCAGTTTAATCATTGCTTATGAAAAAATGAAAAATAAAAGCCCGCTGCTAGATTAAGAAAATCGCACTATCTTCAATAGCATTGAACACATAGCTATATTACTTCTATTTTTGTACAGCTCATGTTTTTCAATTTTGACTGAGATTTTGGAAAGTTTTATTAGGGCCATAGTTCTTGTTTTAATTTTTTGGAAAGCAAATTTTCTGGAGCAGATTATAGCGAAATTGGGGGGAAATTTTGAACTAACCAATCTCAAGTCTTTTGTTGGCTCTTCAACTATTAAAAGCATCAAAATCAGGCAGAAAGTTGAAACAAATCAAATCCTACACTTATAAAGCAATGCCCTTCTTCATAATTCAGAGAAGATAATTATATTTTCTTAACGAAACATCTGAAATAACTCAAAGGGTAAAGATTTGAGCAATTTTAATTATGTACCTCAGCTCTCTCGGTTTTCGGCTCGAGCCTTTTGAGTGAGACTACGCAATTCTGTGACGGGGCAATGAAATCATTGAGGTCAGAAGATCGCAGCGCCGGAGAGAACTTGTACGACATATTTTACGTCTGCAATCTGCCACTGCCACATATCCAGAGAAGCAATTTGAAGAACATAAATTAAGACTCTATTTTTGCAGCTGCAGAGCTCACAAACATAGTAGTAGAAATTTGTAATGGGAAAATGAGTTGTGAGTAATAATAGTTAGAAAATGTGAGAACTCTTCGGATGAACAATGTTTTCAGAGCAGTGAGTAATGTGGAAAAAAAATTTGTGCAATCCACAAAAATTAGGGTAAAATTTGTTAGTTCAAACATTTGATTTACATGAAAAAGATAAGCACAACCATTGATCTTAAATCCTACAATCCACAGAACTCAAAATTAAAATGTAATGAAAAAAGCTCAGTCCAATGTTTTTGGAGATCATGGAGACATTTCAATTGTAAATTTTTGTTCGCTATTTCTGGAGATCACGAAGACATTTCAGTTGTACAATTTCATTTTGTGAAAGTAAAATTTGTGTAGAAACCTAGGGGAGAAGCTTTCTGGGTGGGCGTATCACCGGAGAAAGAAGATTCACCAAATAAAATTTATAATGGAGAACCATTGTGACGCAAGGTAGGCTGTGAAAGTAGACCGACTCTAATGCAAACCTCTGCGAGTGGTGCGGGAAACCCAATTTATATGATGCATGTAAGACTTAAATTTATCCGGTATTAAATTGAGAAATGAATTAGATAAGTCATAAGCTTAGCAACACAACACAATGTTCGCCACAATTTTCAACTGAGTAAGCAGAACAAGTTCTACTTTCACGAAGGGCTATCAACTAAACTTGCACAAATGAGTTTTATAGGAAAATAAGAAAATCAAACAATAGCACAAGCAATGAAGCAAATCACGACTTTCAAACAACTATGTGATGTTCATCCAAGGATTCAATAAAAAAATAAAAATACAATACTAGATACTCACAAGGAGATCCGGCAGCGGGAAGTGACAGGAAGGCGGTTGTCGGGAGCAGAAGTCAGCTTTGGCGGCAGGAAAGAGGGCACGGAGGTTCTGGTGGTACACTGGTAGTGGCGGCGGCCCTAGTGGAGAGCCGAGAGGAGCGGTGGCTTGCGGTTGGGAGCAAAGTGGAATCCAAGATGGGGTTATGGCTTGCGGCAGGAACTGGAAAGTGGGGGTACCAGCTTGGAGGAGGAGTCGGAGGTGAGGGTTTCGGCTTGTAGCAGGAGCGGGCGGCAGAGGCAGGCGGCTAGCGGCAGGAGCGGGCGAGGGGTTTGCGGTTTGAGCCGAGGAAGAGGAAGTGAGGGATGTGCGAGTAGCGAACTTGCGCAGTTACGCGATGGGGACGGCGGGCTTGCGACTAGGCTCGGCGAGATCGCTGGTTTGCATGAACCTGAGAAAACTGAAAGCTCTGTAGACGGTATTGTTCGCTCAACGAAGAAACTACAGGAATATAACCACTTGACAATTTGGGCAAACCGGGATTCGCTATTAGCAAGCCAAAAAAAAAATCGGGTTCAAGTTATTTTATAGTCATTTTTTTCAATCCTAAAAATCCTCTATTAGCAAACCATTCATAAAGTTCGGAACTTCCAAAAAGCCGCTCCACCCTCCTCATTCGTAAAAACCCCCCTTCCGCTCCATCTATCGTGCGATCTAGGTTTTCCTCGCCTCTTACTACGCCGCCTCTTCCTCGTGTCCGACGACCACCTTCAACGACGCCCCTTCGTCATCGTGTCCGACGACTACCTTCTTACGACGACGACGCCACTTCCTCGTGTCCGACGCCACTCCCGTCGATGATGATGCCTCTTCCTCGTGGCGACGACACATCTTCCTCAGGTATTTCCTTGTGCGATCTAGGTTTTCCGCAGGTATTAGGTTCAGGTTTGATCTGCTTATTGTTATTGTCATATCCAATGTGTACAACCATGTATTCGCCGAGTGGGCCCCCGAGGCCCAAGATAGTTTTAGGCCCAATATTTCCAAAGGGCGCGACCTCGGGAGGAGGAGGGGTGAGCATTTGGAGGGAGTCGAGTCTGAGGGGCGCATCCCAGGACTGTTCCCTTGTGGGGGCGAGCTGGGAGGGCCGGGAGGCCTCCGGCTCGCCCAAAGCCTTGTGAGGGCGAGCCGGGGAGGGCCGGGTGGCCTCCGGCTCGCCCAGACCCTTGTGGGGGCGAGCTGGGAGAGCCGGGATGCCTCCGGCTTACCCAGAGCCTTGTGAGGGCGAGCCGAGGAGGACCGGGAGGCCTCCGGCTCGCCCAGGACCCTTGTGGGGGCGAGCTGGGAGGGCTGGGAGGGTCGGGAGGCCTCCGGCTAGCCCAGAACCTTGTGGGGGCGAGCTGGGAGGGCCGGGAGGCCTCCGGCTCGCCCAAAGCCTTGTGAGGGCGAGCCGGGGAGGGCCGGGTGGCCTCCGGCTCGCCCAGACCCTTGTGGGGGCGAGCTGGGAGGGCCGGGAGGCCTCCGGCTTACCCAGAGCCTTGTGAGGGCGAGCCGGGGAGGACCGGGAGGCCTCCGGCTCGCCCACACCCTTGTGGGGGCGAGCTGGGAGGGCCGGGAGGCCTCCGGCTAGCCCAGAACCTTGTGGGGGCGAGCTGGGAGGGCCGGGAGGCCTCCGGCTCGCCCAGAACCTTGTGGGGGCGAGCTGGGAGGGCCGGGAGGCCTCCGTCTCGCCCAGAGCCTTGTGGGGGCGAGCTGGGAGGGTCGGGAGGCCTCCGGCTCGCCCAGACCCTTGTGGGGGCGAGCTGGGAGGGTCGGGAGGCCTCCGGCTCGCCCAGACCCTTGAGGGGGCGAGCTGGGAGGGCCGGGAGGCCTCCGGCTCGCCCAGCCCCTTGTGGGGGCGAGCTGGGAGGGCCGGGAGGCCTCCGGCTTACCCATAGCCTTGTGAGGGCGAGCGGGGAGGACCGGGAGGCCTCTGGCTTGCCCAGACCCTTGTGGGGGCGAGCTGGGAGGGCCGAGAGGCCTCCGGCTCGCCCAGAACCTTGTGGGGGCGAGCTGGGAGGGCCGGGAGGCCTCCGGCTCGCCCAGAACCTTGTGGGGGCGAGCTGGGAGGTCCAGGAGGCCTCCGGCTCGCCCAGAGCCTTGTGGGTTCGAGCTGGGAGGGCCGGGAGGCCTCCGGCTCGCCCAGACCCTTGTGGGGGCGAGCTGGGAGGGCCGGGAGGCCTCCGGCTCGCCCAGACCCTTGTGGGGGCGAGCTGGGAGGGCCGGGAGGCCTCCGGCTCGCCCAGACTCTTGTGGGGGCGAGCTGGGAGGGCCGGGAGGCCTCCGGCTCGCCCAGACCCTTGTGGGGGCGAGCTGGGAGGGCCGGGAGGCCTCCGGCTCGCCCATACCCTTGTGGGGGCGAGCTGGGAGGGCCGGGAGGCCTCCAGCTTGCCCAGAGCCTTGTGGGGGCGAGCCGAGAGGGCCGTGAGGCCTCCGGCTTGCCCGAAACCTTGTGGGGGCGAGCTGGGAGGGCCAGGAGGCCTCCGGCTCGCCCAGACCCTTGTGGGGGCGAGCTGGGAGGGCGGGAGGCCTCCGGCTCGCCCAGAACCTTGTGGGGGCGAGCTGGGAGGGCCGGGACGCCTCCGGCTCGTCCAGAGCCTTGTGGGGGCGAGCTGGGAGGGCCGGGATGCCTCCGGCTCGCCCAGAGCCTTGTGGGGGCGAGCTGGGAGGGCCGGGAGGCCTCCGGCTCGCCCAGAGCCTTGTGGGGGCGAGCTGGGAGGGCCGGGAGGCCTCCTGCTCGCCCAGACCCTTGTGGGGGCGAGCTGGGAGGGCCGGGAGGCCTCCGGCTCGCCCAGACCCTTGTGGGGGCGAGCTGGGGGGGCCGGGAGGCCTCCGGCTCGCCCAGACCCTTGTGGGGGCGAGATGGGAGGGTCGGGAGGCCTCCGGCTTGCCCAGACCCTTGTGGGGGCGAGCTGGGAGGGCCGGGAGGCCTCCGGCTCGCCCAGAGCCTAATGGGGGCGAGCTGGGAGGGCCGGGAGGCCTCCGGCTCGCCCAGAGCCTTGTGGGGGCGATCCGGGGAGGCCAGGAGGCCTCCAGCTCGCCCAGATTCTTGTGGGGGCGAGCCGAGGAGGCCGGGAGGCCTCCGGCTCGCCCAGCTCCAAGCCGGGTAGGCGGTCTGCGTTTAGCGCACAAGAGTAGCGGGATTTGGCTATCTGCAGCCCAGTTCAAGGGTATTTTGGTAATCTGGCAGACCAGTTTTCGGCTATTTGCAGCCCAACTTCAAAAATCCTATAAATAGGACCAAGGGGGCACCATTTGGGGGGATCTCATTCTAGGCTAGCTCTCTCCCTCTCTCTCTCTCCCTCCCCAAGTCTCTCTAGGGGGGTGAGGAGAGCCTCTAGTGGTGCCCAAGCTTAGTAGTGGCTTGGGAGGGGAAGTTCCTAAGGGGCTTCCGGGTATGTGGCGGGACCTCCCCATTAAGCCCTTGGTCCAGTCCCTAGTTCCAACACCTTCAACCTAGAGCTCTCCCTTGGGAGGAGTAAGGATTGGTCGCCCCTCGGCTAGCTGAGGGCCCCGAACTCCACAGAGACTTAGTCTTGTTCGCAAGTCTCGGTTTCAACACATGGTGCGGTGAGCGTGGAGTGTGACCGATTCAAGAAACTCTCAAGATGAGCTCCATGGCTGGAGGTAGAGCATTCGACCCAGGTCGCTCGCAACCCCAGTGGATGGAGCGACGTTGGAGATATTTGAAAATTTCAGGCAAGAGATCCTGCAGACCTTGCAGCTAACTTTCGCCACGATAGGCGAAGGCAGGAGAGAAAGTGGTCCGGAGGCCTCACCTCAAAAGGTGGGCGAGAGCATCCTCGACCAGGCATCCGGGAAAGAAGTGACGGAAGGGGGTGTGCGGGGAGGTCCTCGACCCTCACTCGCCGAGACCCAAGTGGGCGAGTGGGGAGGTCCTCGACCCCCACTCGCCGAGACCCAAGTGGGCGAGTGGGGAGGTCCTCGACCCCCACTCGCCGAGACCCAAGGGGGAGAGAGGGGAGGCGCCATGCCCCCACTCGCCCAGCCCCAAAGGGGGGCTAGCATAGGAGGTCCTTTTTGTGAGCTGATCCTCTCAGCCCCGATTCCGGAGGGGTTCAAGGGGGCGGAGATGTCTCACTACTTCGGCAAGGATGACCCCGTCTTGCACCTGCAGTGGTTTGAGGACATGGTCTCCATCATGCCAATGTCGGACGCCTTCAAGTGACGGCTCTTTGCCGTCACCCTCAAGGAGAAGGCCAGGGACGGGTTCCATCAGCTCCCTGCAGGATCCATCTACGCCTTCGAAGACTTGCGCCGAGCTTTTCTGCTACGCTTCTCGACGTCAAGAAAGAAGAAGAAAGATGCCGAGGCACTTTTCAAGATCAAACAAGAGCCAGGGGAGTCGCTGTCTCACTATCTGGAACGGTTCAGGGAGGAGGTTCTCCTCGTCCAAGAAGTGCCCGGGTAAACCCTCAAGCTCGCCTTCACGTTGGGGCTGCGGGAGGGCTTCTTCAAGATGGACCTTAAGAGAAGAGCTCCTTTGTCCTTTGAAGAGTTGATGGAAAGGGTGGCAGAAGAAGTCGAGAGTGAGGAGGCCAACCCGGAGTTCACAAGAAGGCTGGCTAAGCTGAGTGAGCCAGAGGCAAGGCAGCAGGGGGGAAGAGTAGGGGCTCCCAAGAGAAAGTTCGACCAAGAGGAAGGCAACTTCCAGGAAGAGGGGGTTGACCCCCCTAGGTGGGGGCAGAGGCCGAGGGCATCCCCTCCACCGCCTCAACAGGCCATGGCGATTGGCTGGGAAAAAAGGAGGAGAGTCAGAAAAGCAGGAAGAAGAGGAAGAGGGGGTAGGGTGGAGTTACCCTATTGTGACCTCCACGATGAGGAAGGTCACGCGACGATCAACTGCCCTGAGTTCTTGGAATTGAAGGAAGGGGTTTGGTGCGGCAACAACAACAACCAATTGGGAACGAGGGAGACCACCCTCGGCAGTAGGAGACCAAGTTTGTCTAAGTGCTCAGTTTCTTCTCTCCACCCTTAAGTTCATGTAGCGTGGTTGTTTACTTAGTTTTTTCTTGCATGTAATGTGATGATTAATGTAGTGAAAGTTTTCAAATACTTAGCCCCGTCGTTGGCCCGCTGACCAGGCTCCCATCAAGCTGGTAGGTCCGAGGATCGCTCGGTGGCAGGAAAGTCCCAAGTACTTAGTCCCGATGCTGGCCCGCTGACCAGGCTCCCATCAAGCTGGCAGGTCCGAGGATCGCTCGGTGGCAGGAAAGTCCCAAGTACTTAGTCCCGATGCTGGCCCACTGACCAGGCTCCCATCAAGCTGGCAGGTCCGAGGATCACTCGGTGGCAGGAAAGTCCCAAGTACTTAGTCCCGATACTGGCCCGCTGACCAGGCTCCCAACAAGCTGGCAGGTCCGAGGATCGCTCGGTGGCAGGAAAGTCTCAAAATACTTAGTCCTGATGCTGGCCCGCTGACCAGGCTCCCAACAAGCTGGCAGGTCCGAGGATCGCTCGGTGGCAGGAAAGTCCCAAGTACTTAGTCCCGATGCTGGCCCGCTGACCAGGCTCCCATCAAGCTGGCAGGTCCGAGGATCGCTCGGTGGCAGGAAAGTCTCAAAATACTTAGCCCCGACGCTGCCCCGCTGACCAGGCTCCCATCAAGCTGGCAGGTCCGAGGATCGCTCGGTGGCAGGAAAGTCCCAAGTACTTAGTCCCGATGCTGGCCCGCTGACCAGGCTCCCATCAAGCTGGCAGGTCCAAGGATCGCTCGGTGGCAGGAAAGTCCCAAGTACTTAGTCCCGATGCTGGCCCGCTGACCAGGCTCCCATCAAGCTGGCAGTTCTGAGGATCGCTCGGTGGCAGGAAAATCTCAAGGTACTTAGCCCCGACGCTGGCCCGCTGACCAGGCTCCCAGCAAGCTGGCAGGTCCGAGGATCGCTCGGTGGCAGGAAAATCTCAAGGTACTTAGCCCCGAGGCTGGCCCGCTGACCAGCTCCCATCAAGCTGGCAGGTCCGAGGATCGCTCGGTGGCAGGAAAGTCCCAAGTACTTAGTCCTGATGCTGGCCCGCTGACCAGGCTCCCATCAAGCTGGCAGGTCCGAGGATCGCTCGGTGGCAGGAAAGTCCCAAGTACTTAGTCCCGATGCTGGCCCGCTGACCAGGCTCCCATCAAGCTGGCAGGTCTGAGGATCGCTCGGTGGCAGGAAAATCCCAAGTACTTAGTCCCGATGCTGGCCCGCTGACCAGGCTCCCATCAAGCTGGCAGGTTCGAGAATCGCTCGGTGGCAGGAAAGTCCCAAGTACTTAGTCCCGATGCTGGCCCGCTGACCAGGCTCCCATCAAGCTGGCAGGTCCGAGAATCGCTCGGTGGCAGGAAAGTCCCAAGTACTTAGTCCCGATGCTGGCCCGCTGACCAGGTTTCCATCAAGCTGGGAGGTCCGAGGATCGCTCGGTGGCAGGAAAGTCCCAAGTACTTAGTCCCCATGCTGACCTGCTGACCAGGCTCCCACTTAGCTGGTTGGGTCAAGAACCGCCCAGTGGCCGAAAATTCTCTTAAGTATTTTCCCCCGAGGTGACTTCGCTAGCTGGGCTCTCACTAGCCGGCAGAGTTGGAAGACCTCTCGGGGAGGCTATGTATTTTCCCCCGAGGTGGTCTCGCTAGCCGGGCTCTCACTAGCCGACATGGTTGGAAGACCTCTCGGGGAGGCTATGTATTTTCCCCCGAGGTGGTCTCGCTAGACGGGCTCTCACTAGCCGGCAGGGTTGGAAGACCTCTCGGGGAGGCTATGTATTTTCCCCTGAGGTGGCTTCGCTAGCTGGGCTCTCACTAGCCGACAGGGTTGGAAGACCTCTCGGGGAGGCTATGCATTTTTCCCCCGAGGTGGTCTCGCTAGTCGGGCTCTCACTAGCCGGCAGGGTTGGAAGACCTCTCGGGGAGGCTATGTATTTTTCCCCCGAGGTGATCTCGCTTGTCGGGCTCTCCCTAGTCGGCAGGGTTGGAAGACCTCTCGGGGAGGCTATGTATTTCTCCCCCGAGGTGGTCTCGCTAGCCGGGCTCTCACTAGCAGGCAGGGTTGGAAGACCTCTTGGGGAGGCTATGTATTTTCCCCCGAGGTGGCTTCGCTAGCTGGGCTCTCACTAGCTGGCAGGGTTGGAAGACCTCTCGGGGAGGCTATGTATTTTTCCCCCGAGGTGGTCTCGCTAGCCGGGCTCTCACTAGCCGGTAGGGTTGGAAGACCTCTCAGGGAGGCTATGTATTTTTCCCCCGAGGTGGTCTCGCTTGTCGGGCTCTCCCTAGCCGGCAGGGTTGGAAGACCTCTCGGGGAGGCTATGTATTTCTCCCCCAAGGTGGTCCCGCTAGCCGGGCTATCACTGGCCGGCAGGGTTGGAGGACGTCTCGGGGAGGCGCTGTGGCTTTTCCAAGATATCACCAATAACCGGATTCCCAGCGACACTCGTCGAATATGCAGGGTTGGACATTTCTTTCCGAGCGTGAGTCACGCTCGAAAAGAGCGGGGATTGTGTACAACCCTGTATTCGCCGAGTGGGCCCCCGAGGCCCAAGATAGTTTTAGGCCCAATATTTCCAAAGGGCGCGACCTCGGGAGGAGGAGGGGTGAGCATTTGGAGGGAGTCGAGTCTGAGGGGCGCATCCCAGGACTGTTCCCTTGTGGGGGCGAGCTGGGAGGGTCGGGAGGCCTCCGGCTCGCCCAAAGCCTTGTGAGGGCGAGCCGGGGAGGGCAGGGTGGCCTTTGGCTCGCCCAGACCCTTGTGGGGGCGAGCTGGGAGGGCCGGGAGGCCTCCGGCTTACCCAGAGCCTTGTGAGGGCGAGCCGGGGAGGACCGGGAGGCCTCCGGCTCGCCCAGACCCTTGTGGGGGCGAGCTGGGAAGGTCGGGAGGCCTCCGGCTAGCCCAGAACCTTGTGGGGGCGAGCTGGGAGGGCCGGGAGGCCTCCGGCTCGCCCAGAACCTTGTGGGGGCGAGCTGGGAGGGCCGGGAGGCCTCCGTCTCGCCCAGAGCCTTGTGGGGGCGAGCTGGGAGGGCCGGGAGGCCTCCGGCTCGCCCAGACCCTTGTGGGGGCGAGCTGGGAGGGCCGGGAGGCCTCCGGCTCGCCCAGACCCTTGTGGGGGCGAGCTGGGAGGGCCGGGAGGCCTCCGGCTTACCCATAGCATTGTGAGGGCGAGCCGGGGAGGACCGGGAGGCCTCCGGCTCGCCCAGACCCTTGTGGGGGCGAGCTGGGAGGGCCGGGAGGCCTCCGGCTCGCCCAGAACCTTGTGGGGGCGAGCTGGGAAGGCCGGGAGGCCTCCGGCTCGCCCAGAACCTTGTGGGGGCGAGCTGGGAGGTCCAGGAGGCCTCCGGCTCGCCCAGAGCCTTGTGGGTTCGAGCTGGGAGGGCCGGGAGGCCTCCGGCTCGCCATGACCCTTGTGGGGGCGAGCTGGGAGGGCCGGGAGTCCTCCGGCTCGCCCAGACCCTTGTGGGGGTGAGCTGGGAGGGCCGGGAGGCCTCCGGCTCGCCCAGACCCTTGTGGGGGCGAGCTGGGAGGGCCGGGAGGCCTCCAGCTTGCCCAGAGCCTTGTGGGGGCGAGCCGGGAGGGCCGTGAGGCCTTCGGCTCGCCCGAAATCTTGTGGGGGCGAGCTGGGAGGGCCGGGAGGCCTCCGGCTCGCCCAGAACCTTGTGGGGGCGAGCTGGGAGGGCCGGGAGGCCTCCGGCTCGCCCAGACCCTTGTGGGGGCGAGCTGGGAGGGCCGGGAGGCCTCCGGCTCGCCCAGAACCTTGTGGGGGCGAGCTGGGAGGGCCGGGACGCCTCCGGCTCGTCCAGAGCCTTGTGGGGGCGAGCTGGGAGGGCCGGGACGCCTCCGGCTCGCCCAGAGCCTTTTGGGGGCGAGCTGGGAGGGACGGGAGGCCTCCAGCTCGCCCAGAGCCTTGTGGGGGCGAGCTGGGAGGGCCAGGAGGCCTCCGGCTCGCCCAGACCCTTGTGGGGGCGAGCTGGGGGGGCCGGGAGGCCCCCGGCTCGCCCAGACCCTTGTGGGGGCGAGATGGGAGGGCCGGGAGGCCTCCGGCTTGCCCAGACCCTTGTGGGGGCGAGCTGGGAGGGCCGGGAGGCCTCCGGATCGCCCAGAGCCTTATGGGGGCCAGCTGGGAGGGCCGGGAGGCCTCCGGCTCGCCCAGAGCCTTGTGGGGGCGATCCGGGGAGGCTAGGAGGCCTCCAGCTCGCCCAGATTCTTGTGGGGGCGAGCCGAGGAGGCCGGGAGGCCTCCGGCTCGCCCAGCTCCAAGCCGGGTAGGCGGTCTGCGTTTAGCGCACAAGAGTAGCGGGATTTGGCTATCTGCAGCCTAGTTCAAGGGTATTTTGGTAATCTGGCAGACCAGTTTTCGGCTATTTGCAGTCCAACTTCCAAAATCCTATAAATAGGACCAAAGGGGCACCATTTGGGGGGATCTCATTCTAGGCTAGCTCTCTCCCTCTCTCTCTCTCCCTCCCCAAGTCTCTCTAGGGGGGTGAGGAGAGCCTCTAGTGGTGCCCAAGCTTAGTAGTGGCTTGGGAGGGGAAGTTCCTAAGGGGCTTCCGGGTATGTGGCGGGACCTCCCCACTAAGCCCTTGGTCCAGTCCCTAGTTCCAACACCTTCAACCTAGAGCTCTCCCTTGGGAGGAGTAAGGATTGGTCGCCCCTCGGCTAGCTGAGGGCCCCGAACTCCACAGAGACTTAGTCTTGTTCGCAAGTCTCGGTTTCAACACAATGCATATTCATATTTTTGTTCTTTAGGAAATCTGCATAGTTCATTCAATTCCAGATTTCCTAATCTGGAATTCAATGAATACTGTAACCAAATTCCAGATTTCTCTGTTCTATGGTTTTTAGTTCATCCATTGAATGAATACTGTAACCATTGAATGAATCTGCATAGTTCATCCATTGAACGAATACTCTAACCCTAACTGAATTCCAAATCTGACAATTGAACGTTGAATGCATATCCAGATTTCTCTGTTCTAGCATTTACTTAGTCACATTTTTGTTCCAGATATTCATTCAAACTCTAAACTAATGCAGTATTCATTCAATTCCAGGTTTTTGTTCAAACCTGCATCATGGAGAATGAGGCGATATGCGCAAATTCTACTGTGTTAAGGTATATTGTTATTGTTTTCTAATTTTTGAAAATGGTGTAGCTTAGTTAGTCCCTAAGTAGGAATGGAGAAGGGTTTTGATGTTTGTATTATGAAAATTGTATTTTTTTTGGACAATGAAAAACAAGAATACTCTAAGAAATGTTTTTTTTTACACTTTTTTGGAATGGACAGGGGTTTTGATGTTGGCTATTTAAAAAAAAAATTGATGGTTTGCTAATAACAAAAATGTTTGATAATAGCCATTTTGAAAATATATGGTTTGCTAATAACCATGGTTTGCTAATAGTGTAACATGGTTTGCTAATAACAATGTCCAAAAATAAACATAATCAGAGGACACTAGATTTTACGTGGAAAACCCTCTCTAAAGCCATGAGGGAAAAAACACGGGGCGGGGTACACGAACAATCCACTATAAAATTATACGGATTACAACAAAACAATATAGGTTTGCCCAACCTAGATACCCTTGGATTCACAAGTTGAATCCTTCTTCCCAACTCACGGTAGAAAACATCTTCTCTCCAAACAAAGAGCAAGAACTCAAATCTCTCTCCAAACACCACAAGGGAACGAAGCCAAGACTAAGCAAAAACCTCTTACAGCGAAGACGAAGAATACCGACCTGAGAAACCTGTTTTTCGATCCTCTTCAAGAACACCTTCGACGACAATGGCCGACGAGAACTTCTTTCACACGTCGCTCTCTGTTGACGGCTGAAATTTGGGAGAAGTAACTTCTGTCAAAATGTCCCTGCCTATTTAGGGTAAGTAGGCGACCACATCTTGACCGTCCAAGACAGATCCAAGATGATCCAACGACTCCCGATCAAGATTTGACAGAACGGATTTCCGCCTGCTACAGTAACTGTCTCGACGAAATTCGTCGAGACAACTAGAAGAATTCATCGAGACAACTCGACTGTACAACCCCGAATTCGTCGAGTGGGTCCCCAGGTCCTAAAGGGTCAAGAGGCAAGATATATAGGTCAAGAAGGGCACTCGCCCCGGTCAGGGGAGGTAAGGAAGCCTCCGGGCGAGTGCAAGCCTCATCCGCAAGGCATTCACTCACTTTAAAGGGCGAGTGCGCGGAGGGCCAGGCGAGTGAGGGCGGAACCCCACTAGCCAAGTGAGTCAGGTATCAGACGAGTGGTGCCTTCACGGATCACTCGCCCAGTGGAAGCTAGTATGCGAGAGGTCTAGCGAGTGATGCAATCAAAGACCACTCGCTCAAAAGGCTTTAGGGGGGAAATGACCTAGATGCCCTTCGTGGGCTGCCAATAGCTCTTCAGAACAGCGGAGTTAGGGTGTTAGCATACCAATTTGGGGGTGGGATTAGTAAAACCAAATGGCGAATTTAGGCTATTTGCAGACCAGACTAGAAAATCTATATATAGACCCTTAAGGGCACCTTGGAGGAGATCCGATCTTCTGAGCTCTCTCCTCCAGGCTAGTTTTTGGTTGGCCGTTCGAGCCCTCCAAGGTGCCCGGCTGAGCATTGGTTTGGGAGGGGAAGCTCTCTAAGATCTTCCGTGTGTGTGTCGGGACCTCCTCGCTACAGCCTTGGGTCTGTTCTAGGTTTTCCACCAACTGTCAAGTGGGCTTGTGAGAGAGAAGTAGGTGCGGGCTACACCCCCTAGTGCGTACGAACTCAAGAGACCGGTTTCCGGTTTCAACATTTTTGCTACGGTGAGCGTGGACCGTAGCCTGTGCAAGAAAATCTCAAGCTGAGCTCCATGGCTGGAGATGGAGGAGATGGATCCGACTCAGGCCACTCGCAGCCTCCTGCGAGTGTGATGACAGTGGGAATGTTCGAAGATTTCAGGCGAGAGGTCCTGTAGACCTTGCAGGTAGCTTTCGCCATGAGAGGCAAATGCGAGATACCCACAGTTCTAGTGGTCCCGCCCCAGCAGATAGGAGAGAATGCTCCCGGCCAGCGGCCCAGGAAGGAGGTGGCGGCGGAAGCGAGTGCGCGAGATCTCCTCGGGCTGCACCTGTTCAGTAGCCTGACGAGTGCGGAGGTCTGCGAGCTGTCTCCGCACCAATCGCCGAGCAGGGGAGGGGAGTCCCTTTTGTGAGCTGATCCTCTCGGCCCGGGTTCCAGAGGGGTTCAGAGGGCCGGAGATGTCTTACTATACCGGCAAGGATGACCCAGTCCTGCACCTGCAGTGGTTCGAGGACATGGCCTCAATCCTACCAATGTCGGATGCCTTCCAGTGTCGGCTCTTTGCCACCACCCTGAAGGAGAAGGCGAGGGATTGGTTCCACCGGCTCCCCGTGGGTTTCATCTACGCATTCGAGGATCTGCGTCGGAGCTTCCGGCTGCGCTTCTCAACGTCAAAGAAGAGGAAGAAGGGCGCATAGGCGCTCTTCAAGATTAAGAAAGGGTTAGGGGAGTCGCTGGCTCATTATGTGGACAGGTTCTAGGAGGAGGTCCTACTAGTCCAGGAGGTATCAGGGTTCACCCTCCAGCTGGCCTTCATAGTGGGGCTGCGGGAGGGGTTCTTCAAAATGAACCTGAAGAGAAAGGCCCCTCTATCCTTCGAAGAATTGATGGAGAGGGCGGCAGAAGAGATTGAAGGGGAGGCCGTCAACCCAGAGTTTGCAAAAAGGTTGGCAAGGCTGAGCGAGCCAGAGGCGAGGCAGCAGGAAGGTAGAAGGAGAGATGAACCCAGAGGTCAGTGGTTTCAGGGGCAGCAGCGGGATTGGGGATATCAGGAGTCCAATTACTGGCTAGTTTGGAGACCCCAACAAGGACCAGTGCGAGGTCAAGAAAGAGGTTATCAGGGAGGGGGGACTTCCAGGGAAGAGGGCAGGGGAGGGTCAACCATCCGGGATGGAGGCAAGGTCCCAGTACCCCTCACCCCCCTCAGGAGCAAACCATGACAGTAGGCTGGGGAAAAGGAGGAAGAAGAAGAGGAAATGGAAGAGGGGGAGGAGGAGGCAGGGCGGCGTTGCCCTGTGGTCCTGAAGGTGGAGGCTGCGGGAAGGAAGCAGGATAGATAAGTTGGCGGAAGATAAAAGGTATGCGATAAGGTGATAAAGAGCTTACCTAGCACCGACACAATTTTCGTCAGGAGTAACTAGAGGGGCGGGCTCCTGGGCCGGTGGAGCACCTCCGAGAGCAGGTGGGGGGATGTCGGCATCCGCCGGGTTGATCCCGAGGTCGCCTCCCGCCACCTGCAGGTTCTGCGAGTGATTTAAATTGTTAAGATGTCGCGTCACCGTAGCTAGCTTTAAAGCGAGATGGATTATAATACCTCGACGGTATTGTCAAGAGGGATGTTGGAGAGGGGAGGAGTCCCTGGCGCAGGCTCCCTCATCGTCAGGTCTCGCCGGACCACCCTAGCCTTCTTTAGCTAGTAAGGCTTAGAAGGATCCCTCTTTGACAAGAGCCAGGGGCATACCGAGTGGACCTGGAGGTATTCTCCCCCTGAGCGGCGGCAAGGCGCTCCATCAGTCCTTGCGAGAGCGGTCTCGACGTCGGCCTCATGAATGACATTTTGAATGACGAAAGTTCAAATGTGAAAAAGAGAAACAGTAACAGGAGGACAGGTACTCTCAAGGCAGCGACCCAGGGTATATTTATAGCAGAAGGGAGGGGCCCACCAAAAAGATTCCTTCCAGGTCAGCAAAGCACTCGCCGAATGTTGTGGTTGGACTTTGCTTTCCGAGTGTAGGAATCACTCACAAAGAGCGGGGATTGTGTACAACCCCATATTCGTCGAGTGGATTCCCATGTCCTAAAGGGTCAAGAGGCAAGATATATAGGTCAAGAAGGGCACTCGCCCAGGTCAGGGGAGGTAAAGGAGCCTCCGGGCGAGTGTAAGCCTCATCCGCAAGGCATTCACTCGCTTTAAAGGGCGAGTGCGCGGAGGGCCAGACGACTGCGGGAGGAAACCCACTCGCCAAGCGAGCCAGGTATCAAACGAGTGGTGCCTTCACGAACCACTCGCCCAGTGGAAGCTAATATGCGAGAGGCCTGACGAGTGATGCCTTCACGGACCACTCACCCAAGAAGGCTTTGGGGGAGAAATAACCTAGATGCCCTTCGTGGGCTGCCAATAGCCCTTCATAACAGCGGAGTTAGGCTGTTAGCAGACCAATTTGGGGTGCGATTAGTAAAACCAAAAGACGAATTTAGGCTATTTGCAGACCAGACTAGAAAATCTATATATAGACCCTTAAGGGCACCTTGGAGGAGATCCGATCTTCTGAGCTCTCTCCTCCAGGCTAGTTCTTGGTTGGACGTTCGAGCCCTCCATGGTGCCCGATTGAGCATTGGTTTGGGAGGGGAAGGTCTCTAAGATCTTCCGGGTGTGTGGGGGACCTCCTCGCGACAGTCTTGGGTCTGTTTTAGGTTTTCCACCAACTGTCAAGTAGGCTTGTGAGAGAGAAGTAGGTGCGGGCTACACCCCCCAGTGGGTCCGAACTCAAGAGACCGGTTGCCAGTTTCAACATCGACGGAACAGGATAAAAGCAATTCGTCGAAACATCACAAATCAACTCGACGAATTCGTCGAGACCACTCAACGAATTCGTCGAGACCACTCGACGATGTCGTCGAGACCACTCGACGAGTGCGGTGAGTCCAATCGATGAACCCGTCGAGACCACTAGACGAACCCATCGAGATCACTCGACGAATTCGTCGAGACCACTCGACGAATCGTCGAGACCATTTGACGAAAAAAGTTGTCTTTTCAGCTGCAGCACAACACCAACTTCTGATAAGATTCTTCTCTTTAGGGGCTGGACCCCAACAGGAACATCGTGGATGGCGAGTAAAGTCGATGATAGAGTCAACTGGGAGCAACGTCGACGGCGAGTGATGTGGTCAATGGGTGGGTACTCCTCGTGGGGGCGTTGGTGTCAAACGTGGATGCCGACCAGTGGAACGTTGATAGGCCGGCGGTAGAGCTTAGGGGTGTCGACAGTAGACAGTTGAATCATCCCGTGAAAACCAGGGGCTGCAATTTTCTTCTCGTTGCTGGACCGCTGGTGGTGTGGTCCCGTGAAAATCGGTAAAAATTTTGATGTATAACAAGCGATTTTTGATTCCGGAAGAACCGGGATTAATGCTCAACGTTGAGATTTATCAAATTTAACATAAAAAATAAAAAAATATTTTACATAAAATTGTTTTACATATGGCACGATATTACAGGCTCCTGTATCCATCAATACCCGAACGCAAAAATTTCTAGTATAATGCACAGTTCTCATCGCCCGTACAAAATCTCAATAATTAGTGATCAAAACTTTCGTCAATAAAAGACAAATTTCTTGTAGTGAAAGAGATGACAAACTAGAAAGCCTGAATTCCTATGAAAGTGGAGAGATGTGGTTCTCCAAATCTCACTAGGACATGTTCTCAGCGGATTTCAGCAGAAAAAAGGGGAGGACTCTTCATCCTCTTCATCGACATGGGCTACTTCATCAAACTCCAAAACTCGCGAGGGCCAGCAATCGTCGCAGCCCTGTAGAACTCACACCTCATCCTCGACAACACTTCATTCCCCCTACACTAAGGTCTAGGTACGATTTGAATAGACAGTGGGCGGATGCCAGGAGTATTCACTACACCGCTGGAAAAGGATTCGATATGGCTAGACACTAGAGTAACCACTAAAGCAGAGCGTTGAACTCGCTCATGCTTATTGATGTGTGTGTTCTCGCAGGAAAACTTCAACGACTTTCTAGCTTCATCTCGTCCTTCCATCGCAACACGAATTTCACCAACCACCAGATCTAAAGGTCATGCGTTCATTATGTTGGGGATAAAAGTGCACAGACTCTACCCAGATACTCTATGAAAGATAGGGGATCGTCTGATGGAAAAACACTTTGTTTCACTAGTAGTTTAGCAAGAAGAGGAAAGTTAGGACCAGTGAAGTCGGGCTTCGTACAATGCGAACCTTTAGTCATGCGTGATTTTATTGATTGAAATTAGAGTTATACCAAATAACATTCACCAAGGGTTCCTGCGAGAGTATGAGAAAGATGCTCGCGAGCATAGTTCAAAAGAGACGAGTTCTCAGAGGTTTTTAGGCCCAACTCATGTGTCACATCATTGTATTGTTTGCACGTATTTATACAACTCGGACCCATCCAGGTTACAGAGAAAACAGGCAGATTATAGAAAAAATTTACAGAAAAAACAAGGTAGTCGTAATGGGATGTCGATGAGAGGAGATATGGAGCTCGCTAGTACTATGGAGTCCCTACGAGCTCCGATGAGCACCATCGGGAAGTCTGCGGGTATTTGCGAAGGTTTGGAATCATGATATGTTTTGAGGCTGTCAGGAAGGACACTTGACAAGTTCCCGCAAGAAACAAGTCAAATGCGCGCAAGCAAATGCACTTGTTTAGGCCAAATTCTATTGAGAAAATAGCGATCATAAAATTTTGGGTAAACAATGTTGAAGGCTCCGCTCAAGATAGTCCACTAAGGCTCATCAAATGTGGAATAGCCTTATATAGTATCTCCAGCGTAGAGCTCTTAAACCCTAGTGACACGAAACTCAATGGGTCGTTTCGAGTCGATCCTGATACGCGCGAACATATTAACTAAATATCCTAACAATCTCCTCCTATGTTCGCGGTAAATCCGACGTCGGAAAGGGGTTGGTGTGTGTAGTGTTCAACCAAATTCGACTCAATATACAACCGTGTCCACAACACCTGTCATAACATATTGGACTAAAGGAAACAGAAATATGTATGCACGCATAAGAATAAAACATAAACTCAGCAGCTTCACATCACAGACAAAAGTATAATCAGAGAATCAGGTACCAGTATACCTAGTGTCTCATGACCAACCGAAGAGCAAATAAAGTAGTCCAAATAGACAGATGAAAAGAAGAGAGCTAAAAATAGTGCTCTAAGCCAAAGAAAGAAACCAAACAAAACACTCTAGAAGTCATCGCTCAGCAGATCGTCCTGCTTTGGATCCCAATCTGCACTTGCTCCTTCATCAGCAGCAGCTCCTATAATTTCCAACAGAGAACTTCATTCAGAATGAATTCAACCTTGGAAAATGTACATCTATCTAGTTCTACTCATAAGAACGTAGTGTTGACGTCAGGAAAATCCCGACTTCAAGATTCGGACCAATACAGCCGGAGGCTATTCGCCCAGCAGTCCAACGAGATGACTTGGCTGGCAACGACGAAGAAGCTAGAAGAGCAACAAACAGGACCCCAGGTGCTGCGGCAGGGAGGTCCCACCACGTACCCGGAATCTCAAGGGAGTCTTCCCCTCCAAAACCAAAAATGGCCGAGCTTGGTACAAGGAAGGCAGGGACTTGGCGAGTATCTCGCCTGAGGGGGTCAACCTCGTCCAAAAGTGTCCTCTTTCTTGTACCCATGGGGGTCTATTTATAGACAAATCCTTGGGGGGGGGGGAGTTACCTGACCATACTCGTCCATACTCGTCTCTGCTCGCCAAGCTCGCCCCTTGCTCGCCAAGCTCGCCCCTTGCTCGCCAAGCTCGCCCCTTGCTCACCAAGCTCCCCTTGCTCGCCATACTTGCCTCTGCTCGCCCAAGCTCGACATACTCGCCCCTGAGCTCGCCCAGTGAGGTTTGCGAATATGCATCTCCTTAGGCCTTTCTGATCTCAACGAATTACGGGTGGTACAAAAACCCCACTTTTTTCGAGCTCGCTCGCGAGGTCGAAAAAACAATGTAGGACCCGTGGTTCGGAGAGACGGGCACTAGAGAGTAAAGGCGCGAGGTCCTTCCCAAGAGGGGATCTCAACTATAGGAGGAAAAGGAGTCGATACCTCGCCGAGCTTAACTGGAGGAAGAGAGAACGCCAACACTTCACGGGAGCCGAGCTCAACTGGAGGCGGGTACAAGGTCGACACCTTTTAGGAGCTGAGCTCAACTAGAGGTGGAGAGAAGGTCGACACCTCGCAGGAGTCGAGCTCAACTGGAGGCGGAGAGGACGCCGACACTTCACGGGAGCCGAACTCAATTGGAGGCGGAGAGAAGGTCGACACCTCGCAGGTGCCGAGCTCAACTGGAGGCGGAGAGAAGGTCGTACCTCGCAGGAGCCGAGCTCAACTAGAGGCGGAGAGAAGGACGACACCTTCTAGGAGATGAGCTCAACTAGAGGCGGATACAAAGTCGACACCTTCTAGGAGCCGAGCTCAACTGGAGGTGGAGAAAAGGTCGACACCTCGCAGGAGCTGAGCTCAACTGGAGGAGGATACAAGGTCGACACCTTCTAGGAGCCCAACTCAACTAGAGGTGGAGAGAAGGTCGACACCTTCTAGGAGCCGAGCTCAACTGGAGGTGGAAAGAAGGTCGACACCTTCTAGGAGCCTAGCTCAAATAGAGGTGGAGAGAATGTTGGAACAACCCTATTACTGATTTGGGCTAGGATCACTATATGTTGATTAGGATCTTTATTGACCCCTTTGTATAGTCTTAGGGTCAATGTTTTAGGCTGTTAGATTAGTCAGAGCTTAGGAAAATTCAAGTTCTCAGTGCTCGACGAATGGCTATCGGCGTTCGACGAATTGTCTGTCAGCGTTCGACGAATTGCATGCAGTGCTCGACGAATTCCAGGCAGTGCTCGACGAACTTCAGCCAGCGCTCGACAAATTCTTTTCTGAAGCTCAGAATAATATTTTCAGTTGGATATCAGTT
Source organism: Dactylorhiza incarnata (assembly GCA_033032865.1). NCBI lineage: Eukaryota > Viridiplantae > Streptophyta > Magnoliopsida > Asparagales > Orchidaceae > Dactylorhiza > Dactylorhiza incarnata. The sequence goes on from JAWHQI010000162.1 coordinate 518,409, forward strand.
CTCTGAACACAAATCGACAGGATAACGGATATATTTATTTCTCCCTGGACGTATTCAGTCAGCCATGTAAGGATATCTTTCTTATTTATTATATCCTTATATTCTTTCTGTTCCAAGAAAAAGAATAGCTGTTGACATTTAATGCCAAGGCATCTTTCTCGACAAAAGGAATTGAAAGGACCTGCCAAAACTGTTTGGTGGCTGTATAGTTCCAAGAAGGATTTAAGTCAGAAAATATATTCCTTAAAAGCAGAAGATTTGAATTTGAATATATACAAGTTATCAAAGAAGAAAATGATAATATTGAGACAGTCGATTTTCTTACAGAGAAGAGAAAAGAGAAAAAAAACTTCACCATCTCTCAGTCTCTCTGTTATCACAGAACAAGGAGAACAGAAGAAGTATTAGAGAAAGAAGAAGAAGAGAACATACTATTCTTTCCAGTTTTCTTCTTCATCAAGGCAACATCCTCATCATTCTGAGAACAAGATTCAATTTCTCAGATCTGCTGCAAGATAAAGTCTTTCAAAGAGCAACAACAATCTAAAGATTAATTTCTTCCAGATAATCTGCTACAAAGACTTCTGGTTGAGAAAGCTCTGTCCACAAAATGTCATCAACTCTCATCAGACAGGAGGAGCTTTCTGCTTCAACACCATCTTGTCTTCTCTCAGATCATTGACAGAGAAGAACACTCTAAACTTCTTTATCTCATCTTGTACAGGGTTAATTCTACCTCCAAAAGTTTACCTAGTGGTGGAAAGACACCTTATCAAAAAATCCTTGTGTGGTTTTAAGCACCTTATCAAAACCTTATTGGTGTGTGGACACCTTATCAAAAACCCCTTGGTGCCTGGGCACCTGATCAACCCTCCTAGTGGATTCCTACCAAGGGTGGTAGAAGAGTAGTCGTACCTAGATTTATTGGGGAACTACTATAGCTCCTTGTGTCTTCTGTGCTTGCTTATTCTTCTGTGCTTGTACTGTGTGTTTTTCTTTTTACTATTTCTGTCTTTATCTTTAACTCTCACTGATTACACATATACTTAAACAGTATTTTAAATTCCGCTATAAAACTAATTAAAAAGTTTTAATACTCTATTCACCCCCCTCCTCTAGAGTAATTTAAGATCTGACCTCCACTTTCAATTGGTATCAGTGGTAGGTTGATTCTTTACAGGCTAACGCCTGAATCACAAAGATCAACCAGATCTTAATTTTTCTAAGAGTTTCTTTCTCTCTACTTTTATCTTATTTAAAACTCATGGCACAAAACAAGGAATATTCCAGCACAAGACCTCCTTGTGCAATCTCAATAAGTTTGCACTATGGAAAACAAGGATTATGCTCTATATGAACTCCATTGATGAAGAGATTTTTAATGTTATTCTAACAGGTCCTCTAGCACCTACAACATCAACTAGCACTGGAGCAACAACAGACAATACTGCTGTTCCACCTCCTGAGTGGACTGAAGCTCAGAAGAAGCAGAGAAATGCAGATGCAAAGGCCATGAACATTCTGGCTCTAACTATGTCAGATGACATATTCCAGAATGTTGTTGAGTGCACCTCAGCAAGAGAAATTTGGGAATCTCTCAACAACATGGTGGCAGGCTCAGCAGAAGAAAGAAAAGATAGAAGATCCCATCTGATTTCTCAACATGAGAACTTCAAGAAGGGAGAATCAGAAAATATTGCTGATATGTACAATAGGCTCAGCCTCATAATAAATGAGCTGAAGTCTCTGGACAAAGTGATCTCACTCACAGAGATTAATGACAAAATTTTTATGTGCTTCCCCAGCACATGGGACTCCAGAATTTGGCCAATCAAGGAAGCCATAAGTCTCAATGAGATCACCACTGAAGCTTTGTTGGGCAAGCTCAAGTCTTATGAGCAGCTTATCAAAGCTAGGGAAGCTGAAGAATCCACTTCATCTCCAGCACCCAAGAAGGAAAGAAGCATAGCCTTCAAGGCTGCAGAAGAAGAGGGAAAAACTCCTGACAATGAGGAGTTTATGAGTTTAATAGCCAAAAGATTCTACAAAATGGCTAGAAAAGATTTCAGGAGAAAGTCATCCAGAAGCCATGACAAGCCAAGGTATGACAAAAATTACTCTAATGAAATTATATGTTTTGGTTGCAGAAAACCAGGACACATTGCTCCTGAATGTCCAGAAATTCAACACAAGAAGGACAAGAAGGAAAGAAGAAAAGAAAAGGAAGAAAAGAAGGGCTCCAACAAATCTTCCTCCCACTCTCACAAAAAGAAGGGAAGAGGATTTGTAGCAAAATCCTGGAGTGAGACAGAGTCTGAATCTGAATCTTCATCATGCTCATCTGATGAAGAGGAAACAAAAGAAGATGACCAATGCTTAATGACCATCTATGATTCAGACAGTGAGTCACAATCTGCATCATCATCCAGCTTCAGTGATGATGAAGAAGAAAGAAACTTCTGCATGATGGCAATCAATGCCTCAGCCAACAATTCTGACAAAGAGGAATCAGAATCAGAAGCAGAAGATGAAGTTGACCACGTACTATCTAACCTTGATTTTCATTCTGCTGAATTTAAGGATGATTTCAAAATTCTTTGCTCAGACTTAATAAAATCTGAGAAGGAAATAATCTCTCTCAGAATTAAGTTAGCAGAAATAAACAATATAAGTGAAGAGAATGCAAATCTTAAGAAAGATTTGGCTGCCTCCAGAGAACACATTACTCTTCTTGAGAATAAGTTATCTGAAGCCAAAAAGTTTGAAGAATCCCTCAATGGGAGAAGTATCAAACTGATGGACATCACAAGCACTGTCAATGCTAGACTCAACAATAGCAAACTGGGCTTGGGTGCCTCATCAAGTGAGCCATCTCTGATTAAGAGAAACATCCTCTCTACACCCATAAAATTCATCTCTGCTAAGAGCAAAGAGGCAGTAGAAGGGTAAAAATATTTCAAGCAAGTCTGTTAAGGATAAGAGAATTCGGAAGAATTCGTCGAACGGAGCTCGACAAAAAGATGTGAATCTATCGAACGGAGATCGACGAACTCTGAAAACATATTTTCAGTATAGTTATTATATGAACGGCGATCGACGAAAGCACATCCCTTCGTCGAACGGCGATCGACGAACTCAAACCAGTTCGTCGAACACAAAACATACTGAAAATTTAAAGAATTCCTTTTCTTCACATACTAAAATCCTTTCACTAAGTGGATAATACCTCCAAGGAGATATCATCCACAATGCTATAAGGATCAGCCTGAAATATCTTTTATCTCTGAATTTTGTGGTAACATAAAAAGACCCAAGGTAGTCTGGGTCAGAAACAACTAGTTTATGTTTTTGTCTTTGCAGGTACACATCTATCCAAGAATAAATCAAAAATGGTATTTAGATAGTGGCTGCTCAAAGCACATGACAGGAAACAAGACCAACCTGAACAACTACAAGGCAAAGCTTGGACCCAAGGTGATCTTTGGAGACTCCAACTGTGGACAAACCAAAGGCTATGGCCAAATTAAAGTTGGAGCAGTGATATTCAAGGAAGTAACCTATGTCAAGGGTCTGAAGCACAACCTCATCAGCATAAGTCAATTATGTGATGAAGGTTATCTGGTAACATTCAATAAATCAGAATGTATTATTAAGTCTTCTGATAATATTATTGTTTTATCAGGTATTAGGCAAGGCAATATATATTTAGTAAATTTTAACTCATCCAAATCAGAAATTTATTTATTTAATGAGCTAAGCAAACCTAGTAAATTATGACATAAAAGATTAGGACATGTAAACCTTAGGACCATTGCCAAACTATCTAAGGACAATCTTGTTAGAGGTCTACCATCAGGATCATATGAGAAAGAAGGTCTTTGTAGGGCATGTCAATTAGGTAAGCAAACCAAAAATAGCTTTAAATCATTATCTAAAAGTGATTCACCTAGAATCTTATACTTGCTACATATGGACCTTTTTGGACCTATAGCAATAAAGAGTTTAGGGGGGAAGTCTTACACTCTAGTTATTGTAGATGACTTCACAAGATTCACTTGGGTGTTCTTTCTGAGAGAAAAGTCAGATAACTTTAAAGTTCTTACAGATTTTCTTAAGAGCATACAGATTGAGTACTCTACTGTAGTTGCATTGATCAGAAGTGATCATGGCACTGAGTTTGAGTCTCTTCTCATGCAAGAATTCTGTGAGATGGAAGATATCATGCATTGCTTCTCAGCTCCTAGAACTCCTCAACAAAATGGGGTAGTTGAAAGGAAAAATAGAACCCTAATTGAATCAGCAAGAACATTGCTTGCAGATGCTAATTTGCCCCTCTCCTTTTGGGCAGAGGCTGTTAGCACAGCAAACTATGTTCTTAATAGAAGTTTGATACACAAACTTAAGGGTAAAACTCCCTATGAATTACTTAAAGGGAAGAAACATAAAGTTGATTATTTTAGAACTTTTGGATGTAGATGTTTTGTTCATAACAATGATAAGAAGTACCTTAGAAAATTTGAACCAAAATCTGAAGAAGAAATTTTCTTAGGCTATTCATTAGTTAGCAAAGCATATAGGATATTCAATAAATCCACTCTTAAAATTGAAGAATCTATGCATGTTTCTTTTGATGAAACTAACATGTTTTATAAGGAGAAGAATTCTTCTACTAAGAACACCTGCAGGTACCAGCTCTATGTGAAGAGCTTAAAGGGTTAAAGTTACAGACAGGAGATTCACTACATCCATCACCTCAAACTCTTGAAGACAGTGAAGAAGAAGATAATCCAGATCTTGTTGATAACCTAAATCAAGTAACAGCAGAACATCCTCCACAGGATGTAACAACTGAACAAATTCCCAATGTGGATACTGCTGCTGAACCAACTCCAACTGTTGACCACATCACAGTTAGAGATCATCCAATTTCATAAGTGATTGGTGATATTTCAGCAGGTGTTCAAACATGGCATCAATTACACCAAAATCAGATGCATACTTGTTTTCTATCACAAGTTGAACCTCAAACCATAAAAGATGCAGAACAAGATCCAAATTGGATTCTTGCAATGCAAGATGAACTCAACCAGTTTGAAAGAAATAAAGCATCGTGAAGGAATGGAACTAATGGTGAACCAAAGTTGGATTCTGAAGGGGGAATGGAAATCGTAAAAAAGAGTTCATAAACAGTTGAATCAATGTGGTCACTTGCATAGTATCTAAGTCTTAACGCTCGATTATATTTCATAAACACTAAACCATGAAAAAATTATTGAGTTCTTACATTATTTTTTTCTTTATTTTGAAAAAGAAAAGTTTACAATAGAAATTGCACTCAGACGCGCCTATTATGCTCCAAGGGTGCAAAAAAGACACACGAAAGCGCAGATCTCTGAGCCTAGAAAGCCTTGAGCCTTAGGCGTGCCTTTAACAACACAAAGGCCATCCAGTTATTGGCACCAAGTGGGTCTTCAGGAACAAGCTTGATGATCAAGGCAATATTGTGAGAAACAAAGCAAGATTGGTAGCTCAAGGATATTCACAGGAAGAAGGCATATATTATGATCAGACATTTGCCCCTGTTGCAAAGCTTGAAGCTATAAGGATTTTCTTGGCCTTTGCTGCATTCAAGAAGTTCAAGGTGTATCAAATGGATGTGAAGAGTGCTTTCCTCAATGGAGACATCAAAGAAGAAGTCTATGTGAAACAACCACCATGTTTCATCTCTCCAACTCATTCCTCCTATGTATTTAAGCTTAATAAAGCTCTTTATGGTCTCAAACAAGCTCCCAGAGCATGGTATGAGACTTTAGCTAATTTTCTGTTGGAAAACAAGTTCTTTAGAGGCATAGTAGATAAAACTCTATTTTTCAGGATACATAAAAATCAAACCTTACTAGTTCAAATATATGTAGATGACATTATCTTTGGCTCTACTGATTCAAATTTATGCAAAAAGTTTTCTAAACTAATGCAATCTAAATTTGAAATGAGCAGTATGTGTGAGTTATCATACTTCCTTGGTCTTCAAGTGAAGCAAACCCCATCAGGAATCTTCATTTCACAATCTAAGTATGCTAAGGAACTAGTGAAAAGATTTGGAATGTCTGATTCCTCCACCATGAAAACACCCATGGCCTCTAATGTTGTTGTTGATACTGATGAATCAGGGAAATCTGTTGATCAGAAAGTGTATAGGGCAATTGTTGGCTCTCTACTCTACTTAACAGCTAGTAGGCCAGATATAATATTTGCTATATGTATTTGTGCTAGGTTTCAAGTTAACCCTAAAGAATCTCATCTTATTTTACTAAAAAGGATTTTAAGATATATAAAGGGTTGCCCTAATCTAGGTCTCTGGTATCCAACAGCATCTGAATTTGAATTAACTGGATTCTCAGATTCAGATTATGCTGAATGCAGAGTAGACAGGAAAAGCACATCAGGAACTTGTCAGTTTCTTGATGATAGGCTTGTGTCTTGGTTTTGTAAGAAACAAACATCTGTGTCTACATCAACAGCTGAAGCTGAATACATAGCTGCTGGCAGTTGCTGCTCACAGATATTGTGGATACAAAATCAGCTCCTAGACTATGGTGTCAACTTAAATAATTCAATTATATTTTGTGACAACACTAGTGCAATATCTATAGCACAAAATCCAGTTCTCCATAGTAGGACTAAACACATAGAAATTACGCACCACTTCCTTAGGGATAATGTGGATAAAAACAAAATTTGCCTACAATTCCTTTCTACTAATTTGCAAAGAGCTGATATTTTCACCAAGCCATTGGATGAAAAGAAGCACATCTTCTTTATAAATCAACTGGGAATGATAGATGGAGACTCAATCTGTTAAAAATTAAATTTTCTATTTATCCCACAAATTCGTCGAACGGAGAACGACGAATTTGAATCATTTGTCGAACGGTGGTCGATGAAACCTCTTAACCGCAGAATCAGTTAAGGCAATCTCATTTGTCGAACGATGGTCGGCGAAAAAGATGTTTTCGTCAAACGCATTCAGGCAAAGATATAAAGCCTTTTCGACTTCCAAACTTATTAGGTTTTGTCGAACAGCGGTCTACGAATGCGTCTCCTTTCTCCGATCTCTCTATATAAGCTTTATTTTATCTTATTCTAAGTTTGCGCCTACAGAAATCATGTTTTCCCTACAGTTCCTCTCTGCACTTGATCTCTTTTCTTTGCAGGAACAATGGCGATATCTCAGGCAACTCTACTCTCAATAAAGTTCGATGCAGGTTTCGATATTGGCATGGACTCTTTTGCACAGTCTGACCAAATCTTCAAAGATATTCTTCAAATGCTGGAAGAACAACATCTAAGGAAGTTTCTAAGCACCATGCAAAAGATAGCTGTTGCAGAGATTAAAGAATGGGTTTATACTGCAAAACCAGTAGATGAAAGCTTGTTTGGAACAATCTCAGGTCATCAAGTCTCTCTCTCTCCCACCATTCTTTCTGAAATTTTTGGTTTTGAGAAGGGTGATGATGACTTAGAAATAAGCTCAAATGAATTTGATGAAGCTTTAGTCAAAATGGGTCATTTAACTGGAAACCCTAACCACCTTCTGAAAAAGAACTTGTCTCAGGACTACAAGTTCTTAGCAGACATTGTTGGAAAAGTCTTGCTGGTCAAGACTTCTGGGCATGACTATATCAACAGGCACCAATTTCTGTTGATGGTGGCCTTGATGGAGAAGAAGAAAATTAACTGGGGATCAATTCTCTTTGAATTAATTAAAAAGAAAAATTCTAAAGATAGTATCAGTTTTGGAAGAGTTATAGGTATTTTCCTGCAGGAAAGGCATCCGGAACTTCTGGTGTCACCCAAGGTGACTATAAATGCCAGCAAGAGGCTGACCTCAGCACTCTTTGCTAAGTGGGGTAGGATAATCCCCAAGAAGGATACAAGAGCTGATGCTTCTAGGAAAAGGAAGACTTCTGAGGACACCAGGACTGACTCAGTCACTCCCTCTATCCTTCCAGAAGTTCCTCCCTCAGTTCCTTCTCCTTCTCATATCCCATCTCCACCTGCTCAACAGTCTCCTGCACATTCTCATTCTCCACCTCCTCCTTCAACTAATATACCACCTATCAATGATATTCCACCTCTATCTACAGAACCACTACCTACCACACCTCCATCTCCAATACATAATGAATATCAATCACCCACTCATCCCCCTAGTCCAATCCATCCAGACATTCCCACACATACTACCAACATCAGCAATATCTCTCCAATTCCTCCAATCTCATCTCCATCCACTTCACAACCATCCTCTACTCATCCACCAGATTATCTATCTCTCAACATTACCTCTATTGCTGATCAGATTTTTGATCATATCCTTCCTAGAATAAGCCAACTCCTGGATGCAAAATTTGCTCCAGTTCTTCAGGCAATTTCTGCTCTATCTGCTAAGATAGCTTCTCTTCCTTCCTCTCTTGCTGTCCCTTCTTCTAGGGGCCTAGATTCAGGCTGTCCTGAAGCTAGGCAGGGGAGATGTCCTATGAGGAAGCTCCAGAAACAGAAGCTAATCCAGAAGATACAGAAGTTACAGTTTTTGAATTAGATAATTCTGATATAGTACAAAATAAAGAAGATTCAATTTCAGTTTTTGATATGGATATGGTTGATTCTTGTATAGTATCAGATACACAAGTTATAGAAGAAATAAATAGTATGTGCATTCATCCATCTTGTGACTATATAGTTTATTATCAAAATTTGATGTCAAATATACTTCAAGGGTATCACCAAAAGTGTACATAGAGGATTTATCAAAGGCTCTGATATGCCTTCCTCAGAAGACTCATTCTGATATCATAAAAAGTTACATCTCCTCTATTCCTTCAATCACTGATCAAGACATTCAGATGAAGGATCTTTCTGCAGAATATGAAGATGATCTTGCAGAATTCCTTGATGATATAGAAGATCACCCTACTCCATTAGATGAAACAACTTCAAAAATTGTTTCCTCACCTCCAATTCTTTTATGGAATGAAAAACCAATGCCAAGTTTTGATAAAATCTGGAAAGAGACAGATGCAGAGTTTGACAAAGCTGAAGAAGAAAGATTAAAAGCTCTTGAAGCAATCAAAAGAATTGATGATTTATATAATAAGCCAACTTCTTCTTCTGACTCTGAAGAAGATGATGATGATAACAGTGATTCTGATGACACATTATCAAGGAAAAGAAAGAAAAGAACAGCTAAGTCAAAGGCTGTTTCCAAGCCTCCAAATCCAAAGAATGACATTCCTCTTTATATTTTGTATGATGTTCCTCTTGATGAGAAAACTCCTCACTGGATGAAGCTCTCTAGAAATGAGAATAACAGGAGGAAGAAATTCAAGAAGACTGGCTACATCCCTGACAAGCCTGTCAAGCACAATCCTCCTCCTCCTCCTCCAGCAGCTGGTGCAGCAGGATCAACAGGTGTATCATCCTCTTCTCAGAAGCAAAGCCCTCAACAATCAGGGAGACCTGGTAGTTCTAGTGGTTCTCAAGCCTCTGGATCAGTCGGTGCTCCTCCTTCTAAGAAGACTGCAGTTGCTCCTAAAGAAAGTCCAGCCACTACTCCTTCTCAGATTTCTGCAGAATACAAACATCACATTTCTGATGGATCTCTTCACAGAGACAAAGCACCTTAAAAGGTCACTCAAGATAAAGATGATTCAGAAGATATTTATTATTCTCCAGATCCAGAAGAAGAGAGAATCTGTTAGATGGCAAGATTGAAAGAAACAATTGCAGCTGCACAAATTAACAAGGCAAAAGCAGAAGGCAGAGATTTCTCAAATATCTCAACTATGTCAGAATACAGAAGGAAAGAACTTGAAAAGTACAAACCATATAAAGCATTCAATGCTGGGGAATATATTGATATGCACCCAGAAGCATTTGTTCCTCATGTCAAAGAACATACAATCATTGGAGCTCAAGATCTGTTTATCAGCAAAAAGCAATCAGAAGATCCTAACAGGAAGATCATATTCAAGCCATCTTCTCAGGACAAAAAGTCTTAAATCATTGCTTGTTTATGACTGTAAAGTTTCTAAACTCAGAGCATCTTACTTTTATCTTATCTGATGATCTATTTAATTCTGTCAGATATATTTCATTTATCTTGCTCTGTTGTTTATACTCTCTGTTGTATTTATTCAATTACTTGTCAAATAGTATCCTAACTCAAATAGGGGGAGATTGTTGGAACAACCCTATTACTGATTTGGGCTAGGATCACTATATGTTGATTAGGGTCTTTATTGACCCCTTTGTATAGTCTTAGGGTCAATGTTTTAGGCTGTTAGATTAGTCAGAGCTTAGGAAAATTCAAGTTCTCAGCGCTCGACGAATGGCTAGTGGCGTTCGATGAATTGTCTGTCAGCGTTCGACGAATTGCATGCAGTGGTCGACGAATTCCAGGCAGTGCTCGACGAACTTCAGCCAGCGCTCGACAAATTCTTTTCTGAAGCTCAGAATAATATTTTCAGTTGGATATCAGTTCTCTGAACACAAATCGACAGGATAACGGATATATTTATTTCTCCCTGGACGTATTCAGTCAGCCATGTAAGGATATCTTTCTTATTTATTATATCCTTATATTCTTTCTGTTCCAAGAAAAAGAATAGTCGTTGACATTTAATGCCACGACATCTTTCTCGATAAAAGGAATTGAAAGGACCTGCCAAAACTGTTTGGTGGCTGTATAGTTCCAAGAAGGATTTAAGTCAGAAAAATATATTCCTTAAAAGCAAAAGATTTGAATTTGAATATATACAAGTTATCAGAGAAGAAAATGATAATATTGAGACAATCGATTTTCTTACAGAGAAGAGAAAAGAGAAAAAAAACTTCACCATCTCCCAGTCTCTCTGTTATCACAGAACAAGGAGAACAGAAGAAGTATTAGAGAAAGAAGAAGAAGAGAACATACTATTCTTTCCAGTTTTCTTCTTCATCAAGGCATCATCCTCATCATTTTGAGAACAAGATTCAATTTCTCAGATCTGCTGCAAGATAAAGTCTTTCAAAGAGCAACAACAATCTGAAGATTAATTTCTTCCAGATAATCCGCTACAAAGACTTCTGGTTGAGAAAGCTCTGTCCACAAACTGTCATCAACTCTCATCAGACAGGGGGAGCTTTCTGCTTCAACAACATCTTGTCTTCTCTCAGATCATTGACAGAGAAGAACACTCTAAACCTCTTTATCTCATCTTGTACAGGGTTAATTCTCCCTCCAAAAGTTTACCTAGTGGTGGCAAGACACCTTATCAAAAAAATCCTTGTGTGGTTTTAAGCACCTTATCAAAACCTTATTGGTGTGTGGACACCTTATCAAAAACCCCTTGGTGCATGGGCACCTGATCAACCCTCCTAGTGGATTCCTACCAAGGGTGGTAGAAGAGTAGACGTACCCAGATTTATTGGGGAACTACTATAGCTCCTTGTGTCTTCTGTGCTTGCTTATTCTTCTGTGCTTGTACTGTGTGTTTTTCTTTTTACTATTTCTGTCTTTATCTTTAACTCTCACTGATTACACATATACTTAAACAGCATTTTAAATTCCGCTATAAAACTAATTAAAAAGTTTTAATACTCTATTCACCCCCCCTCTAGAGTAATTTAAGATCTGACCTCCACTTTCAGAGAACGTCGACACCTCGCAGGAGACGAGCACAACTGGAGGCGGATACAAGGTCGACACCTTCTAGGAGCCGAGCTCAACTAGAGGTGGAAAGAAGGTCGACACCTCGCAGGAGCCGAGCTCAACTGGAGGCGGATACAAGGTCGACACCTTCTAGGATCCGTGCTCAACTAGAGGTGGAGAGAAGGTCGACACCTCGCAGGAGCCGAGCTCAACTGGAGGCGGATACAAGGTCGACACCTTCTAGGATCCCAGCTCAACTAGAGGTGGAGAGAAGGTCGACACCTCGCAGGAGCCGAGCTCAACTGGAGGCGGATATAAGGTCGACACCTTCTAGGAGCCGAGCTCAACTAGAGGTGGAGAGAAGGTCGACACCTCGCAGGAGCCGAGCTCAACTGGAGGCGGATACAAGGTCGACACCTTCTAGGAGCCGAGCTCAACTAGAGGTGGAGAGAAGATCTACACCTCGCAGGAGCCGAGCTCAACTGGAGGCGGATACAAGGTCGACACCTTCTAGGAGCCGAGCTCAACTAGAGGGGGATAAAAGGTCGACACCTTCTAGGAGCCGAGCTCAACTAGAGGCGGATACAAGGTCGACACCTTCTAGGAGCCGAGATCAACTAGAGGCGGATACAAGATCAACACCTTCTAGGAGACGAGCTCAACTAGAGGTGGATACAAGGTAGACACCTTCTATGAGCCGAGCTCAACTAGAGGTGGAGAGAAGGTCGACACCTTCTAAGAGCCGAGCTCAACTAGAGGAGGATACAAGGTCGACACCTTCTAGGAGCCGAGCTCAACTAGAGGCGGATACAAGGTCGACACCTTCTAGGAGCCGAGCTCTACTATAGGCGGATACAAGGTCGATACCTTCTAGGAGCCGAGCTCAACTAGAGGCAGAGAGAAGGTCGACACCTTCTAGGAGCCGAGCTCAACTAGAGGCGGATACAAGGTCGACACCTTCTAGGAGCCGAGCTCAAATAGAGGTGGATACAAGGTCAACACCTCGCAGGAGCCGAGCTCAACTGGAGGTAGATACAAGGTCGATACCTTCTAGGAGCCGAGCTCAACTAGAGGTGGAGAGAAGGTCGACACCTCGCAGGAGCCGAGCTCAACTAGAGGCGGATACAAGGTCGACACCTTCTAGGAGCCGAGCTCAACTAGAGGCAGATACAAGGTAGACACCTCGCAGGAGCCGAGCTCAACTGGAGGAGGATACACGGTCGACACCTTCTAGGAGCCGAGCTCAACTAGAGGTGGAGAGACCCGGAGGTGGCAAATGATACTCGGGGGGTCCTGCCATACGCGCACTCTTGAGGCTTCTACTCCACTGTCAGAATAATTGCGACCTTGGGAGGTACTTGGTGCAATTGACGATCATACCTTGCTCGCACATAGCTATGCGTACCTGTCTGCTTGCCCCTGCATACTCGCACCTGCATGTTCGCACATACATACTCGCACCTGCATATGAAGAAGTTTTTAGAGGCATGCACTCCCAAGACTTCATCTGGTACCCCTATGTTTGATGCTGATGAAGAAGTGACCAAAATAGGGAATGACAGTCGGGGAGGTCAAAGGGGGCACACCCTCCCGAGGCCCCCATCCTACTACTATTGTTGGTGCTGTTGAAGAGATTGACAAGTAGGGACTGACTGTCGGGGAGGTTCCAAAGGTACACACCATCCCGAGGTCTCCATCCTACTGCTATTGCTGGTGCTGTTGAAGAGATTGACAAGTTGGGACTGAATGTCGGTGAGGTTCCAAAGGAACACACCATCCCGAGGTCTCCATCCTACTTGGATGCTGAACGTCGGCTATGGATGACGTCAAGTAGGGACTGGCAGTCGGGGAGGTCCAAGGGGACACACCATCCCGAGGCCTCCATCCTACTTGGATGCTGAACGTCGGTGATGGATGACGTCAAGTAGGGACTGACAGTCGGGGAGGTCTGAGGGGACACACCATCCCGAGGCCTCCATCCTACTTGGATGCTGAAATGCCTTCATCCTCTGGTCGGTAGAACTGTTCATCCCCTTTTCAAGTTTGAATGTCGGCGTCCGGACTTCCCCTGATAACCTCTTCAATCGAATGAGAAGTGCAGTCAGCGGGAACCACAACTAATATGCAAGGGGGAGCTGATCTCGGCCATCATTGCAGAGGCTTGGACTTAAGGGAACGCACAACTGAGGCATTGTCCCATCACCCGTTCTGAGTTTTTACGAGGGTTAAGTCGGAGGCGTTTTCCAACTTGCGGTGTCGAATGCTATTGAGATTACCCTCAGGTAGGGAATGACAGTCGGGGAGGTCTAAGGGGACACACCGTCCCGAGGTCTCCATCCTACTTGGATGCTGAATGCCGACCCAACCTGTTTCCTGTTGCTCAACAATTAAACGGGGAGTTAAGCACACTAAAGCACATTAACTCACACGATTGGAGGAAATAATCGGAAACGAATCACTTTGTTACAGGCTTTTAGCCCTCGGGGGTACACGACACCTTTATTCAAGGGTCCCATGATCGGTTAAGTCGATCATCTCTTCGTTGAATTGGGAGGTCGACGTCCAGACTTCTTCCTCATAATCTCCCCAGTCGGATGAGAAATGCAGTCGGTGGGAACCGCGGCCAACGTGCAAGGGGGAGCTGATCTCAGCCGTCATTGCAGAGGCTTGGACTTAAGGGAGCGCACAACCGAGACACTATCTCATCATCCGCTCTGGGTTTTACGAGAATCAAGTCAGAGGCCCGTTTGCCAACCTGCCGTGGAGATCGACTTCACCTGATTTCTTCCTTTCTTTTGAAAATGCTTAGCTAAAAGAGACAAAAGGCTCACAATCTCCCATGTTTCAGGGAGGTGAGGGTTTTATAGATAACATAACCTGTTGAGTGGTCGCGAGATACCAACTTGAAGGCTATACGAGTAAGAACATAGCATCGCGGGATACCAACTGGAACACCTCATGAGTAAGACCCCTCATGGAACCTAGCCGACAGAAGGAGATCATCGGGAGTATAGCATCGCGGGACATCAACTGGAATACCTCATGAGTAAGCATTCTCATGGAACATAGCTGATGGAAGGAGATCATCGGGAGTATAGCATCGCGGGACATCAACTGGAATACCTCATGAGTAAGCATTCTCATGGAACATAGCCGATGGAAGGGGATCATCGCGAGTATAACATCGCGGGACATCAACTAGAATACCTCATAAGTAAGACCCCTCATGGAACCTAGCCGACGGAAGGAGATCATCGGGAGTATAGCATCGCGGGACATCAATTGGAATACCTCATGAGTAAGCATTCTCATGGAACATAGCCGATGGAAGTAGATCATCGCGAGTATAACATCGCGGGACATCAACTGGAATACCTCATGAGTAAGCATTCTCATGGAACATAGCCGACGGAAGGAGATCATCGGGAGTATAACATCGCGGGACATCAACTGGAATACCTCATGAGTAAGCATTCTCATGGAACATAGTCGACGGAAGGAGATCATCGGGAATAGGGAGCTTGCGAAATACCAAGTTTGAAGACATCACAAGTAAGCATTCTCATGGAACATAAGTCCTTGATGAAGATCATCGCGAGTAGAAGCTCGCGGAACACCAGCTTTGAAAACCATCGCGACTAGGAGCTCGCCGAGCATCAGCTTGGAGACCTCGCGAGTAGGTTGTTGAAGAAGACCATCGTGACATGGAGTCGTGGAACAGCTTATGTGCTTTCCCTTGGTGGCGAACTCGTCACGAATCATCTTGTTTGTTAGTCAGACAAAAGCACTCACGGGCTTTACCAAAGCACCCGTAAGTATGAACATGTATGGAAATCATTGTCATTGAAGAATAGGAAACTGAGGGGAGGAGGAGTGTCCCTTTTGACATAAGACCCCCTATGCAGAGGGTTCCTCCCTTGAACTAGGCACCAGATTCTCATCAGTTTGCGAGTATAGAACTCGCCTAAAGGCGAGTAGAGATCTTGCCTATGGGCGAGTATAGGTCCCGCCTATGGGCGAGTAAAGAAGAATGTTGCTCGCCTGCATGAAGTTGCCTGATCATTTGATGTTGCTAGCCTGCATGAAGTCACCTATATGCGAGTAACAAGGAGCTCGCCTATGGGCAAGAAAGGAAGGAGCTCGCCTATACCGAGTATTGAAGGAGCTCGCCTATGGCGTGTATCGAAGTCGCCTGCATAGACTCGCCTCTGGAATTCGACTATGAGCGAGCATGATCTCGCAGACTAAAGTCGCCATCTGGAACTCGCCTGAGGATGTCGCCATCTGAAACTCACCTGAGGATGTCACCGTCTGTAACTCACCTGCGGATGTCGCCATCTGAAACTCACCTGAGGATGTCGCCATATGGAACTCGCCTGAGGATGTCGCCATCTGAAACTCACCTGAGGATGTCGTCATCTGAAACTCTCCTGAGGATGTCGCCATCTGAAACTCACCTGAGGATGTCGTCATCTGAAACTCTCCTGAGGATGTCGCCATCTGAAACTCGCATATTGGCGAGTAAGGAAGGAGCTCACCTTACTTGCGAGAATTCACCATACTCGCGAGTTGCCAACAACTTCCTCGTGGTCGCCAATTTCTACCATCTCGCCTTTTCACCAAACTTTCTTCCTCTGGCTACGATCCACGCTCACCACACCAAAGTGTTGACGCCAGGAAAATCCTGACTTCAAGATTCGGATTAATGCAGCCGGAGGCTACTCGCCCAGCAGTCCAATGAGATGACTTGGCTGGCAATGATGAAGAAGCTAGAAGAGTAACAAACAGGACCCTAGGTGCTGTGGCAGGGAGGTCCCACCACGTACCAGGAAGCTCAAGGGAGTCTTCCCCTCCAAAACCAAAAATGGCCGAGCTTGGTACAAGGAAGGCAGGGACTTGGCGAGTATCTCGCCTGAGGGGGTCAACCTCTTCCAAAAGTGTCCTCTTTCTTGCACCCCTGGGGGTCTATTTATAGACAAATCCTGGGGGGGGGGGGGGGAGTTACCTGACCATACTCGCCCATACTCGCCTCTGCTCGCCAAGCTCGCCCCTTGATTGCCAAGCTCGCCCCTTGCTCGCCAAGCTCACCCCTTGCTCGCTATACTCACCTCTGCTCGCCCAAGCTCGCCCCTTGCTCGCCATACTCGACCCTTAGCATGCCCAATGAGGTCTGCGAATAAGCATCTCCTTAAGCCTTTCTGATCTCGACGAATTACGGGTGGTACACGTAGTACTTAATTAAGCTAAGATGACACTGATATAGAGTATTTTTGGTTCTACCTCAAAATCTGTTATCTGTTTCCAAACGAAATGATTTATATAATTTTGGACACCGCATCTATATCTGTGTTCCTATATGGAATGTCACAATTACTGTTTTTCTAAAGTTAATTAGAACTCATCAAATGTGGAATGAAACCAATCAACAGACGAATGTCCAAAATAAGTCAGATCGTGTTATCAAATGTGGAATAACACTCTCCTCCAAGTTAAGGAAGACAAATCCCAATAAAGTTGTTAACATCAAATATGGAATAAAGCAACTCACTAGATTCGTACTCAGCAACCAAGAATATCAGCGGAGCACAACATGCTTGTTTTGACAAAGGAAAGTGACGAAATCAATACATTTGGACTAAGGCAGAACTGAATCGCCTAACCTTAAACTAAGACTGACCTCAAATCGCCTTGAGTCCCATTTCCCCCACTGTTTTGATTGATCTGTCTTTGGGCATTCCTTTCGTCAATGGATCAACTAGATTATCCTTCGATCGCACATCGATCAAAGTGATAATGTCATGTTCTTTCAGATAACTCAAAAGAGTGTGTCTCGGTCGTACATGTCGTCTCTTAGTATTAAAGAGGACATTCTTAACAACTTGGACTGCTGCCTGATTATCAAAGTATATGCTCAAAGAATTGACTTGTAGTCTAGACAAGGGAAAGTATAAAATCAAATTACTGATCCAATCTACCTCTTCGCCAGCTGAAGCTAAGGAAAACAACTCGGCTTCCATAGACGCAGAGATATACAAGTCTGTCTTTTGGATTTCCAAGTAACGGCAGCTCCACCCAAGGTGAATATAAATCCACTGGTGGACTTGCTATTTTCAACTTCTGAACACCAGGATGCATCAAAGTATCCTTCCAAAGTAGGAGGGTAACCAGTGTATCACAGAGCGTGTTCTTTAATACCTTTTAGGTACCTCATCAGCCAGTCTAAGGAATCTCAATGCTCTTTGCCTGGAATACTGGTAAAATGGCTTAGCATGCCTACAGAGAAGGCAATGTCTGGTCTAACGCAACTTGTGGCGTACATGAGACTTCCAATGATCTTCGAGTACTTTACTTGATTAACGCTTGTCCCTTCATTCAGACTCAACTAGTCATTCAGTTCAATTTGTGTTTCAACAGGTCTACAGTCTTTATAACCCCAGGTAGAGAGAATCTGCTCTATGTAATGAGCATGACTTAGAGTGACACATCCCTTATCTCCTCTAACTTTCATACATATTAGGGTATCCACAGGACCAAAGTCCTTCATGTCAAACACTTTTGCGAGATCGGATTTAATATCCCTCACGATAGCAAGTTCTGACCCCAGAATCAACATGTCATCCATACATAGGCATATGTTGACTGTTTGGTTTGACATCGAGCGGTAATAGAGACACTTGTCTAAATGACTGGAAGGAAATCTAATGCTCTTTACACTTGATCAAACTTCATGTGCCACATCTTAGGCGCTTGTTTAAGCCCATAAATGGATTTGTCTAGCTTTCACACTTTATCCCTTAGATTTCTATGTACATAACCTTCAGGTTGTGCCATGTAGATCTCTTCATCAAGCTCTCCATTTAAGAAGGCTGTCTTTACATTCATTTGATGAACTATAAAGTTCTCGATAGAGGCTAAGGCTAGAAGAATCCTAATAATGGATAGGTGATATACATGTGAATAAACGTCAAAATAGTCAATTCCCCCTGTTGTTTATAACCCTTATCTACTAGAGGTGCTTTGTATCTGGCTATAGACCCATCACTGTGCAATTTCTTCTTTAATACCCACTTGCATCCTAGGACTTTAGCTCCTTTCGGTAGGTCCACTAGATGTCAAGTGTTGTTTTGTAGCAGCGGGTTCATCTTATCATCGATGACTTCTGCCCACATTAACGCATATCTAGATCTCATTGCTTCCTGATAGGAGAATGGATCATCCTCAAAGTGGTAGGTAACAAAATTCTCACCAAAATCCTTAGAGATTCTATCTCTTGTAGATACTCTAAGAGGAACAGGTTCCACCTCTAGAGGTTGGGTAGTAGTGCCAGAGAGGTCAGCTTCAAGTTCTACAGTAAATTCTAAAATCATGTCAGTAGACCAAGATACGGTTAAGCCATGATCTATGATAAATTTATGTTCAAAGAAAATAACATATCTAGACTTTATAACTGTATTAGTGGATAGGTCTAAAAACTGGTCAGCTGCACTGTCTTCTGCACTTTCTAGTAGACACAAGCCATCATTCTAGGTCCCACCTTAGGTCTCTTAAGGTCTTGTATTTGCACATAAGCAATACAACATAAGTCTTAAGCTTGTCATATCTACAGGGATGACCGTGCCACAACTCATACAGAGTAGAACTGAACTTTGAGTGAGACACTCTATTCAGAATGTGATTCACAGTTAGGACTGCTTCCCCCCAAAGGTATTAGGCATGCCAGCTGCGAGGAGCATAAAATTTAACATCTCTTTCAAAGTTCTATTCTTATGCTCAGCCACACCATTCGACTGAGGTATTAAATGTCTCATCTTTCGTTTTCAATAGGTAAACATGACAATATCTAGAAAAATCATCGAGGAAGGTAATTAGATACTTCCTTCCCCCTCTAGTGACATGACTACGAAAATCACAGAGGTCAGAATGAATTAACTCCAGAAGTTGTGTGTTTCTAGAAACTGTCTTGTAAAGGTTTCTAGTGATTTTAGTTTGGGCACAAACCTCGCACCTATCAAATCGAATAGAAAGATCTAATGGGATGTTGTGACTCTTAGCTAGATCTCACATTTTCTTATAGTGAACGTGTCTAAGTATATTATGTAATAGCTTTGGATCTATCAGTGATGAACTCACTTGATTTATGCACTCATTTTCTAGGCTAAATTTATACATTCCATTGATATGGTAAGCGCAATCGAAGTAGTGAGAATTAACAATTAAAGTTATTATACCATTTATGGAAGTGAAGGACATCCCAACCTTATCAAGCAAACTCATATAAATCATTTTTTTGTTAAATTAAGAACTACTTTAACATGTTTTAAAATTAAAGTTTTACCTGAAGAGAGGACTAACTCTGATGTCCCATCATGAGTAGCATTTGTCTCTCCTCCGTTGCAGTTTTCAACTATATCACGGACTGCTCTGACCTCTAAAATAAGACCTCTGTCATTTGTGACGTGACAGGTAGCCCCGCTGTCCAACCACCACTCAGAAGACGCACCGCGGTGACTACTCTCAATCATAGCCACGAAGGACTTGGGATCCGAGTTGTCGACCACCATATTCGTCACATTTTGTGGGGCTTCCTCCTTTTTCTTCTTCGGACCCTTGCATTTAGCGGCCTAGTGACCCTACTTGCTGCAGTTGTGACACTTGCCCTTCTTCCTTTTGAGAGAAGGCTTTTTAACCGCCAACTGTGCAGGAGTATCACCCTTAAGTTTTAGGGGCTTATTAGAAGGCTTGCTAGGTTGAGAAACAAAGTTCACTGCCTGTGAGGGCTGAGCAACATGCTCCATGTTTTTCTCAACAATGTTTTAGTCCTCAATGTGGATGAACCTGTTGAGTTCATACACAGTGATCTTCTCCTTCAGTCTGTGCATTTCAGTCTTGAAGGTGAGCCATTCAGGAGGTAGCTTACTCAGAATCAGATAAACGAAGAGATTGTCGTCCATCTTGGACTGATCGTCCTCCAGCTTGTGACGCAAGTTCTCCAGCTCTATGATTTGAGAAGTGATTGACAAGTTCGCTTTGAGCCTGAAGTTGAAAAACTTCTCCCCAATGAGCGACTTTGACAGTACTTCCTCCTTCTGAAAATGTGCGTTAAGATGATCCCAAATCTCCTTTGTAGTCTTGTTGGCATGATAGGTCAGTGCGGGATGGGGATTAAGGGAATTCAGCAGGTAATCCCTGCAAAAATCCTCATCCTTGTTCCACTAGTATTCGTCCACGCCCTCGCCGGTAGAGGCGAAATCGCTCTGAACAACATAGAAAATATCGCGATCCTTCATTCCTAGTTGAACTTGAATTTTCCAACTGAGCAAGTCGGAGGCGTCGAAAGACTGCAGCTCAGCGACGTCGAACACACTTTTCTTCGTCATCGCACTTTAATTCTAAAAAGAAATAAAATTCTAGAACGAGGTCACTTGAGTCGTGCGGGGACGAGTCTGGCAGTTTAGATCCAATCCAGAAAAAATGAGCTTGTTCTGTGAAGACCCTATTTCCGGGCTTCCCAATTGATTCGAGGATCAACTTAGTTTCCAATAAAGATCGCGGTTCATAATCACACACAGATTCATAGTACAAAGATCATAACCACCACTTTTATTCATATATTTTATTTACAAAAGATTTTACAAATAATACTCGTTACAATAATCACAATAAAAATTGGTACACGTGACTCGATGACGTTCTTGAGCTTCTTCGATTCCAACAAAGATCTTTATCCATACCTTAGCTAAATCTTTAGCACGTTTCCGCTTTTCTTCTTCAGTGAGGGGAGGCCTTCGGGTTATACTGGGAGAAACTCCTGTTTCCTAAAAATATTATCCACAACGGGTTAGTCATAAAAATATGACTAAGTGAGAAAAGTATTTCGTGAAACAGTTATAATGCAAGCAAATGGATAGTAACAATATGCATACACTTCAATAAATCATAATTTTCGTATCCTTCCCTTTTAATGCAACTCTTAATCTACCCCTTAATTTTAGTTACATAAAATAGGAAATGCTTGGGTATGCAAACTTGAATTGGGCCCCACCCACTTAAGGTCAAACCCACTTAAGGGCGAAAAGTGTAGGCTCACCCCTACTGGTAAATCCACTTAAGGATTTGAAACCCTCACATTTCCTTATGCAGAGTTTTATTATTCTTGTCTTAGTATAAATGAAAACAAATATTTTTATATAAAATTCCATTCAGAAAAGTTGTATTGATTTTTTTTCCCTCGCCCCCATTTCAACTTACTAGCGAGATATCATTGAGTTAAACTCATATGCACATGCAGTTTTCTGTAAATAAAATAGAACAAGAATACGAAAATACTTGCATAAATATAATTTCAAGAAATAAAATACTCACAACATTCTTCTCTTTATCTGCTTCATTGCCACGCTTACCCTGCGATGCCATCCTCTGATTTCTAGGTCTTGGAAGCCACTGAAATAACATATACAATATTTGGGTTGCATCATTAGTTATGTGTAGCGTTTGAAGTTAAAAAGAGTTAACTAAAAAGGTGTTAAAAATCCAATAAAAATCTAATAAACTTCAAAAATACATAACGGAAACAAATCAAGCGATCATAAATCAGTCTAAAGCTCCGAAAACAGCTCACAAAGCCAGAATAACACTTAAATCAGTCTTAAAAGGACTGTCCAATTCCAAAACCAGCCTCAAAGGTGGTTGTCCACTAAAAACAATCCAAAAATCAGCCGTCAAAGGGTACTTAAATAGCTCAAAAAGAGCCCTTAGAATATGGTTAATATAGAGTAAAGATAACGTTAAAATAGAGAAAAATAATCTCAAACTAGTCACTAAGCAAAACCGACTAACATAAAGAGAACACTTAAATTCAACAATGCAACAAGTAATAGGAATATCATAGAGGAGGAGAAGAATGTCCTTACAGCGGGATAGGGAGTAAGAATCTTGCCGCGCAACTGATCCTTCTCGGATCGACGAAGAGTGGCGAGAATCTTCCTAGAACTCCAAAGAATGTAAGGAAGGAGTAGTAACAGCTCTAAACGTAGAGGTAAATAACACAGTAGTTCAAAACTAGAAGCAGGAGTGTGCTGGAAGCACAAGGACAGCATCAATAGCAACAGTTCAACAACAGTAAGCAACATAAAACAATGGCAGCAAGTAGCAGCGACAACAAGCAGTCACAGGACATCAAACAACAAGTAGCAGCGGCAGCCAACAGCTGTAACAGCGGCAACCAGCAGTAACAACGATAGGGAGCAGCAACAATAATGACAAGAAGCAGGAAATAGGAGGGGGAAGAGCAACAACTAAGAGGAAGAGCAACAACCTCTGATAGGCCCTAGCAAGCTCCACGTTCTGAAGCTCCAGCTGTATGCAGCGCCTCCCCGTCATATGGGCGAGCTCGGCAGAGCGCAACTGCGACCTCGCGCTCTCAAAAGCGAGGGTTCTCGCAGTCTCATCCTTATAAGACCCCGCGTCCTCGCGAGCATAAAGAGCGAACACGAGGTCGAAGGCGTGACCGCTGACGGTCTCCTTCTCCACCCAGGAGGGGAGGATGGAGGAGATATCCACCCTGTTGGTCTCCGGCTTCCAATTGACAAGGAGCTCGCCAGTCTCGTCCCGGCGCCTCTGGCCGAGGTCGAAGTTGTAATGGTTTACCGGGATGGGGAGGACGGAGGTTCTAGCCACCTCCTGGCAGGGCTCGTCGTCCTCACCCCCCGCAGAGAGGCCGGTGAGGTCGAACTCGTCAAAGGCGACCTCGCGGGGCTCCTTTCCCTTCGAGGAGGCGAGCGAGACCCCGCTCTTCTTGCTCTTCTTCGTTGGCGGAGATTTCGAAGGGGCATCGTGACTACCAGAAGCCCCTGATCTCTTGCGAGAAGAGGGCTCACCTGGAGTGACGGCGCCTCGGCAAGCTTCCGCCCCCATGGTCGCGAGAGCCATGGTAGCGTTGGTTTTTCGGTTGCTCGCGTAGGGGGGATGGAGGGGCAGATCCCGCTCACCTAGAAATAGACATTGAAATTTTGATAAGTACGTTATGCAGGGAGTAAAGTCATAGGTGTTAAGCGAGATCTTTACCTTCCCCGGCGAGAACCGGAGGCAGCGAATCGAGATTGCGGCGGAGATAAACGACCTCGAAGTTCTTCTTGCAGAAGAATTAATGGAGGAGGGCGTCGTGGCCGCCGAGGGCTGTAGGCCTGTAGGTGGTCTCGCTATGTTGAGCTGGCGAGAGGGGGATATTGCCGAAGTTCCCCTTGACGATGAGGAACTTCTGGGCCCAGAAGTGGCCCTTGTTGACGGTCTCGTCAACCTTAGGACCCGTTCCCATGAAGTAGGCCATCCCATCTTTATAGGC
Organism: Dactylorhiza incarnata; assembly: GCA_033032865.1. Taxonomy (NCBI): domain Eukaryota; kingdom Viridiplantae; phylum Streptophyta; class Magnoliopsida; order Asparagales; family Orchidaceae; genus Dactylorhiza; species Dactylorhiza incarnata. Next base: position 542,441 of record JAWHQI010000162.1, read on the forward strand.
GCGGAACGAGAACAGCTTCCGGAAGACCGGGAGGCTGAACTCGATGCGCTCCTCGCGAAGGTAGCAGGCGAAGGCGGTAACCACCGCCATGGCGTTGGGGGTAAGCTGTCCTGGAACAACGCCATAGTGCTTGAGCACCTGGCGAGCAACAAGAACAACATTAGTCCACATGATGAGCGAGACTCGAACTGCAGAAAATATGAAGCGAGCGAGAGCGATTATTACCTGACGAACTTCCGGCCACAGGGGAAGGCGTAGGCCAACCGCGAAATGGGCGGTAGGAATGGCCAACTCGTTGACCCGCGGGGCATTGATCACGTCATCCTCGCTAGGACGGCGTGCCTCGAACGGGGGGGGGGGGGAGGGTGACATAGTCGGCGACCGCACTGAAGTACTCCTCATCGGTCAGGTTGCAGTGGAAGAAGATACGCTTGGCGAAAGCTTTAGCGATCTTTCGCCGACCCTCCGACTCGTTAGCGTCGCCAACCATTTTAGTAACCTGCGAGAAAGGAAGAAAAGCGAGAACGGGAAGGAGCGAGTGCTCTGAAGCAAAGGAGGAAGAAGGTCGAGAGTAAATGCGGTGGTTGACTCAGTTATGGCCGCCTATTTATAGCCAAAGCAAAATGGCGGGAAGAAGTCCAAGCGCCGGCGAGCGCGGGTAGCAGCAAAAACATCACATCATGGCCGTGGGCGAGAGGGACCTGCGGGGTTAGTATAAACAACATTTTTGCGGGATGTATTTAGCAAAAACAGAAGGTCCTCGCGAGCGCAGTATAACATAAAAATAAAATGGATTTATTAGCACCGAGCGAGAAGCAATAAAAAGCTAATGATGCTTATTGTCAAAAGAAATAAAAGCCAGCATAGGTGGCGAATATGCGAGTCACGAGACGTAGCGAGATTGTTCAAAAACAGCGACACCTATTACAAATAATTCCACAACGACATAGCAGTTAGCGAGAATCATGGGGTAGCCATTTCCACCGGCCTCCACCCCGCGACCCAGACCTCGGTGGTACCCTAGAATTATAATAGTCCTCTGCCAAACGACCCTCCCGGTCCATGAGGTAGGCATAGTCCCTCATCTTCGCTATATGCACCTCCGGCGTCGTGGCATTCTCGTCCTGATCACGTTGTCTCGCTTGCCGAAGCCTCGCACATTCTTCCATCAGGACCACATGTCTGTCCTCGGCGGTTTCTTTGTCCCGTCTCGCCTGCATGTTGAGATCCATCAGCATCCGCCCATGTTTCCTCAGCAACTCCGCGGCTCATTGTTTCATCATTTCAGGATCTCGCGGATCCCCTAAAAAGTCCTCCACCTGGTTAGGTAGAGGGGACATCTCGTCGTCGCCCAATTCGGAATCAGTGGGAGGAATCTCATTAGTCTCTGCGAAATGTCGCGAAAAAGTTAGACGGCGCGCTTGAGTTCGCGCAGGGTTTCGGCGAGGTCAGAATGCCTACCAAGCGGAGGGCGAGAAGTCGAGGGACGGCCCTCGAACACGTTGCCGTAGTGAGGATAGAGAGATTTGCCCAGACCAGGAGGACATGCTTCGCTGTTGGTGGGAGGGACCTTTGGCGGCACGGAGCCGTCGGTCTCCTCGCACGTCAGGAGTCTGAATCCAGGCTTGTCTATAGTTTTTACGGGAGGAGGTGGAGACGGAGGTCGCGACGCCTGGTGGGCCGGAGACTCAAGAGGCGAGACTATAAGAAGTAATAAACTGAGGTCACATACATTCGACAAGAAGCGTTATGTCACGCGAGTTTATGGTCATACCGATGACGTTTTTCCCAGCGAGGTTCACATCTGCCTGCGAACTTTTGCGAGACCCCTCAGTGGGTCCTCCGGCGTTCTCGCTCGGCAAGACACCCTGCGAGTAGAGATGAATGACAAGCAAATTTATTGGCGTGAACTGGAGGGGTAGCTCGTACCTTCTCATGGTGGCGATCGTCCGGAGAGGAGTCCAGCAGCACAGAATCGTCTCCGGTGCGATGAGCCGCCTTCGCCTTCTTGACTTTCGGCGACTGGGCGGGGGGGGGGGGGGGGGGGGGGGGGGGGTTCATCCAGGCGGGGACCCTGGTCGAGGAGGGTAGCCCGCCGGCTCTCGTTGCCCTCAGGCGAGCCTTGGCTTCTTCGGAAAGAGGCATCTCCAGGCAGCTACAGTATCAGGCAAAGGGAAAGGAAGGGAAGTAGCAGCGCACGCCACTGGAGACTCAGGACGATATTTATAGCCCACAGGGTGGGTCCCACCAAAAATTCCCGACAGATCATCAAGGAGCGGGCGAATACCAGGGGTTGGATGATTCTTCACGAGCACAAATGTCCTCACGAAGAGCGGGGATTGTGTACAACCCCGATATTCGCCAGTCAAGGAGACGACCACAAGAGGCCGAGAACGGAGTTCGCTGAAGGGTGAGCGCGAGGGGTCGGCGAGACAAGTGCTCGCGGGTGCGTTCGTCGAACCCCCCCGGCCTCGTCGACTATACCCCTGCTCGACGGAATCAACAGAAGTCGGCAGTGTTCCATACTCATTAAAGCCATAAGAGATGGTCTCGCCGAAAAGCTCGCGAGACCGAACCTCGGCAGATACCGCCAGGAGGGGGCCCGCGAGGTCCTCGCAGGATGATCTCCTAGGAGGGGCACCGCGAGCAGGACTCGTTAGAGGGCCTGCAAGAGCACCTCACAGGAAGGTTCTCGCAGTTCCTTGCCCATAAGCCGACGGGGTTGAATTACCCTTTTACCCTTAGTGGTTTGCCTCTAGCCTCTCCAAACAGCGGAGTTTGGCTGTTAGCAGACCCATTTGGGGTGCGTATAGTAAGATCAAAAGGCGGAATCCTGCTATTTGTAGGCCAGATCAGAAAATCTATAAATAGGACCTTAAGGGCACCTTTGGAGAGGATTCCACTTCAGCTTCCCTCTCCTTAGGCTTTCTTTGGTTAGCATTTTCCGAGCTCTACAAGGTGCCCGAGTCTCAGCTTTGGCTTGGGAGGGGAAGCGCTCAACGATCTTCCGGGTTAGTGGAGGAACCTCCTCGCTGTGACTAAGGTCTTAGTTTTCTTCCTAGTCTTCGGTCTACCTTCTCCGAGGGATCAGTAAGGGCTAGCCGCCCCTCGTTTCGACGAGGGCCCCGAGCTCCACAGAGGCCGAGAAATTGGTTTCAACAATTTTATTTGGAGGTAAACCTTAGCATCAGCAGCAGATAGAGAGGGGGCTTGATAGGGAATGAGACCAGGGCTATTCTTTCTTTATCCACAGAAACAGCCTCTAAAAGAAAGAAGGTCTTTGTATATGGGATGCTGCCCTTGCTAAAGACAGATTCTATGGATCAGAACTCATACTTGTCTAGTAGTGGATGGGACGCTGCCCTTGCTTGACATAGGAGGAGGGTAGGAATTAGTGGGAGTAATTGGAAGGGCGAGGATCTTTAGCAAAGTCTGATGGGAGGTTCTTGCATTGCATGGTCTGCCCCGAGTGAGCAATGTCTCGATACCCTAATATGGTACTTAGGCGATAAAAACTTTCTAGAAATTTATGAACTTCATATGTGGCTGTTATTTTGATGATATATAGTTGTATAAATTTTAGTAAGGCCATAACTTATCAGAAAACCATACTTGGTGTTCAAAGTCATAGGTTCCCTGATTTTGAGGAAATTATAATAAATGCCAAATAAATTAGGAAAATTATGAATTTCTGGAGATAGTGTTAAGATGTCATAACACCCTCCCAATAATAATCTTGGGTCATTTGGACGATCATTAAGAGTCTTTCTCTTTTTGTCCATCTTGTAGTTTAAGTGGTCTGCGTATAATGAAAACACTGAATTAAGATAAACATGTAGGTCTTACATGGGAAGTTAAAGAATTTGTGCACCTAGACTGATTGGGTTTGGAAGGGGTCACCAAAAGAGGGTAGGAGTGAGATGCTTGGTTGACTAGGAGGCAAGAGTGTGCTTGGGATCGACGAGAGGTTGTCATTCCCTTGGAGTGGAGTAAAACACACTTAGTGAAAGTGCATAGTGTGCCTCTGAGAATCCTCTACAGGGGGTGAATAGAGATATAAATTTATTTCTATCCTAATTGTGAAAAAAATAAACTTAACTAAGGATTTATGCTCAACAAGATCACATGCAAAATAAATATGGTGCTGGAAATAAAGTGCAGAATAGAAAGAAATTGGGACACCACAGAAAATTAGCAACCAGAAGACACACAGAATTTTTATCGAGGTTTCCCAAAATGTGGGCACTCCCCTCTTCTACCACCTGGTAGGGATGCACCACTGTGCCTGAGTCTTTTGGTAAGGAGACTCTTAGAACCACTGATCTTTTGACAAGAAGATCATGAACCACCAGATCTTTTGATAAGGAGATCTTGAACCACCAGATCTTTTGATAAGGAGATCTTGAACCACTGAATCCTTTGAAGAGGGATTAATAAAACTCTTTTACAGAATGAGAAAGAATGAGAAGGAAGAAAGTTGTAGGAATTCTGTTCTCAGAATTCTTAAGAAGACTGTATGAAGAACAACCTATTAGATGTTCCACAGGATCTGCTCTTGATTAACCCCTGCTTTAGATAGTGATGAATTACAGGTGCTTTGTATGTCAGATCCTTTCTACTTCCGCTGATTGAGATCTGGCTGCTAAGAGATTGTGATGAAGAGCAGCTTTCAGATCCTCCGTTCTATTAGATAAAGAACAACAGAGCTTTCTTTTCTTTTCTTTTCTCTTTTCTGTGTTAGGGTTCCTGAGAGAGGGAGAAGAAGAGGAAGCCCTAGCAGGAAGGAAGACGGCTGATTAGGATTAATGCCCTGTCTGTTTCTGTCTTCTCTTCTCCTTTTATTCTCTGTATTCGATTTCAAATTTCTTTCCCTTTCTAGTATGCCCTGAAAAGGTAATCTGCTAATGACATTCTCTTTCTTTCCTCTTTAATTCTCGGCTTGTCCACCTACAAGGAATATGGTTCCAAGAAACTTGTTTGTCTCCTTCTTTAATGCTCCTTTCTATTTTAGGCAATTATTAAGCCGTTGGGGAACGGTTTTGAAGGATGTGGGCCATGAAAGAAGGATCAGAGAGACAGCTGAAAAGATATACTTTTACAGACTGTATTCGATGTAGCGTTGAATTCATTTCTTCTCTTATCGACGCAACTTCGAGTTCTTGTAGAAGCAACTTCTATTTTATCTCTGCTCTGATTGAACTCAGCTAGTCGACGCCGCGTTGACATTTTATCGATGTGTCCGTCGAGTTGATCTGCCTGGCTCTGAACTTCATCTTCTGCGTCGAGATGAAGTCGACGTTGCGTCGACTTTAGATGGCTTCGACAGATAACCTCTTCTGCGTCGAGTTGAAGTAAAAGTTGCATCGACTTCTCCAGTTACTCCGACAAGTCCCTGACCTATACGTCGATATCTATTCGACGTAGCGTCGACTTGAGTTACTTCAACAGAAGGGTTGAACCACTTGGACTTCTAGTCAGAGCAACGTCGATATAGACTCGATGTTACGTCGAATTCTATTCGACGTAAATGTTAACTTAGCCCAATTTTGCTTCCCTTGATCTGGTCCTGACACCCTATGTTGAGTGTGACATCCTAAGACATCTAATGACCAGATTACCCTCACTATACAATGGGTAATTTAATCCTAGTAGTTAAAATCACTTTTTATATAATTTGTTAAGTTAAATCAAGGGTTTTCCCAATAATCTCCCCCTATTTATCTTAACAAATTTTACAGATTCGAGTAAAGTGATTTTATACATTTCTTTGCATAATTAAACATACATGCAAGATAACATAGACACAGAGAGGAAACAACTAAATTATAGACAGCAGATTTCATATCAAGAAATTGTGTAGCATTGTTCTTCCCACCAAATATGTAATTCCACACAAAAACCAATAATTCATCTGATACCTGAAGTTCAGAAATCCTTCTCAGGAGTTCTTCTCTTCCTGGAGAAGACTTTTGGAATTGTATACCTCTTGGCCATTCTCAATGGCGCATCTTCATCATCTTCAGGATCTTCAGCATTAGTTTTATCCTTAGGAAGCTCCCCCTATGCTTATGCATTCTGCTCAGCCTCCTGGGCAGCTTCCTGTGCAATCTGAGCTACTTCTTCCAATGGATCTTTACCTTGAATCTCATCCTGAGCTACAACTATGCTTACAGCTGCCATTTCTGCATCTAGGTCTCTTTGGACATCCGGGGTAGGCTCCCCCTGCTTTGTTGCATCAGTTTGCTCAATATTCATCCTTTCTTAGGGCTCCACTTCATCTATTAGAAACTGCATGACATCTTCCATATCTTTGTCACTTATCGCCCCCTGAACTGTTGCATCTATTCCTTTATCATCCAATATTTTTGGAGCAAGCTCCCCCTAATCTATAGGCTTTCCCTGGACATCATCATCCAACCTTTCTGAGTGCTCCCCCTGAGCCCCCTGAGATTGTGCATCCTGAAAGGTAGTTACTTTGTCAGAAGCAGGCTCAATATTAACATTACCCTGGTCTTGTCCATTCATAACATGATGAGGTATTTCTTCCTCTAATATGTTCTCCCCCTTCTTGACCTTGCTGGCTAGGGAGGTTAAGAATTCCCTTGAAACCATAGAGGAAGATATAAAATCTTTGAGGCTCTCAAAGGATCTTTGAAATCTTAATAACTTACCCTCCTCTGTGAGTATTTTCTGTTAAACTTTCTAGCCTGAGAGGCCACTTGATCTGCAAATGTGGAGGAGGTAATGACCACATCCTTGGAAATGATCTACTCAAGATCAATTGTGGGTGGATGAGATGTAGATGGAGGAGGTGATGGAGGGAGCTCTTCTTGAATAGGGGTGAGAGGATGGTAAACATCCAGAGAGTAGTGAAATGATGGTGGTGGAGGTGGAGCAGATGGATGGTCTAGAATTTGGATGGATGGTGGTAGATGGGTTTGCAGAGGAGATGGCTCAGGTGATGAAGTGGATTGGAATTGTTGTTGTTGTTGTTGCAGTTGTTGTTGTTGTTATTGCTGTTGAGATGGGGTGTCTTCCTGAGGGTAATCCCTTTCTGAGTCTAGTGGAGGAGGAGATGGAGGAGGAGAAATTTGAGCTTGACCAGGCTTTGAGATTTGCCTGGTCCATTTGGAAAAGATTCCAATTGTAATACTTTTTCCAGGAGGAATGAGACTCCTTTTGACTTGCAGATATCTGGATAGTGTTTGAAGAGCACTTGGCTCATTATTCTCATATAGGCATTCTCCTTGTGGGAGTACTTATGCCCAATCATCTTTAGTAGGCATCTTCCCCAATGGATCTTCTTCTTCAGAACAAGAGATCCCATAATCTGCAGCTGTTGCTTTGGAACATCATCATGTGCATAAATCTTACACAATAATACCTTTCCTACTATATCTGCCAGGAATCTGTATTCTTCTCCAAGATCCATTTTCTTCAGATTGATAGGCTTGTCCTTCTTAAACTTCATCAGTTTCAGGGACCTCTTAATCTCATCCCCTGTTAGTTCATCTGACTCATCCCCTGTCTGAAGATCATATGTTTGATTTAGCTATTCCTCTGTTATCAATACATCTGTGTCATATATTTTCTCATTGAGGGAACCATCCTCTCCTCTCTGAACACTGTCTTTAAATTCAGTCAGTTTGATATCTAGGATTTTGCATCTTGTGGAGATAAGCTTGGACAGACCAGCCTCTTGAAACAAGCCAAGAATGGCTTTGAAACTTTCTGCTGCTGCACTGAAGGAGTTCACATCCACATCAAACCCTGAGTTGACTTTGGAGGAGCCATCTATTTGAATTTACCTGCAAAGTAAAAGGGAAAGAGAGAGAGAGAGAGGTGCACGGGAAAGTTGGAGAACAGGAGAGCAAGAGAGCAAGAGGAAGAGAATTCAAAAGCGTAAATGTTTCGACGCAGTAATTGTTTAAAAGTAGATGAATCGCTGCTACTTAGGGTTTAGGTCGACGCACCGTCGATAACACTTATTATTTGGCGGGCAAAGCTGTGTCGAGATTGCTTCTAGAAGCAATTCTGCGTGCGCTGATATATCGACGTTGCGTCAACTAGTACTCGACGTAGCTTCGAGACTATTTAGGAATTCTAAGTCGGCGTAGTCCAGTCAACATTACATCGATTTCCAATCGACGTACCTTCGAATTTAATCAGCGTTTAATAAGTCGACGTATGCGTCGATAAGAACTTGACGCTGCGTCAAATTCTATTCGAGTTGTCTACTCTGTGCGCTTCTTGACGCTGGCGTCGAGTAGAAGTTAATGGTATGTCGACTTCTATTCGACACACCTCTTAATAAATAAATCTATTTCTTTAGAAAATTCTTGCTGTTTTTCCCAGCAATTTTATTTATTGAAAATAGATCATAATATGATGTAATAAATGTTAAGGAGGATTCAAGATAGAGATTACTCCCTTGAATAACTTTTGTTCCCTATTCATGACCTACATCATTCTTCCCACTCAATTTTCTCCTGAGTGGAACCCTTCCTAATCCTGCACATGTAATTCAAACATTAGAAGGAACCCAGGTTACCTTGGGCCCTTTTCTTTTACCATTGTCGGGTTCAATGAAAGAATATGAGGGTCTTTCATGATACCCTTTGGGATGATAAGGAATGGTTATCCCAAACCTCTTATTTTGATGCTTTAGATGAATATAGAATATATCTAAATGCAATAGATCAGCAGAGTGTCTTATTATCTTAGATTTTGTTTTTTACTTTTAGGTGATTGTTATTTGACTTCTCTACATTGTTCTTTCCCAAAGGTTTTTCTTTCTTATTCAGATGTATTTTGTTGGGTTTATCTAACCTATCTGAATAATTAACAGCCTTACCCTTAATTGATGCACTCTTCTCTCTGGGTTGATGATCACTAGGTCTTACAAAGGAAACTGGATTTTTCCAGGCACATTTCCTAGGTGCCTCTGAGCTAGTGGAGGGCTCTGCTCCTAACCCTAAGTGATTAAATCTCATAAAGAGATTTTCTGTGATATCCTTGAGCTTCTGACTCCTCCCATTGACTGAGTCCTCAAAGACCTTTGCCTTTGCTAGCTCTTCTTTTAGATTTGTGTTTTCCTCTCTAAGCTTAATCAATTCTAACTCTTTATTATTAAGCTCATTAGTTAGATTTTGATTTATTAGGAGTGTTTCATCTTTCTTAAGATTCTCCAATTCAGTTTTAGCTGTGTTTAATTCTTTTTCTACCCTAAGATGTTCAATGCAGAAATCTTTAAAACAAGTTTTAAAATCATCAGAAGTAAAGTCAAATTCATCAAAAATTGATACCTGATCATCTTCATCATCTGATGCCATTCCAAGATCCATCATGCAGGCTGCTACTGCTTCTTCTTCTTCATCACTCTCAGATGATGATGAGCTCTCTTCCACTTCTGAATCACTCAAGGTTCAGCAATGAAACCCTTTGCTTTCTTCTTGTCCTTCCCTCTGAAGGACTTCTTCTTCATCTTCTCCTCTTTAGTGCTGCTCCTGTTCCTTTGCTCTTGAGGGCACTCAGGAGCAATGTGCCCTTGCTTGTTGCAGGTAAAGCAAATAATCTCCTACATTGGAGTCTTATCATACCTGGGCCTTGAGTCTCTTTCTCTTCTCCTTGAGTCTTCAGTCTTGACCCACTTCTTGAATCTCCTTGCTAGGAGATTGAACATCTCATCGTCTGGAGTAGAGGGCTCTCCTTCAATAGCTTTTAGAGCTAAGTTCCTTTGGTCGGGAGTTGGACTAGTTTCCCTCTCTTCTGACTCATCCCTGGTCTTCAGTAGCATTTCATCGGACTTAAGCTTTCCTAGCAAAGCTTCAGTGGAGATCTCTCTATGGCATCTGGATTCTCTGATTGCCCAGACTTTTGAATACCATGATCTAGGGAAGCAGATGAGGATTTTATCATTAATTTCAGTCAAGGATATCTCTTTGCCCAAGCACAGAAGGATATCTATTTATAGGAGAGAAATAAGAGTAGGAGGTCTTTTTAATCAAGGTGTTAACCTCTTAATGATTAACCTCCCTCTGATACCAATTGAAAGTGCACAATGTACCTCTGAGAATCCTCTAGAGGGTGGGGTGAATAGAGATTTAAATTTATTTCTATCCTAACTGTGAAACAATAAACTTAACTAAGGATTTATGCTCAACAAGATCACATGCAGAATAAAAATGGTGCTGGAAATAAAGTGCAGAATAGAAAGAAACTAGGACAACACAGAAAATTAGCAACCAGAAGACACACATAATTTTTATAGAGGTTCCCCAAAATGTGGGTACTCCCCTCTTCTACCACCTGGTAGGGATGCACCACTGTGCCTGAGTCTTTTGGTAAGGAGACTCTTAGAACCACTGATATTTTGACAAGGAGATCATGAACCACCAGATCTTTTGATAAGGAAATCTTGAACCACCAGATCTTTTGATAAGGAGATCTTGAACCACTGAATTCTTTGAAGAGGGACTAACAAAACTCTTTTACAGAATGGGAAAGAATGAGAAGGAAGAAAGTTGTAGGAATTTTGTTCTCAGAATTCTTGGGAAGAATGTATGAAGAACAGACAATTAGATGTTCCACAGGATCTGCTCTTGATTAACCACTGCTTTAGATAGTGATGAATTGCAGGTGCTTTGTATGTCAGATCCTTTCCACTTCTGCTGATTGAGATCTAGCTGCTAAGAGATTGTGATGAAGAGCAGCTTTCAGATCCTCTGTTCTATTAGATGAAGAACAACATAGATTTCTTTTTTTCTTTTTCTTTTCTGTGTTAGGGTTCCTGAGAGAGGGAGAAGAAGAGGAAGCCCTAGCAAGAAGGAAGACGACTGATTGTGAATAATGCCCTGTCTGTTTCTGTCTTCTCTTCTCCTTTTATTCTCTCTATTCAATTTCAAATTTCTTTCCCTTTCTGGTATGCCCTGAAAAGGTAATCTGCTAATGACATTCTCTTTCTTTCCTCTTTAATTCTCAACATGTCCACCTACAAGGAATATGGTTTCAAGAAACCTTTTTGTCTCCTTCTTTAATGCTCCTTTCTATTTCAGGCAATTATTAAGCCGTTGGGGAACGGTATTGAAGGATGTGGGCCATGAAAGAAGGATCAGAGAGACAGCTGAAAAGATATACTTTTACAAACTGTATTCAACGTAGCATTGACTTCATTTCTTCTCTTATCGACACAACTTCGAGTTCTTGTAGAAGCAACTTCGATTTTATCTCTGCTCTGATTGAACTCAGCTAGTTGATGCCGCGTCGACATCTTATCGACATGTCCATCAAGTTGATCTGCCTGGTGTTGACGCCAGGAAAATCCTGACCTCAAGATTCGGACCGATGCAGCCGGAGGCTACTCGCCCAGCAGCCCGACGAGATGGCTTGGCTGGCAACGACGAAGAAGCTAGAAGAGCAACAAACAGGACCCCAGGTGCTGCGGCAGGGAGGTCCCACCACGTACCCAGAAGCTCCGAAGAGACTTCCCATCCAAGACCAAAGAATGGCCGAGCAAGGTACGAGGAAGGCACCGACTTGGCTAGTACCGGGAGTAACGACCAAGTGCGACAGATTTTAGAATGCAAGAGCAGGGTTTCGACAGCTCAAGTCCAGGTGCCAGTCCAAGTACCCCTGGGGTCCTATTTATAAGAAAACCAAGGTGTAGGGGGGGGGTTTTATAGTCCAGCCCCCAACCCGGCGACTATGGGTTACTCGGCGAGTATCCTGCCATAGTCGCCCATCTGGCGAGTATTGGGTGCTGCTCGCACACGCCGGGCTAATAGTCGCTAGGTCTTCTGTTCCACACTCGCCACCCTGGCGAGTATTGCCTGCATACTCGCCGAGGTCTTCTCTGCTCTGCCTTGATCTGCCGGGCTCTGTGTTGACCTCTTTGACTTTGACTTCTGCCTACGTGGCCTTGGGGTGGGGGGGGGGGGGGGGGGTGGGGGGTCCACCCTCGGAGAATGAGGGTTGTACACAATCCCCGCTCTTTGCGAGTAACGTAGTTGCTCGGAAAGAATCATCCAACCCTTATTCGACGAGCTGTCTTTCTGGCGAGTATTTGGCCTATACTCGCCATCTCGCTGGCCGACGCTCGAGCTCTATAAATAGAGGGGCAGGGGTCTCTGATGGCACGTCTTTTCTGAACTCGCTCAAGATGGTGCGCGACAATGCTGCCGAGGCTAAGGCGGCCATGGCTGGTCTTGTCGGCCTTTTTGAGGGTTCTTCGCTCCCTCCTCACCTGGATCCCGCATCTGGCGACCTTCCATCTTCCAGGAAGAGGAAGAGGCTCGCCCAGAAGAAGAAGAAGAAGGAGAAGAAGAAAGCCGTCGAGGAAGAGGTCGCTGCTCCTTTGGGCGACCAACACCAGCAGCTGCTGGACGACCTGGGGCTCTCCAATGAGGGCGACTCGCCGGCCGCTGATCCTCCTGCTCCAAATGTCGCCGAGGAAGCGAGCATGCCCGGGACCTCGACCCAGAATCAACCGGAGGATCTCGCTCCTGCGCGAGGTGGGAGCTACCTACTCGCCACCTTCTTTGATTGACCTCGACTTGGGTCGAGATGCTGAATATTTCTTTTATGCTCGCAGATTCTTCCACCATTGGTGCGCAGGAGGAGCCTGTAGCCGCACCCCCTCTGAGATCGTCGCCTATGATCTCGCCTAGAGGTGGAGGTCGCTCAGGGCGAGTTCTTCACAGCTCCTCGCTGGAGAGGAGGCCGATGAGCGAGCAACGTGTTCCTTTGGCGGGCATCGTGCTTCCGCCTCCACCGCCACCGCCTCTTCAGTCTGTGGGGACAGCGAGTAGCTCGCAGCTGCCTATAGGCGTGCTTCCGCCACCTCCTCCGTTCCCTCCTTCCGATACTTTTCAGGGCGATCAGCGCCCTTCGACTTCTACTGCGCCTTCTATTCATCAGGGCGAGTCCTCGCGCCGTGGCGGGACTGGGGGCTCCTCGGGCTTCTTTCCTCCAAGGGGAGGAGGACGACCAGGCGAGAGTCGCGGTCGTGGGAACGCGCCTCCTAGCCGGGATCAGATGGCTGGATCCCATCCTGCTCGGCGAGGCGATCATCATCATATCACGTCTCCCCAGCGAGGCAGGGGCTCTCCTCGCCATCTCTCTCGTAGTCCTCGGCCAGGTATTTGGTCGCCATTCACGATAGTCGCCACTATCTTCACTTGGTTCCTTCAGTTGTCAAAGCTCTGACATTTTTGCCCTCTTTGCAGCTCGCGCTCATACTCCCATAGGAGCCTTGATCGACGCGGTCGGGCTTCCTTCTCGCGAGTACCAGGAGAGGGCTACTCGCGCCATCCTAGAGCTGGAGTCCAAGCTGGAGCGCTTGGCGATCTGCGAGCCCCATCGCCGCCTGACAGATGTCGAATCGCGGGTTGAGCGCTTGGCGAGCATTGATGCTCACCGTCGTTTGACTGCCGTGGAGTCGCGCATAGAGCGTCTGGCGAGCAGCGATGCTCATCGTCGCCTGGCTGAGTTGGAGGCGCGGGTTTCTCGACTGGAAGAGTTCGATACTCGGCTGGTCGCTACGGAATCTCGCCTTCAGTCGGTCAACGAGCTTGAGCGCAGACTTGGGAGGCTCGAACATCGACAACAACTGCACCACGACGAGCTGGTGGGGATGCGCGCGAGCATGGGCTCGGTTGGTCGGCTGGCGAGGATCGAAGAACAGCTACGTCAGGGCGAGGACGCGATGTCTGTGGCCTCCGAGCATTTCAGGCGAGCTCGCGGCTTGGGATGGGTCGGGCGACAACCTCAACAGCCAGACACTCAGGCGAACCTGCAAGCTCCTCCCTAGATGTTGCTTTTTTCTTTATTTTTCTCCTTTCGGTCATGGCGCCTTTTGGCGAGTATCCCTGTACTGCTTGAACTATTGATTAATATTTATTTGGCGAGTATCAGAAACTCGCCTTTTATTACTTGCTTCTGCTTTCTTCTTCTGCGATGGTTTTCTTGATTTTTTCTATCTTCTTTTACCTTAGCGAGTATTGCCTGCGCGTCGTCTTAGGCATGGCGAGCTTGTTACTATTGGCGATTATAAATTGATACTCGCCACCCCCTTATTCCCGATCTCGCCGTCGTGCTCGATACGCCAAGCTACCCGACCACTATAAATAGGGGGGTGGGTGAGTCTTAATTACGCTTTGGCGAGTTCCGAACTCTTGCGCGAGTATCCTCCATCTCACTTTTCCCTTCTCTTCTTTGATACTCTCCTTTCTTTCCGTCCTTTCAAAAGATGACTGACGAGGCGACCATCCGGCGTGCCAATCAGCCAAGAATTTTGCGGCGACCATCTTTAAGAAGGCAGTCACGACTGAGAAAGAGTTGGAGGTCATCAGGGCGAAATACCTCCCGCCAGGGTATGTCGCGAGGCTTCCTCGCCAGAGCGAGCGACTAAACACCGTTTTGACTAATGAGCGGGTGATCCCTATTCGCCACTTCGAGGTGGGCTTGCGACTACCATTGTGGACGGAGTTCTCCCAGATACTCCGTTACTTTGGGATAGTCCCTGCCCAGATCAACCCCAATGGGGTGGCGATGATCGTGGGCTTCCTCTGCTACCTGCGCGACCAGGGAATAGCCTTCGACCTGCCGGTCTTTAGGCGAGTATTCCATTTTATGGCGACTGGCGAGGGCGTCGTCTTCCTCTGCAGCCACGTCTGTACGTTGGTCGGCACCGCCAACAAGAATCATCGCTGGGGAGAGCGAATAGTCGTCGTCGCGGGCGACTTTCAAGCCGTCCCTGACAAGTCCTTCCAGCCACCGGAGAGCGTCTTCGGGGTTTCCTTCCTAAGCGGGGGTGGCGAGAAGCTGCTCGAGGCTTTCAAAGGTCGCTGCCTTGATGTGGTGCACTGGAGAAGGCGAGTAGATGAACTCGCTGAGGTTTTCGCAGGCGAAGGTAATCCACCGCGCGAGTATTCGCAATACTCGCTCTTTGTCTTCAACTTTGGCGACTAACCAGACTTATTACTCTTCTTGTTGCAGCAGTCCAGGTCCTGCCGCGCGAGATTCTTCCTGTGGTGGTGAAGGCGACGGCTTCCACACAAGGAGGTGCGGGGACTTTTGTTCGCGGGGAAGGGGTCTACTCGCCCATAGACTTGTCGCCAGGAGGCGATGAGCCCTTGATCATCGGCGAAGGATCTGGGCCTTCAAAGAAGCGGAAGGAGAGGGGCGAGCCCTCCGAGCCTTCGAGGAAGAAGAAGGAGGTCGCTCATCGGGACCTTGGCAAGAAGGCGGACGCTTCTGAGGCCGGCGAGCCCTATACCCACCCGAATTTCAACTTGGGTGTTCGTGGTGAGGACGCCTATGGTCGCCGCCTAGTCGCCTGGTCGGAGGACGATCATGTGGTATCTCTGAGCTCCAACCTTCCCCCCTGGTCAGAGGACTGGGAGGATCAGGGCGAGGCGAGAATGTCGCTTAGTCGCCTGGGCACCCTTTTTTGCTCGCCCGGCGACCTTTTGTAAAGCTTCTGAAAATTTATGTAATTCATTTAATTATTTATAAATGAAAAATCAAAGCTTTTGCTCGCCTGTTTCTTTGGTGCTTATTTCCTTTTTTGAATGTCGCTTAGGCTCCTAGGCTCGGGGCGAGTTTGAGTGCTCGCTAAGCCCTTAGGATCAAGACGAGATTGAGTGCTTCTTCATGCTCGCACCTGTATACTCGCACATCCATGCTCGCACCTGTATACTCGCCAAGGTACTCGCGCATGCATACTCGCCTTCTTCAATATTTCCCTTGGTGGAGTCGAGTTGTGGAGGGTACTTGGTGTAAGACCCCATTTTTTTTTTTGCAAAAACCACCGGGTCTTAGGCCCAGAACCGCCGTTTTGCGGTGACACCTTCACTCGGGAAGATCGCCACCACAAAACGCCGATTCTGCCGGCCAACTCGATCACAAGAAAAGTTCATAAAAGAGAAGACAAGTCCACATAATCACATGAATTAAAACCATAGAGGTAAATGTCCACTAACAATAACTGAATAAAAGATACAAGGGTTACAACAAAAAGGGGCTCTTGCCCTATACATCATTTCCTCACTACAAAATCACTCGCGGAAGCTATCTACTAAGTAAAACTAAAGCTAATCGTCACCGACACTGAAACCGGAGCACCCTGACCTGACTGACCCATCCCTGCAGACTCCGGGCTCCACTGGTGCTGCAACACTGGGTGCTTCTTCTCTTTTGGCCTACGGTCACTGCCTCGCAATCCATGACTACGTCTTCGCCTTCGGCCTTCTGGTCGCTGTGCTGGAGGGGCTCCACTCATCATGGGACATCTGACCCGAGTATGTCCCGGCTGGTGACAATGGTAGCATGGCCGTGGGGTCCACCACGTCGGATCCTGCTGTACCTGTTCCTTGAAGGTTGCTGCGTCTCCTCGAACTCCTAAAATGATAAGGTCCACCGACCGTCAGTCAAAATGACTCAGCCAATTCCCCACCCCTCCCCCAATGGCTCCTAGGCACCGTATGGGAGGAGGAAGCGGAGGACATTCAAGGGGTAAATACAAGAGCAGATGACGGCGGATCTACAACTAAACAGGTGTTTATATATATGAAGCAGTAAGTAGGCATAGTAAAGAACATGTAAAGAATAGTAAGCAGAATATATAATGACAGGTAAAATAATACAAAAGTAACCATTGATTTATAGGAATGCCCATACAAACCTATAGACCAAGGGGTCGTTTAGCAGGGCCTACCGTATAAGAAGTCCCATAACCGACTAATACGTTAGGTGTCAGGGGTTGAATGCAATGTTTATGCCATGACATGCAAGTATGCTATTATGCTATGATCATACAAGTGCAACTCACACACTTCGACTCTATGCGCATAGACCTTTAGTTCCCCCTTTTTGGAGCGAGCTAGACTCCCAGGATACTCCCGTAGTGGCAAACGGAAGCGGTGGGTTGGGCCTCGCCCACCTCTAGGTTGGTATTCACACTACCCAACCTAGACCTATTGTACGCCTCCACTATACCCGCGGAGCGTCTGCGTACTCTTGCTGACTGGACCGCCAGACTATCAAGGCTAAGTGTAAAACCACACTCGCCGAGTCAACGTATTGACGTCGGTGTGAACGACCGTCCAATACCGAAGACCCACCACCTTCAGTGCACATGCAACATGTTCTACTTCCTATCTCTGAGCCATGAGTTCCCCGGGCTAACCTGCCCGCCATCAATAACCTTCCGAGCCAAAAGCTCCCCGGGCTAACCTGCCCGTCATCAATAACCTTCCGAGCCAAAAGCTCCCCGGGCTAACCTGCCCGTCAACAATAACCTTCCGAGCCATAAGCTCACCAGACTAACTAGTCTGCTGCAACAGCCACCGAGCCCACCACTCGGACAACCAATCCAACTAAACTTCCGAAACCACAGGGTGTGGATGAGTGTGTTATTAGTTAAACTTATACCATGTCTTACTCCTATGAGTTAGGGTTAGTCTTGGACTTCCCGAGGGTTACCCGGTGAGGGGCTCGCTACGGTACTAGGAACCACTATGGGATGACACCCCAAAGTTCCCATTCCCAAGACACTTAATGTTATTAGTTACTACCCATAAGAAACCCTCTTAACATTTCACCCGGTCTAATCCTAAGTGTTTTTAGGTCCTAATAGACAAAAGATGATCTTTCGTCAACCACAGGACGACCTACCCCAAGGATGGTACCCCACCACCCTAGGACTCATCAAACCTTAATTCTCCCAAGGGTCCTCTCGTATCCATACACTTACCATTAGGCCCTCACTCTCCAATCAGTATAATCCAATTTGGCCTACAACCCCAAAATTGCCAATTTGCTAAACGCAGACCATCCTCAACGCTTTGATGCTCATGAAGGGGAGTACACTAAATACTCAATCCTATGATTCAACAATTTTATTGGAGGTCCATGTCACTTATTTAGGGTCAATTCCAGAGTTTCATAATTTTCCCAATAATAATAGTATTTAAATCATTTTTCCCAAAATACCACTTCCTAAGGTTTGAACTGCAAGTATGCTTTCCTGACAACCAATGCCTGCCTAAATTGTTACATAAATAAAGGGTACCTAAAAATCAGTGGGTATGAATTCTTAGGAAAAACCAGCAAGATTTACTATTTTTCAAAATTCCAAAACTCATTTATTACCAGTAAATTCCAAAGGAGGTACCCTCATATGATCTCCAAACCTTATGCAATTTAATACAGAGGTGATACATACTAAAATATTCAGCCCTACAAAGTTTGACCATGTTCCACAGAGGGTACATTTGTAATTTCCACAGAGGATATATTTGCAATTAATTCCAAATTGAACTATAGGTACCAAAAATATTAATCCAAGAATTATGAGAAAATTACAGTGGGTACATATTGGTATGAAATGTCATCCAGCAAGGTTTCATGCAATTACAGAAAACTAACACCCTAAAATTGTTCATCCCAAAAATTGTCAACAATATGAATAATCACAATTTGGACCTTCAAAGGTTTTCCAATGGTTCTAATAGGATCTCCAGGGATTAATAACATCACATCCAAGTTTGTGACAGAAGATGGTCAATCACTAAACTATATTTCTTTCTAAAACCCAAAACCCTAATTATTTACAAATCTACCCAAGGGTTTATTACTTAGGATTGGCAACTCCAAATCCCTCCAAATTCTCACAGTAGTATTCACTGGTTACTAAGGCCACTACCCCAAAATTTCAAGTCAAACCATTGAGGTTTGACCCCTCCTCCTTCATTAGCCTCTAATTGCACCCCATTAGGGTTTAGCCTAGGGTTAGGGTCTAAACTTCTCCAAATCCATTCAAACCTCTTGTGAGGGTATTATAACACTCTTAGAACTCAGAGAGGGCTATTGCACTTCTCTCCATGGGCATATACTCCTACATCCTTCACAAGCCCTAAAGGGCACCAAACACTTCACCACTAGGGCTTAAGGGCACACTAGGCCCTAACTCATCCAAAGTTACTCCTTGGGGTGTCTCCTACCTCCCAAGGCAATGACCAAGGTCACCCCGACAATCAGTGGGAGGAAGCCCCTCCACACTCCAAAAATTAGCTTAGGTTTACTTTTGCCCTAAACATAACCTTTAAGCAAACTATTCTCAAGAGAACTCCCTACCTTGCCCAAGTCCATACTACTCACTATACTGACCAAGGGTCAGTGAAAGGCCACCCAAGATCCTACCAACATTTGGTGAGGAGTGAGGTTCTATTGGGTACTTATTTGGGGTGCAAATAGCAATTTAGCCCCTTTGTGGTTTACTAGGGCAAACCTCCTCCAATGGCCACCAAATTTGGACCAGAGGTTGGCATGGGGGAGGGTGAGGTGCACCCCAAATATGAAGCCAAAAGACCTTGTGGAAGAGTGGGGGCACTCACTCAAAGTTTTGCCTAAACCTAGGGAGCCTAAGGTTGTTTTGGTGAAATACCCTACCAAGTCAACTCCAAATGAGTTGAGATTTTAACCAAGGGTTTATCATGACCCTAGTGTTACCCCACCAAAATTTGGTGGTGATTGGAGGCCATTTGACCCTCCAAATATTTTATGCAAGGATTATTAAATTTCTATAAAAACCTTAGGAAAATTAACTCCTAAAAATCTGATACTCAAACCTAATCTAGGAACAGGGCACATGCATGCATAGCCAAAATATCAACTTCATCAGATTTGCCATTTAAGAGTTATACTAATTTAAAGGTCTGGTTTGAGTTTTGACCAGCCTCACTAGAATGAGTGCTGTGGGTCCCATACTTAACCAAATAGCCTGATTTCACTCCTATTAGGAAGTAGACATCAAGGCCTACAAATGTTATCTCTGGGCATTTTTCGAATTATGGCCCCTAAGGGCCTTAAAATCGGGTCACAAAATCTGTCACAAAGTGTGACATATAATTAAAATAAATGATTTAAATCATTTCATGGCTGCGTATAGCAAAAGGCGGCCAATCGGACGGCTCACAGCCATCGTCCCCGATTAGCCTGGGGCTGAGATTCCGCGCGCCTGGGCCGCTTGATTGGTGATTTCCCGGCCACCTGAACGCCGCCCCGGCCGACCAACGCCACCACCACCTCCGTTGAGGTGGGGGCCGGCGATGAGCGGTGTTTGATCGGCCGGAGGTGGCCGAAATCGTGATCTGTAAGGAGATTCCCAACCCGATCGACGGGAGGCTTGGCTCGCCCGATCCTCAGCCTATTGGCCACGAATCGAGCCGCCGACGAGCTAGATCTACACCACTGAGGGAGGAGTAGAGAACCGGACCTTGACTGGAGCTTGATTCCTTGCCCGGTGAGGACTTGCCATGGCCGACCTCCATCTTCTCCCAAGCTCTCCAACCACCACCTAGAAGGGCTCGATTCCTTCTGAAAACATGGGGGTTTCACTCCTCTCCGCCTCCTGAAGATAATGGGGGGTTCAATTGAAGGCAATGCTGGCTTTAACTACCAAAGCCATTAATGGCCTCTTCGAATTCCTCCATGGCCGGCCCCCATTCATCTCCCCTGATTTAATCCTTCTTGGAAACTGATGGAATCTCCTCCTAGCCGGCTGAGGAGTTGAATGGAAGAATCAATTGGGGAGGCCAAGGGGTGAATCCTCTTAATGGCCATGAATGGCCTCTTTCTCTCACCTCAAAAGTGGGGAAACCTCCATTTCCTCTCTCCTAATCACTATGGCCGGTTTCTATACTCTCTCCTGAGTTTAATGATGGTCTACATGGGCTGGTTGACCATCCAATTGAGTTAGCCCAAAGAGATTGGGTTAGGTTTGAGAGATTTGACCTAAATTGGGTAATTTTGACTTTTGGTCAAATTGGCCAATTGGGTGACCCTAGGATGGGGCTTTTGGGTCCATTGGGTTCCAAATTAAGTTTAGAAACTAGTGGTGGGGTCAATTTGGTCATATGGGTCTTGGTTGACCCAATCTAAGCTGATTTGACCAAAATAGGCTAAATTGACTTTGGTCAAATTGAGCCCTAGGGTTGACTTGGTCAAGGGGCTTTTTGGTCCACTGGGTCCCCTATGATATGATAACCCTATGGGTAAGGTCAATTTGATATGGTGATGGTCAATTAGGGCACTTTGTGAAGAATTGCCATTTTTGACCTAAAGGGGCATTTTGGTCAAATTGCACCATTGGGGGTCCCATGATGGGGCTTTTAGGTCTACTAGGTCTCTTATGATATTCTAGACCTAGATGAGTGATCAATTTGTCATGGTGGAGGTTAATTGACTCTAATTAGGCTATTTTGACCAATTTAGGGTTAGGGTTGACTTTGGTCAATTTGGCCTCTTTGGTTGACCCCAATGGGTCCTTGGTGCCCTAAGGGGACCCCTAAAGGGTTAGGGATACCATGGTGGGGCCAAATGATCAAGTTGAGGCCCTAAAGTCCAACCCTAAGCTTGGTTACTGGAAATTGCTATTTGCAGACCAAGGTGGTTTTCTTCTTCTCACCTCAATTCACATGGCCTTGGGATCTTCCTATGGTTTTGTCATGGCAAAACCAACTTAGGGGTCTAGCTGTCTGGGGGATGTTACACTTGGAGGGTTCCGAAGGACACATGCTCTCAAGGCCTCGCTCTGTACCTGGTGAAGAGTTCATTAGACTCGTTCAATAAATTTTGAAGGGGAAGGAGATAGGGAACGGCAGTCGGGGAGGCCTGGAGGGACATATCTTCCCGAGGCCTCCATCCTACTTGGGTGCTGGAACGTCGACGAAGAGTGACGTTAAGTGGGGAATGACGGTCGGGGAGATCCAAGGGGATACACCCTCCCGAGGTCTCCAGCCTTTGGCCGGTCGAATCGATCGCTCCCCTTCTCAAGTTGGAGTATCGGCTTCCAGACTTTACCCTAGTAATCTCTACAGCCGGACGAGAAATGCTGTCGGTGGGAACCGCGGCCAACATGCAAGGGGGGAGCTGATCTCGGCCGTCATTGCAGAGGCTTGGTCTTAAGGGAACGCACATCCGAGGCACTGTCCCATCATCCGTTCTGAGTTTTTACAAGGGTCTAGTCGGAGGCTCGTCTTCCAACCCGCGGCGGTGAATGTTGATGTAGGATGACGTCAAGCAGGGAGTGGCAGTCGGGGAGATCCAAGGGGACACACCATCCCGAGGCCTCCATCCTACTTGGATGCTGGATGTGGATCGGACCTGCTTCCTGTTGCTCAATGAGTTTAGCAGGGAGTTAAGCACACTTTAGGCACAATAACTCATATGATCTAACACAATAATTTAGAAAATGAAATGCTTTGCTGCGAGCTTTTTAGCTCTCGAGGGTACACGACGCCTTTTTCAAGGGTTCCCTGAGCTAGTGAAATTGATCATCCCTTCGCCGAATCGGAAGGTCGGCGTCCAGACTTCTTCCTGGTAATCTCTACAGTCGGACGAGAAATGCAGTTGGTGGGAACCGCGGCCAACATGCAAGGGGGGAGCTGATCTCGGCCGTCATTGCAGAGGCTTGGTCTTAAGGGAACGCACACCCGAGGCACTGTCCCATCATCCGTTCTGAGTGTTTACGAGGGTTAAGTCGGAGGCTCATTTTCCAACCTAGCGTGGAGATTTACTTTACCTGACTTCTTTAGTATGAAAACTTTGTTGATGCGAAAGAAGCTGCCTCGTCCCATGTTTCAGGGAGATGCAAATTTTATTCAAAGAAATGAATTTACAAGGATGGGGTATACACATTCCCCCTTAGGGATAAAACCTTTTCAGGTCATCACCGCTCCAGGTGCTCCCTAGCAGCTCGCCCTCTTGGTTCTGTAAGCGGTATCCTCCTGTCAGGAGTGATTCCTGGATGATGAAAGGTCCTTCCCAGTTCGGGTTGAGCTTCCCAACGGCCGCAGACCTTCCTGCTGCGTCCACCTTTTTCAGGACCAGATCGCCCGCTTGGAATTGTTTGAGGCGAACATTTTTGTCAAAATGTTTCGCCATCCGGCGCTTGATCTCCTCTTGCCTGGCTGAAGCTAAATCTCAGAGTTCCTCGATGTAGTCGAGAGATAGCTTTTGAACCTCTTCATTCTCTAGTCGCCATTCTTCGCTTCCGCTCTTCGCAGCTACCACCCTTGGGCTTCTGACTTCGAACTCTACTGGAATGAGAGCTTCCGACCCGTGAGAGAGTTTGAACGGTGTTTCCCCTGTGGCTGAGCTAGGAGTGGTCCTCAGAGCCCACAGGACCGAGGGGAGCTGGTCCGCCCAGTTACCTCTTAGGTTCTCCACCTTCTTCTTCAGTAGGTTGATGATCAGTTTGTTGGCGGCCTCCACCTGGCCATTGCTCCTTGGGTGATGTACGGAGGCGAACCGAAGGTCGGTTCCTAGCTGCCTGCAAAAGTCTTCCAGTTCTAAGCTGGCGAACTGGGGACCATTGTCGGTGATGATGGCGAGAGGGATCCCGAATCTGCAGACGATCTCTCCCCAGATGAAGTTCTTCACTACTTGAGAGGTAGTCTTGGCCAGGGCTTTGGCCTCGATCCACTTGGAGAAGTAGTCGATCATGACAAGAACGAACTTTCGTTGTCCACTGGCTTGAGGGAAAGGGCCGATCAAGTCCATCCCCCAGATGGCGAACGGCCATGGGGAGATGATCGATCGGAGCTGCTGGGCCGGCTGCAACTGAAGGGGGGCGAAGAGCTGGCACTTCTGGCACTTCTTCGAGAAGATCTCCGCATCCTTCCGGATAGTAGGCCAGAAGTAACCATGCCTCAATACCCTCTGCTCCAAAGTGCGAGTCCCAGAATGACTTCCACACTCTCCCGAGTGGATCTCCTCCAACACTCGGGGTACTTGGTCTTCGGAAACACATCTGGCCAGGGGGCCCGAGATGGTCTTGCGGTACAGCTCCCCATCTTGCAGGAGGTAGTATGCCGCCTTATACCGAAATCTTCTTTTATCCCCTTCGTCTGCCGGGAGCTGGCCGCTGGTCAGGAATGCCACGAAGGGATCCATCCACGAAGGGCGTTGCTCGATCTCCATCATCTCTCCCTCTTCAACGGACGGGTGGAACAGCTCGGTGATAGTTCCTCCGGCCCTTGTCCCGTACTTGGCGAGGCGATCTGCTGCCGAGTTCTCCTCCCTTGGCACATGCTCGACGAAGAAGGATTGGAAGCCTCCCATCAGCCCTTTCACTTTTACCAGGTACTTCTGCAAGATGGTGTCGCGCACCTCGAATTCGCCTCGAATCTGCGATGCGACCACCATCGAGTTCGTGAAAGCCCGGACATCACGGATCCCCAGCTCCTTGGCAAGGCGCAAGCCTGCCACTATTGCCTCGTATTCTGCCTGGTTGTTTGTGACGGGGAAGAGGATCTCGACGGCTTGCTCAATTCTTGTTCCCTGTGGGCTGACGAGCACGATGCCCACCCCTACAGAGCTTTTGCCCGAAGCTCCATCAACAAACATCTTCCAAGGAATTGGATTGAGCCCCTCTTCTCCTGGCTCCGCTTCCACCGAGAAGTCAGCCAAGAAGTCTGCTACTGCCTGGGCCTTGATCGCTACTCGGGGAGAGAAGGAAATGTCGAACTCGCTGAGTTCTACCGACCATTTCGCCAACCTCCCTGAATGCTCCACTCCCTCCAGGACATTGCGGAGAGGATGATCAGTTACCACTCGGATGGAGTGAGCTTGAAAATAAGTCCGGAGCTTCCGTGCTGACACTACCAAGGCGAAGGCAAGATTTTCCAGGATTGGATACTTCAGCTCCGCCTTCTTCAGCACCCGGCTGACATAGTAGATAGGTAGCTGCCTCTTCCCTTCTTCACGGACCAAGATGGAGCTAACTGCCTCCGCTCCTACTCCGAGGTAGATGAGCAGGTCTTCGCCTTCCTTCGGGCTCTGAAGGAGAGGTGTCTGAGTCAACTGCTCTTTCAGCCTTCCGAATGCTATCTCACATTCTTCGGTCCACTCGAAGCTTTCTGTTTTGCGGAGCATTTTGAAGAATGGAGAGCACTTCTCTCCGGCCTTCGAGAGGAAGCGGCTAAGACCCGCCAGCCTGCCTGTCAACCTTTGGACTTCCTTCATCGTTTTTGGGGATGGCATCTCCAGGATCGCCTTAACCTTGTCGGGGTTAGGCTCTACTCTCCTCGGAGTAAGGAGATGTCCCAGGAACTTCCCCCTGCCTGCTCCGAAGACGCACTTCGTCGGATTGAGCCTCATCTTGAATCTTCTTAGCGTCGCGAAGGTCTCTACCAGATCGGCTATGTGTTCCTGGACACTCTTGCTTTTGATCAAGAGGTTGTCCACATACACTTCCAGGTTCCTCCCCTTTTGCTCCTTGAAAATATGGTCCATCATTCGTTGATAGGTGGCTCCCGCATTCTTCAAACCGAAGGGCATCATTTTGTAGCTGTAGCAGCCATCATCGGTGATGAAGGAGACATCGCGGCAATCGGGGGGATGCATCCGGATCTGGTGATATCCTGAAAACGCATCAAGGAAACTCATTACAGAAAAACCGACGGCCGAATCAACCAGCTCGTCGATTCGAGGCAAGGGATAACAATCCTTCGGGCAGCTTTTATTCATTAAGGAAAAATCCACACACATTCTCCAGCTTCCCCCCGCCTTTGTCACCATTACAACATTGGAGACCCAGCCTGGGTACTGGATCTCTGACACAAAACCTGCATCAAGCAGCTTTTTAACCTCCTCCCAGATTGGCTTGGCGAGGATGGTGGCGGTTCTCCTTTTCTTCTGGCGGACGGGCTGGACAGTGGGATCCAGGTTGAGGCGATGACACGCAACCTCAGGGTCGACTCCTGGCATCTCGGCTGCGCTCCAAGCAAATATGTCGACGTTCTTCTGCAGACGCGCCGCCATCTCGATCTTCTCTTCGGTCTTCAGCGACCCGCCAATCTTCAGCAGCCCCGGCACTTCCGCTGCAGAGAGTACCTCGATCTCCTCGACCTCTTCAGCCACTTCCAGCCTGGCCGGGCTCTCCAGCACTCTTCCGAACTCTTCCGCGTCAGCCATCCAGCTGATGGTACTGATGACGCTTAGATAGCACTCCCTAGCGTCTCTTGGATCGCTCCTGATCCTCACCTGGACGTCTCCCTTACAGTACTTCAAGCACTGATGGTAGGAGGATGGGACGGCTTTGAAGGCGTTGAGAAGCGGCCTCCCAAAGATGGCCCTGTAACAGCTCGGGGCATCGACGATGATGAATCGACAGCTGATGGAGGTGCCACCGAGCGTTACAAGGAGGTCAGCTCCTCCTTCCACCTCCTTCTTCTCTCCGGAGAAGCCGAAGAGGGGACCATCAGGTGCCCGAACCCTGGCAGCTTCGACTCCCAGTCCGTCAAACGTCCCCTTGAAGATGACGTTTACAGAGCTACCGTTGTCGATCAGAACCCGATCAACGGTGAAGTCCTCCACCGCGGCTTGAATCACGAGGGCATCATGGAAGGGATTCGCGTTCCCTAGCATGTCCTCCTCGGAAAAGGTAATCTCCTCCATCGGGGGCGGTGTTTGTGAGGTCGAGGCGACACTCCTGCGGTAGATCTGATGGAGGCTTCCCTTGTGTGAAGCTTCCAGCCCTGCTCCTCCGTGGATTACTCCAACTCGGCCTCCCTGGCCCAGGTCTCCCCGACCTCCCTGGTCGACCCGATCCTCGTTCCTCCTGCGAACGACTGCGGCCTGTCCTGCCTGTGGCTCGGCAGGGGCCTCCATCCTCCTCTGCTCTCCTCCAGCCTCTCCTGCTGCCAGCCTCCTCCGGGCTTCCCAAAAGTCTGGGCAGGCAGCCATGGCATGTCCCCCCACCTGTTGGAAGTCGCAGTAGAGAGGAACTTCTTCTGCTTGACGCCTCCTAGGCTTCGACTTCTTCCTTCCTTGACGGCGGCCTCGCCCGGCTACCGCCATTGCTTCATCTCTCCTCCTCTCCTGACGCCTCTCTGGTTGGCGAAAGGGCCTTCTTTCTGGGGATCTCCCCCTTTGGTCTTGACGCTGGTGCCGTCCAGCCGTCCTCCAAGGTGGTCGGTTGACGGGGACCTGGTAGCGTCTTCCCTCCTCCTGACGCTCAGGGGACTCGACGGGCCTTCTCTCCACGATCCTCCCGGTTTCCTTCCTCCTGAGCTCCTCCTTCTTTTTCTCTTCTTGCCGCTCCGGCCACTTCCTTTCCTCCCTTCGGGGCTCCTCTCTCTTCCTTTTCTCAGGGATCCCATGCCTCTCTCCACGGTCGCCTCTGGTCACCCGTGCCAACCTTGCCAAGAAGTCAGGGTTGGAGGCCTCTCCCCGGACAAACTTATTGGCCCTCTGAATGAGGTTGTCGTAGGAGTAGGGTGGGTTCTCACTGAGCTCCAACTTGAAGAGGCCTTGACTGATGCCGAATGTCAGGGCCAGCAACAGGATGTTGCTATCCACCTCCTGGATTTGCAGAACCTCCTCCTGGAAGCGCTCGATGTAAGGTCCTAGTGCCTCATCTGGCCCTTGCACGAGGTAGAACAGGGTCGTTGCCTCCTTCAGCTTCCTGACCGTGTCGAACCGGGTCGTCAGCCCACGACACAGGTCTTCAAAGCAGTAGATTGAGCCTGCGGGAAACTGGTGGAACCAGTCCCAGGCCTTTGCTCGGAAGGTAATGGCAAACAACCTGCACTTGAAGGCGTCCGACATGGTTCGGATAGAGACTATATCCTCGAACCATTGGATGTGCCTGACGGGGTCCTCCTTTCCCGAATAGTAATTCAAGGCTGGGTCCCTGAATCCTTCTGGCACGGGCGCGGCGAGAATCTCCTCGCAGAAGGGGCTCCTCCCTCCTGCCCGGCGACGATCCTCCACTTGGCGAGTATCACCACCATACTCGCCATATGGGCGAGTATCCGGGTATCTCCCCTGCTCGCACGGCTCGCGGAAGCGAATACCTTGCAAGGTTGGCTGGTAGAATTGCGACCTCCTTGGTCGCTCAGTTTCATCTTCCATGTGCTCCTTTCCTGCTCGCCGAGGGGGACTCCCTCCCTCGGACGGAACTGGGCGATGCGGCGAGGTCGCAGTGACCTCGGCATGCGGCTGAAGCGCTGCTCGCATGGCTCCCTCCATGCGCTGCGCGAAGGCTTCGAAAACCTCCAGCGTCACGAACCTGCCAGTTCCCGCCGAGTTGCCGACCTCCTCCTCATGGTCGCCACCTACGACCATCTCGCCTTCTTGCCGAACTTTCTTCCAACGACTACGGTCCACGCTCACCGCACCAAAGTGTTGACGCCAGGAAAATCCTGACCTCAAGATTCGGATCGATGCAGCCGGAGGCTACTCGCCCAGCAGCCCGACGAGATGGCTTGGCTGGCAACGACGAAGAAGCTAGAAGAGCAACAAACAGGACCCCAGGTGCTGCGGCAGGGAGGTCCCACCACGTACCCAGAAGCTCCGAAGAGACTTCCCCTCCAAGACCAAAGAATGGCCGAGCAAGGTACGAGGAAGGCACCAACTTGGCTAGTACCGGGAGTAACGACCAAGTGCGACAGATTCTAGAATGCAAGAGCAGGGTTTCGACAGCTCAAGTCCAGGTGCCAGTCCAAGTACCCCTGGGGTCCTATTTATAGGAAAACCAAGGGGTAGGGGGGTTTTATAGTCCAGCCCCCCAACCCGGCGACTATGGGTTACTCGGCGAGTATCCTGCCATAGTCGCCCATCTGGCGAGTATTGGGTGCTGCTCGCACACGCCGGGCTAATAGTCGCCAGGTCTTCTGTTCCACACTCGCCACCCTGGCGAGTATTGCCTGCATACTCGCCGAGGTCTTCTCTGCTCTGCCTTGATCTGCCGGGCTCTGTGTTGACCTATTTGACTTTGACTTCTGCCTACGTGACCTTGGGGGGGGGGGGGGGGGGGGGTCCACCCTCGGAGAATGAGGGTTGTACACCTGGCTCTGAACTTCATCTTCTGCGTCGAGATGAAGTCGACGTTGTGTCGACTTTAGATGGCTTCAACAGATAACCTCTTCTGCGTCGAGTTAAAGTAGAAGCTGTGTTGACTTCTCCAGTTACTCCGACAAGTCCCTGACCTCTACGTCGATATCTATTCGACGTAACGTCGACTTGAGTTATTTCAACGGAAGGGTTGAACCACTTGGACTTCTAGTCAGAGCACGTCGATATGGACTCGATGATACGTCGAATTCTATTCGACGTAAATGTTAACTTAGCCCAATTTCGCTTTCCTTGATCTGGTCCTGACACCCTATGTTGAGTGTGACATCCTAATACATCTAATGACCAGATTACCCTCACTATTTACAATGGGTAATTTAATCCTAGTAGTTAAAATCACTTTTTATATAATTTGTTAAGTTAAATCAAGGGTTTTCCCAACACTTAGTGTCAGTGAGTATAACATTAATAGTGGTCAGGTCAAGGGTAGACAATAATAAGAATAAGTGCCTTAGAAAGGGAGCTTTAGGGTTCAGCCCATCATAGCTCCTAGTACCACTGTGAGCACCTCACATGGTAGTCCTCGGGAAGTCCATTGTTAACCCAAAACTATAGGAATAAATTGTTACGCAAGTTTAACTTAATAATACACTCACCCACATCCCGTTGCTATGAGTGGTTAGTTGGTTTGGTCTTACGAGCAGTAAGCTCGGTGGTTGTGGGTACAGACGGGTTAGTCCGGTGAGCCGGTGGCTCAGAAGATTATGGTGATGGGCATGATAGCCTGGGGAGCTTATGACTTGGAGATATATAGTAATCATATTTGTATGTGCATAATGGTGGTGGGTCTTTAGTATTGGACGGTCATTCGCACCGACATCGATACTTTTACTCGGCGAGTGTGGTTATCACTTAGCTAAGGAAAAGTCTGGTGAACCAGCCAGTAAGAGTACGCAGGCACTCTGCGGTTGTGTTCTTTGCGTTGAGACGTACAAAAGGTCTAGGTTAGATAGTGCGAATACCAACCTAGAGGTGAGCGAAGCCCAACCCACCGCCTCCGTTTGCCACTACGGGAGGTATCCTAGGAGTTTTGCTTGCTCCAAAAAGGGGGAACTAAAGGTCTGTGTGCATAGAGTCGGGTGTGTGTGTTGCGCTTGTATGAACATATCATTAATCTGCATAACACTGCATGTCATAGCATTATCATTGCATTTCAACCCCTACCCCTATCGTATAAATTGGTATGAGACTTTTTATACGATAGGCCTTGCTAAACGACCCCTTAGTCTATAGGTCTGTATGAGCATTCCTATAAATCAAGGTTACCTTTCTTACTTACTTCACTTTACTTTATCTGTGGTAGCTAGCTGTAGCTTGTACTTTACTTAGTTATTATTCTTTACATGTTCTTTACCTTGCTTTACGTACTGTTCTATATATATACACACCTGTGTAGTGGTAGATAATCCTGTATCTAGGTCATGTCATCTGCTATGTTTTATACCATTTGCTGTCCTCCACTTTGTCATTCCCGCACGGTGCCTATGAGATACTGTGGGCGGGGTGGGGGAAATGACGCTTAGTCTTTTAACTAACGGTCAGTGTACCATATCATATTAGGGGATCGAGGAGCAACACCCGGAGACGCAGCACCACTAGAGGATGGTGCAGATGGAGGCAGACCAATCTAGCACAAGAGCCCTAGTCTCAGGATCAGTGAGTGATTATTAGTAGTTTTGCTTCCGCAAGAGATCTTGTATTGAGGATATAATGTACTGGGCAGGAGCCCTTTCTATTTCTACCCTTTTATTCAGTTATTATCCGTGGACATCTATCTTTATGATTTTATATATTATGTGATGTGGACTTGGACTTCCATTTGTTCATTTGTACTCTTCTTATTCTGTGATCGTTATTGCTGGCAGGATCAGCGTTTTGTATGACGACCTTCCCGAGTGTTGGTGTCACCGCAAAGCGGCGGTTCTGGGCATAAGACCCGGTCTTGTTGTGAAAAAATGGGGTCTTACACTACACGAGGAAGATTGGGAGGAGGGTTCATGGGCTGTTGTCTTGGAATAGTTTCATCTGGTGGATTTGTAGGTACTAGGGTGGCTAATGTAGATAATACTAACTTAAGGGCTTCTGCGATGGCAAACACGAATTCCAAAGGGCGCCGCATATGTCCATTGTCACTTTCTTCAGATCATGTTCTCCGATGGGTTTCGGGCTCTTCTCTAATTTCATGATGTCGTCGGCTGGATTATACTTGGATGGGTTCCTATAAGATATTGAATTAATTATATTACATTTTTAACATGTGTTATGACTTTGTACTGTCTACGACCAAAATATTGAAAATGTTCCCTCTAATACCAAGTTGTGAAGACCCTATTTCCGGGCTTCCCAATTGATTTGAGGATCAACTTAGTTTCCAATAAAGATCACAGTTCAGAATCACACACAGATTCATAGTACAAAGATCCTAAACACCACTTTTATTCATATATTTTATTTACAAAAGATTTTACAAATAATACTCGTTACAATAATCACAATAAAAATCGGTACACGTGACTCGATGACGTTCTTGAGCTTCTTCGATTCTAACAAAGATCTTTCGTCATACCTTAGATTGATCTTCAGCACGTTTCCGCTTTTCTTCTTAAGTGAGGGGAGGCCTTCGGGGTGTACTGGGAGAAGCTCCTGTTTCTTAAAAATATTATCAACAACGGGATAGTCATAAAAATATGACTAAGTGAGAAAAGTATTTCGTGAAATAGTTATACATGCAAGCAAAGGGATAGTAACAATATGCATACACTTCAATAAATCATACTTTTCGTATCCTTCCCTTTTAATGCAACTCTTAATCTACCCCTTAATTTTAGTTACATAAAATAGGAAATGCTTGGGTATACAAACTTGAATTGGGCTCCAACCAATTAAGAGCAAACCCACTTAAGGGCAAAAATTGTAGGCTCACCCCTACTGGTAAATCCACTTAAGTATTTGAAACCCTCACATTTCCTTATGCAGAGTTTTATTATTCTTGTCTTAATATAAATGAAAACAAATATTTTTATATAAAATTTCCCTCAGAAAAGTTGTATTGATTTCTTTTCCCTTGCCCCCATTTCAACTTATTAGCGAGATATCATTGAGTTAAACTCATATGCACATGAAGTTTTCTTTAAATAAAATAGAACATGAATATGAAAATACTTGAATAAACATAATTTCAAGAAATAAAATACTCATAACATTCTTCCCTTTATCTGATTCATTGCCACGCTTACCCTGCGATGGCATCGTCTGATTTCTAGGTCTTGGAAACCACTGAAATAACATATACATTATTTGGGTTGCATCATTAGTTATGCGCAGCATTTGAAGTTAAAAAGGATTAACTAAAAAGGTGTTTAAAATCCAATAAAAAATATAATAAACTTCGAAAATACATGACGGAAACAAATCAAGCGATCTTAAATCAGTCTAAAGATCCGAAAATAGCTCACAAAGCCAGAATAGCACTTAAATCAGTCTTAAAAGGTCTGTCCAATTCCAAAACCAGCCTCAAAGATGGCTGCCACTAAAAATAGTCCAAAAATCAGCCGTCAAAGGGTACTTAAAAAGCTCAAAAACAGCATAAAAATAGCTCAAAAACAGCCCTTAGAATAGGGTTATTATAGAGTTAAGATAACGTTAAAATAGGGCAAAATAATCTTCAAACTAGTCACTAAGCAAAACCGGCTAACATAAAGAAGAACACTTAAATTTAGCAAAACAACAATTAATAGGAATATCATAGAGGAGGAGAAGAATATCCTTACAGCGGGAGAGGGAGTAAGAATCTTGTCGCGTAACTGATCCTTCTCGGATTGGCGAAGAGTGGCGAGACTCTTCCTAGAACTCCAAAGAATATAAGGAAGGAGTAGTAGCAGCTCTAAACGTAGCGGTAAACAACACAGAAGGTCAAAACTAGAAGCAGGAGTGTGCTGGCAGCACAGGGACAGCAGCAATGACACCAGTTCAGCAATAGTAAGCAACATAAAATAATAGCAACATGTAGCAGCGACAGCAAGAAGTCACAGGACAACAAACAACAAGTAGCAGCGGCAGCCAACAACTGTAGCAGCGGCAACCAGCAGTAACAACGATAGGGAGCGGCAACAACTGTGGTAGCAAGCAGGAAATAGGAGGGGGAAGAGCAGCGGCTAAGAGGAAGAAGTAGAGCTGGAGATGGAATGCAGGAATGAAACATGATACTTTATTTATAGAAGGGGATAAGCGGCCAGCAGCCAAAGGGAAGCAAATTTCAATCCAACAAGCCTAACTAGGTGTCACTACATAAACCCCCAAGGTAATATTCAGCCAACACTTGGCTTGGGAAGTGTCAAAACAAACCCATTCAGCCAACAACCAAAAATTCCAAGTGTCAAAACATTATTCCAACTCATCCACCTCACTATTCAGCCCATATTACTAATGGCAGCCCACTAATAATAATAAAAACAACAGTCCACACTTAATACAGCAGCATCCCACAAATCAGCCCACCAATAATGATAGCAACCCACATATAACAACACTTGTGGTACCCCCAAAATAAACCAAAGTCAACTAATAAAAAGAAACGAAAAAGCAAAAAATAATACGTAAAATCCGTACTGCCTTGTATCATCAGCGGGGAAAAATAAAATAACAAAAAAATTTTTGTACGAAAATTTAAATCGTCACATGTTCCTCCAAACAGCACAGAGACAGTCTTCCGGTGATGGTATCAATCAAAAGACCACTCCAGATGTCGGGTCTGAACGACAAAGAATTCTCCCACAAAATTACACCCCAAGAGGAAAAAGGAACGGGCTTTCAGCCTCCTCAATCCACAAAGATCCAAGACCAACCGGATGAAGGCTAAAAGTGGCCCAGATCCGAGGCGCAGCACTAGATTACTTCATGCGGGCGACAACTGCATTGATCGGCAACAGGAAATCACGACTCCAGCAAAAAATGGGGCACGGGCAGACTGCCGAGAACAAGAGATCTGAACTGCTCTTCTCCCAGTGACGGCGAACTGTTGAGAACAAGAGAGCGTCGGGAATCTGGAACAAGAACCATCGACAACCCTTTCCTCTTCCGATCTGCGACTGTAACAAAAAACTCGAGCGGAAACTTCCAGCAACTTCTTCCCGATCAGCAGATCTACAGATGAGGTCGACGAAAGAGCGATCTCCTTTTTGCGATCAGCGATAGGAACGAACGCAGGAATCACGAACTTTCTTCCAGATATCGGTAGCGGCGCCGATTCTTCCTTCTGCTTGATCGATTGAACAACCGATCCTTACCAAAAACAGCGACAGAAAGATAACGACTTCAGGAATCGCGACTTGCGATCTGGATCCGAGCAGTGACTGTCGAAAAGGCCGCAAATCTCCGATCGACGGGAACTCTCCTTCTATGCACTCTATGGAAACGAAAAACCACAAGAAAATAAGAGCAGCGAGGGAGAGAATGGCTCCAGGAATCGCGATCGGAAAATGGCACAGCAGAGAGACGGGAGAGCGGAAACCTAAAACGTATCTTGAGAATGTTGAAAGCTCCGCTCAAGATAGTCCCCTAAGGCTTATCAAATGTGGAATGACCTTATATAGTATCTCCAGCATAGAGCCCATAAACCCTAGTGACACGAAACCCAATGGGTCATTCTGAGTCGGTCCTGATACGCGAGAACATATTAACTAAATATCCTAACAAACAATTGTGATAGCAAGGATGCAATTCACATTGCTACAAAACCAATAATATATGAAAGAACTAAATACATGGAAAAAGATTGTCACTCTCTATGAAAAAAGAGTTTGCTCTCAACTTGTGTTCACTATAAAATAAGATATAGACAATGTTAAAAGCCTCTCTAACGTAGGATAAGGTGATTATCTTCTAACTTGACTCCAAAGAATGAGTGCAAGTGTAGTGTTGTAGTGAAGTCTAGATGGATTTGAAGTTCATGCAAAAGCCCAGCAATGGATATCAATAATTCAGAAATTACAAGAATAATTCACGAATATGAACATTTAAGACTAAGCCTTGGATAAAACAAGTCAAATTAAAATTAAATTAAAGTAAAAAAATGGTGTGATTAAACACTTGGCCAATACACCAGGTAAGTAAAACAAAGAGTCTAAGCAACCTTTTACAAATATATATCCCAAATTGCATGTATTCCAACAAGTAATCAACACAGTAAAAAAATTTCCAATTTAGATCTTATATAATTAATTAAATCTAATAGTTTTGTATAGTTGCTGAATCGGGTTTTGGACAACACGATGAGTGTGATTTCAGCACTGAAATTACATTCCTGCACTGATTTGGACTTTCCGGGTGGATTCTGCAGCGCGAATGCGTCTAGGTAGAGGTGGCGGGCTAGGGGGGGGGGGGGGGGGGGGGGGGGGAGTGGAGGATTATGGTACCACATGGGAATTTGGGTGAGCAAACAAAAATCTAGCACCCTTGTGGGAACGAAGACTTTCGCATGTCAAGTTTTTCGTCAAGAGCGACTAATTTCATTCAAGAGAATTCATGCTCGCTATTTACGAATGACAACAACAATGCGACACGAGGCCGAATCAAAGAATGGTACGCATTTTATTTTCCACACTTAATTTTATAGCGTACTATATTTCATAATTAATTGCCTTTCATTTCATTACCTGCATTGCATTTTAAAGTCTTTAGTGTTCGCATAAATAATAGTTGATGAAATTATTTTGATTACACTATAACGTAGAAGTTAATTATTTGTGTTCACGACGATCATGTCAGCATAGGCCACACACCATTATATAATTTTTATTAATAATTCTCATTAGTTGATTTGTGACTTGATGAGTTTAATATAAATTTCCAACATTTGGTATCAGAGCAAACTTGAACATATTAATTAATTCCATTAATTTCTGGTGTAATTGAATTTGATTAATCACTAGCGAACACTCAATTAAAACCTATTTAATTAATAGAGAATATCAATGTGATAGGAACTTTTGAAGTGCATTAATTTTAAAGTTATTTAGCATTCGTGATCTTTAGACACTTCATTGCCCTTTAATGTCATTAATTATAAGATCACGACTTTAGTTGAGGATAATTAAAAGAATCGCAGTGTAGGAGAATCTCATGGGTTAATTAAAAGAATCTCAGTATAAGATCACGACACTTTACTCGCCAAAGTGATATGTTCGATTAATTTATGAGATTTCATTCCCACGTGGTTTTGAGATTACTCTGATTCTGGCATGCAATCGTTCACCCAAAGGTGGTGATAGCATGATATGATTAGATGTTTGCATATGGACATTTGGATGAGAGTGTGAGGGCTCTAGTAATCTATCACCCAAAAATGGTATGTTTACGAAAGACTTGAACACTACCGTTTCTTGTCATGTACATATATTTTCTAACTGTGTGACAAGTATTCTGTCCAAAGATATTGCGTGTTGACATGCCTAAATTCTCGTTAGTGTGTTATTTAAGGTTTTAAAGCACATTATATCATTATTGATAAATATATTGCATTATTTTTTCTTTTCTAGCCACTTTTACATTCCACAATAATCTTGCAATCATTGAAAAACTTATTGGGTCAAATTTTAAGAAGTGGAAGACTGGTGTCATGTTTGTCATTCAAATGACGGACATTGACCTATCCCTGACATCTGCCAAACCTGAGGAGTTGACTGTGA
Organism: Dactylorhiza incarnata; assembly: GCA_033032865.1. Taxonomy (NCBI): domain Eukaryota; kingdom Viridiplantae; phylum Streptophyta; class Magnoliopsida; order Asparagales; family Orchidaceae; genus Dactylorhiza; species Dactylorhiza incarnata. The sequence continues at coordinate 579,046 of JAWHQI010000162.1, forward strand.
CTAGCTCCCAAGTACAAAAGGATCATTATGCAGCATGATATAAGTCCAGCAAGATATGTTTGTTAACCATGAAGAGATCTATTCCTGAGCATCTGCTTATTGGACTGTCGGAGACTATTGATGTATTGGATTTCATTACTACTGTGGGACAGAGGTATAAGGTGCCCTCCGATTCTAAGATTGAGACACTTATGCAAGATCTTTAATTATGAAATACACTGGTGGTGGAGATGTTCGTGATTACATTTTGAAGATGGTTTACTATCAGACAAAGTTGCAAGAACTGGATATTGTTCTTCATGCGACGTGCATAGTACATCTAGCACTCAATTCTTCGCCACCTAAGTTTAGCATCCTGTAGATGACATACAATTCTCAAGATGAGGCTTGGAAACTTAATGACCTCATCACTCGATGTGTTGTTGAAGAAGAGAAGCTAAAAAGTGAGAAGACTCACACCGCACTGCATGTTTCGAGCCCTTCATTCAAGAAGAAGAAAAAGAAGATAAAGTCCAAGGCTCCAATCAAGATTCAAGACAGTCAGACGGGTGGAGCAAAGGATTCTACTGATTCCATGAAGAAGCCTCCAACTTGTTTTTTCTGCAAGAAGAAAGGACACATGAAGTTTGAATGCCTAAAGTTCAAAGCTTGAATGGAGAAGCGTGGGTTCACACCTAAAGGTAATCATCTTGCATTCGTCCTATGCGTCACATCTAACTTAATTGAAGTCCCAACTAGTTCCCGATGGCTTGATAGTAGAGCAACTAATTATGTTGCTTACACATTATATGGATTCACCAATAGGAGGAGGCCAAGCAAGGATGAGTGTAGACTCACTGTTGGCAACAATGCTGAAGTAGAAGTCAAGTTTATTGGGGGATGTTTGCTTAATATTATATACCGATCTTAAACTTTTATTGAAAGACACACTTTATATTCTTGCATTTCGAAGAAACTTAATTTATGTTTCTGCATTAGACAATCTTAATTATGGTTTCAACATTTTTGGTGGTTTAATTCAGTTGTTTTATAAAGCACAACTTGTAGGTCACTGCTCCTTGTCTAATGATTTATATAGGATGTGTATTGCTCCCAATGAATTTATGTGACTTCATTTAATATTGAAAACGTTGCTTCTAAAAGAACCTTAATTAAGGAAAACTTTTTCATGTTGTGGCATAAAAGACTTGACCACATCTTTAGGGATAGGGTAGAGAGACTGATTAAGGAAAACATTCTACCTGCTCTTGATTTTAGTGACCTGGAGACATGTGTTGACTGTTGTAGGGGAAAATGACCAAGATTAAGAAGAAAGGCACTACATTGAACATACCCCCAAACAACTAGACCTATAGGTTGGTTTTGTCATGACTAGGTCAAGACAAAACTCTAGGATGCACAAAGAGAGCATAAGACCTTAGGCAAGTGGGTGAAGACAACATTGGTCTGCAAATAGCACATTCTAATTACCTAATCTAGGATTGGCTTTAGGGCAACACCATGACCCATGACCCCACAATAACATGCCTAATCCATTAAGGGGTCCCTTTGTAACACCCCAATTACCCAATCGTAAAAAAAAGGCATTTTGAATTCTGAGCTAAGACATTAGCGCTAGCGTTAGTTCTAGCCCTGGCGATAATGATTGAACCGGCGAGCTTCATTCCGTCATGATGCTAGCGCTGGCGCTATCTCTAGCGCTGACAGTAGCTCAATCGATGGGAGGCAGACATAATCATTTTTGGTGGCCAAATTCATGGCCAAGGGAGGCCAAAAGTCCTCCCAATAGATGGAGATTCATTCTCCCTATCATTTAGGAGAAGATTAAGATGTTTTCCAACTATTATGGAGGATGAATTTGATGACTTTTGGGGATGGCCGAAATTTTCACCGTGAAGGGTGTTAATGGAGGAATCCCAAGCCTTGCCTCTTCCTCTCCCTGAATTGGCTCTTTAAAAATCCTCAAGGGGTGAAGGGAAGGAGTTTCCCCCACTTTCCATACGAGATCAAACCCCTAAGCACGTATCAGCATGGCACCCAAGAGCTCGCGCCCAACAATGGCAGACCGGTGATCGGCACGGCTACATGCCACCACTCAGGTCCTCCCCTCCTCCTCTCTCTTAGTGGATAGATCTTATCTTGTTGGCCGCAAGGTTTGAGGGCAATTGGCCTTGGATCGACATGGTCGAAAGTTTGGATTCAAGCTTGGATTCAAGCTTTACTTTCCTTACTTTAAACCCCGATTCCGGCCATCTCCGGCCGGCCAACCACCGTACATCGCCGACCGCCACCTCAAAGGAGGTGGTGGTGGCATTGGTCGACCGGGAGAGGGTCTAGGTGGCCGGGAAATCACCTCCCAATTTGGTACATTACGGGTCAATTGTGGTCGTTGGCTGATTGGAGAAGATGAACCGATGCCCCCAATTTAGATAGATTATTAGTTTTATGATTAATTAACGTCATATTTTCCCCTAGAAATGTATGTTTTTGAAACTGAAATTAGAACCCATAGAAGGCATTTTAGGAAAAATGACAAAAGACAAAAGTTGTAGATCTTTGGGTCTAGTTTAATTTAAAATTGATTTGTGCCAATTTGGCCCACTGGTTTGACTGCATCACACAAAATGGTGCAACCTATACATGAGATTGACTAGAGATTGATTTGAGTTCCCCCACTAATCCAGACATCCAAATGCTTTGAAATTTGGAGCATGGGATAGAATTACCCTTACCCTCAACATATCCAAAAATGGGAATTTTTGGAGAACCTTTTTCTATAGTTTCTGTAGAAATTTAATAAAACGTTTGTGATTTAATTTTAGGGTCTAAAGACCTCTAAACCCTTCCAAATTTTGGTGGGTGGTCCTTAGGGTCATGAGACGACTCTGGTAAAAATTTCATCCCATTTGTGATTGAATTGGTAGGGTTATTAAGTAACCCAAATTTGGTCAAACTATGGTATATTAGATCAAAAGTGCACTTGATGGATTTGGGAGATCAACCCTCATCAAAATGCTGTGAAACCTTGGCCACTGATTTAACATCATATAAAACACCCCCACAAGTGGTTTTGGGTGGATATTCCCTTGAACCCTTGTTAAAACCCTATGGTTGATTATTAAACCTATTGAAGGACATAGGGTTGTATGTTATCATATTGACTTGGAACTTAGTAGAGAGGTTCAAAGGGAGGTATTATGCCCTGGATAATTTATCTAGAATTTTTAGGAACAATTATCCCCTCTGAATTAATTAATAACCAATTAAAGCACTTTCTTATATTAAGAATTTACGTAATCATATTACCTTGAATGTTCATGAAATTTTGGCAGTGAACTTATGATAGTGATATTGTTCTTGATAATTTTATTGAGAATTTTAGATTGATCTATATAGTACTTCATTCATAAGTCCATTATTTGCCCTATTTATAGAGGGAATTAATTATGGGTTAAATACATACTGGAAAATCATGAAACTTGGTCAGAGGACTTTAGGGCAAGAATATTATCTGTAAATTTTTATATAATTTTTGGAGGAGTTTTTATATGGTTCTCTTCACAAAGTGCCATATGATTTGTTTATTTAAATAAATGATTTATATGGTCAAATGAATTTGGAAAATTATGGAACTCAAAAAGTGAACTTTACTGATCACCTTAGACACCTGTTAATTTCCTTGTAATTTTTGGATGAGTATTTTTGGTTCCTTCTTTGTTAACCCTTGATTTTGATAAATTAGTACATATTTTAATTGAACGTCAAAAACTATCTGGAATTTCATGAATTTCATATGTGGCTGTTATTTTGATGATATATAGTGGTACACATTTTATTAAGACAATAACTTATCAGAAAACCATACTTGATGTTCAAAGTCAAAGTTTCCCTGATTTTGAGGAAATTATAATAAATGCCAAATAAATTAGGGAAAATATGGATTTCTGGAGATAGTCTTAGAATGTCATAACACACCCCCAATAATAATCTTGGGTCATTTGGATGATTATTTGGAGTATCTCTTCTCATGCACCTCATGTAGTTCAAATGGTCTACGTATAGTGAAAATGCTGATTTAAGACAAACCTGTAGGTTTTACATGGGGAGTTAACGAAGTTGGTGCACCCAGACTGATTGGATTAGAAGGGGTCACCAAAAGAAAGTAGGAGTAAGATGTCTGGTTGACTAAGAGGCAAGAGTGTGCTTGGGATCGACGAAAGATCATCATTCCTTTGGGTGAAGTAAAACACACTTAGCATTAGTAAGTGCAACATTAATAGTGGTCGGGTCAAGGGTAGACACCAATAAGAATAAGTGCCTTAGAAAGGGAGCTTTGGGGTTCAATCCATCTTAACTCCTAGTACCGTTGTGATCCCATCACAGGGTAGTCCTCGGAAAGTCCATGGTTAACCCAAAACCGTAAGAACAATTTGGTATGCAAGATTAACTCAATCATACACTCACCCACACCCCGTTTCTATGGGTGGTTAGTTGGTTTGGCCTTACGAGCGGTAGGCTCGGTGGTTGTAGGTACGGACGGGTTAGTCTAGCAAGCCCGTGGCTCAGAAGTTTATGGTGACGGGCAGGTTAGCCCGGGGAGCTTATGGCTCGGAGATATATAGTATTCATAATTGCATGCGCATAAAGGTGGTGGGTCTTTGGTATTGGACGGTCGTTCACACCGACGCCGATACGCTGACTCGACAAGTGTGGATTTGCACTTGGCCAAGGAAAGTTTGGTGGTCCAACTAGTAAGAGTACGCAGGCGCTCCGCGGTTGTGTTCTTCACGTTGTGGCATACGATATGTCTAGGTTAGGTAGTGTGAATACCAACCTAGAGGTGGGCAAGGACCAACCCACCGCTTCTGTTTGCCACTACCGGGGTATCCTAGGAGTTTTGCTAGCTCCAAAAAGGGGGAACTAAAGGTCTATACGCATAGAGTTGAAGTGTATGAGTTGCACTTGTGTGATCATAACATTAATCAGCATAACTCTGCATGTCATAACATAAGCATTGCATTTCAACCCCTATCTCTATCGTATAAATTGGTTATGAGACTTTTTATACGATAGACCTTGCTAAACGACCCCGTGGTCTATAGGTTTGTATGTGCATTCCTATAAATCAATGGTTACTTTTCTATTCTATACTTATCTTTACTTACTTACTTAACTTGTTCTTTACCCTACTTTACTTACTGTTTTCTATATACATATAAAACCTGTGTAGTGGTAGATATCTTGTAGCTAGGCCATGTCATATGCTTTGATATATACCCCTTACTGTCTTCCGCTTCATCCCTCTCGCACGGTGCCTAGGAGCCACTGGGGGATGGGTGGTGGGAAACGAGGCTTAGTCATTTTGACTAACGGTCAGTGGACCATATCATTTTAGGAGACTGAGGAGATGCACCACCACCAGAGGCCAGTGCAGATGGAGGCGGGCTAGTCTAGCACGGGAGCACCAGTCTCAGGATCCGTGAGTGTTTACTAGTAGATTATGCTTCCGCAAGTGATCGTGTAGTGAGGACTTGATGTACTGGGCATGATCCCTTTTTATTGTTACCTCTTATTCAGTTATTATCTGTGGACATCCTTCATTATGATCTATATATTATGTGATGTGGACTTGAGCTTACTTTTGCTTCAAATGTATTTTTCTTCTTCTGTGATCAATATGGCCGGCAGGATCGGCATTTTGTAGTGGCGACCTTCCCGAGTGTTGGTGTCACCGCAAAGCGGCTGTTCTGGGCATAAGACCCAATTTTGTAGCGAAAAATGGGGTCTTACAAACTGGTATCAGAAGAAAAGATGTCCATAAACCCTGGGACACCCCGTGCAAGTTTAGTTTGAGGACAAACTAAGCAGCGGAAGCAATGGTGCGCCCATATGGGGAATCACATGAAAAAGTCCACTTTTAACTGAATCTTTTTAGCCAAATCTCCTTACGAGTGACAAGTTTTCTTTTGTAGCCTGCGTCGAACCCTGCCCCCAGTAGGGAATACCTCCGGCTGCGAAGATCTCTTTATATAGTCCTTTAATCAATGAGTTAGACTCAACCGTACTAGGACACATGACTTAACATGACAATTTATACCATGCCCTAGTCTAAAATAGACCGTAGGAATAAATTTGATTAAGGTACGAGGCTACCCAAAAGAGGTTAGAAGAGGAGTTTAACGCGAGAATGACCACTTAAGCCATAAAGTCTGAGGTCCCTAGTTCACATACCAAGGATTATCCAAACTGATAGGACCGCCTTAAGGAGATTGACACATAAGCAGAATGGTAGGGGACTCGTAGACTCAACCCTCGTATCGGTGACATGTGTACATTGAGACAACCACCATGACAAACACCGAGGGTCGGATAAGAATTCAAGTTCAGAAGAGACCCATTTGGGATGGGGTCACATGTTGACCCTGATAAGGTTGTTGTAGAGGGTACCTTGAAGAGTCTAAACTATGGAGTGTACCAACAATTCTCAAGATAGAACCCCAAGTCTAAGGTTGTGTGCCCTAAGGATTGTTTGCATACTTGGGACGAATATAACATGGTGATATCGAAGATACTTAGCCCAAAATTGATAGTGACTTATCTTTTGTTTATTGAGGCTTACCTTTTGTTTATTTGGCGAATTAGTTACTGACTTGGGTTTCCCTTAGATTTAATTTAGAAAGTTCTGCGTCGTGAACATAGTGATTTTGAAGTCGATCTTATTCAATGTTACTTGGGCGAAGATGGGATTCTGTAAAAACAAGGTTGGAATGGTGACTATTAGTATTACCAGGACAATGGATAGAAATCATTAATCGAACAACGACTTGACCTTAGTTGAAGCATTAGAAATGTAAAGTTGTCAGGTTCAGTCACTTAGGGATGCAGATGCCCTTCTAGAAGTTGGGAACTGAAATTAGGGCTTGCGAGCTATAGTTATATTTGAAAGTTCTTGTGGTTTGGGGCTTTCGGAAGTGACTAACTTATGATTTGTTAAAAATCACGCCTTGTCATGGTAGAAAATTTTAACTACAATAATAATGATTGGTTAACAGATATTCATAAAAGTTCACGAGTACCCCCCCCCCCCCCCCCCCCCCCTAAATTTTGAGGATAACTGGGACGCTTGACGATCTGATCAGTTCTATCAATGGTAAGAACTGTATAAGTTGTAGAGTTGAGTTGATTGATTACTCAGACATACGTGAATGAATAAGAATCTGAACGTGTAGAGAAAACTTTATAGAGGCGTTGTCTACCCATACAAACAAGAGCTCTAGTCATCAGAGAAATGGTGTTTTACGGAGCGTGTATTTCTCCGGAATAAAGAAAGACGTCATAGGTTTTGTGATGCACGGTGAGGTGTGTCGACTGGTGAAGGCCAAGTGCAAGAGTCTTTGGGGAACTACCGTAGTCACTGCCCGTGTTAGCGTGGAAGCTCGAGGATATAATTATGGATTTCATACACAAGTTACCACATCCCCAATCCGGGCACAAGTTTATTTGGAACATCGAGGACAGACTGACCAAGGTGGCTAGGGTCACCCCAGGCCGGAAGGACGCTCCCGTTGGTGTTTGATGGGTTTTGTTGAGATGTTTGTCCATTATCGTGGTGTGCCCGGGACGATCGTATCGGATCAGGATGGACGGGTTACATCCAAGAAGTGAAGATCAGTCTAGGCTTATTTGGGCTCTTGGTTGACGTTCAACACAGCTTTCCACCCTCAGAAGGACGGAGGCACATGACTCACTATCTCGGATATAGGATGAGGATTTAAGGGCACCAGGCTCAGAATTTGTTAAGGATACAGATGCCCAGGTGTGACTGATTCGAGTTAGGATGGTGGAGGCCCAGAGCCGGCAGTTTAAGTATTACGATGTACGACATCGTCCAATGGAGTTCCAGGTTGGAGACTGGGTGTTCTGGAAGATACGTCCGATGCATGGAGTCTCGCGGGTATGCAGGCAGAAGAAGTCCAGTCCGAGATAAATGGGGCTCTACAGGATCCTGGAGTGGATCAGCCTCCTGGCTTACAAACTGGAGCTGTCGCCGGAGTTAATGGGATTGTACGATGTCTTCCACGTCTCCTCCCTTAGGAGGCTCTACTACGGCCTGAGCAGCATGTTTCTACTGTAGATGGCAAGGTAGCTTCTGACCAATCAGTTCTCTTGGAGCTGGTCAGGATAGACGACACAAAAATGCGGGTCTTACGACACAAGAAGGTCCCGCTAGTCAAGGTCCTGTGGAGGAATCATGGACAGGAGGAACACACCTGGGAGCCACCAGAACTGATGCATCAGAGGTAGCCGGTCCTCTTCGCGTCAGGTATAACATCAATTCTTAGGGGATGTTATGTTTAGTTACTCCCGGTGAAAGCCCTGCAAGCCTAACCTGAATTTCAAGGACGAAATTAAATTTTTTGTTTATTGGGATTTGTAACATCCCCCAAACAACTAGACCCATAGGTTGGTTTTGTCATGACTAGGTCATGACAAAACCCTAGGATGAGTGAAGAGAACATAAGACCTTAGACAAGTGGGTGAAGAGAACATTGGTCTACAAATAACACATTCCAATTACCCAATCTAGTGTGGCTTTAGGGCGTCACCATGACCTATGACCCCACCATAACATGCCTAATCCATTAAGGGGTCCCTTTGTAACACCCCAATTACCCAATCGTAGAAAGAAAGGTATTTTGAATTCTGAGCTAAGACGCTAGCGCTGGCGATAGTGATTGAACCGACGAGCTTCGTTCCGTCGAGACGCTAGCGCTGACATTAGCTCTAGCATCGGCGGTAGATCAATCGACGGGAGGCAGACGAGATCATTTTTGGTGGCCAAATTCATGGCCAAGGGAGGACAAAAGTCCTCCCAATAGATAGGGATTCATTCCCCCTATCAATTAGGAGAAGATTAAGAGGTTTTCCAACTCTTATGGAGGATGAATTTGATGACTTTTGAGGATGACCAAAATTTTCACCACGAATGGTGTTAATGGAGGAATCCTAAGCCTTGCCTCTTCCCCTCCCTAAATTGGCTCTTTAAAAAGTCTCAAGGGGTGAAGGAAAGGAGTTTCCCCACTTTCCAGAAGAGATCAAGCCCCTAAGCACGTATCAGCATGGCACCCAAGAGCTCACGACCAACAATGGCGGACTGGCGATCAGCACGGCTACAAGCCACCATACAGGTCCTCCCCTCCTCCTCTCTCTTAGTGGATAGATCTTATCTTGTTGTCCGCAAGGTTTGAGGCCAATTGGCCATGGATCGGCATGGCTGAAAGCTTGGATTCAAGCTTTACTTTCCTTACTTTAAACCCTGATTCCGGCTACCTCCAGCCGGCCAACCACCGTACACCGCCGACCGCCACCTCAACGGAGGTGGTGGTGGCATTGGCCAACCGGGAGAGGGTCTAGGTGGCCGGTAAATCATCTCCCAAGTTGATATAGGACGGGCCAATCGTGGCCGTTGGCTGATTGGAGAAGATGAACTGATGCCCTCCATTTAGATAGATTATTAGTTTTGTGATTAATTAACGTCATATTTTCCCTAGAAATGCATGCTTTTGAAACTGAAATTAGGACATCTTAGAGGTCATTTTAGGAAAAATGACCAGAGACAAAAGTTGTAAATCTTTGGGTTTAGTTTAATTTAAAATTAATTTGAGCCGATTTAGCCCACTGGTTTGACTGGAGAACTTAAAATGGTGCAACCTATACATAGGGTTAACCAGAGATTAATCTGAGTGCCCCCACTAATCCAGACATCCAAATGCTTTGAAATTTTGAGCATGGGCTAGACTTACACTTACCCTAAACATATTCAAAATTGGGATTTTTTGGAGAAACTTTTTCTATAGTTTATGTAGAAATTTAATAAAACGTTTATGATTTAATTTTAGGGTTTAAAGACCTCTAAACCCTTCCAAATTTTGGTGGGTGGTCCTTAGGTCATTACACGACTCTGGTAAAAATTTCATCTCATTTGGGATTGAATTGGTAGGGTTATTAAGTAACCCAAATTTGGTCAAATTATGGTATATTAGATCAAAAGTGCATTTGATGGATTTGGGAGATCAACCCTCATCAAAATGCTATGAAACCTTGGCCACTGATTTAACATTATATAAAACACCCCACAAGTGGTTTTGGGTGGATATGCCCTCGAACCCTAGTTCAAACCCTAGGGTTGATTATTGAACCTATTGAAGGACATAGGGTCGTATGTCATTGGATTGACTTGAAACTTGGTAGAGAGGTTTATAGGGAGGTATTATGCTCTGGATAATTTATCGGGAATTTTTAGGAACATTTATCCCCTCTGAATAAATTAAGAACCAATTAGGGCACTTTCTTATATTAAGAATTTACATAATCATATTATCTTGAATGTTCATGAAATTTTGGCAGTGAGCTTACGATAGTAATATTGTTCTTTGATAATTTTATTGAGAATTTTAGATTGATCTATATAGTACTTCATTCACAAGTCCATTGTTTGCCCTATTTATAAAGGGAATTAATTAAGGGTTAAATACATACTGGAAAATCATGAAACTTGGTCAGAGGATCTTTTAGGGAAAGAATACGATCTGTAAATTTTAGTATAATTTTTGGAGGAGTTTTTATTTGGTTCTCTTCACAAAGTGCCCTATGATTTGTTTATTTAAATAAAGGATTTACATGGTCAAATTAATTTGGAAAATTATGAAACTCAAGCAGTGCACATTTCTGAACACCTTAAACACCTGTTAATTTTGTTGTAATTTTTGGATGAGTATTTTTGGTACCTTCTTTGTTAACCCTTGATTTTAATAAATTAGTCAATATTTTAATTGGAGGCCAAAACCTTTCTAGAATTTCATGAATTTCATATGTGGTTGTTATTTTGATGATATATAGTGGTACAAATTTTATTAAGGTCATAGATTATCAGAAAACCATACTTGATGTTCAAAGTCATAGTTTCCCTGATTTTGAGGAAATTATAATAAATGACAAATAAATTAGGAAAATATTAGATTTCTGGAGATAGTATTAAAATGTCATAACACACTCCCAATAATAATCTTGGGTCATTTGGATGACTATTTGGAGTACCTCTTCGCATGCACCTCATGTAGTTCAAATGGTCAGCGCATAGTGAAAATGCTGATTTAAGACAAACATGTAGGTTTTACATGGGGAGTTAAGAACGTTGGTGCACCCAGACTGATTGGATTGGATGGGGTCACCAAAATAAAGTAGGAGTATGATGTCTGGTTGACTAAGAGGCAAGAGTGTGCTTGGGTTCGACGAAAGATCGCCATTCCTTTGGGCGAAGTAAAACACACTTAGCATTAGTAAATGTAACATTAATAGTGGTCGGATCAAGGGCAGACACCAAAAAGAATAAGTGCCTTGGAAAGGGAGCTTTGGGATTCAACCCATCATAGCTCCTAGTACCGCTGCGAGCCCCTCACAAGGTAGTCCTCGGGAAATCCTTGGTTAACCCAAAACCACATGAATAATTTGTTTTGCAAGATTAACTCAATAATACACTCACCCACACCCCATTGCTACGGGTGGTTAGTTGGTTTGGCCTTAAGATCGGTATGCTCGGTGGTTGTAGGTACGGACGGGTTAGTCCGGCGAGCCCGCGACTCGGAAGGTTATGGTGACGGGCAGGTTATCCCGAGGAGCTTATGACTCAGAGATATATAGTAATCATAATTGCATGTGCATTAAGGTGGTGGGTCTTTGGTATTGGATGGTCATTCACACTGACGCCGATACGTTGACTCGACAAGTGTGGATTTGCAATTGGCCAAGGAAAATCTGGTGGTCCAGCCAGTAAGAGTATGCAGGCGCTCCGCGGTTGTGTTCTTTACGTTGAGGCATACGATAGGTCTAGGTTAGGTAGTATGAATACCAACCTAGAGGTGAGTAAGGCTCAATCCACCACTTCCGTTTGCCATTACAGGGGTATCCTGAGAGTTTTGCTAGCTTCAAAAAGGGGGAACTAAAGGTTTGTGCGCATAGAGTCAAAAGTGTGTGAGTTGCACTTGTGTGATCATAACATTAATCAGCATAACTCTGCATGTCATAGCATAAGCATTGCATTTCAACCCCTACCACTATCATATAAATTGGTTATGGAACTTTTTATATGATAGGCCTTGCTAAATGACCCCTTGGTCTGTAGGTTTGTATGGACATTCCTATAAATCAATGGTTACTTTTCTATTCTATACTTGTCTTTACTAACTTACTTTACTTGTTCTTTACCCTGCTTTACTTACTCTTTTTTATATACGTATAACACATGTGTAGTGGTAGATACCCTATAGCTAGGCCATGTCATCTGCTTTGATATATACCCCTTGCTGTCCTCCGCTTCATCCCTCCCGCACGGTGCCTAGGAGCCACTTGGGGATGGGTGGTGGGAAACGAGGCTTAGTCTTTTTGACTAACGGTCGGTGGACCATATCATTTTAGGGGACCGAGGAGATGCAGCACCACCAGAGGCTGGTGTAGATGGAAGCGGGCCAGTCTAGCATGGGAGCACCAATCTCAGGATCCGTGAGTGTTTACTAGTAAATTATGCTTCCGCGAGTGATCTTGTAGTGAGGACTTGATGTACTGGGCATGAGCCCTTTTTATTGTTTCCTCTTATTCAGTTTTTATCTGTGGACATCCTTCATTATGATCTATATATTATGTGATGTGGACTTGAACTTACTTTTGCTTCAAATGTACTTTTCTTCTTCAATGATCGATATGGCCGGCAGGATCACGTTTTGTAGTGACGACCTTCCCGAGTGTTGGTGTCACCGCAAAGTGGCGGTTCTGGGCATAATACCCGGTTTTGTAGCGAAAAATGGGGTCTTACACTACACGTAGTCTAGGCTTGTTGAAAATTATTCATACATATATCAATGGACCTTATTCATCTATGCTCTACAAGAACAAATACTTCATTACTTTTATTGATGATTTCTCCAACTATGGTTACTTGTTCTTGATTAAGTAAAAGTCCGAGTCTCTTGATAAATTCAAATTTTCAAGACTAAAGTCGAGAAACAATTGGGGAAAGTTCTCAAGATTGTTAGGTCTGATAGATGAGGTGAGTATTTTGGCAAACATGATGCCTCCAGGAAACATAAATATCCTTTTGTCAAATACTTGGAGAGTTATTGTATTGTTGCCCAATTGCTGGGAAGTCCTGAACAAAATGGTGTGGCTGAAAAGTGCAATCACACCCTTAAGGATATGATGAAGAGCATGATGAGTAGAATGAATCTTCCTAAATTTCTCTGGGGTGAAGCTCTTAAAATAATAGTATGCATACTTAACATAGTTCTGTCTAAATCAGTGCCCATGACACCTTTTGAGTTATGGACTGACATGTTGCCTAGCCTAAATCACTTACGTGTTTGGGGTTGTCCCGCAGATGTTAGTTTATATAACTCATCAGAAAGTTAGATTGCTGCTAAGTCTTCTCATTGCTACATCATAGGCTGGCCAGATCATTCAAAGGGTTTTAAGTTCTACTGCTCTTCTAGAGGTCTCAGAATTGTTGAGTGATAGACATCCAAGTTTTTGGAGTTTGATATTGCTGAGCAACTAGTTGCTCTCATACTACTAAAGAAGTCGATGAAATTAGACCTATTAATTTCACTCTACCTATTATTGAAAGAGTAGAAGTACCTGAACCTATAATAGAGCCTACAAAGGATATGGAGCCAACTTTATAGGAAGCCTCCTCCCATGCAGTTTCCTTAGCAGATCGATGTTGTTCAGGCAAATCCTAGAAGATCAACTAGGGAGAGGAGGTCTGCAATTTCTTCTGAATATGAAGTTTATTTGGGTGAGAGCAATTTTGATATTGGTCACGTGGTTGACCTAGTGACATTTACTGAAGCTATTTCTGTACCTCAATCTGATTTGTGGTGGGATGCGATGAGAGATGAAATTGAGTCTGTGATGCATAATAAAGTTTGAGAATTAGTTGAGTTAACTAAAGACTGCATACTCATTGGTTCTAAATTGGTATTTAAGACTAAGAAAGACTCTAAAGAAAAGGCCGGGCCGTTTAAAGTCAAACTGATTGCAAAGGGCTTCACTCAAAGAGAAGGGATCAATTACCACAAAATTTTCTCTCAGGTTTCATCTAAAGATTCATTTAGAGTCATTATGACACTTATAGCTTGATAAGAAATTTAAGTGCACCAAAGACAATACAATATAATAATCAATTTAAGATGTAAAAAAGTTAAAGTGCACAAAATTGCAAGTAATAAAATTCGCAAGTGCACAATGTACGAATGTAATACAATGCGAGTACGAGTCGATCCATAGAGAAGTTCAATTTTACTTTAATCCACACGAATTATAAATAAAATGATAGATTAATTTGTTTAAAAATGAGATCTTAATTTGAGAAAAATATTTTTAAGAAATATGTCTCGGTATTTATTATATAATTATTGAGTAATAATCCATCACATTATGAAACGATATTTGAAGTTATGAGTCACAAAAGCCCCTTATTTTTATAATTCATCAAATTATTTTGTTTATTGCTTTTCACATATCACATCAAAATCGCGTAAGCATATAATATATGTGAGCAATATAAGACAAAAATTAGGTGATAAAAATATATTAAAAGCCTTAAGGAGAGTCTGGAAGATTGCTTCGAATGCTAAGGATATTTTGTGTGCTCTCGCGTCATATTGCATTGGACTTTCATAGGCATGCAATATGTGTTTTAGGCTACACAAAATATCAAAGTTTCTAATAAAATATTCAAACATACGTATGATTGTTTGAAGCGATGATGTACAACCCAGTGTTCGCCGACTCGCGGAGAAATCATTCACATGCGATTCGGGGAGTACTCGCTGATTCGCGACGAGCACCCTGCCAGGGCAAGGCGAGGCAGATCGGGGATCTCCCTCGCGAGAGGCGAGAGGTAATGGCATAATGTATTTTAAAGGACCGCTCTGGGGTGCATTTAGACAGAGCGAGTCAGGTAAGGTCTCGCAGAGTCAGTCTGGCGAGGCGAGTGGAGGCTCGCCTCTACTCGCAAGAGGAGGTCTCGCGAGCCCAACTCGCAAGGAGGATAGCGAGTGGCGCCTCCAAGGGCCACTCGCCCGACAGGGGGATGCAGGTGAATTTACCCTGATACCCTTGGTGGGCTGCCAATAGCCCTATAGAACAACGGAGTTTGGATGTTAGCAGGCCAATTTGGGGTGCCAAAAGGCAGAAGCCCGCTATTAGCAGACCAGTTTAGAAAGGCTATAAATAGACCCTTTGGGGCACCTTTGGAGAGCATGCTAAATCTTTGCTTCTCCTCAGGTTCTCTTTGGTTAGCTCCTTCAGCTCTCCAGGGTGCCGGACTATAGTCTTTGCTTGGGAGATGAAGCGCTCAAAATATCTTCCGGGTGTGTGGTGGGACCTCCACACTGTTGCCAAGGGTTGTGTCTTTCATTATAAGTCTTCAGTCAGGTTCCTCCGTGGGATCAGTAAGCGCTAGCTGCCCCCCTTCACTGGGGTCCGAACTCCTCGTTGGGCCAAATACCGGTTCTAACATTTTTTGTGCGCTGAGCGTGGAAAGCAGCTAGTGCAAGAAATTCCCTAAGAGGTGACATGGTCGGAGAAGGTGAGCGAGAGGGCGACTTTGGCGGTTCGCCACCACCTTGTCCGCTAGTGACAGCAGAGATGCTGGCAGATCTTTGCAAGGAGGTGCTCGAGACTATCAACCTCGCCTTCGCCGCAACGCGAAGCAAGTTCGTGACTCCAGCACCTCAGGTCATCCAGTCGTCAGGGGTGGGTGAGAATGCCCCGGGGCAAAGAGATGGTAAGGAGGTGGCCGACGAGGCACCGAGGCGAGACCTCGCGGTGCGAGAACTGTTTTCGAGTCCGGCGAGTGCTGTTTCGGCAACCGCTGTGACGGCCAGCATCGTTCCAACAAGCACCATTCCGGCGAGTGTGGGCCTAATTAGGGAGCTCGTGGGGCGAGTTGAGCAGGCGAGTACGACAACTGGAGGAAGCCTGTTCTGTGAGTTTTTGCTCTCGACACCACTCCCAGAAGGATTCAGGGATCCGGGCATGATGTACTACACTGGCAAGGACGACCCCATCCCACACTTGTAGTGGTTCGAAGATATGGTCTCCCTCTGGCCCTTGTCAGACGTCTTCAATTGCCAACTCTTCGCGACCACATTGAAGGAGAAGGCAAGGGACTGGTTTCACCAGCTCCAGAGGGGATCGATCTATGCTTTTGAGGACCTGTGCCGCAGCTTCTTGCTTCGCTTCTCGACCTCAAAGAAGAGGAAGAAGGATGCTGAGATGCTCTTCAAGATCAGGCAGGGGACTGGGGAGTCGTTGGCCCATTATGTGGACCGTTTCCAGGAAGAGGTCCTCCTTATCCATGAGGTGCTGGGATTCACCCTCCAGCTTGCCTTCACGATGGGCCTGCGGGAGGGATTCTTCAAAATGAGTCTGAAGCGGAAGGCCCCCTTGTCCTTCGAGGAGATGATGGAGAGGGCGGCAGAGGAGATCGAGAGCGAGGCAGCTAACTCGGAGTACACAAAGAGGCTAGCAAAGATCAGTGAGCCGAAGGTCAAGCAGTAGGAGGTTCAGAGAAGGGAAGAGTCGAGGGCCCCATAGTTGGGGTGGAGGCAGCAAGGAGGAGGCAACGTCCATGGGGGTCAAGGAAGACCTCATCAACTCGGGTGGAGACAGGGTCCAAGGCTATTGCCTCCCCCACCTCAGCAAGCTATGGCGATCGGGCATGCAGGAAGAGGAAGAGGAAGAGGAGGAAGAGGAGCAGGAGCAGGAGCAGGAGCGGGAACGGGAGTGAGAAGAAAGAACCATGGTGCGAAGGACGAGAGGAGGGGTGGTGTTGCCCTATTGTGAATTCCACCAGGAGGAAGGTCATGCGCCGACCACCTGCCCTGATTTCCTGGAGATGAGGGGGGGCCAGAGTGCCAGCACATCGGGAGCAGTGCCCGGTGAGGATCGAGGAGGTCCTGCCTCGAGAGGAGGAAGAAGAAAGGTGCGAAGACCGGGTCAATGTGGGGACCGGGGGGGGGGGGGGATCAGAGTGATCCATGGGGGTATGGGGATTGAGGCGACCCGAAAGGCGAGCCTCCATGTCATGTACCGTCGGAGCATGGCTTCGATATCTCAAGCCCCACCCCCAGCGGAGAAGATCACTTTCTCATAGAAGGATATGCCGGGTCATGAGGACCCATTTTGCGATGCGCTGGTTATCCAGACAGCCATCAAGAACTTCACTTTCTCTCGGATCCTCATGGATAATGGGAGCTCGGTCAACGTCATCTTCAAAAAGGCATTTGACTAGATGAAGTTGGAGGCTGGAAGGGTATTGGCCTCAGATGGCCCGTTGTTCGGATTCTAAGGAGAGAGAAAGGAAGTGGAAGGAGGAGTGGGGCTCCATGTTGTCCTAGGGGGCAGTCCCGTAACTGCCAGTTCGTCATTGTGGATGCTCACCTAATTAATACATACATGGTTAATTAAATAATTTACAAAAACCTTAGAAAAATTATATCCAAAAATTACCATTTTTGGTCAGGGGGTGCATTGGGTCATAAAACATGCATGGCTGAAATTTCAGCTTATTTGAGTGAGTGGTTTAGTGGTGGCATCCAAATTAGTGTCTAGAGTCACTTATGTACGAGCTACACCAAAATGTGTGCTGAGGGAGTTGTAGAGTTCCAAATAGTGTGATTCAAATTCCTATAGAAACTAGACACCAAGGGCTACAACATTTGTCTCTGACCATTTTTCCTAAAACAACCTCTAAGTGGACTAAAATAAAGCATGAACATACTAAAATAAATATGATAGAAAATTAAAATAAACATATCATTACATTAACCTCGGCCTGCAAGTAGCCATCACCCAAGATCCAATAGCCGTGGCCCATCTTCCACCTCCAGCCAAGGGATGGGATTATCCTGTCTCGGGCCCTTTTTAAGGGCCATTTCTCGGCCAACAGAGCCCTCTCCCGGCCGGCTACCACCACCACCACCTGCGCCGATGTGGTGGCTGTCGTTGGGTGGTGGTTTGTCGGTCGGTGGTGGATGGAACAGGGAGATAGGGGAGGGGCTAATCGGCTAAAACCCGAGCCAACTTCTTCCTTGATTCATGCTCGATTGAGCTTGATTCAAGCCTAATTATTTCTAGATCTAGCACTGAGGGAGGGAGCAAGGAATCCTGCATGGATTGGGGCCGCATTCCTGGGATTCTGGCGAGTCGCCATTGCTAGTCATGAAGCTTTTGGTGCCATGGAGTTCCTTGCTTCCTCTGCTCGATTCTCCTCAGAAGGATGTGGCTTCTCTTCCTCTCGGCTCATTGAAGATGGTGGAGTGCTCAATTGGAGATGGGGGGGGGGGGGGGGGGGGGGAGGGTTAACCATGGGGTGCCATAATTGCACCTCTCAGCCACCAAATGGAAATCAAATTCCCCCACCAGCTGGCCTCCTTCCACCATGAATTTGGATGGAATTCATTGTGGCAGCAGAGAGGAGGAGAGGAAACCTGCCTGAATCAGGGCTTGATGATGGGCATTTCCCTGAGTTGCCATGGCCGGCCACTCTCCCCAGAGCAACTTATTTATTTCCTCCAACTGAGCTCGATTCTCTTCTCCAAGTGGGGGCTTTCTCTCATCTCCATTTACTGAAGGTAGTGGTGGAAGAAATTAAAGGTGGTGGAGGCTCTTTAGGATGTTTCCATTATAGAGGGGGTTCGGCCATGCTCAAGCTCCTGAAATTTTCCACCATTTGGCAAAATCTCTGCAGGGAATTGATGGGAAACTTAATGGCGAGCACAGAGAAGAGCTTTGGGAGATGGATTGAAGGCCATGTGGCTTTTAATCCCACATTTCCTTCTTGTTTCATATGGAGATTTGGGGAAAACCCTAAATTGCTCATGTGCATGTCCTTGCATGCAAGTTTTTGAGGGCATTAGGGGTAATTGTGTTCATGGGCTGCAGAATGGGCTTGCTTTGAGGGCTTTAAGCTATGGGAATTAGGTTAGCCCCTTGAATTTACCTATTTAGGTCAAATTTGACCAAGGTTGACTTTGGGGTTGACTTGGTCAAATTGATGAGGTGGCTGCCCCCATATGATGGTCATGGGTCCTATGACACCAATTAGGGTGAATTGTAGCTAGGTTAGGTTAATTGGGGTCCACTTGACCTATTTGGCCCAATTTGAGCTAAGTGAGCCCAATGTTGGTTTTGACCTAAACCAGGGGTTTAACCAGACCCAATGGATTATTGGTGACCCCTTAATCTCCCTAAGGGATTAAGAAGAGTTGGGTGAGGTCAATTGGGTCATTAGATGGCTACGAGACTCTAAATTAAGGAGATTTGACCAAATTAGGATTTGGTTGAATTTGGTCGATTTGACCATTTGGGTTGACCCCATTGGGTCTTAAGTGACCCAAGGGAATCCCTAAGGGTTTAGGAGTGTTATGGTGGTGTCATATTGGCCATTTGAAAGCTAATTGACCCTAATTAAAGAGGTTTGACTCATTTAGGGCTAAGGTTGACTTTGGCCAATTGGGTTGACCCCATTGGGTCTTAAGTGACCTATCGGTCTCTCTGAAGGATTATGAGGGTCAAGGTGAGGGTATATTGACAAATTGAAGCTCATTTGGTTAATCCCAGGCTAGGTGACCTAAAATTGCTAAATGCAGACCAGGGTGTTTTGAACTTGTCACTTAGTCGAAGGCCATTTTGGGTAACCTAGCGTTATGTCATGACACTTGTCAGGACAAAATCCTCTTGGGGGCCTAGTAGGAATGAGGATGTTACAAATCCCATTAAACGAAGAAACAATTTCGTCCCCGAAATTTAAGTTAGGGCTACGGGGTTAGAGTTCAAAATATACTTGTAAGGTATTTTGTAATTAAAATCTAGACTCATCTTCCGAGATCATAATATGCTTACAGCTTATGCAATATTGGTCCTCCTAATTTCCAAGACATCGTCAGTCTTTTAATATTTAATTTCAACGATTAATCATGCTTCCAGAATCCAAAATGATATGAGTAAATTTAAATATGACCACGGTCATTTACTGAATTCAAGGATACTATAGTGATGATCAAGCTTAGTTCCATTACTCAAATTCATGCGGGTCATCAATTCCAAAGCTTAGAAAAATTCATATATTGTAAATCCTCCAAGATTACTTCTTGAATTGCACATAGTTCTCATTTTTGCTCCAAGATTACTTCTTGAATAACATAAAGTTAATGTCCTACGACATCATTTCTGGTCTTATCCCTAATCCAAGTGCTATTGATGGTCAACTCCATAGTTCTCATTTTGCTAAACGCAGACCAAGTTCTAACATTGCACACGACATATCTTCTATGAATCAACTATCGAAATATGTGACCAATTGATCTCTAATTTAATACTAGAGGACTATCATGACACAAATAAGAAATTATCAGAAATTCATAATTTTTCTATTAAATTGGTCATAACTAAAAATTCTTTAAATATGTGACACGTATCATTTTACGCATGAAGCACTAGTTCTAGATGATCAAATGTTCCAAATAAATTACCAGATATACATATTGATAAAATATTATGTCTAACAGAGTTTCATAATTTCCCATAATAATTATGATCATGATTACCATACTTAAATGTTGATATTAATTTGTCACATTGCACAACAAGTACTAAAATATTCCATTCAAAAATTCTGAGAAAATTACCATAGGTTGATAGTGTCCTAAATATATCTTAACCACAATTTCAGAATTTTCCAAGTAATATTGACAACAAAAATATCACCAATACAAACATGTGACAAACAAAATTCTTAATTTCTCTAGGTAAATGACTTCCAAAAATCATACTAAAATTTCCAAGGATATAATATAACTTAATTCACCATGTGACAGAAGATTGGATTTTTCCTAAGTCAAGTTATCTTTATTTCATTAATTCACTTATGTGACATAATTATTATTAAGTAAATACTTAGGAATTTTGAATCCACAAATCCTAATTATTCTAGGGATGATTCCTTTCATCATATTATTTGTATGCCCATAATTTCATGGGCATACATCAATGGAATATTGAGGAATTCATAAAAACATGAAATTTGCTACATGCACACCATTCCCTAATATTTACCAAACTTGTATGTGAGATATCTCAGCATGCTAGTCCAAATGGTCCAAAATTTTGGCCAGAGACTTTTCCTGACCTAATTTTCCATCCATAAAGATTTGAGTGGATTTGACTTCATTCAACCCTAGATCCACCACATGCATGGATATTTAAATTATGTCTAAAACTATAGAACTTATGTTTCCAAAAATTCTGATTTTTGGGCAGCATGTGAATCTCACATTATTACATGCATAATAAAATTTCCAGCTCATTTGGTTGAGTCAAAAGATTGGGGCACACAGATTTGTATCTAAGGTTCACTTTATACACCCTGCACCAAAACAAGTACCGAGGGAGTTGCGGTGCACCAAATCACCTAAAACAAATTCATGTGTAGTTAAGGCATAGATCTACATTTTTCATGTTGAAGACTTTCCTTAGTTTAGGCTCTACTGTACCTAAATAATTCCTTGAACCTACTGCATGAAGTGTGACAATAACACACAAATTTGCTAAATGCACTCCAACTCCACATACACCATTATCACATGCAAGTGGAATTTACCAAAATGCAGAGGTCCAAATGACCTAATATTTTTACCAGTGTCTTAACATGATCTAATCAACATACCACCCAATATTTGGGTCAATTTGACCTAACATAGCCTCATTAATTTCAAAGATATGAAAAATCACATTTTTCACAAAACTATAGAAAAATGTTGTCCAAAATTTTTAATTTTTGGACAGAGGGTGTGTCTAGGTAATATGCTAGCATGACCAAAATCTTAGGACCATGCAATCATCCATGGGAAAGATATTCACATTTTAATGACTGTCCCTCCATAAGGACACAACTTAGCAAAATGGTCCTACAGGGAGTTGTAAGTCACCAAATCTGGTGATTCAAATTTCTATGAAAAGTAGACCTCAAGGGTGTAAATATCACTATTCCTTGTGGGTTTGTGAATGATTTGAAACAACACCTTGCATAAACGATGTTGTTATGCACTAGTGAATGCATGATCTCTCCTTATGTTGCACGCTAAGTAGTTATCTTCTTCATTTTACTCGAAAGTTTGAGAGATTCTTAGTACCTTATGTCGATTTTTTGATTTCAAAGTTGAGTGGGTAGAACTTGGCAAACGTCCAAGTGTGTGCCAAGGAGTTGTTTCGCTGGTCTCCTCATTTGTTATTAGTGTAGACTTGGGTTGATGTGGAAAGATGATATTCCTCCCAAAATATTTTTCTCTCTTAATCCTTAGTGAGAGTTAAAACGATCAAACTTGATGTTAACAATCTTCATTGCTCAAAATGAGGTGAGTTTTTCTGGCTCACATACCCTAATATTGAAGGATTATGATGACTTAGGGGAAAAACTCATTATAGTAATGATGAGGGAGTTAAGTTGCAAAGGCTTTATGTTTCTAAATTAACCCAAGTTAATATCATACTAGCCCAATAAACGAAGAAACAAGATTAGCTTCCCGTAAATCTTGTGCTGAGTTTCTTATATCCAAAAATATAGACATTCCACGTATGCACATAATCCTTATTGGTATACAGTCCTCAGCTTGGAATTATACTAAATAAGTCCTCGTATCCAAGCACCTGTTCGACAGTACTTGAGATTTGTGGATATTATAAGGTTCTCTGCCCTCAAAACTACCATTTATAGTAACTATTTCAAGGGTCATGTGCTTGTTATCCTATTAAATGGTCTTCTCTAGGTTGGAATTCTCATTCCTCATTCGACATCCTCTCCTTGTGATGACTTTTATGAGGATGGAAGTGGGGAGTATCAACTTCTAGGCACATGAGTTAAACCTACGAGTCTCCTACTTATCCGATGGTAGAATCACAAGCACCAAATCCACTTACGATGATCCTATTTGTTCATGTGAGGGGTGTTAATATCGCTTGGGAAGTGACATGGGAATATCAGATAGTAAGCCTTGGACGCTTACAAATGCTTTCAACTCTTTCATTTAGTCACTTTGAGGTATCTTACTACTTGGCCAAAATATACCTGAGGTCGATGTTGGACTAGAATACCTTACGAAATGTCTTGCTAAGTCAAACCAATATGGTGTACTAGTCAGGTTGGCCTAATCTCATCGTTAAATGGATAAAATTGTGTGATTTCCCGTATGGGCACACCATTGCTAGTTTGTCCTCAAACTAAGCTTGAGCGTGGTGGCCCAGCATTTATGGACTTATTTTACTTTGGATCGAAAATCGGCAAAGATGATACCAGTTTGTAAGACCCCATTTTTTGCATTCATTTTCCGGGTCTTACGCCCAAAACCGCCGCCTTGCGGTGACACCAACGCACAGACTGATCACCACTATAAGATGCCGATCTTGCCGATAATTAAAACATCCAGGCCAACCATGAATCACAGAGTAGTAGAAGGTGAATAAAGACTAAGTCCACAAATCACATCACACTTATGTATATAATCACGAGATAAAAGGAGTATAATTAAATGAAAGGGGCTTAAGCCCGGTACATCATATCCTCACTACAATGCTCATAAAAGAAAAGCTAAATCTCTACACACTCATTACTATAGCTGCTGCAGTAGCTTCCAGCCGGGGGAAACACCTCATCACACTCATCCTATTTACCTAGAAATCTACGATGCCCTCCGAGATGACTGTTTCAGGTCCCGAGCAATCTCAACATGCCCCAGGTGGTCTTAGCTTACCCCTGGATGTCTCAGCTTGTCCCAGGCAATCTCAGCTTGTCTCGGGTAGTCTCAGCGGTCCCGGGTGATCTAAGCATGTCCCGGGCGGTCTCAACATGTCCCAGGAGGTCTCAGCTTGTCCAGATCATTTTCAGCTTGTCCCGGGCGGTCTCAGCTTGTACCGAGCAGTCTCAGCTTGTCCCGAGCAGTCTCAGCTTGTCCCAGGTATTTTCAGCTTGTCCCTGACAGTCTCAGCTTGTCCCGGACGATCTCAGCTTATCCTGAGATGTCACAGCAATCTTAGTAGAATTGGGCAGCCCGTTATATTTAGACCTGCCCGTTCAGGAAGACCCTCGCGCTTATAAATAGAGGGGAGGGGGTATTCAGAAAAGGACTTTGGGGAGTTTCCAGACTCCAGCTTATGACCTGAGCAGCCTCAAATTCTGTGACCGCGATGACCTTGGCCTCTTCCAGGCGACCTCAACCTCTGTGACTGCCCAACCTCATTTAGGCGGCCTGGGCAACCCGCTTCTTCTAGCCGCGACATCCTTTTTCAAGTCGCAAACCTCTCTTTCACTCGTGACTCAAGTAACCGACCACCCGACAGTTACCTCCCTCATTCTTCAGCTTGAGCATGTGTGGACATGGTATATTTTTGGTATCAATAGAATAACATGCGACCTTCAGATATTGAGTGGTTGATGAACAACAGTTACGATGAAGATGCATGATTTAGGTTAAAATACTGTCAAACTTAAAAACAACCATAACTTTTGATCAACTTGTCCGTTTTTAGACCACAATAGCTTTTCGGGATCGGCTCAGAGCCCTCCATCCAATGGAGAATAGATTTACTAGTTTGAGTTCGTTTAGCGCCCTCAGATTGCTCAAATTCGACTCCATTTAGAAGTTATCAAAGTTTTTCTCTTTCGGCAATTTCGGTACTTTTTGTTTTTGTGCAGGCGATTAAACATGGTTGACCACGAGTTCACCTAGCATCTAGTTCAATCTAGCTCGGGTAAAGTAATCATCTGGGAAGCCTTTGAGTAGTATCATCGCGAGACCGCTCAGCATTTCGAAGCCTTAAACCAAGCCTTGGTCACCCTTATCCGGTAGTTATCACCTCAAGCTCCTTTTGAGGAGGCTCCTCCTCCTCCAAGATTTGCACATTCGGTCACTCCTCTTCCATCTCAAGCCGAGGAGTTCACAACTTCTTGCCATGACTACTTTAGATCAGCTGCCCAGGAAGATCCAACAGAAGTCTTGAACTTTCAGGAGGACTGTGCTTATTTTTTGGCCCCTGCTGATGTTGCTTATCCTTCACCTCCTCCCGTTATTGTTGAAGTAGAGGAGACTTCTCCCTTTACAGACATAGTTCGTTAGGAACCTGCTCCTAATGGGTTTAGATAACCCCACCTGCCAACCTTCTCAGGGGGAGAAAATCCAGTCTCCCATCTTCAAGCCTCTGAGTCAGCTGTTGCGTTAAGAGCGATATCAGATGGCATCAGGTGCAAGTTTCTTCTCATGACCTTTGACGGTCAAGCTAGAGAATGGCTCTATAAGTTGTCACCTCAATCAATTACTTGCTTTATGGATCTTCGAAGAGAACTTCTCTTAAAGTTTGCTACCTCGAGGAAGCGAAAGAGAGGCCCAGCATGTTGGCACAAAAATTGCACCTCCAAAACTCACAATTAGAGGAGATGGAGGAGACTGAGGAGGGTAGGTTACTTGGGACGGAGGATGTGAGACAAGAGATCTCTGAGAGAAGAAACTTCTTTGATTGATCTCAAAGGAGGTTACAAGAGGGGTCTAAAAGAGGTGAGGGTGAGAGGTAGAAAAAGAGACAAAAATCGAGACCACTTGCACATGTTGCAAGCTGGAGGCTCGAAGCAAAAATCCCCCTTTCAGGTACCCTACCCCTCTATTTATAGATGCGGAGACTTCCCAAACTGGCAGATCCAAAAATTACGGCCTGCCTAGGGCACAGGAAAACCAGGGCAGAGAAAGGGGGCGCTGATAGCAAAAAAGAAGAAAAACTTCAGATCGCACGGTCTGGCGATCTCATTGGGGTCTGACTGCCTATTCCTTAGAAGAATTGCTGGAGGGGAGGAAGGCGATCTGGGCGATCTCCCAAATTGGAGACCGTTGGAACTGACCATTCTGACTGTAAGAAGAGGTCGCGGACTTCCGGACAAACATGATCCCCACACATTTTAAGTTACAATGTAACTTCGAAAATGTTCTCTTTGACCGCTGAGACCGCGACCGCCATAAATGCAGGAAACAAATCTATAAATACGGCTTCAAGGCAATGAACTCTAAAAATGGACATCGTATCAATCCTGAATAGGCGGGCAGAAAACTGGAGCTTGCCAAGGGCCGCTGCTTCGAAAAAGACATCTGACGGGAAGGAGACCGCAAGGTTGAAGAAGACTTCGGTGACTAAAGCCTCTAAGGCTTCATCGAACAGAACTTTGAAGAAGACCACCGACTCTCCTTCGAAAGAGAGAGCAAGTTGTTGACGTGACAACTTCTTTGGGACCTCCTGAGTTGAATCTTCGTGACGATCTCAAGATCACTTTCGACCATGATAAGTCTGTTGAGGTTCTCAACCAGGTCGTTGTCCAGCCCGATGGGACTGCATCTACTGAAGCCATCAAGGTGGATATGTCGAAGAAGAAATCCTCAGCTGAGAAGTTTAGGCAGCAGATCGTGGAGTAGCAGGAGGCTGCAAAGGCGTTAAAAAGAAAAGAAATGAATTCATCTGAGCAGGTCGCCAAAAGACAGAAAACAAACGACGACAAAGAAGTGGCCTCCAAGACCGCTTTGGTCAAGGCGACCACAATTCCTAGAGAAGACGATCTGGGACATCCCGCTGTGGATCCTCCTGTAAAGGTAAGTGATCGATCTGGTCTCTCTTTTCCTCTTGCGATCTCGACATCTTCAAGAGTCACGAACTCTGAATTGATAGCTTATCTTGAAGATGACTCATCTAACGATTGTCTATGTTCGACCTCACAGGTAGTTGATCCTTTTGAGGCCGAGCAGCTTCGAGAGATCGCCGACCAATAGGATCAGATCGTTGAGCAGAAAGTTGCTGAAGAGGTCAGGCTGAGGGAAAAGGCCGAGAAGAAGGAAAAAGAGGAGGAAGAGGAAAAAGAGGAAAATTTGAGGAAGCTTCACTGATCGTCGAAGGGGAGAAAAAGAATGATAAAAAGAACAAGAAGAAGATCACCAAAAGGAAGATAGAGAAGGAAGGAAAGAAGGGAGGAGAAGAAGAAGCTCGCCAGATCGCGAAAGAGAAGGTCGTGCTGAGCTAAGTCAAGCGGAAACAGATCGCGCGGCGGCTGTTCATGCCTTGTGGACTGGTAAAGTGAAGATGATCGCGAGACCGTCTGACTCCCTTCCTTTACTCAATTTCCGACCTAAATCTCCAAAGGAGCGACGTGAGATCGTCATCATAGAAATAGATAATATTCTTGTTAGCAACGCTGAGTTAAAAAGAAGAAGGAAAGAAGGAAAGAGATCGCAAAAGTGGGAACTAGAAAGGATGGATCTAGAGCGCTTTAGAAGGTCAAACCACCTTTTCCTGACCGCGGATCCCGCGGTTACAGAAAATGTTGAAAGATCCTTATATGATTGCAGTCTTTCTCTCCTTACAAGTATCCCTACCGCACGATCTCTTTCCTTCTCTGAAAATCATATCTGAATCAATAACCAATCTTCTTTTGACCGCAGATACTGATGCGACCAGATCGATCCCTGAGGAAGGGGAAATCCCGCAGAAGCTGATGATCCCACCACAGTTTGCTGATTTCCTCAAACCGATTTTTGAGGATGTCCGCGTTATGCGAGATCGCGAGCGGATGCTGGAGGACCATATCAGGAACCTGACCACTGATTTTGGAGAAAAGCTGCGTGCCAAGGAGGTGGAATGTACTAAAAGAGTTCATGAGGAATATAAGTTGAAGCTTGCCGAGCTAAACAAGTTGTTCTGAAAAGCTGAGAAGGATGTTGATTACTACATGGGGAAAGCTGATGCTCTATCCGCCGAGCTCGCGACAATCAAGGATGGCCCTGTTCAAATGTCTATGTGCCCAGGAACTTCCGGCGGTCTTCCTGAAATGAGACCGACCTTCGAGATTGTCGTGATTCCTATGGAGAAGGTGGACAAGGAGATGTCGAAGATTCGTTGAGCTGCGATGTCAGCTAATCATAACATGGCGTTTGTTCTGACTGTTGTTAATGAGATGCAAGATATCGCAGCTTGTGTTGGGAGGAAACACCCAACTAGGAGATAAATTTTATTTATCAATTTTATGCGGTCTCAAAACATTGAATATGGACGATTTGAATTTGTTGTAATATATTGACAATCTGCTTTCTTATGTTTATGCGATCTCTGTATTTGCTGTGATGTCAATCTTTTTCCTTTTGCTTATTTCTGCTTGCTATTTTGGAAATCTGCGGTCTAGCTTTATCGAGACCGGCTGTATTGCTTGTTACCTCTTAGCTTTAGCAGGTTCAGCGGTCTGCACAGCTTGTTGGGCGGTCTTGAAGAAAGTCATCATTACGAAAATATCCCTGGGATTCTATAAATAGTTGGCCTTAGGATTGTCATGTCATAATTTCTGAATGCGCCCAAAATACCGGTCTCAGCGATCTCCCGTAATGGTGTCCGCTCGAGTTTCCGCTGCTGAAATTTTTCTGAGCGCCGATCAAAAACCCAGTAGACTTTCCAAGGATGAATATTTGTCTTTTTTGGGGAAACACATGATTCAAAACCAAATCATTGTCAGACCACCCCTGGAGAATGAGGGACTAAATTTTGGTTTGGAGAACAAGTTTGTTATTCTAGTCGATCATTTAGACTATGGCTTGAAGTTCCCTCTTCGTTGGGAAATTCTTGAAGTGATGGATTACTATGGACTTGTACTCGCCCAACTTTCATCCAACTATGCCGGTCTTATGAATGTTTTCATTAATTATCTGAGATCGGCAAGGATAAAATTTTCTCTAACTCTCTTCCGAGCGACCTTCACCGTGAAGTCATTGAAAGAAGGGCAGAAGAAAGAAGAATTTAAAGGATTAGTATATTTTTCTTGTAATGGTATAAAAGTTCTAAGTCTTCCTAATAAAATTCCTTTTTGGACTGAGAGATTCCTGATCTTTTAAGGTGATCTCGGCGGTCTCAAAAACTTACCATCCCCGAGAGCAGAGGGGGTTTTCAGGAAAGCGAAAGCGATCTCAGAAGAGGAACTAAAGATCCTAGCCTTTCTGGCGAACAAACGCTTTGATCTTCTTCATTATCTAGCGATCTGGCCATAGATCGCTGCGGTCATCCCGGAAGAAAGTAAGCGGATTTCTGTGGGCTTGTGCGATCTCATCATTACTTCCTTATTTTTCTAACTGTTTTCTTTTTAGCGAGTTCCGTAGTTCCTTCCATCGATTCTGTGGCACCAAAAGAGGAAGTTCTCACTTAGAGGGAAATGCGGCTGAAGCGAGACCGCGAGAGAGAGGTTAATGAACCCATTGAAGTACCTGAGTCTTCTAGCAAGCCTTTCCCTTTGACCGACTTTGCTAAGAAATTAAAAGATACCAAGGGAAAGCCCCTTTTGAAATGGAATGCGAAGGGTAAGAGCGTGAAGGTGTCTACAACTCTTCCTCTTTGGAGTGGAAAGTTGACGCATCATGCTCATGCGGTCACCTCCGTACTTTATGGTGAGAACAATGCCAAAGAGGCGTACAAGATTGAGACCGATTTGCTCCCTAATATGGCCACTCAAGTGACCTCCAGGAGCGCGGTCTTAAATCATCATATGGGTTGATCTCTCCGTGTTGCTATGAAGAGTATCATCTTCCTGCAAGATGAATTACACGTAAGGACACCTTACCTGCGGTCTTCCACCTATTATGACCGTGCGATCTGACGCGATTTTCTTTTGCAGCAATCAAAGAAGGAGGCCTATAACATTGAAAATCTAGATTTTCAAAAGGCTATGATGAAGCACGTGAAGGATGCGTCGAACTCGACGATCGATTAGCGTCGCAAGCAAGGAGGCCTCACTTCAATGTTTCAAGAAGTAAGGTTTGTAGATCTCTTCCCGGCGATGGCGAAGATGATAGAGGAGGAATCAGTCACAATATCGGAGACCGCTGGGGGGGGGGGGGCATAAGACTGCTGAAGATGTGCATATAGAAAGCGATCACGCCACTGCGGGCGGGAGTCAATACACCCTTGGCGATGATCTAAGCTCAGCTGCGGTCTCAAGTTACGGATCAAAAGTTTCGGGAAGCTCAGAAGAATCTTCTGAGGAGACTGATTCTTCTTCATCAGAGGAGCGGTCTCCGAAGAGATTGAGGAGTGATTGAAAAGACCAGGAACATGATGTAATAGATTCCTTGATTTGCTCAAAAGATGTAACTGACAGTTTAAGACCGTGCGATCTCTGTATTGATATTTTGGAAACGAAAGGAATATTTTGCATACCTGTCTCCTGTGAGTGAATGCATTTCTTATTCCTTATGTGCTTGTGTCGATCTTACCACTTACGAACCCATCATAATCGTTTGTGAAGATACACTGATCATTGAAATTGGTCTCGAAATGATAGTCTTTCATATTACATTTTATACTTTAAATTGAGCGGCTTATTAATTGCGATCTCCTTTTCTCTAAACCGCCTCATAAGGAGGTGAGATATCAACTCTAAATAAGATCGCCATATCATGAGGTTGCTAGAACTAAACGAGATCACTTGTAAATAGTGATCTATAGTACCTAAAAAATCTTTTGTAGAGATGTTGAATCATAACCACGAATAATGACTGAATGTTTCAATTTACTTGGAATATTACTTAAACAAGAGATGAATGACAGTTTCCAATGATTCTGAACGCTCCTTTCGCGGATGATAACCAGATTTTGAAGAACTTCGAACCTTTAAAGATGGATAACCAGCGGTCTCATCTTTTTCAGACCGTTAATCAATAGACAAATAGAAAAGAAATCTTGGAACATAATGACTGAATCATAACCACTAATAATGACTGAATGTTTCAATTTAGTCGGTGGTCTCAATTTTGCCATGCCGCGACTTATAAACATTTACATCAGAAAAGTTTTGTAGTTGATGATTCAAATATATCTCAAATCAATTCTCAACTGATTCATACAGAAAAAACTTAGGCGGCGGTCTCAGTTTTTCTAGACCGCCCCTTTTTAATGTTTCAAGATGACCAAAAATTGGAGATCTCAGAATTGTCAGACCGCCCATTCATATCAAAAGATATTCAAAGTTTGAGGTACTCAATACGAAAATAATAAAAAGGGCAGGTGGGGTTGTACTGTAAAGCCATACCGCCATTGTTTTCCCTTAAATGATCAATACAATTGCCAAACTCTTACCAATTCAGGGCTTAGGCGACGATAACAAATGTTCCTGACCGTCCCTCAGCTTTCCTTGCACCAATGAGCATGAGGGTCACAGAGCGAGATGATCAGTAGAGCAGGTGCGGTCATGCTGCAAGAGCTACACCGACATTGCTTTCCCTAGGACAGATCATCAAGACTGTAACAATGTCCTGAAATGCATGACAGAGCTGAAGATTCACCTAGACTTCTCTCGATGTCGAGGTGTGTCAGATGTTAGCAAGGACCCGGTATTCTAAAGATCCTCCACACGAGCTTGGTGAGGTACTGCTACACAGATGCGAACTCTCTCCACTATCTGTGATCCTAGCTGATTTACATCTCGAGCTTCAAGTCGAGGGGGCATCAAGTAGAATCTGGCGATGTCTCACTTGATAGGATTTCAGTCTTTTGTGGTAATTCATCTCGATGTTTCTCTTTTAATGTATGTAGCATAAGAGATTTCAACCTGGTTAGAACCACATCATCATAATGCTTGAAAAATGGCAAGTAAAAGAGGAAAGAAATGAAAAATACAAGCTTTCAAGAAAAGAAGCGCTTCAGATCATCTCCACTTCATGTGTGAGATATCTCTTCTCCCTCATAAGTTTGGAGACAATATGCACCATTCTTAAGGACTTCTTTGATAATGAATGACCCTGTCCAATTTGGATTGAGCTTTCCAACTGAGCCAGAACTTGCTGCTGCATCTACCCTCTTGAGAATGAGATCACCAACAGCAAATTCTTTAATTCTGACATTTTTTTTGAAATACTTGTCAATTCTTCTTTTTACCTCATCCTGCCTGATTGTTGCTGTGTCTCTCAATTCTTCAATGAGGTCGAGGCTGCATTTTGACTCTTCATCATTCCCTTCCATCCAGCTGTCCTGATTCTGCTGAGATAGTAACACCCTTGGACTCCTTACTTCAAATTCAACTGGAATAAGAACTTCTGAGCCATGAGATAGTTTGAAAGGAGTCTCCCCAGTAGCTGAGGTTGGAGTAGTCCTCAGAGCCATTACACTGAAGGTAACTGCTCTGCCCAATTACCTCTGAGATTTTCCACTTTCTTTTTCAAGAGGTTAATTATCAGTTTATTGGCATCTTCTACCTGACCATTACTTCGAGGATGATGTACGTAAGCAAATCGCAACTCGGTGCCAATTTGATCATAGAAGTTTATAAGGCTTGAATTGTTGAATTGCAGGCCATTATTCGTGATAATTGTCATAGGAATTCCATGCCTGCATACTATCTCCCCCAGATAAGATTTCCCATAGCCTGAGTAGTAGTTTTAGCCAACTCCTTTGCCTCGATCCACTTGCTGATGTAATCGATCATCACTAGAATAAACCTGCACTGACCATTATCCAAGGGAAAAGGCCCAATCAAATCCATCCCCCAAACCACAAACGACCATGGAGTTGCTATCGACTTGAGTTGCTGAGCCGGTTAATGCAGAAGAGGAGCAAATTTTTTGCACTGAACACACTTCTTTGCGAACTTCTCTACATACTTCCTCATTTGAGGCCAAAAATAACCTTGCCTTAGAATCCTCTTTTCTAAGGTTCTGCCTTCTGAGTGTCTGCCACACTCTCCTGAATGAACGTCTCGAAGGACAACCGAAATCTCTTCCTCTGAGACACATCTTGCCAAGGGCGAGAAAAGTCTTCCTGTAAAATCTTCCTACGACAAGATAGTAATAAGCTGATTTTAGTTTAAACCTCTTCTTATCCTTTACCGTTAAGCGGTACTCTCCAGTTGAGAGGTATAAGATGAAAGGGTCCATCCAACATGGACATTGATCTATCTGCATGATATCTCCTTCTTCAATAACCGGATGAAATAACTCTGAAGTGGTTCCTCCAGAAAGAAGACCAAACTTGGTCAATTCATCAGCTTCTGCACTCTCTTCTCTTGGAATGTGCTGGATAGTGAAACTCTTGAATTTGCCTATCTCAATCTTTGCTAGAGCTTGGTATTGCTTCAAAAAGTGATCTATAGTCTCAAAGGTTCCATTCACTTGAGATGTCATTACCAGAGAATCAATTTTGACCTGAACATCTTCAATTCCCAGCTCTCTCGCGAATCTGAGACCAGCGAGTAAAGCTTCATATTCTGCTTGATTGTTTGTTGTTGGAAAATAGAACTTCAACGCTTGATCTAGTCGAACCCCGTTTAGGTTAATTAGAACAACTCCTGCCCCAGAAGAATTTCTCCCAGAAGCTCCATCAACGAAAAATGTTCAAGCGAGAGATGTTCCAACCTCCTTCTCCGAGCTAGCTTCTTTTGCGTCGATCATGAAATCCACTAACACCTGTGCTTTGATCGCTACTCTTGGAACATAAGAGATATCGAATTCACTGAGCTCTATGACCCACTTTGCTAATCTACCCGAGTGTTCTGGCTTTTCCAGCACACTATTTAGTGGAAGATCAGTGACAACCTGAATCAAATGAGCTTGAAAGTAAGGCCTCAAGCTTCGTTTGTTTCAACGTCTAGGCTCCTTTTCATTTTCGCCAAAACGGAGTTTACTAGTTTGTATGTGTTTACGGGGAAAAAAATGTTGGAGACGTGCGTTTCTTAAATAATCACGTCTACGGTCTTCTAGGGTAAAAATCGAACCGCAGCTATTAGCTACTTTTCGACCCTGCTTTTCATCTTCGCCGCTCGCGATCTTCTTCCCCATCCTAATACCTGACGAAATGAGCTCGCGATCTTCTTCCTCATCCCGATCTCTCCCGTCCTTCGCTTTTCCTCGCTTCTCCACATGCTTGTATTTCTCTCGTCGAAGTCTCCCCCTTCACGGCCCTCTCCTCCACAATCCAGTAGATATAGCCGGTAAGGAAGCAGAAGTCGGTGCGGAAAATGAAAAGGAGGATGAAACTGGGCCTGGGCTTTCGCGCTAGCCAGTGTAGGGAGAAGTTGTTGAACTCATCTTCTACTTGATTCCCCTCCACCTCAAAGAACATCTCATAGAGAAAGGTGGATCCAATATGAAAACCAACGAATGTTAATGGCTTTAGATTTGTTTTTTGTGGTTGTAGCTACATAGTTCTTTCCAAAATAAATGAAACCTGTAGAGGTGGCCCTGTTCATGCCAGAGTTGTTTTCCTCCATGACTTTTTTCACAGATCTAATTTTTGTTTTCAAATTTCTTCCGCCTTTCTGTTTCAGTTTGCTTCCACTGATTTTTTTCATCCCTAATTTTTGTAGATGATCCAGAATTATGTGGTAATGAACTGATACAATGTATCCTGATAATAAACAGATATAATGCTAAGTAATTTTGCGTATAACACAAAATCTGTAGTATGAAATGTAGAGAGTATTTATACAATGTTGAGTAATTTTGTGGATGGGAAAACAAACTTGTTGATTATTGTCTACTTTGGACGTATTTTTTGTTAGATGGGAAAACAATAAGGAGGTGTATCCATCATTTGGGAATCATGATGCATTGTTCGCAAGCATTTAAAAGAATCTATTTTAGAAAACTCCATTTTTAACAAACAGGTTTTAAGTACTGCTTTTCGAACAATTCTGCAAACTCCATTTTACACAAACAGATTTTTACTGCAAACTTCATTTTCCCAAAGCAGCTACTTTTCCAAACTCCATCAACTCATTTTCCATCAGCAACAGCCGAAACAAACGGAGCCTCAATCTTCAGGCTAAAGTCACAAGCATCAAGGCTAGCTTCTCAAAGATTGGATATCAAATTTCTGCATTCTTCAAAATTTTGCTCACATAATACACGGAAAACTGCCTTTTCTTCTCTTCTCTGACTAGCATAGAACTGATTGCATCGGAACCAACCCCCAGGTATAGAAAAAGGTATTCTCCCTCTTTCGGGCCTTAGAGCAAAGGAGTTGACGTCAACTGCTATTTGAGCTGGCTGAAAGTGTCGTCACACTCTTTTATCCACTCAAATTTAGCTCCCCCATGGAGAGTCTTAAAGAAGGGAGCACTTTTATCTCCCGAGTGAGAGATAAAACGACTCAAACCTGCCATCCTCCCACCTAACTGCTGAACTTCCTTGGGAGATCTGGGAGGTGTCATTTCGAAGAAAGCCTTTACTTTATTCTGGATTTGCTTCCAACCCCTCCAGAGTGAAGAGGTGGCAGAGAAACTTCCCCTTGCTAACTCTGAAGACGCATTTCAACGGGTTTAACCTCATATTGAAGGTTCAGAGGGTTGTGAATGTCGTTTAAATCACTAAGGTGGGCTGAGAAGGACTTGCTTTTTATCAAAAGATCATCGACATCGACCTCTAAATTTCTTCCTTTTTGGGTTTTGAAAATGGTGTCCATCATTTTTTGATAGGTAACCCCAACATTATTTATCCTGAAAGGCATTACGAGGTAGCAAAAACAACCATCATTCGTGATGAATGAGGTGTGAGGAATGTCGGGTTAATGCATTATAATTTGGTGATAGCCAGAGAATGCATCTAAAAAGCTCATGCAAGAATACCCTACCGCGAAATCAACTAATGAATCTATCCGAGGCAGAGGGTACCAATCTTTTGGGAAAAATTTGTTAAGTTTTGTAAAGTCAACACACATTCTAATTTCCCCCAGATTTTTTAACCATTACAACATTTGACACCCATTCCGGATATTGAATTTCTTGAATGAACTTAGCCTTTAGGAGCTTTTTAACCTCCTTGAAAGATTATGGGTTGTCTATAAACTACACCTAGAGAGGGGGGGGGGGGGGGGTGATTAGGTGTTTTCAGATGTTCTTTGCTATTTAATAATTTATCTATCACAATACACAAGCATCACAGAAAACACACAATAATTTATAGTGGTTCTCAACTAGATAATGTGTCTAGAGGTAGCCCACTGTCCCTCCCACCTATCTAGCAGTGTGCTAAACTAGGCAACTTCTCCAACTTAGATCTTTTCACTATAATCAGATCTTACAACTCAGGTTCACACAAAACCCTACAAGGCTCAGACTTTATAAGTCTTACAATCTCAAATCTTCAACAAGATCCTACCAAAACTCAGGTTCACCAAGAACCCTACCAACTCAGATCTATCACTAGATCCTACCATCTCAGACTCATAAAGAGCCCTACAAAGTAATACATGGATGTTGTTGTAGAAGAGAAGATTTCGGAATGAAAGCCATGAATCATATATCTTCTTCTTCTTCTTCTTGTAAAAATAAGCCCAAAGAACTTGTGGATCAATGAACCTTTCTTTAGAATCTTCTATAGATCTCCACAGCACAACAACAATGAAGACTTCTTCTTTTTGTTGATTCTTTTCTTTTTCTCTTCAGGAAATATGTGTGAGAATAAAACTTGAGAGAATACTGAGCAAGCTCGTGTTCTATAGACAAAATTGTCTTCTTTTATATGCTCTGCAATTTTGCATAAAAACCCCTTAATGATTATTCCATAATTAACTTCTCGCTTGCGTCTTGCAGAATTGACAATTCTTTATCATAATTACTAACCTTTCTTGGAACTTGCAGAATATAGAAATAATAGATTTCTTTCTTAAGTACTGTGCAACGGCTATATTCTTTAGAGAATATATCATTTATTGCTCCTTGATTTGTGCGCAAGATAGGCGACGTGCACATTCCCTGAATATTCATTTCCAAGAATGTCTGCGCATTAAATGCTGCTCTGCAACTTTTCAAGACGATGTTTATCCTTCAAGACGATATCATTTTGATCAGTGTATACGATAGAAGTACTTCACGACGATATCGTCGACATACTTACTTCTTCACGGCTCTACTTAATATCTGAACCATATTACTTTTTCTAGACGACATCGTCGAGATGTTACTTTGAATAAGACTTAGACTTGTTCTTCAAGCTGACTGTCTTTGATCAGGACGGTGTCGCCTTGATCTTCTGGACGACATCGTCGAGATGTTGACTAAGACTTATTCTTCAGGCTGACTGTCTTACTTAAAGACGACATCGTCTTGATCTTCTAGACGACATGAGGTCATCAAACTGATGTTTGTTCTTCATGACTCTCCCTTCATTACTTAATGAGTCAAGTCAGATAGCCTTCAAGGTTATACTTATTCTTTAAGACGATATCGTCGAAGACATCTTGTCTTTATCTACGATATGCTTTCTTCAAGATGATGTCGTCGATATCTGAGCTTAGCCTTCTCTACGACAAGCTTTCTTCAAGACGATGTCGTCGAGATCTGAACTTAGCTTTATCCACGATAAACTTTCTTCAACCTTTAAGACGATGCGTCTTCATCAAGACGATATCGTCAAAACTATTTCGACGATATGATACTTTTCTCCACGATTCTTCTGCTGATTCTTGAGACAATATTTTACATAGTTAATTTTCATTACTTTTATCATCTATGTACTGATGATATAGCTTTGATGCATCTGTCATAACAAGAACTTAAACACAACATCAAAAACAACTTAGCTTATCTATACTTGTGTTCCTTCTTCAAATCTAGAGTCATTGAAGGCACAATACCCAACAATCTCCCCCTATTTGAAGAAGCCAGAACTTATAAGTATAGATAGGCCTTACTAACAAATATAATGATTGACAGTAAGTTAGGCATTTGATCACTCATATATTAATTAATTAATGACAGTCCAATACATTAACAATATATATCAGATACAAAAATGTAAAGCATAGAAGTATGCAAGTGATTTCTAGAATCCTTCTTCTTTTCAATCCTTTTGAACATCTTTGCCTTTTCCAGAAGGTCCTGTTTTCTTTGTCTGCTCAGCTTCAGCCTGTTTCTGTTTTTGTCTTTCAAAGTAGTTATAGGGCTTGTGGTGTGATGAATAGTAGAATATATATATTTTAATATAGTTTTTAACATTGTTTTAGGTAATATTATACATATTTTATGTATAATATTAAATAAAATGACTTGTTTTATCTAATGTACATAAATGTATATCAATGTGAAAAAGGAGTTATTTAAGTATGAAACAATATAGAAAAATATGTAAAAATATTCTTTGTAAATACATCTATCTAAGTATAAAATTTTGAAATAATAAATAAAAATGCATATATAATAAAAATAATATATATGTAAATATAATAAATAAATAAATAAATATATATATCATACTAAATATATGTAAATGTATATGTAAAATAATTATTAAATAAAAAGCTATATGTATATATATGTAAATATAAACTATAAATAAGTTAAATAAATAATAACTTAATTTCCTTTTAACTTGTTTTTTTTTTGAAATAATCTCAGTCCCCTCGATCGGCATCCCATCCCGTCGATCGACGGGATGGTATGTCGATCCCGACGATCCTTTTCCAGCCAATTTCTACGTAAGAATTCCGTCGATTACCATCTCGCCGATCGACGGGACAGGATGTTGATCCCGTCGATCGGCAGACAACTTCCCGTCGAGTTACACTTGTCTTTTTGAAATCAACTTCTCATCCCGTCGATCGACAGGACGGGATGTCGATCCCGTCGGTTTTCCTTTCCCGTCCAGTCGATTACTGCTTGAACCTTCCGTCGACACCCCTTCCCGTTGATCGACGGGATGGGATATCGATTTTCCCTTCCCGTAGAATTAATGTTTGTTATTCTAACATATTATAATATAATATATATAAATATTTCTGTGTTCAAATAGATAGCGCGCTTGGCTCATTGGTTCCGGTCTTAGCTAACCACTCTGCCGCCCCGGGTTCGAATCCAGCCAGCTCCATATTTTGCTGGATTAAATCCAGCTATCCGCACCCGCCAACTTCTATCTGTACCCCGCAGCTGCTATCCGCACCCACCAGCTGCTATCCGCACCCCAACCTGCTCAAGTCAAGCACGCCTCTACCCTTCTAGAAAGCAGCCAAATGTTTCCCATTAGCTCATAAATATCTGATTTTTTTCTAAATGCAGCCCACTTTTTACCTATAAATAAGGGGGGTTTTCCCTTGTTTTAAAGGTTCATAATTTTAGAACACTAAGTAAGTGTTCTTGTGAGTTTTTTGAGTGTTCTTGTGAGTTTTATTTTAGTGCTCTTATGAGTGTATGCGAGTTTCTTTTTATGTATTTTCTTTCTCTTGTTTGAGCTTTCCAAGTTTAGACTTTTTTTAAAAAGTTGTAATATATATTTATATATAAGAAAGTTCTTGTTCTTCTTGTTCTTACTTTTCATTTCTTTATGTTGTGTGTGTGAGTGTATGAGTTAGTGTTTTACTTTTATTTTAACTTAGTTTTACTTATTGTTGTGTGTGTGAGTGCATGCGTTTAAGATTTTCTGCTTTATTTCATTTTCAGTCATTTAAATTCCGGTAGAGTGTGCGTGTGTATGGGATAATTTTTTTTGCTTTATTTCATTTCAGTCATTTAAATTTTCGTAGAGTGCGTGCGTGTATGAGATAGCTTTTCTGCTTTCTTCAATTCTGTCATTTCAATTCCATAGATTGCGTGTGTTTTTAATTTAGTGTGTACTTTTCTTTTATTTTTTCTTATAATTATTTATCTTTTTTTTCGCTAATGCACGTAATTGCTTAATTATCATCATCATCGTCTTTTTATTTTTTAAAATT
This sequence comes from Dactylorhiza incarnata, assembly GCA_033032865.1. Lineage (NCBI taxonomy): Eukaryota > Viridiplantae > Streptophyta > Magnoliopsida > Asparagales > Orchidaceae > Dactylorhiza > Dactylorhiza incarnata. The sequence goes on from JAWHQI010000162.1 coordinate 618,856, forward strand.
AATCTCTCGTTTCATCGATAAAATAATAGCGCGTTCTTAAAAAGTAAAAATAATCAACAGGATCCAGAAAAATACGACCTTGATATTTTCTACAAAATATCCTATATTATACGCGATAAGGTATACTTGCCTTCATCGAAAAATTAGTTTGGATAATAATTACACAAGCTTGCAAAACTCTCCTTTTCTATTTGCACATTTAGAGAATTCGGCGCCGTAGCCGACGTAATCGTCGATATTTCGAAAGAAGAAAAGACCGTTACTTCTATTTCTCGAAATATGATAGCAGTTAGTTTCTCGAAGTAGGAGTACTCGCGAGATTTCTCGAAAGCGCCCGCCTAATTCTAATATCATCACAAAAAGGCTTTAGCAGAATTCCAAATTTAAGACATCAAGTTTTTGGCGCCGTTGCCGGGGAGTTGTTATTATTTTGAAAACAAGAATCGCTATTAATTTTATCTTTTACTTCTTCCTCCACCTTTTTCTCTCGTACATATATTTTCCAAACGAAAATATATATATATAAATAGAAAAAGCTCACCAAACTTAAAAAAATAAAAAACCGAATCATCTATATATATCTTCATGCAAAAAAAAAACACACACAATTTTTTTTTAAAAGCTCTTTCTCTCTTCCTTTTGAATATATTATTTAAAAAAAAACTAACTGGAAAAAAAAGAATCAAAACCTTTATATATATATGTCTTATTTTCTTTTTCTTTGTCTTTCCCTTGTATTTATTTCTCTCCAAAAAACCCAAAAATTTCCTCTAAAAAAATAGATATATAAAATTCAAATAAAATATAAAACCTTTTTCCTATAAAGTATATGACCCGGGGAAGCTCTTCGGATAATCCAGAATTGGCTTTTGATCCCGAAATTGAGCGCACTCTTCACGAGCGTCTTCGATCTCGTGACCAACATCAACCCTTAAATCTCGAAGAGTTAGCCGGCGATACTATAGCAGATAACATGACAAACCCCAATCCAAATGCGGCTCTGCAGCGGAGCATGACCTACTACGCCTGGCCGAATTTGGAAGATACTGGGTCGAGCTTCACTCGCCCCGCGATAGATAATAATAACTTTGAAATAAAATCCAGCATAATCCAAATGGTACAACAGTCGATTCAGTTCGACGGTTTGCCAGATGAGGACCCAAAAATTCACCTTTCAAATTTTTTAGAAATTTGCGACACCTTTAAAATTAATGGCGTCAGCGATGACGCCATTTGCTTGCGCTTATTTCCTTTTTCCTTGCGGACAAAGGCTAAATCGTGGTTGACTTCTCTTCCAAGAGGGTCCATAACCACGTGGGCCGAATTGACGGAAATATTTTTAACTAAGTATTTTTCTCTGTCAAAAACCGCTAAATTACGCACCGATATCGCTTCCTTTATACAATTCGATTCTGAGTCTCTTTACGAGACTTGGGAGCATTTTAAAGAATATTTGAGTAGGTGTCCTCATCACGCGCTACCAACTTGGCTACAGGTCCAGACGTTCTTCAATGGCTTGAATTTCTCAACGCGACAGATGATCGACGCAACCGCCGGGGGAACATTAAACAACAAAACCCCGGAGGCCGCTCAAGCTCTGATCGAAGAAATGGACATGAACACGTACCAATGGAACGTGCCAAGGTCGCGTCCTAATAAACCGAATGGGATTTTTGAAGTGGATGCCACCAGTTTCTTAGCCTCGCAGGTAGAGCAACTAAGTAAGCAGGTGGCGGAGATGACTGCTTCCTCCTCCACTCCTGCGTGAGTGAATACTAATAATAATAATAATATTAATAATAATAATAATAATAATAATTTAATCGAAGAATCGGTGGATTACCTCGGTAATCAAGTTCGGGCCCCTTTCAACCCCACTAATAACACTTATAGTAATAACTATAATCCGGGTTGGAGGAATCACCCAAACTTCTCCTGGAGTAATCCAAATAACGCGCAGCGGCCCCCAAATGCGAATCCGCACGGATTTGATCAGGGATATCCGCCACCTCCTCCAAAACTTTCTCCGCTCGAGGAAGTTTTCGCTAAGTACATTGCGTCCAACGATACAAATATCTGGAATATTACCGGATCGCTAAAATTTTTAGAAATACAGGTTGGACAACTTGCGAAAATGTTCTCAGAGCGGCCACATGGAGCTTTGCCAGGGAATACGGAACAGAACCCTCGCGAAAATGCCCACGCTATAAACCTTCGCAGCGGCAAGGAGGTCGTCTCCCCATCGCGGGTTGAGCCTACAGTACACATTTCGACTCCGACTCTTCCACCCTCTTCTTCGATTTTATTAGCTCCGAATTTTCCAATTGCGCCAGCGTTTCGATCCCGCAAATTCCTTATCCCTCGAAAATTAATAAAGAGAAGGAAGACGAAAATTATCAAAAAAATTTACGAATATTAAAACAAATTCAGATTAACGTCCCCTTCTGCGAGGCACTCTCTTAGATGCCAAAATACGCAAAATACTTCAAGGAGCTCCTTTCTAATAAAAAGAAGCTCGAGGGTATTTCGCGTGTTTCACTAAATGCGGAATGCTCAGCGGTCCTACTTAACAAATTGCCGCCCAAATTAAACGACCCGGGAAGGTTCTCCATCCCGTGCCTTTTCGGCAACTTGTTAATAAAATACGCCCTAGCGGACCTAGAAGCGAGTATAAATTTAATGCCCTTCTCCCTCTTTAAAAAATTAGATTTTGGCACTCCTATCCCAACTAAAATGAGCATCCAACTCGCGGATCGCTCGATAAAGTATCCCATCGGGATTGTGGAGGGCGTCCTAGTCAAGGTTGACAAGTTTATCTTCCCGGTAGACTTCGTCATCCTCGACATCGAGGAAGACGCCGAGGTACCAATTATCCTCGGTCGCCCTTTCCTCGCGACCTATCGAGCATTAATTGATGTAAGTAACGGTCGCCTCCTCCTTCGAGTCGGAGACGACGAAGTTACACTTCACATTAATCCCTCGATGCGAAACACTTTATCGAATGATGATTCCCGTTTTAATTTGGAATCCGCGTTTGAGGATGGGTGTTCTTTGTTTTTTGAATTACTTTCCTTAACGCTAGACGATTCAGATCTGGCGAATCTCCCTCCTTTAAACGAATTGCCACCAGATTCACCCTTCGAACCTTTTAATTCAAAATATTTAAAAATCACCATATCTTATGAAGAACCCCCGATCTTTGAGCTTAAACAACTCACCGACCATTTAAGATACGCTTTTCTAGCCAACAATTCAAAACTTCCCGTTATTATTTCTTCCACTTTAACCGATTCGGAAACCTCCGAATTGGTGGAAGTTTTGTCTAAGCATCGTCGCGCAATTGCATGGCAGATTTCTGATATTAGGGGGATAAACCCCTCTTTTTGCACGCACAAAATATTTTTAGAAGATAATTCCCGCAAAACCATTCAGCCTCAGCGACGACTTAACCCGAATATGCGAGATGTCGTAAAGGCTGAAGTCATAAAACTCTTAGATGCGGGGATTATCTACCATATTTCAGACAGTACGTGGGTTAGCCCCATACATGTCGTGCCAAAGAAGGGCGGTTTAACGGTAGTGGCCAATCAAAACAACGAATTAATCCCAACTCGTACTATTACGGGTTGGCGGGTGTGCATCGACTACCAAAAGTTAAAAGATGCCACCCGAAAGGACCACTTTCCGTTACAGTTTATCGATCAGATTTGGGAGCGACTTTCAGGTCATCAATATTATTGTTTTCTCGATGTTCTATCGGGGTTTTTCCAAATTCCTATCCCCCCCGAAGACCAGGAGAAAACAACTTTTACATGTCCCTTCAGCACCTTCGCATATCGAATGATGCCTTTTGGCCCCTGCAATACGTCGGCTACATTCCAATGATGTATGCTGGCGATCTTTGGGGAGCTCGTAGAAGACATAATGGAAGTCTTTATGGATGACTTCTCCGTATTCGGGAGCTCCTTTTCTAACTGCTTGCAAAATCTAGATCGAGTCCTCCAAAGATGCGAAGACATGAACCTAGTTTTAAACTAGGAAAAGTGTAATTTTATGGTTCGGGAAGGTTTAGTTCTCGGCCACAAAATTTCCTCCAGAGGGATGGAGGTCGATAAGGCCAAGGTTGAAATCATTGAAAAAGTCCCAATACCTTCAAATATAAAATCAATTAGGTGTTTTCTTGGCCACGCAGGTTTTTATAGGCGGTTTATTAAAAATTTTTCCAAAATAACGAAACCGCTAACCCACCTCCTGGAGAAGGAATCTCCATTTATTTTTGATAACGCGTGCGTAGAGGCGTTTAATATTATTAAAGAAAAACTTATCAATTCTCTCATTCTGGTGGCGCCAGATTGGTCCCTTCCATTTGAAATTATGTGTGATGCGAGCGATATCGCGGTGGGAGCCGTACTAGGCCAACATATTAATAATTATTTTCATCCCATCTACTATGCTTCTCGAACTCTCACAGCCGCACAAGCTAATTACACGACGACGGAAAAGGAACTTCTCGCTGTCGTATTTTCAATCGATAAGTTTAGGCCCTACGTTACACTTTCTAAAATTATCATTTTTACCGACCATTCTGCCCTCAAATTTTTATTATCAAAAGTAGAATCCAAACCCCGCTTGCTTCGATGGATCCTCCTTTTACAAGAATTTGACTTAGAGATTCGGGACAAGAAGGGGGCTGAAAATTTAGCGGCCGACCACCTCTCTCGTTTAGACCGCCCCATCGAGGAAACGCTCGTCGAACCCGACATAGATGATAGATTTCCCGAGGAGCGCCTCTTAATTATTAATAATCTAAACAAAACTTCTCCCTCTCCTTGGTTCGCGGATTACGCCAACTATTTAGTTGCGCGGGTCCTTCCAAAACACTTTTCAAAACAGCAAAAGAAGAAATTCTTTTCTGATTTGAAAAATTACTTTTGGGAAGACCCCTTTCTCTTTCGTGTTTGCGCGGACCAAGTGGTACGGTGATACGTTTCATGCGAGGAGGGTGCGCAAATATTGCGACACTACCACGAGGGGCCGGCCGGGGGCATTATCAAGCCAACCGGACCGCGCAGAAAGCGCTAGAGGCGGGCTTTTAATGGCCCACTCTCTTTAAAGATGCTCATAATTTTGTGAGTAAGTGTGATAGCTGTCACCGGTCGGGTAACATCTCGCGTCATGGCGAGATGCCCAAATTTTTTTTATTTAGAATGTGAAATCTTCGATTTATGGGGCATAGACTTCGTAGGCCCCCTACCTCCCTCCTATACTAATCACTATATTTTAGTGGCGGTCGGCTACGTATCTAGGTGGGCGGAAGCGCAAGCTCTCCCCACTAACGATGCGAGAGTCGTCGTCAAATTTCTAAAAAAATTATTTTCTCTCTCGATATGCCTCGCGCGATAGTAAGTGATAGGGGTACGCACTTTTGCAATGCCCAGTTTGCAAAAAACATTATCTGAATACGGAGTTACGCACAAGCTCGCCACCACCTATCACCCCCAAACAAGAGGCCAAGTAGAGGTAGTTAATCGAGAGATTAAGAGAATATTAAAAAAAACCGTTTCAACGAATAGGAAAGATTGGTCTTTAAAACTCGACGATGCGCTGTGGGCATATCATATAGCGTACAAGACCGTCATCGGTTGTACGCCCTATCGATTAGTCTACGGCAAGGCGTGTCATTTACCCATAGAGTTAGAGCACTGCTCTTTTTGGGCTTTAAAATATTTAAACCTCGATCGAGACTTAACCTCAGAGAGTATAAAATTCTAATTAAACGAACTCTATGAATGGCGTGCAAACGCTTACGAGAGTAATAAATTTTATAAGGAGAGTTCTAAGTTCTACCACGATCGAAAAATCAAATTTCCAAAATCATTTACGCCGGACGATCTTGTCCTTTTATATAATTCACGCCTTCGTCTTTTTTCGGGTAAACTAAAATCTAGATGGTCTGGCCCCTTTGAAGTCAAAGAGGTTTGGCCATATGAGACCGTTCTCATCTCCCACCTCGAAAACGACGAGTTTAAAGTCAACGATCACCGTTTACAACTTTATTTAGCGGGCGATCCGGTGGACGGTAAACTCGAATCTATACCCCTTCCTAACCTTTAAAAGAAAACTTAAACGCCAAATGCGTCAAGCTACGCGACGGTAAACAAAGCGCTCGTGGGAGACACCTCATATCATCTGATATTTTCTTACTTTTCTGTTTTTGCAGGGTTTATTTATTTTCTCGTCCTTTATTTTTGTACAAACTACCCTTTTATTTTCGCTCCTTCATACTTAAGTTACAACATTTGGGATAATGTTCGGTTTTAAGTATGTGGGTATCTTTTTCCGTTCTTCAAAACTTTGTAAAAAAATTAAAAAAATCCAAAAAAATTCTAAAAAACCCAAAAATCCAAAAAATTATTTCCTACTTTGTAAATAAATTAAAAAAATCTAATTTTTTTTCCAAAATACCCAAAAATCCAAAAAAATATTTCATACTTTGTAAATAAATTAGAAAAATTCTAAAAAACCAAAAAAAAAAAAAATATTTCATACTTTGTAAATAAATTAGAAAAATCCAAAAATAAAAAAAAATATTTCATACTTTGTAAATAAATTAGAAAAATCCAAAAGAAATTCTAAAAAACCCCCAAACCCAAACAAATATTTCATACTTTGTAAATAAATTAAAAAAATCCAAAAAAATTCCAAGAAACCCACAAATCCAAAAAAAATTTCATGTTTGTAAATAAATTAGAAAATTCCAAAAAAAAAAAAATCTAAAATCCCCAAAATCCAAAAAAATATTACATACTTTGTAAATAAATTAAAAAAATCCAAAAAATTCTAAAAAAACCCCCCAAAATCCAAAAAATAAAATTAAACCCATACTTAGTTCTTTTTAACTAGTTTGAGTTTATTTATAAGCATTTTCATTATATTTGATTTGCCAAAACTCTTATTTTTATCATAGTTTGTAAGATTTAGATCTTTGGAATTTTAGTTGTAAAGAACACATTGCAATTTTAATTTAATTAGAGAACAAACTTTTTAGCACTACTTCAAGTTTACCCTAAATAGCTTCTTGTTGTATTATTTTGGTAGACCATCTTTAGACTTTAATTATTCCTACTTCAGACTTGCGAAACTTTAGGAATGTTCTAAATCTACTAAAAATTGCTCTCAGAAATTTTCTTAATTTATAAACTCTAGAAATTTCTAAACCCCTTACCTCTTATCCCTTTCACTTGGTAATTCTTTTAAAAGATCTTATGTCAAAGGGAATAAGGTTTCATTTCATAAACATAGACACCCAATTAAAATTTAAAAAGATCTTATGTCAATGTGAATAAGAATTCGTTCCGTAAACATAAGCATTGGGTATTTGTGAAGAAAAAAATATAATAAAAATGGGAACAAGATTTCATTCCCCACTCTATCCAAAAGAAAAAAAATCTGAGTGAGGTGAGAGGATAAAATTCATCACCCTCAAATCAAAAATCTCTTCTCTTACCAAGCTTCCCCTACCCCTTTGCCAATAAAATTGAAAACTAGATATACATAAAAAAATTTGAGAGAGCATAATTAGTAAGTTTTAATTATTCTTAAAAATTTCTTTAAAAAGTTAAAGTTCTTATAATTCTATTCTAATCATGGTGTTATTTATTACAATTATTTAGGTCGCTACTTAGCTAACTTTAGAATTCTTGTTGGCTAAAACTTTTTCGCTCTTTTTAAATCATTATCACGATGCAGGACTTACCTCTTTAAAACTCCTAAATTTATTTCAAGCTTACTTTCGATTAAATAAAATTTTGGTAAATTAGAAATTCTATTAATGTCTTATAGATATCTCTCTTACTTTTGCTCTGGAATAACAAAAGCTTAAATATGTGAGTATTTGAAGAATAGTAGAATACATGTATTTTAATATAATTTTTAACATTATTTTAGGTAATATTATACATATTTCATGCATAATATTAAATAAAATGGTTTGTTTTATCTAATGTATATAAATGTATATCAATATGAAAAAGAGCTATTTAAGTATGAAAAATAAAGAAAAATATGTAAAAATATTCTTTGTAAATATATTTATCTAAGTATAAAATTTTGAAATAATAAATAAAAATGCATATATAAGAAAAATAATATATATGATAATATAATAAATAATATATATATATATATAGCATACTAAATATATATAAATGTATATGTAAAATAATTATTAAATAAAAAACTATATGTATATATAAACTATAAATAAGTTAAATAAATAATAACTCAATTTTCTTTTAACTTGTTTTTTTTGAAATAATCTCAGTCCCGTCGATCGACATCCCATACCGTCGATCGACGGGACGGTATGTCGATCCCGACGATCCTTTTCCAGCCAATTTCTACTTAAGAATTCTGTCGATTACCATCCCGTCGATCGACGGGATGGGATGTCGATCCCGTCGATTTTCCTTTCCCGTCCAGTCGATTACTGCTTAAACCTTCCGTCGACACCCCTTCTCGTCGATCGATGGGACGGGATGTCGATTTTACCTTCCCATAGAATTAATGCTTGTTATTCTAACACATTATAATATAATATATATAAATATTTCTGTGTTCAAACAGATAGCGCGCTTGGCTCATTGTTTCCGGTCTTAGCTAACCACTCTGCCGCCCCGGGTTCGAATCCAGCCAGCTCCATATTTTGCTGGATTAAATCCAGCTATCCGCACCTGCCAGCTGCTATCCGCACCTGCCAGCTGCTATCCGCACCTGCCAGCTGCTATCCGCACCTGCCAGCTGCTATCCTCACCCGCCAGCTGCTATCCGCACCCCAACCTTCTCAAGTCAAGCACGCCTCCACCCTTCTAGAAAGCAGCCAGCTGTTCCCATTAGCTCCTAAATATCTGATTTTTTTGCTAAATGCAGCCCACTTTTTTACCTATAAATAAGGGGGGTTTTAAAAGTTCATAATTTTAGAACCCTAAGTGTTCTTGTGAGTTTTTTTTAGTGTTCTTGTGAGTTTTATTTTAGTGTTCTTATGAGTGTATGTGAGTTTCTTTTTATGTATTTCCTTTCTCTTGTTTGAGCTTTCCAAGTTTAGACTTTCTTTACAAAGTTGTAATATATATATTTATATATAAGAAAGTTCTTGTTCTTCTTGTTCTTATTTTTCTTTTCTTTATGTTGTGTGTGTGAGTGTATGAGTTAGTGTTTTACTTTTATTTTAACTTGGTTTTACTTATTGTTGTGTGTGTGAGTGTATGAGTTTAAGATTTTCTGCTTTATTTCATTTCAGTCATTTAAATTCTGGTAGAGTGCGTGTGTGTATGAGATAAATTTTCTGCTTTATTTCATTTCGGTCATTTAAATTCTCGTAGAGTGTGTGCGTGTATGAGATAGCTTTTTTGCTTTCTTCAATTCTGTCATTTCAATTCCGTAGAGTGCGTGCATTTTTAATTTGGTGTGCACTTTTCTTTTCTTTTCCCTTATAATTGTTTATCTTTGTTTTCGCTAACGCACATAATCGCTTAATTATCATTGTCATCGTCCTTTTATTTTATAAAATTAATCACTCGTTTCATCGATAAAATAATAGCGCGTTCTTAAAAAGTAAAAATAATCAACAGGATCCAGAAAAATACGACCTTGATATTTTCTACAAAATATCATATACTATACGCGATAAGGTATACTTGCCTTCATCGAAAGATTAGTTTGGATAATAATTACAAAAGCTTGCAAAACTCTCCTTTTCTATTTACACATTTAGAGAATTTGGCGCCGTAGCCGTGGTGTAATCGTCGATATTTCGAAAAAAGAAAAGACCGTTATTTCTATTCCTCGAAACAGGATGACGGTTAGTTTCTCGAAGTAGGAGTACTCGCGAGACTCCTCGAAAGCGCCCGCCTAATTCTAATATCATCACAAAAAGGCTTTTGCAGAATTCCAAATTTAAGACATCAGGGTGATATCATAGAGGTGCATGTGCAGGCACTGAGGTTTCTCCCATTTTGATCTTGCTCCAATAATTCCTTCTTTCAGCTTCACATATTTCATATTTTTTCCATTCCTCTGAGCTGTAGAAGGTTCCCCTATCATGCTTTCCCTGCTGATATAGATTCCAGGTGTTTAGGATGATATCCCTTGAGCAGGGGCTCCACTCTTCAAAGTTAGAATTTTTCTTAATTTCTTCCATTCTCCTCCTCTTAGCTTCTTGCTCTTCAAGGTCAACAGAGTGTCTTTTACTTTTCCTGATTTGCCTACTTCCACTTGCAGATACATCAACAAAATACTCTTGATAGCTCTCAGGCTCTTGATACTGTTCTGCAGGGGCTACAAGTATTAAACTTTGAGATGGTTCTTCAGGGAGATTGCCTTCAGGAATTGGATGTTGGTAGGCTATTCCATAGTCAATTGGAGCAAGATCCAACGAGCATCTTACTTCATTTGCTAGCCACGTGGCATGGTGGCTTGACATTATCTCCCCCTTTCTGGCTTCTGAAATTATTTCTTTAGAGAGGGATGCTTGAAAAGCTTGAAGTTGTCTGGCCAGAAGGCTGTTCAGATTTCCAATGGCTTCCATAAGAGTTCCTTGAGATGTTCTGATGGCTTGATGGAAAGAATTGGAGATATGATCTCGGGTTACTTGAAACGTGTGCAGTAATGTTTCACATACATTGTCCACAAGCTCCTAAGATACTTGAGCAGAGGAGGATATTCTCTGAAGGACAATGTTGATGGCATCTTCAAAATCATTAAAAGTCACATCATGATTATGGATGATGGACGGCTGGTTGTCTCTTAGAGTAGACAATCTATCAAGCACAATGTTGTGTTGTTGTCCAATGAGAAGGGTAGCTTGATTTATGTTGGCTATTTCAGTTCCAGTATTTGCCACAACATTTGCAGTAGTCTTATATACATTTGAGTTTGATGGTTTAGATGATCAATGTCTTCTTGGAGGACATCTATCCTGGCAGAGAGATCATTTCTGCAGCCTTTAACAGCCTGATTTACATAGGCTTCAAATTGTTCTCTTTGTCTATTCAATAGACCTTCCATTTATGACATGAAGTCAGATGATGCAACTATGGGAGTTATGCTTGGTAGAGGATGTGGTTCATCATGTATTCTTGGAAGTGAAGGCAGCATTATCGATTGACCTGTATGCTCCCCCTCCATTGGTGCAGGGGTTTCTGAGTGGTGCTCATGTTCTTCAACAACTGCATGACCACTTGGTTCTCTTTCAGGCAGCTCCAGATGAGCTGGATCCACCTCCTCTTGAGGTGTAGGGAAACTATCCATTCTAGGGGTTTCTTCTCTCATAGACCCCCCTCAACAGGAGTCAGGGCTTCTTGAGGAACTTGAGGTACTGTGACAGGGGTCTTTGAGCCTTGAGCAGAAGGTTCACCTGCATTTTTCTTTGCGAAACTCTTCTTCCACCTGCTCACTGTTTTTACATCTATCTTTTTGAGATAGTGTAGAGGAGTTGATTCTGAAACTTTGAGGAGATGAGGGATGGTATTCTTGAGATATAAAGATAGGATTCTTCCAAATTTTGGAGAATTGATGTGATCTGTAATCATGTCAAACATCAACTTTCCCCAGTCAGTCCATTTGTTTAAGATTACCCTGATCATTATCTAAAACATCCCTTTAGAGACTCGATCATGCGAGCCAGTTTTACATAACAGCACCTTTCCAATGATATCTATCAGTAGTTTGCCTTGCCTATTCATATGCATTCTCTACAAGCTGCCATAGGGTTTGGTTTCAAAACCGCACCATGTCAATCCTTCATAGACATCTGCATCCTTGATTTCTTCTTCTGTCCCATCCTTGTCAAAATCAGTAAGTTTGAGGATTTGGGATAGACTTCCAGCAGTCACTGAATTTGTTGCCCAGCCACAACAGTGTGAAGTTCCTTTTCAGATTTGTGAAATTCAGCATTTTCATAGAAGGCCGAGACGGCTGAATTGTAGAGACGAGTTGGCTCAGTCAGGATGTATTTCAACTCTGATGCATACATTAGGGTTATAACCATGTCCAGAACCTCCTTAGACTTCTCAAAGCCGCCTTTCAGAAGTTCTCCTCCGGAAGGGATTTTCTCATCACTCTTCTTCGGCGCCATTTCGTTTGCAGAGAGTTGTCGGAAGGAAGAAGAAGAAGAAGGAAGGATTCTAGGGTTTCGTGTGTGCGTGATTTCTATGCTTACACAATGTCTAATAAATATGGTAATGCATTGGGAAGGCAAAGAGGCGCGCACCTATTCAAATCCTCTTATATCGTTTTGAGAGTTTCATAATTGCGGCACAATCATGACAGTGTCGTGTCCTGTGATGCCATTGTGTCACTCTGGATTGAGCTGTGTCGTCGAGTATGTCGTCGAAACTCTTGTCATCGATACGTGGATGTTGTCGTCGAGACTTCATCAATATTGTCGTTATCAATTAAGACAATATTTTTTGTGAAGCTGTTTTCCTCTAGAAGACTTTAAGTTATGCCTTCTGGTGTTCCTGTCTTCAAAAACTAAGATTGTCAGATCACTTTAGGGTGGACCTTGTGTGAGATCCAACCCATTATCAAAATATTTCACACTTACTAAAATGGGATATAATAGATTCAACACACCCAATTTTAAGAACTTAACATGCCCAATTCAATTTTGAATTGATTGAACTTAGACACATCAAGGGGCTTAGTGAAAATGTCAGCTATCTGCCCTTCTGTATTAACATACTCAAGGCAGATGTCCTCCTTATCTACATTCTCCCTAATGAAATGATATCTAATTTCAATATGCATTATTCTACCGTGTGCCACAGGATTTTTGGCAATAGAAATGGCACTTGAGGAATCACAAAAGGGAGGTGTTCTCTTGATGTGCAGATTGTATTCCTCTAATTGTTGTTGAATCCACAGGAGTTTTGCACAGCAACTGCCAGCTGAAATGCATTTTGATTCAGTTGTGGAGATAGCAACGTTATTTTACTTTTTACTACTCCAGGACACAAGCCTTCTCCCTAGGAACTGACAAGTTCCTGAAGTGCTTTTTCTGTCCTCTTTGCACCCAACAAAGTTTGCATCAGAATATACACACAACTCAAAATCATCTGACTTAGGATACTAGAGCCCCAGATTTGGAGTACCCTTCAGATATCTCAGAATTCTTTTCACAGCTGAGTAATGAGATTTTTTGGGGTTCACTTGATATCTTGCACAGACACATGTAGCAAACATGATATCTGGCCTACTAGCAGTGAGGTAGAGCAGTGAGCCAATTATGCTTCTATACATGGACTCATTATAGGGTTTCCCCTTTTCATCCTTGTCTAGAGACACAGTTTAACCCATAGGAGTTATCATAGGGGTAAAGTTCTCCATACCAAATTTCTTTATGATATCCAAGGTAAATTTGGTCTGAGAAATAAAAATTCCTTCCTCAGATTGCTTTACTTGGAGACCTAAGAAATACTTTAGCTCTCCCATACTGCTCATTTCAAATTTACTTTGTATAAGTTTAGCAATCTTTTTGCAAAGGCTCTCATCTGCTGATCCAAATATAATGTCATCAACATATATCTGGACCAAAAGGATCTGACCCTTCAACTCTCTCAAGAAAAGAGTCTTATCTATGTTCCCTCTTGAGAACTTGTTTTCAAGGAGAAAGGTAGACAGTGTCTCATACCAAGCCCTTGGAGCTTGCTTTAGCCCATATAAGGCTTTCTTGTGGAAATACACATGATCAGGAAAGGCTGGAGAGATAAAACCTGGTGGTTGAGCTACATAAACTCCTCTTTTAGATTTCCATTTAGGAATGCTGATTTGACATCCATTTGATAGACTTTGAACCCCTTGTATGCAACATAGGCTAGAAAGAGTCTGATGGCCTCCAATCTAGCAACATGTGCAAATGTCTGATCAAAGTCTATGCCTTCCTCCTGCCTGTATCCTTGAGTTACCAGCCTTGCCTTATTCTTTACAATCAATCCAACTTCATCCATCATATTTCTATAGACCCACTTTGTCCCAATGATATTATGCCATTGTGGCCTTGGGACATGTTTCCATACCTTGCACCTTTTGAATTGATTTAGCTCTTCTTGCATAGCCATAACCCAAAATTGGTCTCTGTTGGCCTCCTCAAATTTCTTGGGCTCAAGTTGGGATAGAAAACAAAGGTGTAAGTTTTCATTTAGTGCATTTCTTCTGGTTCTCACTCCATCAGTGAGCTCACCAATTATCTGATTTGCTGGATGATTTCTATGATGTCTCATAGCAATAGGTATTACTCTTGCTGGTTCTTTAGTTTCAGTAACTTCTTCAACTCCTACTTCATGGTTCTCATTTAGGGGATTTGGCTCTTCAGTAGACTCGTCTACTGATTCTGGAATAGATTCCATTGTGGAAAACTCCTTGTTGGGAATCTTGCCCACATGATTCCTGATTTGAAGAAGTCACAAAGTCAAGAAAACTTCACTTTGTATTTGATCACTTCTCTAGCTTATAAATCTCAGTAAGTCAGCAGAAGGAAGTTCGTCGAACGCAGAAGGAAGATCGTCGAACTCAGAAGGAAGATCGTCGAACGCTGAGACTTGGCGAGTTAGTCGAACGCTGAGACTTGACAAGATCGTCGAACGCAGAAGCAAGATCGTCAAACTCAGAAGGAAGATCGTCTACCGCTGAGACTTGGCGTGTTCGTCGAATGCAGAATAATGAAGCTCGTCGAACGCAGAATACTGTTCGTCGAACGAAGATTACCGTTTGTCGAACGCAGAGAAGAATGAAGACAAAAGGAAGAAATGTCGTCCAGAAGACGCAGTATCGCCGACTTCATCAAAGTGGCCTTGTCGTCGAGAAGAACAGACATCATCGTGAAGAAGCCTTGTCGCTGAAAAGGCTAAGTATGACTGATGGCGTCGAACATCATCGTAAAGAAGGCATGTCGTCAAAAGAACAAGGTGATTACGACGACACAGTCTGAGATAACATATCGTCGTATATGCAGAAGCGCCAGAATGTCTCATATCGTCAAGATAACTGCATTAGAGGCAGAAGCTAGAAGAATTGAAAGATCTACCAAGTTCAAGGCATCGACAAAGTCCTGCCGTCGAGATATCATCCATGTCGTTCTAACAATGGAAATATCGTCGAGACAGATTCAAATGTTGCGGACGCGCTGTCAGCATTTAATGCCGCCGCCTGATTGTCCAATAAGCGCGTGCTCTTAAGGAAAGGAGCGTCTGACACTTAAAGGAATTTTTTCAGAAGACCGTTGGGAGCCTCGCAGTCTTATAAAAGTGATAAGAGGTTGCCCTAATGTGAGTATCAATCGATCAATCAAAAAAAGAACTTGCGCATACAGAAAATAGTACAGAAAAGCGGCGCAAGAAAGAAAGTGAAAAAGAAGAAGCAGTCATCTTCATCGACTGATAAGAAGCCAATCCTCATCAGGCTAAGAAAAGATTGAAGAAGAACTGTGCGCTCAAAGATCTGAATAAGAAACTTCTTCTTCAACCTTAAGGAGCCGATCTTCAACAGCCTAAAGTTGCCGATCTTCATCCGGCAGAAGAAACAGTTTTTCTACTGTAATTTCTTGTAAGGCTTGCGTGCCTATTTGTCTAGCTTGAAGGCTGGAGAGCTGTGAGGCTTGAGGGCCAGGGCAGTGGACTTGCGGGTCCTACACCGTCTAGCTTGAGGGCTGGAGAGCTGTGAGGCTTGAGGGCCAGGGTAGTGGACTTGCGGGTCCGACACCGTCTAGCTTGAGGGTTGGAGAGCTGCGAGGCTTGAGGGCCATGGCAGTAGACTTGCGGGTTCAATCTTATCGAGCTTGAGGGCTCGGGCGCAGTAGGGGCTTGCGGGCCTAGGCTGTAGGCACAGGACTTGCGGGTCTGTGTTGTGTAGGGCTTGAGGGCCTGAGTGTCGAGCTTGCGGGCTCGGGTGCAGTAGGGGCTTACGGGACTAGGCTGTAGGACTTGATGGTCCGTGTTGTAAGGCTTGAAGGCCTGAAGTTTTTGGCGGCATTTGCCGATCCTAGCACACTACTGGGTAGGCGCAGAGGGACAGAGGACTACTCAAGACACCCGGTCTTGAGGAACCTCTATAGATCTTGTGTCGTCTGGTGTGCTTTATTTGTGCTTATCTGTGCGATATTTTTTGTTCTGTGCTTGAATATTTGAAACTCGTGCAAGTAGTTTAAAAAGAACCCAGATCACCTAACATCCCCCCTCTAGGTGAACGTTCTATAAACAACACTCCTTCTCATTTGTTTCCTTTTCTCTAATTTTGAGGTTCTCTAATTTTTCTTCAGTTCCTGCATTGGATGAACTAGAGGAAGGATTATGCAGCATGCTGCTCTCATCAAAAATAATGTGAACAGATTCCTCAATTGTAAGAGCATTCTTATTGAAGACTCTGTAGGCTTTGCTGTGCTTGCTATATCCTACAAAGACACCTTCATAGCACTTTTCATAGAATTTGGTAATGTAATGCTTATTGTTTTTCAACACATAGCATTTACTTCCAAAGATTTTGAAGTAAGCTAGTGTTGACTTCTTACCATTGATTAGCTCATAAGGAGTCTTATTATGGTTCTTATTGATGAGTGCTTTATTTGCACATGACATGCAATGTTAACTGCCTCAGCGCAAAGGCATTCTGGGAGTGAGGAGTCACTTAGCATGGTCCTAACAGCTTCAATAAGTGTTCTATTTTTCCTCTCAGCCACCCCATTTTGTTGGGGAGTTCTGGGAGAAGAAAACTCTTGTAGGATACCTTCTTCTTCACAGAATTTGGTCATTGACCTAGACTGAAATTCAGTTCCATGATCACTTCTGATTTTTACCACAGAGCTGTTTACTTCATTCTGAATTTGTTTGTCAAAAATCTTGAATGTACTTAGGGTATCAGACTTGTGTTTCAAAAAGAACACCCAGGAAAATCTAGAATGACCATCAACAATAACAATTGTATAAGCCATTCCTCCTAGGCTGTGCACTGCCATAGGACCAAATAAGTCCATGTGCAGTAGGTATAAGCACCTAGTGGATTCTTTGTCCTGTATGCTTCTAAATGAAGTTCTTATTTGCTTGCCCATTTTACATGCATGACAAGGACTCATCTCTAAGCAATCCAGCTTAGGAGCATCTCTTAGCAAGTTCTCTATCATTAATTTCTCGAGACTTGTAGTTAATGTGGGCTAATCTCTTATGCCACTTTACACAAGCAGACACTCCATCATTTGCTACAAGACATACAGGCTCATTTTTCCTAATGCAAATGAAATTTAGACAGTAAATATTTCCACTCCTAGTGCCTGTTAGAATGGATTCACTCACAATCCTTAATCAGGCACTTATCCTTGTGGAAAGAAACAACATATCCCAAGTCACATAGCTGACTTATGCTTATAAGGTTATGTTGTAACCCTTCCACATAAGCTACTCTTGTGATAGTGATACTGCCATTTATGATCATACCATAGCCGTTGACTACACCTCTGCCAGATCCTCCAAATTTAACTTTGGGTCCATCTTCTACAGGTGCAAACTCCTTCAATATGCTTCTTATTCCAGTCATATGCCTGGAACATCCACTGTCCAAGTACCACACAGGAGTCTTGGTGGTTTTTGAACATACCTGCAAAACAACTATGCTTCCTTAGGAACCCAGTCTCTCTTGGGTCCTAGGTGCTTGTTAGATGATGAATTTACAGCCTGCCTTTTTGTTGTCATGTGAGAGTGATTCTTAACAGTTGGGTTGAACCAACAGTCTAAGGCAAAATGCCCTACTTTTCCACAACACCAGCATTCAAATCTATTGTATCTAGATTTCCTTGTGGTGTTTGTTCTGATTAGGTTAGGATGTTGTTTAACACCTAACCTTCCCTACTTGGAGGCAGAAGGGTTTTCTCCAACATGACAACTTATGTAGGCTTTTACTGGAGGATTCTTTTGGAGTGCAGATAATGCACTCTTCCCAAGGAGAGTTTGTCTCTTGCTTAGCCAGGTAGAAGGCAGCTTACTACTGCTGTCTAACTTCTGGCTTTCTTTGCATCCATAGATGCTACTGTGATCATATGAATTTGTGGGTATGATCACTTTTCTAAAGACAGTCTTTCCGTGGGTAGATTTCCCATGGTTTTCACATGGAGTGTAGCCCAAACCTTGCTTATTTTTTGTGAAAGGCTATCAATCAAGGGAAGAACTATTTGTGGCTTGGAATAACTAGCCACAATCTTCTTTTCCTTTAAAACCATATCCTCCAGCTCTTTAATTCTAAAATTCTTGTGCTTGATGACTTCAGTCAAAGTGCTAGTGCTCAGTGGAGGGATGGATAATTTGGTTTTCTCTTGAGCTAGCTCAACTACTTTCTCAAGTAGTTCATCTCTCTTCCCACTCAAGGAGATGATCTCTGCAGTTTGTGCCTTACAAGAAGCTTTTGCTTTCTTAAGGGCATCAAGCAATGCACCAAATTTCTCAATGTAGTCAGTGTCAACTTCTTCTTCTGTTGAAGAGGAGCTGGCATCTGAATCTGTGTCAGAGAGAGTAGGAGATGCTTTAGGGATTACCTGTTTGTGATGAATTTCATCACACCATTCTTCATCTGAGAGAGCCATGACTGCTATGTGGCTATCTGATTCTGATGAGGAGCAATTAGTGTCACTATCACCGAGTGACTTCACTTTCTTTGCCACAAAGCTTTTCTCTGACTTCCTGTTCTTTGAGTACTTTCTTTCTTCACTCTTCTCTTGTCTTTTGGATGGAAATTTAGCAATGACATGTTCAGGCTTGTTGCAGCAGTAACAAATAATGTTAGAAGAATTATGTTTACTAGTTTTGGAATCATACCTGTCTGATCTGTGTTTTCTTCTAAGCTTGTCTTCTCTCCTGGAGCTAGAGGGTGAAGCTTCATATCTTCTGTTCCCTCTTTTTCTGTTTCTCAGCAGTTTCTTAAACTGCTTGGTGAATAGTGAGATATCTTCATCAGAGAGTTCTGAGGTGGAGTTGCTTGAGGTCTCTTCCTCTGAAACATAGACAGGCTCCACTGTCTTGTGATTTCTGGAAACTTCAGCTTTAAAGGCCACTGCCTTTTCTCTGGTGTAAGCCTTGGAGTTTTCCTCCTTAGCCTTTCTGGTATTTAGCTGCAGCTCATATGATAGGTGCTTGCCATACAGTTGTCTAGGCTCCATTGCTCCCAAGTTGCCAACTTCTCTAATTGCACACAACTTTATGTCTCATTCTTTATTCAGGGATCTCAGGAATTTATCATTTAGTTCATAGTTGGTGAACTCTATTCCATAAGTTCTGAGTTCATTGACAATCTTGAAGAACTTCTCATAGCAGGTAGCTCTGTCATCCTTCTTATCTTTCCTGAAGGATTCATACTCCTGATTCAGGAGGGATTTCTTGTCATCCTTGACTTTCTCAGTTCCTTCCATGTAGACAACTAAGGAGTCCCACATTTCCTTAGCTATTTTACAATGAATTAGATTTTGAAACGTTGAATCATCAATTGCATTCACAATGATGTTCTTAGCTCTCTTGCCCATAGTGACCAAGGCGACTTCATCCTTGGTGAAATCAGATTATTTCTTAGGTGTGGGAACAACTGTTGGATCCACATGAATGTTCATGGGAATATAGGGTCCTTCTTCTACTGCCAGATAGACTCTAAGGTCTGAGGCTTCCATGTACAACCTAATTCTTTGCTTACAGATGGGAAAGTTCTCCTTGGTGCAGATAGGCAGCTTCATTGAGCTCATCTCCTTATGATGCTCACCAGCCATTTGTTTACCACAACCCACTAGATTTGTAGATCTTGTTCTAAGCTGTTAAGCCTTTGAACTTAACCTCGCTTTGATACCAATTGAAGGATTATGAGTTGTCTATAAACTATACCTAGAGGAGGGGGGGGGGGTGATTATGTGTTTTCAAATTTCTTTGCTATTTAATAATTTATCTATCACAACACACAAGCATCATAGAAAACACACAATGATTTATAGTGGTTCCCAACTAGATAATGTGTCTAGAGGTAGTCCACTGTTCCTCCCACCTATCTAGCAGTGTGCTAGACTAGGCAACTTCTCTAACTTAGATCTTTTCACTATAATCAGATCTTATAACTCAGGTTCACACAGAACCCTACAAGGCACAGACTTTACTAGTCTTACAATCTCAGATCTTCAACAAGATCATACCAAAACTCAGGTTCACCAAGAACCCTACCAACTCAGATCAATCACTAGATCCTACCAGCTCAGACTCACAAAGAGCCCTACAAAGTAATACAGGGATGTTGTAGAAGAGAAGATTTCAGAATGAAAGCCTTGAATAACAGATCTTCTTCTTCTTCTTATAACAATAAGCCCAAAGATCTTGTGGATCAATGAACCTTTCTTTAGAATCTTTTGTAGATCTCCACAGCACAATAACAATGAAGACTTCTTCTTTTTGTTGATTCTTTTCTTTTTCTCTTCAGGAAATATGTGTGAGAATAAAACTTGAGAGAATACCGAGCAAGCTCGTGTTCTATAGACAAAATTGTCTTCTTTTATATGCTCTGCAATTTTGTATAAAACTCCTTAATGATTATTCTATAATCAACCTCCCGTTTGAAAACGTCTTGCAGAATTGACAATTCTTTATCATAATTACTAGCCTTTCTTGAAATTGCAGAATATAGAAATAATAGATTTCTTTCTTAAGTATTGTGCAATGACTATATTCTTTAGAGAATATATCATTTATTGCTCTTTGATTTGTGCGCAAGATAGGCGGCGTGCATATTCCCTAAATATTCATTTCCAAGAATGTCTGCGCATTAAATGCTGCTCTGCAACTTGTCAAGACGATGTTTCTCCTTCAAGACGACATCATCTCGATCAGTGTATACGACAGAAGTACTTCACGACGATATCGTCGGCATACTTCCTTCTTCACGGCTCTACTTAATATCTGAACGATATTACTTCATCTAGAAGACATCGTCGAGATGTTACTTTGAATAAGGCTTAGACTTGTTATTCAAGCTGACTGTCTTTGTTCAGGACGATGTCGTCTTGATCTTCTGGACGACATCATCGAGATGTTGACTAAGAATTATTCTTCAGGCTGACTGTCTTACTTAAAGACGACATCATCTTGATCTTCTAGATGACATGAGGTCATCAAACTGATGTTTGTTCTTCATGACTCTCCCTTCATTACTTAATGAGTCAAGTCACATAGCCTTCAAGGTTATACTTCTTCTTTAAGGCGATATCGTCGAAGACATCTTGGCTTTATCTACGATATGCTTTCTTCGAGACGATGTCGTTGATATCTGAGCTTAGCTTTCTCCATGACAAGCTTTCTTCAAGACGATGTCGTCGAGATCTGAACTTAGCTTTATCCACGACAAGCTTTCTTCAACCTTTAAGCGATGTGTCTTCATCAAGACGATATCGTCGAAACTATTTCGACGATATGATACTTTTCTCCACGATTCTTCTGTTGAGTCTTGAGACAATATTTTACTTAGTTAATTTTTATTACTTTTATCGTTTATATACTGATGATATAACTTTGATGCATCTGTCATAACATGAACTTAAACACAACATCAAAAACAACTTAGTTTATGTATACTTGTGTTCCTTCTTCAAATCTAGAGTCATTGAAGGCACAATACCCAACACTCCTCCCTAATGGGTTGAGCTAAGGTTACCACCACCGCTCTTTTCTTCTGCTTGATAGGAGTGAAATTAGGATCAATATTGAGGTGGTGGAAGGCAACATCTGAATCAACTGCTGACATGTCATCCGCTGACCTAGCGAATACATCCAGGTTTTTCAAAAGGCAAGAGATGAGCTGACTCCTTTCAGCTTTAAGCAATTCAGCGTTGATTGAGAGCTTCCTGCTCTCATCTTCATCACTAATGGGCACAACTTAAGTTGCTTGGGCAGGTTCCAAGCGAACTCCATCTCTTGTTTCCTCTTCCACGACCTCTTCCGCATCTTCGGCATGATTGGAGACTTGAGAGGATGAAGAGGGCTCAGCTACCCATGGAGGGAAGGATTCGGTCACATTGACCGACTTGACATAGCATTCTCGGCCTTTCATTTGATCACTCCTGACCCGGTACTGCTTGTTGTTCACGTCAAATTTCACGGCGAGGTGGTAGGTAGAAACCACCACTTGATATTCATTCAAAATTGGTCTTCCAAATATCGCGTTGTAGCTTCTTGGAGCTTCAACGACTATGAATTTGACAAGCTTAGTTATTCCTCCGAGCATCACCGAGAGGGTGACACTCCCGTCCACCTCCTTCTCACCGGAGAAGCCGTAGAGAGGCCCTTCAGTGGAAAGGAGAGTCTTTCCGGTCTTCAGGGCCTCAAAGGCTGGCTTGAAGAGGAGATTGACGGAGCTTCCTGTATCGATCAAAATGTTCTCAACTGTATAATTTTCGATAACCGCCTTAATAACAACTGCGTCGTTGAAAGGATTGGTGGTCGGAGGAAGATCTTCTTGTCCAAATGTAATGGTCCCTCGAACCGGAGCATAGGATGAGGTAGCAGTGACCTTTGACCTAAAGACCCTTGCCAGACTAGCCTTCTTGGAGGATTCCAAGCCTGCTCCTCCGTGAATGTAAAAGAGGTTGTTCAAAGCTCCCTCATCTTTTGCATCCACACACTCACTGGGATAACCAACATTGCCAAGAGGGCCAACATCGTCGACTTCTTCGCATTCCCAATGCACTTTTACTATCTCCTTGTTCTTGGAAGTCGAAGCCTTTGAAGAGTCTACCTTCGGGAATAGGTCTTGCAATTTCCCTTCCTTTAAAAGCTTCTCCACCAGCAAACGGAGAGCTCTACAATTTTCAGTCAGATGACCCCTCTCCCTGTGATGCTCACAGTAGAGTGTGGGGTTCCTGGTCTTTGGCTCTAAATGGAGCGGAGCTGGTCTTCTATAGAAGGGCTGCTTCTGAAGCATCTACACTACTTCACTCATAGAGATGCCAAGATCAATAAAAGACTATTGCGAGTCATTGAACGATGGCCAAGGAACTGGGACAGATGGCTGAATGTACTGAATTTGATGGACTGGTGTAGATTATGGAGGTAGAACAGCTTGGGCTAACTGCAAAGATTCTTTGGATTGAAATTGCTGATGCCCCTGATAGGGACGGTGGTGGCGGAAGTTCCTCCCTCTTTGTGATGGAGGTTGGAATTCTAAACGCGGCGGCTTTGATGATGACTGGGCCCGGTAGAAACCTGCAGAGCCCTTTTGGACTGCTTTGCTTGTCAAATTGGAGACATAAGTGGTGTTGTTGATTTCCCCTTCTATGTAGCAGTTGGCGATGCTTATTAACTCTCGATACGAATTGGGCCCTTTAGTGGTGACCTAAAACATGAGGGGATCTTCCTGAAGGCCATTTATTAAGGCCACCAAGTAGAGTGTAGGATCAACATCTCTTATCCCGAGTATTTCTTTCTGGAAACGCTCCACGAAGCGAGCTAGAGTCTCGCTTTCCCCTTGCTTGAGCTTAAAGAGGGCTGCAGGGCCGCTCTTCCTTTTCTTCGAGGTTGCAAACCTCAGCAGAAGCTCATGCCCCAGGATGGAAAAGTTGGGGATGGACTGGGAAGGTAACTTATAAAACCATTCCCGGGCTTGTCCATTAAAAGAAGTGATCAATAATTTGCACTTCATCATATCTGAAATAGTTCTCAGGGCGATTGCAGACTCGAAAGCCTGGAGATGGGAAACCGGGTCACTCTCCCTAGAAAACATAGGTAACCTGGGCTCTCTAAAGCCGTTGGGAGTAGGCTCCCAACGAACCCTATCAGAAAAGAGGGAGGGCTCCTCCGCTTCATCAATGTCGGAAGGAGCTGGAAGGGCAGCAATAGAAGCCGGAGGATAAGCATAATCCTCCTGAAAATTCAGAGCTTGGGCTGGAGGCCTCTGAGCTGCAAATCTGAATTGAGCTCGACGGGCGGCGAACCTCGAGTTTAGGCTCGTATTAAATCAAATTATAAACAAGAAGCCATCATCAAAGATTCGGGATCAAGCATTATACCATTCCTCCATTAAAAGTATTTCTGTCCTTTCATGCTTCACATACAAGGTTTTCTTTGTTTCGGTAAGAAGCATTTTTAACTAATAAAATGGAAAAAGAGCATACAATAATTTAAAAGGCAAGAATCTAGAGAAGTAGCTCAGTAGACATTGGAGATGGATAATTGAACAAAATAAGAACACGGAAGCAATGATTTCATGCTTAAATAACAGCTCATACAACAAGGACAGTAAACTCTTGCCCTGCGCCGCACTGCAGCAACCTTCAGCTTTAGCCTTTGATTCAGAATGATGATAAAAGGAAGCAACTTGAAGAGTCCAGTGCGCTCATTCTCTCTGCAAGCACAAAATTAACATTTTTAAATCATTCTTTAATAGTAAATCAAACAGAGACCAGTATATATATACATATATATATAGAGATACATATATATATAGATACATATATATATACATATATATATATACACACACATATATACATACATGTCTACATACATACATACATATATATATACACACATACATACATATATATATATACATACATACATAGACAAACATATATATCTATATATCTATGTACATACATACATAGACATACATACATAGACATATCTATCTATCTATCTATATATCTATCTATGTATGTATGTATGTGTGTTATATCTATGAATGTATGTATGTAGACATGTATGTATGTATGTATGTAGACATGTATGTATGTATGTTATTTACCGGGACCTCCGCTCAAAGTTTGCGTAATTAGAAACTTACAGATTGCGTAATTACATGCATGGATGTTATGAAATGTAAACATTGAGGGGACATTTTTGTAATTTCAAAAGTTTGAAAAATTACCGGGACCTCCCCTCTAAGTTTGAAAAATTACAGATTGCAGCTCTCTTATTATTGAAATTACAAAAACCTCACCTCAATGTTACAAAATATAACATTTACCTCTCATGAAATTCACATTTCGTAACATCCATGCACAAAAATATCCCCCCCTCAGAGTACATTTTTAGGGAGATAATTATAAATTGCACACCTCTATTTTTCGAAATTACAAAAATCTCCTTATATTTCATAATATGCATGTGCAAAATACCTTCAGCGCTTACTTTCGGAGTATCTTTTTGCGTACATGTTATAAAATATAAACTGACGAAGAAGATTTTTGTAATTTCAAAAGATAGACAGGTGCAACCTGTAATTTATAATCTTATATTATAACATAATAATGCTCATGGCAGCATGTCGCTCACAGTTAAGCAATAAATTTACGGAGTATTTTTATGATTTGGTTTCTTTGTTTTATTTCGTTTGTATATATAAAAATCGGTTCATATAAACTTAAGCAATAATAAAAAAAAAAAGATTCAGATAAACTTGAGCAATAAATAATTAAAAAACGATGCAACGTTGCTTTCAGAAGAAATGGAAGGAAAAAGCAACCACCACACTGATGGGCTGGCAACCCGGCTCACAGGCCGGTCCATCTCCACACCAGCGGGCTGGCTGCCGCGGTTGACGGGCCGGCGCCATCTCCCACACCTCGCTCGATGTGGGCCGCACTTCCGGTCCGCTTTTTTTACAAGGGCTGCAGCCCATGCAACCCCAACCCATCACTGTGTCTGTTTCTCGGCACAGTAGGTTGTTGATGGCGGGTCTCGATCCCCCGCCACCCTTAATGAGGCGCCTTCAACAGCTCTCATCACCAACTGAGCTGCAGCTCAGTTGGTGATGAGAGTTGTTGAAGGAATGTTGTGGGTGCATTTTCTTTTGGGATTTTACATTTATTTATTTATATGTAATAATAATAATAATATTCTAAATGTATATTTGACAGGTGGATGAAAAGTGAGGGATCCACTGTTCACCAGTCGATTATAATATAGTATGTTTATTATTATTATATTTATAAAATATAATATGGATACAACAACAACACTCAGGCCTTTATCCCACTATAGTGGGGTCGGCTATATGGATCCTTTCTCGCCATTGTGCCGTATCTTTAGTCATAATCTCACTGATGCCTAAGTACATCATGTCTTTCCTTATTGTCTCATTCCAGGTCTATATCGATCTACCTCTCTCCCGTATAACATGCCTAGTGACTAAACTCTCACAACGTCTAATAGGTGCCTCTAATGGTCTCCTTTGTACGTGTCCAAATCATATTAGTCGAGCTTCTCGCATTGTTGAAGCCATGAAAATCCTAGCTCCAATTGTTCAGACTAAAAGGCAGCATGAGGCTACTTATCCTGCGGTCCGGCTACTTGGATCTGAAGGCTAGAGCTAAGATGAGGGAAAAAGAACTACAAACAGACCACATGATGCTTCAGCAGGGAGTCCCGCTACATACCCGGAAGTTTGGGAAAAACTTCCCCTCCACAACACAAATGGCTGAGCTCGGTCCGAGGAAAACACCTCTTTACGAGTATATCGTTAGCAGGGAGATAGGGGTCAAGACTACAAGAGAACACGAGTTGTCTCCCAAAAGTAATGCTAAAAGAGGTGCCAATTGGTCTTATCCATACTCTACGTTGCCTGAATGAGCTCCACCCTCGACGATATATGGGTTGCCTGAATGAGCTCCATACTCCTGACTTATCCATGATACATTCAATCCTAATTTTATCCAATTTCGTGTGTCCACATATCCACCTAAGCATTCTCATCTCCACAACTCCCATTTTTTGCTCATGTACACAATTCACTGCCCAATACTTAGAACCATAGAGCATCGCTGGTCTAATTGCAGTACGGTTAAACTTGCCTTTAAGTTTTAATGGTATTTTACGATCAGATAAGATCTCTGACGCGCCTCTCCACTTCAACCAACCTGCTTGGATTCTATGTATCAAATCTTTATCAACACCTCCATCTTTTTGAACTATTGATCCAAGATATTTAAAGCACTCACTGCGGGAAATATCTTGATCACCCAACTTAATAACGAAGTCATTCGTCCTTCTTGCACTACTAAATTTAAGCTCCACATACTCCGTCATTGCCCTGCTCAACCTAAAATCCTTCTTTTCTAAAGTGGTTCGCCAATATAATATAGATAATAATAATTATATATATGTTAACGTTATAATCAATTATTTGGTGTTCTGGCCATTTTTAGCATTTCTGAATATGCCTCAACTGATTTAGCCTATTTTCCACTTCACTTCTTTCTGATTCTTGCAACATATGGCAGAATTTTATGCCGGATAATAAATCCCTGTACTTGCAAATACTTAAACATAAGGAACACGAGTAATGGCCATGTCTTATCATAACATATAAACCTCAAAATATATTTTTAAGATAGAATAATTAATCCCTTTAAGATAGAATGATTAATCCTGTACAATCATAGGCTTAATTTTCTGTGCTGTTTTATTGTAGAGAATATCTCTCTATATATATATACACACACACACACACAAATGATTACCACAACATCAACTGAAAGTTAGCATAACTACAGATTGCACCCCTCTTATTACTGAAACTACAAAAATCTCCTCTGAATGTTACAAAACATAACATTTACCTCCCTGAAGTGGGTGGGGGGGGGGGGGGGGGGGGGGGTGGGGGGGGGGGGGAGGGGGGTATTTTTGTGCATGGATGTTATGAAATGTGAACTTCAGGGGAGGTAAATGTTATGTTTATAACATTCATGGGAGGTTTTTGAAATTTCAATAATAAGAGGGGTGCAATCTGTAATTTTTCAAACTTAGAGGGGAGGTCCCGGCAAATGACCCTCTCTCTCTCTCTCTCTCTATATATATATATAAAACACACACACACACGTAGAAGTCACTGGTCGTTTAGGGAGAGGAGGCGGAAGCCTAAACTCGAGGTTGATGACAGTGGAAGAGGTGGCGTGAATAGGAGACAACTGTTGACAGGGAGTGGCATGGGGAGGACGCCACCAATTGGAGGTGCTGATGACAATAGGAGGCGCCAACAGCAGGCCGATGCCACGAGCGGTGCAAACCAGCAGGAGCACGTGGATGAAGGAGAGAATGCTGCCTTCACTTCGCCGAATTGAATAGCCGGGACAAAGGTAGTGAGAGTGTTGGTGATTGTGTCGCTACCGGCCTCGATACGATATTGACGGAGATATCACATATTAAATAAAAGATTCAATATGTGATATTGAACTCTCTTCCTCAAGTAGCACACAGATATTAAGCAATCTTCATTGGTTGAAGAATCGCAGCTTAGTCCCTTAGTGAAGATGTCAGCAAGTTGATCCTCAGAATGAACAAAGGGTATGCTGATATTCTCTTTGTCCAGATGGTCCTTGATAAAATGTAAATTCATTTCAACCTGCTTTGTCATATCATGTTGAATTGGATGTGGATAATATTGATAACGGTTTTGTTGAGAGAAGAACAAGTTTGTCTTCCAAGAGTCTAAGATCCTGGAAAATGTATTTCAAACATATGCCCTCACATAAACTCCTTAGCATTGCTTTAAATTCCACTTATGGACTCGACATGGCCATCACTTTTTGCTCCTCCATGTTACTACGCTACCACCAACATAGATTTTCTATCATCTTGACTTTCAACCCAATCAACATTCACGTGAACTTTATTTTTTTTTAAAGTTTATTTCTTGAAAATTTTATTTACATCTAGGAGACTTATTAAGATACCTTAAAACTAGGTAAGATGTTGATACTGGCTCGCCCATAACACATCGGTAGGGCTGCTAGAGGCGGAGGGGATACTTCGGAACCGAAACCGCACTTATCTAGGCGGGGTGTGCTCGGGAGGAGAGAGCTACAACAATCTCTTAACAAGGCAAAGAGAGAGAATAAACTTCTAGATAACCATTCCATACAAAATATGCCCTTTAAATAGGCTTACAAGCCTCATAATGATAACTCCTAACCATGACACTCCCAACATCTAACTCCCAACAAACTCATAAATGCAAAGTAACACAAAAGACAACATACTAAAAATCCCACATGATAAATGGGTGCGAAGCCCATAACATCACTCTCACCATTCACAATGAGCTTGACCTCAAGCTCAAGGGATATCAGAACAGGTGTTGACATCACTCAATTCCCTCATCATCAGAGTCCTCCACATTCAGATAAAAGAGTTTCTTGCAGCGATGGACACAAGTATAATGTTCGTCACAACTGAAACATAACCACCTTTGCGCAATGATCAGACATTTTCGTACGAGAGAGTCGATGGATAGGTGGGGTGTGGGTACCCCCGGGTTGTCCGTCCTGAGTCCCTGCGCCCGGGAGTACATAAGTACCATGATCCAGCTGAAGTCGTCATTCGCACAATCTGGCTAAGCTCATGGCAGTCGCTATGTCCCGAGGAGCCTCAAATTCGACGTCCAGTTGTTCGCGAAACCCGGCTGTGAAGATTGCGACCTGCATCTCTGGGGTTATAGTAATGTGCGCCATAAGAAGCTGAAACTGTTCCAAATAAGTGTAGACAGATCCCGTCTGGTGAAATATCATGAGTGCACGGAGGGGGTTGTTGCGGATGGGAGGGCCGAATCGCTGGTTGCAGAGCTGCTTGAAGTCCTCTCATGTCAATCCTGGATGGTTGACATGGAGACGAGAGTCGAGAAGATGGAAGGATGCCAGACAAATCCATTTTGTTGTCGGTAGTTGTTGGTGGCCGAAGAATTACATGTTGCAATGCCACTGCAATGATAAACATGTTGCATCCTTTTCCTCTGCCTACATCCTCCATCATCACACTACAACATCAAAGTTAGCGCCGACCCTAATCTCCAGTACGCACCAAAACCAGGCATCTTATCCTTCACTGTCTCGAACATGCTCCTCCAATGCAATCTACATTTCCCACTACGCTCTAGCCATTGTCGAAAATGAAACCGTGCCTTGATGCCAGCAACATTTGACAATCCCAACCTATGTGTGCAACGCATCCGCAGCTCATAAAGTTCCAAGCATCGTCCCAAACATCAAACAACCACTGTTATTGCTACATCAGCCCCAATGATGATGAAGACACCATCAATATGTAACACACTCTATATTCCTTCCAAGGTCCAGATGCGAACAATGCTCTCTTCCCCAGAAGTGACAATACGGGTTCCTTCTCATCATGTGACTGATGTCTCAAGTGTTGATCTAATCTTTCTAACCCCTTAGCACGCCATAAGGTATCACCACCAAGATATTGAGATGTTGCTCCAAATACAGAGAGTGTTGTCTCTCCCTTTGCTTCTTCCCTCTTTTCTCATTCATTTTTCTTTTCTTCTCTACATCTCTCTTATCTGCATTTCTCTTTGCATTTGATCTTCGAGTCCTTTGTCCTCTTTATAGCTTCTAGAATCCTATTAATTTCAGCTCTAGTCCCAATGAGATAAAGGAGCAGCTTCATCTATTAGATTCTGCAATGGCTCTTTCTAAATCCAGATAAAACGTCAATCACAGTTGGCCGCTAAACGACGAGTGCAGAATCTTCCTTATGTGAGCGTTAATGAAGAGATGGCTCGATCGGTGATCGACTACAGCTTCGGTCGGCAAACGGTGATTGTTGATTGATCTGGGAGTACTGCAGCAGAGAACTACGATCAGAGTTCCATTCTCCAGTCGACGATCGGGTACTTGGTTGGCGAATGAGTCCCCAATCGGCGAATTACCCGGTCGAAAATCTCCCGGTAGCTTCACGATGAGCTCAGTCAATTCTTCATAGCAGCTTTCTGACCTCTTCTCCTGGAGAGCTTCCATCAAGCTTCTTTCTGCTTTAGGGTTGTTTCCTCTTGGTTTTTTCTGAACCATAAACTACCATCTTCTCTAAGTTTCTTTATCATCAATTAGATAAGGCTTTGTTTCATCAAATCAAAGAGATTTTTCTCAACAAACTCCTAGTAAAAAAAAAAATCTAATTTTAATATTAGACATATATGACCCTACTTTTTTCACCATAAAGGGATTAGATCATTTAATAAACCATGCTTATCTAATAAGGTACCAGGAATCCTGCTGCTCAAGTAGTCTACATGATGAATATAAACAAAGAGATACCAAGAAAGAACAAGGAAAAAACATGGAATTAACAACATTTCACAGCATAATCAGTACCCCGTTTCTTATACAAATTCTCATGCAGTAGAGGTATAATGGTCATTTGATGATATTATATTCATTATATATTTTAGACATTATAGCTAGTAAATATTCAAGCAATGACTAAAGTTACTGAATATTTCCTGGTTAATATTAACAAGATATTGTTAGCGTAAATCTTATAACAAAATCAACTAAAAACTAACTACAACTTTAGCTAAGAAAAGAATAAGAGAAACATAGAATCATAGAAAGATACCTTATGGCGCTTTGGATTAGGTGATTCAGGTTGATCTCTCTGATGCTGTGAACTGCTTGCATCAACCGAAGCGACCCTATGAGTCTGTAAGAATTTACCAGATTTAGTTATTTACGTGGAAAACTTAGCAGAACAATAAAAGTCTCAAGAAGCCAGAGAAAGAATTCTTACTTCTAAGGTTACTGGATTAGGATTAACGCTCAAAATATCTTGAGTTATAGCTGTGTCTTGTATTAATAATGGCATTAGTTGGCGAAGGAAATTAGAGAATAGCACGCCCTGATCATTGACAGCTCTTGATGGATCATTAGACACAGCATCTCTATCAATACTTACTTGCTCTGAATGTGAAGCATCAGTAGACTCTTGCTGGTTAACAACTCCAGTATCTATTTGCTCCCCAACAAGTAAGGTATCAGAAGGCTGGTTAAATGTGCTCAGAAATTGGAGCAAAGACCCTTGGGCAACATCCTGTCCATCATTTACATTGGCTCCTGGAAAACAGTGTATAACTAGGTAAATATAACACTTACAGAACTTCTATTTAAAGGGAAAAGTTACCTCCATGCTCACTCAATGGATATGCTAAGGAGCAAAATAGGTAAATGCATGCATCGTTTGGGTTGGGTGCAAAAAAGAAAGAGCGAAATCTGCTTGGCTATTGAAGGAAGAAGAATGAAAATACCAAAAAACACTAAAATCTTTGGTTGTCATGTGTGGGTGGGGGCGGGGGAGCACCAAGTGCTAACCTATATGATGGGGATCATTCGTGGTTAGTGGCACGGCGAGACCCATGCTCGTCTATTCGTGCAAAGGACTTGACCAGATCAACGATCCGACTTCACGGATGCGTCCGGATTTCGTTTCCATATATTTTCATATATTATATTATTTTTTATATTCTATATTTAGTGATATCGAGTCACTTACATTAACAGTCAAACACAACCATTGATGTATGGTTTCCCTAATGTGTTCTCATTATAAATAAAGATGGGGGGCAATCGTTATGACTTATAAGGGTATTGCTGAATTTTAGACAGCTCTTCTTCTCGTATTCCAGCAATCCACTCATGATGAGGACTTCGTGAGACCCTAAGTGACAACTTTTAGATAAAACCTTTTATTTCCTTGTATCCTTTCATTAGCTGCCCCCTTCCCCCTCTCCTCATACCGCACTGTTCACGTACAAAACAGCCCGACATCACGTTCCCCCTCATCAAGCCACATTGTTCACGTACAGAACAGCCCCAGCCTTCCAAAACCTACAGCTGCCCCTCCTTGTCCAGAAAAGCCGCAAACCGCCATATCCAATCTTCCCGGCGTCGAGGACCTGCTCTCCTGTAGACGGCTTACACCCCTAGCCACCGACAGCCCCCTTCATCCCCACAACCCCATGCCTAACTGCTACCCCCTCGCAAACCACACTGCTTCCTTTCCAGTTGCAGCCCTACAGCTCACCACTCCTTCACCCGTGACAATCCCCCCCCCCCCCCCCCCCCCCCCCCCCCCCCCCGACTCTCTCTCTCTCTTTGTCCATCTCCACCTCCCTATATGCCAGACATATCTATCCCCAAAACCGCCACCATATCACCACCGGCAACTCTAGGACATCGTCCATGCATCTCCAATCATTAGATCTATCTCTCCATGCTGGAACCCCCTTTATTTTGTGAGTTATCTTGTGGTATGGATTTTGTTCACATCATTGCTGTATGGACTTGTTTACCAACATGATTTTGAAGTTTTGGATTTAGTAGTGCTTATTTTGCTATACTCGTCTTGATTTGCAAGGCTTATTCGCTTGCACTCTTTTGCTTTTCACGTCCACGCAGAGAAAAGCCAAAATCTGCAAACTCTGAGAATTATTTTGCATTGTCTAAAATTATTTTCCTGGGATTTATTGTTTTAATTACTGGTTGTGATTCTCTGTCGGATTTTTGTGTGTGTTGCATGTACGTCCTAGGTTAGTAGAATTATTTTCCTGCATGTTAGGATTCACACTCACTTAACATAACCTACATCGCACTCATCTTAGGACTAAATGAACATTCCACATCACTACCCTTGTACAAGAATGCAAAAAATTAATTTCTGGAATACTAATCACTAGAAAATGTTTGGCACTTATGTTCTTGTTCTCAATCTAATAAAATACCATTTAGCATGTTGCATATGTATAAGTTTGGTTACACAACTGGTAGAACAAAAATCCCCATAGTTTCAGATGCTATCTAGACAAACCCAATGTGACCAACCCAATGCCACTTTAAACTTAATTACGATAGTTGCACACTATCAAATACTGAAATTAAATGATTGACCCAAACGAGAGAGACAAATATCGAGATGACCTCGACTCGAACTCTTGAGGGTCAGTTCCCCCTAAGAGACGCTCTCACCTAGGAAAGCATAAAACTCACAAGATCACTCAAGATCCAAAATAAGAGACACTACCACTCCCTAATATAGGGGAGTGGGACATACAAATTATGATAATGTCCATTAGGGATACATAAGCAGAGAGAGTCTGTTGGGAAAAACACCCTCTTGATTTACCTTACAAATTCTGTAAAAGTGATTTCATTCTCTAGGATTTATTACCCATGTTGTATAGTGAGGGTAATATGGTTTTTAGATGTCCTAGGATGACATATTCACCTTAGAGTGTCAAAGCCTAGTCAAAAGGAGATCAAAAATCAGTTGAGTTAAATTTGCGTCGAAAAGAAGTCGTCGCAGCTTCGATTAAAAGTCGAAGTAACTTCGAATATAAGTAAAGATAACTCAGACTGGCAGTCGACGCTTCATTGGAGTCGACGCAACATCGAATGGTATTCGACGCAGAAGTCAGAATTTGAAGTCTACGTTGTTTATCTCGACGGACACGTCGATAAGAAATCGACGCAACGTCGATAACAGAGTTCAACTCAAAGCTGAGGTTTTCTGGAGCAGATCTCGATGTAGCCTCTAATGAAATTCGAAAGTGTGTCGATATGAAGTCAGAAGGCATTCAACGCAATGTCGAATACAGTCCAAAAATGGATACTCCTTGGGATTGATTCAGAATATTATAACAAACCATATATATATATGGAAATTATTTGAATCCTAACGGGTCGCAGCAGGATATAAAGAAAGAAATGCATTAGAGACTCAGAGGTAATGTAATTGGAAGATATATTAAAGATATTGACGGGTTGTCAACAAACATAGATGGAAAGCTACAATTCTCATTCTATACTTTCCAATTGAAGAGTCGATCAGAAGGGAAAGTAATTTGATATAAGATTTTATACACAAAGAATTCAAAAGAGAGACAGTGCTCTGCTCGTCTCTTTCTCTGACTCTACCTGACAGATCTCAGTTCTTCTTCCTCAAGCTGCAGAAAGCTTCTTCTTCCTCTCTCTCTCTCTATGAAAGAAGCTAACAAAAGTGTTGAAATAGCCCATGTATTTAGCCCATTTGGTGACCCATTTACTCCTCTTCTATATCTCTTTAGTCCCACATTGTATATAGGATTTCTCTCTCACATCTCTCTCCTATAAATATGTACTCTCCTTTTTGTATAGAAGGTGAATATACAAAGAAGCTTAAGCATTCTCAACATGGTATCAGAGCTAGCGGTCTCTCCCGTCTTCTGACCGCCCGCCTCAATTTTCTCGACCGCAGCCTGTGCGATCTATCTCTCTTCAAAGATCGCAGCCTCTGCGTTCTATCTCTTCCAAGACCGCAGCAAGCACCCCGCTCCACTGCGAGGTCCCCCCCCCCCCCCCCCCGCCCATCGTCTGCTCTTCGTCGCTTTTTATAAGCTTCGCAGCCTGTGGGGCCCTCCGCTGATCTCACAGCCCGCACCGTCTGCTCTCCCCGCTCTGCCGAGCTCTCCCATTTTCGCTGCCGACCTCCCTGCTGTTCTCGCAGACCGACGGGCTCTCTCACCATAGCGGTCTCCTCAGTCCGAAGCTTCCTCTAGTCGCTGCCCTGTCCGCGGCTTCTTATGATCGCTGATTCCTCTTGCGGCTTCTTCCAGCGCCCTCCTTTATCTAGCGACCTCTTCTAGTCGCTCAGTCCGCTAACCCTCCTACGGTCTGTCTCCAGTCCAAGCGTTCCTCTGGAGATCTCGCAGACCGCCCGAGCCCGCCAACAGCGATCTCTCAGCCCGCTAATCTCCTGCTACTCCAGACCGCTACTCCAGTCTCACAGCTCGCGCGATCTCCTCGTCAGCAGCCCGCCAGCGCTCTTCTGCGAGCTCATCTCACGCGATCTCCTACTCGCAGACCGCCAACGCCAGCGCTTCTTCTGCGAGCTCATCTCGCCAGCGCCAGCGATCTTCTCCTCTCCATCAGCGAGCTCTTCTCAACCCGCCGCGGTCTCGGAAAACCGTGCGGCCTGCTCTCCTCAGACCGCCAGCCAGGGTCTGTTTCTCGCACGGCCTACTCCTCTGTCCGCCAGTCCGCTGCCTCCTCTGTGTTAATGGGCTCGTCTGAGAACTCCTCGACTTTGCCTCCTGAGACCGCACGGCCTGCTCCTGAGACCGCCCGCCAGCACTCTCCTAGTGAGCTCCGTGATGAGCTGCGGATTACTACCATCTCCCTCTCTGGGAAGAAAAACTTCATGCCCTGAATGCACTCTGTCCGCCGCGTCCTTCAAGCCAAGGGCCTTGCTTCTCATCTCACCCAGGATCCCCCAACTCCAGTCACTGAGGAATGGCTGTGGGACGATGGCCGCGTTCAGACATGGATTCTGAACTCGCTGGATGGCGAACCTTATGAAATGGTCATGTACCTTGAGACGGCCAAAGCCATGTGGGACGAGCTCCAGTCCCTGTACTCCGAACAAGATAGCCTCCAACGTCTGTTCGATATCATCACCAACCTACAGGCTCTGGACACCACCGGGTCTAACATGACCTCTATCGTTGCCTGTGTCAAATCTCTGGCTGAAGCATGGATCCAACATCAGCCCTCAACGAATGATCATGCTACTCAGCGGGCTCAGAAGGAGGCAGTCTGCATTGCTATGCTCATGGCCCGGGTCCCTCCTCATCTTCTGGGCCTTCGGGCTCAGATCTTGGCCTCAGCTACCACTCCGTCTCTATCAAGTGTGTGCTCCATGCTCCTCCGAGTCACACCACCTCTTGATATCACGGCACCTACCTCACCGGCCCTCCTCCAGCACGCTCCTGCTTCTCCTTCTCTTCCTCCTCCACCTACCCGGGGTTTAGGGTTTAGGGTTTAGGGTTTAGGGTTTTAGGGTTCAGGGTTCAGGGTTCAGGGTTCAGGGTTCAGGGTTCAGGGTTCAGGGTTCAGGGTTCAGGGTTCAGGGTTCAGGGTTCAGGGTTCAGGGTTCAGGGTTCAGGGTTCAGGGTTCAGGGTTCAGGGTTCAGGGTTTAGGGTTTTAGGGTTTTAGGGTTTAGGGTTTAGGGTTTAGGGTTTTAGGGTTTAGGGTTTAGGGTTTTTTTAGGGTTTAGGGTTTAGGGTTTAGGGTTTAGGGTTTAGGGTTTAGGGTTTGGGGTTTAGGGTTTAGGGTTTAGGGTTTAGGGTTTAGGGTTTAGGGTTTAGGAGAGGTCGGGGTGGCCGGGGGAGACCCAAGTGCTCGTTCTGCGGTCGTGATGGTCATTATGAGGCCACATGCTTCCGTAAACACGGGCATCCTCCTCGTCCTACAGCATCCCTTGCCACGGAAAGTCCAACCACCTCAAGCAATCCGGTGGACCTTGACGCAGTCCGCCTCCAACTCCAGCAACTCCATGGACTTCTTAGCCCTACTTCTGCATCTGTCGCTTCCGTCTCCAATGAAGGTATGACTTGTCTCTCCACTAGCCCAGGTTGGATAATGGACTCCGGCGCTACTCATCATATTACCTCGCGGCAACCGACTCAATATTTGGATACTCCTCATCCAAAGTGCATCACTGTGGCCAATGGGGATACTGTTCCCGTCTCCGGTTCCGCTGACATCTCGCTCACCTCCTCTCTTTCTCTTCGCTCGGTTCTTCATGTTCCGGGCTCCTCCTTCAATTTACTTTCCATTGGTCGTCTTACTAATGACTTGGATTGTTCTGTCACATTTAACCCCTCGTCTTTTTTGATACAGGATCGACGGACGCGGACTACCATTGGTAAAGGACGATTGCGGAACGGACTCTACCTCCTTGACGACTCTCCCACCATCCTCTCCTCTGTCTCCTCCATAGACTGGCACCGACGCCTCGGGCACCCTCCTCTACCCGTCCTCCAGAAGGCTCTCCCTGATGTACCTCTTTCTCAGTTTAAATGTGAAACTTGTATTTTCGGCAAACAACCGCGTTCTTCTTTTCCCGCACATTGTATTCGGAGCCCGGCTCCTTTTGATTTAGTGCACTCCGATATTTGGGGGCCATATAAAACTACTAGTATTTCTGGATATCGGTATTTTCTCACTTTTGTTGATGATTACTCTCGGTTAACGTGGCTATACCTGCTTCATGATCGCTCTGAGCTCCCTCGTGTCTTTAGAGCGTTTGTCCTCGAGACCCATACGCAATTCTCCACTACCATCAAAACCTTACGCTCCGACAATGCTCGCGAATACACAAGCCACGATATCGCCACTCTATGCTCAGACTTCGGAATCATCCATCAAACATCCTGCGCTTACACCCCTCAACAAAACGGTGTGGCCGAGCGAAAGAACCGTCACCTTCTCGAGGTTGCCCGCTCACTTATGCTTCACATGAACGTTCCCAAAACATATTGGAACTTCGCGGTCTCCACTGCCTGCTTCCTTAACAACCGTCTCCCTTCATCCGTTCTCCATAATAAAACTCCGTTCAGCCTTCTTTTCCCTTCTACTCCAGCCTTCTCTCTCACACCCCGCACCTTTGGGTGCACCTGCTATGTCCACATCTTGGGACCCTCCACGGATAAGTTGGATCCTCGTGCTACCAAGTCCATCTTCGTCGGCTACTCTCGAACTCAGAAAGGTTACGTCTGCTACTTCCCTACAACCCGTAAAATAACGGTCTCTGCCGATGTTACCTTCTGGGAGGATCAGCCGTTCTTTTTTTATCCTGGATCCACCCGTGCACCACCACCCGCTCCGCGACCTGTCATCCCGGTCAACGACACTTCCGTTCCCGTTCCTCCATCTCCGGCTCCTGATATTGCTCCCACTCCAACCTCCATTATCTCTAAACCACCGATTATCCGAGTCTACACTCGTCAGCATCCTCGTTCCGATCCGACTCCGCAGT
Organism: Dactylorhiza incarnata; assembly: GCA_033032865.1. Classification (NCBI taxonomy): domain Eukaryota; kingdom Viridiplantae; phylum Streptophyta; class Magnoliopsida; order Asparagales; family Orchidaceae; genus Dactylorhiza; species Dactylorhiza incarnata. The sequence continues at coordinate 657,490 of JAWHQI010000162.1, forward strand.
CCGACTCGACCTCCGGTGCTCCGTGCTCTGCTGATCAGGTAACAGAATCGACTGCCCATCCTTTGGCGAATTATATGTCCTTACATCGCCTCTCACCCCACCTTCATACTCTGGCCACTTCTTTATTGTCCGTTGCAGTTCCTAACTCTGTGCAGGAGGCTCTTCAACATCCTGGCTGGCGTGCCGCAATGGAAGAAGAAATGACCGCGTTGTAGGCAAACCAGACCTGGCAACTGGTGGATCTTCCCCCTGGCCAGAAAACTCTTGGTTGCAAATGGGTCTTTGTCATCAAGCATGCTGCGAATGGGACCATTGACCGCTTAAAAGCTCGACTGGTGGCTCGCGGCTACACCCAGCAACAAGGTTTGGACTACGACGAAACCTTCTCTCCCGTCGCCAAACTGAACACAGTACGGGTTCTTCTCTCCGTTGCTGTGCACCGCCAATGGCCCTTACATCAACTGGATATTAAGAACGCCTTCTTAAACGGTGATCTCACTGAAACGGTGTACATGCAGCAGCCGCCCGGGTTTGAGACCACGGGGGAGTCTAGGACCCCGAAAGTCTGTCATCTTTTGCGGCCTCTCTATGGTCTCAAACAGTCTCCTCGAGCATGGTTCGACAAGCTCAGCAAGGTCCTTCGTGAAGCAGGGTTTACTCGGAGCTCGGCTGACTTCTCCCTGTTTACTCGCCACCAGGCAACAGACACCGTTCTCCTTCTTGTCTATGTGGATGATATCATTATCACAGGCAACGACTCAAAAGGAATTCAGGCGATCAAACAACAACTCAGCTCCGTGTTCCAAACAAAAGATCTGGGGAACCTTCATTACTTCCTGGGCCTGGAGGTAGCCAGGCGACCAGATGGCCTTGTTCTATCTCAGAGAAAGTATTGCCTCGACCTTCTTCATGATGCAGGCTACTCCGACTGCAAACCCATCAATACTCCAATGGACGCAAATCACAAGATTTGTGCTCAGTCCTCTGACACTGATCTCTTGCTTCAGAACCCAAAATACTATCGCCGTCTGGTTGGAAAACTGATCTATCTGACTGTTACAAGACCAGATATCTATTTCGCTGTCGGTATTGTCACCCGTTACATGCACGCCCCTCGTTCCTCTCATCTTCAGGCTGTGGAACGGATTCTCCGATATCTAAAAGCGGCTCCTGGTCAAGGCTTGGTATACAAGACCTCATCCTCAACTCTAACACTGGTGGCATACTCTGATGCTGACTATGCTGGCTCTCTGGATGATCGTCGGTCAACCAGTGGCTTTTGTACGTACTTCGGAGGACATTTGATTACCTGGCGTAGCAAGAAACAAGCAGTGGTTGCGCGCTCCTCAGCAGAAGCAGAATACAGGGCAATGACATCTGTGGTCTCTGAAGTTACATGGCTTGAAAGTCTTCTCACGGATCTTGGGGTAAAACTTCCTGCTCCTGCTCTTCTACTTTGCGACAGTCAGACTGCTATACATATTGCCAAGAAACCGGTCTTTCACGAAAGAACCAAGCATATCGAGGTCGACTGCCACTTTATCCGGGAGAAAGTACAAATGAAGAAAATCGAGCTAAAACATGTCCCTGGTACTGAACAAGTTGCGGATGTCCTCACAAAGGCACTGTCCAGTACCCTCTTCTATCAATGCTTATCCAAGTTTGGCGCATACGATTTGTACGCTCCAGCTTGCGGGGGAGTGTTGAAATAGCCCATGTATTTGGCCCATTTGGTGGCCCATTTACTCTTCTATATCTCTTTAGTCCCACATTGTATATAGGATTTCTCTCTCTCATCTCTCTCCTATAAATATGTACTCTCCTTTTTGTATAGAAGGTGAATATACAAAGAAGCTTAAGCATTCTCAACAAAAAGAAACAGAGATCAATCTGAAAGACTGGATCAGTGCTTATAATCCTTGCATCTTCTTCTAAGCAAGGATTCATCATCTTACAAAGGATTCAGAACACTAAGTGCCTAGAATCCTCAGTGACTGCTGAAAGATGATTCAAATCAGAAGATTACACTTCATCTCCTTCTTCTTACTCTAATTTTCAATTCTGTAAATTAAGTAAAGAAGTTTAAGAATCCCTCTTCAAAGGATTCAGTCTTGGTTCAAGATCTCTTTATCAAAAGATCTGGTTTGGTTCTAAGAGTCTCCTTATCAAAAGACTTAGTCTCTGGTTCTAAGAGTCTCCTTATCAAAAGACGCAGTGGTTCTAAGAGTCTCCTTATCAAAAGACTCAGGCACTGTGATAGTGTATTCCTACCAAGGTGGTAGAAGAGTGGACTACCCAAATTTTGGGGAACCACTATAGCTTTTGTATCTTTTGTATTGTGCATTTTCAGTGATTGTCTCTTGTCCAATTTTATTATTCTATGACTGATTTAATTTTGGTTGAGATCTTGGATGCTTAGGAATTAGATTTAATTTTATGTGCACCCATAGTAAAAGTTTTTTAAATCTCTATTCACCCCCTCTAGAGAATTCTCGGGGGAGTTACTGTGCACTTTCAGAGACGCGACACATGTCTGGGGGGTCGTATCTGCATCAACACTCCTCTCGTAAAAAACAACCTTGTCCTCAAGATCGAGGATCATAGGGATCATCAGCGAGCGTCAGAGGATGCAAATCTCCGAAGTCAGGACCGTCGTCTTCGAATCCAACCAGCACGCATAAATCTTTGATAGCGCAGATGTTGGTGGGCGAGTACAACTGTTGGTAGATAAAGCAAAGGCCCTTGCGACGAAGCTCGAGGTGCGAATCGTGAGATAAGCGGTGGGCTCGTCGGTGCACCGATGGAGACGGGGCTGGTGGAACTGGCGGCGGAGGCGGGCCTAGCAGCGGGGGCCAATGTCGGGGAAGGTGATCTAAGCGAGGAGGCGGAGATTTCGGTGGCAACGACTGTAGCGGAAGCAGTTGGTAGGGTGGGTAGGACGAGGAGGATGGTTGGGTTGTGTAGAGTACCTCGTCGAGGCAACAAGCTTGCTCCATGGCACGGAAAAGAGTCATCGAATTGTGGACCTGGAGGCGCGCCAGAAGGTGGGGTTGTAGACCCCCAAGGAAGTACCCCAGGTAATGGTCGGGGGATAGACTGGGTACGTGCGTGGAAACCTCGATGAACACGTCAATGTAGGTGGAAATGGTGACGTACTGGCGCACGGAGCTGCGACGCTCATAGGCATTGCCCGTCTGACGGTCATCATAGTGGCGGAGGAGTTCCTCCTTCAGCGTGGACCAAGAGAGGTTAGGAACATGTTGGCGCGTCCAACGCACCCAATGGAATGTCGAACACTCCATATAGATTGTGGTCAGGGGAACCTTATGGTTGGCGGGGGAGCACTAAAAGTCGAAAAACTGTTCGACGCAGACGATCAAACCGAGGGTGTCAGTCGTCGAACACATGGATCTTGATCTGACGGTTATGGGTCGGGTGGATGACCGTAGTGGGGTAGAGAAACCCCACGTAATACAGGATGGGACGAGGGGGTTGCGGCGGTGGTGACAGAGGGGTCGGTGGGCGGTTTACTGCCGTGGCCGAGAGCTCGCGAAGGAGGAGAGTGAGATCCTGAAGTTGTGCTTCGAGTTGATCCAAGTGATGGGCGTCCGCAGTCGTCAGCGTGGAGGAACATTGAACATGTCCAGGGCATGGAACGACAGGGCCGAAGGTAGACAGTAGCTACAGGGCCAAATGGGGTGTGGCGGGGGGAGGGAAAGCCAAGGTCGGGGCCGGTGGCCGACGACAAAGCGCGGGAAGCGGCGCCGAGGCCGCTAAAACAGCATGCGATAGGAGGGGCGCGGGAGGAGGTGCTGGAGGGGCAGGAAGGCTGCAGAAATAAAGGCTTCGTTTGGTTCGGCGTTTCGCCGCCTCCGTTTGGAGCAAACGCCGCCGGACGGCGGGTTAACAAACGGGCGCCGACGACGTTTGCTCCGTTTGCACCCGCATCAAGGAGGAAACGGCCCCGATCCGCTCCGTTTCGACCCCCACTTCTCCCTCTCCGGTTCGAAAGCGGCGTTTGCATCCGCCCTTTCCGCCCGCCACCGCCGCGCCAAATAAAGCCAACGATTCCTACTATAGAGTATGCAACTTCACTTCCCAGAAAGTACTTCAGTCTTCCTAAGTCTTTTATATCAAATTCAGACGCTAGCCTCTCCTTATTAATTTACTTTCAACTACATCATTCCATGAGATGATGATATCATCAACATACACAAGTAACACGATGAGTTTATGTTTCTGTTAGTGTTTGAAAAATAATGTAAGATCTTCTTGACTCTGCTTATACCCAGAGTCAGTATAACTTTGGAGAATTTTTCAAACTAGGCTCAGGTAGGGGTTGCTTAAGTCCATATAGAGCTTTCTTCAACTTGCACACTTCATTTTCATTGTCGCCAGAGTTGAATCCAGGAGGAATATCCATATTAACCTCTTCCTCAAGGTCTCTATAAAAAATATATTTTAACATCAAATTGATGCAGTTCCCAGTTGAACTGAGCAACTTGAGAAAGAAGAACTTGTACGGTATTCATTTTCGATACAAGGGCGAAAGTTCTTAATAATCAATACCATATGTCTAAATATCCCCTTTTGCAACCAACCTAGCCTTATACCAATCCAGAGTGCATCTATATTTTAATGAGTAGATCCACCTACATCCAACAAATCTTTTGGCCCTTGGCTTTGGAACAATCTACCACATATCATTCTTGTTAAAGGCTCTCATTTCTTTGTGCACGACTTGAGCCCAACTCTTATCTTTTACCACTACATGTACGGAAGTTGGGACAGCAATGGAGTCAAGTGACAAGATAAAGCATTTATGCGGGAGTATTTTTTTTTGCAGAGATGAATGAGGAAATAGGATACTTGGTGGTTGTGCGTTTTTTCTTTCCTCAAGGCGATAGCATAATTAGGTTCAGAAATAGAGCCTGAATTAAGGGGATTAGTAATGGAGGGATTACTTGTCTTCTCCATATCTTCCAGGGGTTGAGACGGTTGGAGCTATTGGGAGATATGCTTGGGTATCCTTCTCTGGTAAACAACCACAGGATGCTCAATAAGCATAATATGGCTTCCATCTTTCTGAAGAGATAAAGAAATGAAGGAATGGGTAGGAGTGCTGAGGATGCAGGATTCCACTTCTAATATATTGCCCCCTTGAAGTGGAGAAAAATGAAAAGAGCTCGTTTCAAGGAGAGTGACATCCATGGAGGTCATACGACGACTCAAAGGTTGATAACATTTGCAAATATTTTTATCTAATGTATAGCCTAAAAAATGCATTTAATATCCCTGGGCTCAAATTTAGTTCGGTGTTGATGATGGATGTGGACATATTCAACATGCTCAAACAGAGGAGCTTGCAAACTTTGAATAATAAGGATAGAAGCAAAGAATGTTGTTAAGAGTTGAACGGGACTGAACCCACAAAAACTTCATGATGGTAGGCGATTGATGAGTTAGGAGGCAATAAGAAGGGCTTCAATACAGTGAAGTTTAGGGACAGACATCTAAAAAAGAAGAGCTCGAGGAACTTCAATAAAATGGCGGTTTCTGCTTTCAAAGATGTCATTTTGTTGAGGAATACCAACACAAGTGAATTCATGGAGGATGTCATTTTCAGTGGTGAAATCCAGAAAACTTTGATTTACATACTCTCCAATTGTCCGAAACGAACATGTTTTATAGGTTTGTTGAATTGAACACGAATCATAAAATGAAATTGGGTAAACAATTTTGAAACATTAAACTTATCTTTCATTAAAAAGACTCAAGATACTTTAATACAATCATCAATAATGTAACAACTCAATCAAATAAAGTAAAAAGAGGGGAGAATTTCTTTTTGCTATCCGCAGCCCCTCCCCTTTAATCCCTCAGCCGAGCCCCTCTCCCGATATAATTAATCGCTTGCGCTAGGGCTTTCCCGATCCCGCTCCTGTGACGCACTGTCGCTCTCCCGATCCCGCTCTCGTGACGCTCCCGTCTCCCGCGCACAGCGCCGCCGCCGCCTGCTCCTCCCGCCGGCGCCGCCGCCTGCTCCTTCTCATACCGTGGCCAACGCCTCCTCCTGCTCCTCCTCCACAAGCCGGAAGTCTCCTCTCCCTCAGCTAGGGCAGCAGCTCTCTCCTCTTAGTGGTAGTCAACAACACTCCTCCCTCCAGCAGCACTTCCGCTTCTCCCTCCTCTGCTAGGGCCGGCAGCCTCTCCACCCCTCTTCCTCTCCATTTCGGCCCAGTGGATTTCAAGGAGGACTACTAGGGTTTCGCTCGAAACCCCTCTTCGTGGATTCTTGAGCCCAGATCTGGTCTCCTTGGGTAAGGAACTCCGCCAAACTTTCGTTTTCCGTTTTGTCCTAATCTGTCGTGGTGATTTTCGCTCTCCGATCGATGTAATTTCGTCGGTCCCTCTTGTGTTTGTCGTATATCCGTCTAATCCCAATTTTGGTTGTGTTTCCGGTGCCGCTCATCAGATCAAGTGGTGGAATCGCTCTGAACCCTCTCTGATTTAGGGTTTCCGTCGCTTAAGAGCCGCCAAATCTTCGATCTTTGTGGTAACTCCTCTCCCCTCACACTTGAGGGAGGTAAGATTGCTAGTCTGCTCTTGAGTGTGTTTTTGCAACATAAACTGTCTGTGTTAGCGTATGGTTTTCTGCTTGTCAAGTATCAAATATCGTCTGCGGTTATCCCTGAACAGGTTCAATAGAGCCTTTGGCTTTGCTTGCGCCACTTAGCTGTTGCTGGTAGTTTCGGCTTCATCTTAAGGCAAGTGGATGATTCCCTCTCGCTTGCAAACTAAGAATTTAAGTTCTTTATACATGTATCTAAGTTATTAACTGTAGCTAACAACGCAAGAATCATCGCCCGTAAGCATGTCATGTTATGTTAGAAGTCTCTACAGAAAAATCATGAATCACTTAGGTCATGTGTGTCATAAGCAAAATCTTGGAGGCTAGGTTTTAGATGGTGCATCGCCTTGATTGCATGGTCACGGTAAGCAGAAAATACTCTTATTCTAGTAAGACTTACACTTGAACTTGAGTGTGAACCATGTGCACCCACTGTAAACACCTACGCATTTCAACGATTACAGCTTATGTCTTTGCAAGAATGTTTATGCTATACTCCGGAGTAGGCTAACAATTCCGGATAGTTCTGCTTGTTTTAGTTACTTGCATGTTTCACTAGCTTGCTTCAGGATTAATTAGTACATGGAAATTTCTAATTTCTTCTAATCGTACTTAAATTTATAACTTGTTTACTATTATTATCTTGTTCTGAAGCATTTTCCTTCTGTTTGGATTTGTCTTAGGGTTCGTGACCGCGCCGTCAGCTCCCTGAGCTTTTCTTCATCCAGCTGCACACATGGATTTTACAGATCATTGTTCTATTAAACGCGACCTTATCGTCGCATTAGAACTTAAATGGCTACCACCTAGAGTTGTTCAATGAAAATACTGTAACTATTACATAATTTACGTATTCAACAGTACTAGAATGCTAGAAACTGTAGTCTCAATCTTTTAAGTCTAGCTTGACTGTTTTTCTTACTTGACTCTTTTGTGTTTCTTTCTAGATGGCTCCTAAGCGATCACAACGTAAGAAAGATACCTCCTCTGCGAGGGAAGCCCTTAGAAAGGAAACTGCCCAGCTTCTGAGACAGCTTCTGGAGCGTGTCACCCGTCTGGAAGGGGAACGCCAAACTCCTGATCCAGCCTCTGGTTCCAGCAGGCAAGGTTTTCAAAAACGCGATCTTACACGTAAGATCGTACGATCTTACGATTTTTTAGGGGGTAACGTTTCGGACAAGATGTAAAATCGCAGCTTGGGCAGGATCAGCAAGATCGCCGTTCAGGATCGTAAGATCGTACGATCTTACGATCCTGGCGATCCTACTCCACACGTCTATTTCTCCAACCCGCGCGTCTATTTCTCCAACCCGCGCGTCTAATTCATCTCGCTGGAGAGCGCCGACCTAATTTACGCAGGCAAGATTGCAGGCCGCTCGACGCTAGGTTTCCTCCGCCTCACGCCGCTCACCGCTAGGTGGTTTCCTCTTCCTCTGCATCACGTCGCTCGCCGTACGCATCACGCCGCTCGCCGCTCGACGTTAGGCGGTTTCCTCTTCCTCTGCATCACATCAGCTTGACGTGCAGTTCTTCTGGATGTGAGCGAAACTGGAGTGCATTTGAAAGGGTATAATTACAATTTTATTAAATATCTTTAATCACCATTCACCAAAAGTATTGTATAATAATTGATTTTTTTTCTAGGTACACACAAAAAGAAGAAATCGTTTGAAGCAAAAGACAATGAATGATGTTGTCTTTGTGATGGCGAATTCTCGTTTGACCAATAGCAAGTTGAAGAAAACTCATACAAATAATTTTGATGATATTCCATCCGATAATGAGTGGATTGTTGCCGATGAAGATGATGAAGAAGATCTTGACATAGAGCCTCTGGACATTGAAGAGGACCAAGAGGTAGTTGTTCACATAGGGGGAGGAGAAGAAGATCTTGGGATATATGAAGGCAACGAAGATGCTTCATTAGGCAATTCGGTGGACTTTACCTTATATGACTTATTTTTATTTTGAATGAGGTAAATGTACTATTATTATTTACTAATTACTATGCAGTTGAACTTTTTTATATATATATTGATTTATGATTGTTGATCTACTAGATATTTTTAAATATAAATTAGATTTTTTTTTTAATTTTGTATAATAAGATCTTACTGTTTCGTGTCGATCTCACGTTTTACGATCGTACCACTGCCGACCGATCTGACGTAAGATCTTGATCCTGACAATTGCCAGCAGCGCGGGGACGACTGGAGTAAATGTTACCACTGCCCTTCCTGCATGTGGACCCGGAGTGGGCTCGCCTGCCGACAGCCTGGCTGCTCCTCCTGTGGCGACGGCAGACACTCTGGCTTTCAAGAGGCTAAATCCACCTTCCTTCAACGGCGACCGTGACTACTTCGTGATCACTGAATGGATCTCCCAGATGGAGAAGCACTTTGAGTATGCTGGAGTTCCCGAGGCCCAGAAGGTTCTCCTTGCGGCCTATCAATTGTCTGAGGATGCTTATACTTGGTGGCTCCAGCGCCGCACCCTCCCCGATTCTACCACCTTAACTTGGGGACAGTTCAAGGATGCTCTTATGGAGAACTTCCTCTCTTCTGCGGAGCGGGACAAGTTAACTGAGAAGTTCCTGTCCCTTCAGCAGCCTGGCAGGACAGTGACCGAGTATGCGAGAGAGTTCTCCCGCCTTTCCCTCCTTGCTGCGGAGTTCGTGTCAGATGAAGCCAAAAAGATCAGCCGTTTCGTGAAGAGGCTCCGTCATGACTTCCGCCAGCATGTGGGAGCTCATGGCGCCACCTCCTAGGCGGAGACCGTGGGAGCCGCCTTGCAGGTGGAAGCTATTGAGTTGGATCGTTCTGCCAAGAAAGCCCAGCATGGAACAAGCACTGCCGGCGCATCCGACCACAAGCGCAAGGATGCCCCATCTCTAGAGCAAGGCCCCAGGTCCAAAGAGGTGTGTGACTTCTGCCACAAGGTGGGTCATGTTGCCCAGGTCTGTCGTTCCCTCTTGAAGAAGCAAAAGAAGGAGGCTCATCCTCATCAGCCTCAGATGACGCTTGCCTCTGCCGCCTCCGTATGTGCTTACTGCAAGAGGTCGGGCCACTTGGTAAAGGACCGCCGTCGTAAGCAGAAGGCATGTTACAAATGTGGGCAGGTTGGGCACCTCATGCTAGATTGTCCTATGAAGGAGAGTCCGATCCCCGCTCAGCCTCTGCAAGTTATCCCCGGAGCTCAGGGCAAGGTTGTGCTGAACGTCATCTCTCAGGGCGAGGTGCTCGCATCCACCGACGTCATCTCTAGTACGTTTTGCGTAGAATTTTAATTTTTCTACATTCTTAAATCTGGCTTGCCTTAGTTTCGAATAATCTTGTTATGCGTTTTTGTTTTTTTTGTTTTTAGGAAGTTTTAGGGCCAAGAATGAGTGGATGCAGATCTTATATGATTCTGGTGCATCACACTACTTTATTGCACGCCACATCGTGGACCTTCATAGTTGGCATACTTCGCCACTTGAGGTTCCTTTTGAGATTTTTGTACCCGATCATCTGCATCTCTCAACCAGAGGCGTTCTCAATTGCCTGATCCTGCTTGGAGAATTGCAAGTCGTCGCCGACCTCATAGTTCTGGATATGACAGAGTTCGACGTAATCCTGGGAATGAATTGGTTGGTCGCGTATCGAACGAAGATGGACTGTGTGGCGAAGAGGGTCAATCTCAGCATTGGTGGCAAGGATTACAACGTTCATATTCAGACCCACAGCCACCTGAAGGTAATCTCTGCTGTGCGCGCCACTCGGCTTCTTAGCCAAGGATGGTCTGCTTGCTTTGTTTATGCTTCGCACTCGGATGCTATCTCTCCTCAACTCGAGTCTATTCCTGTTGCTTCGAAGTTTCCTGATGTGTTCCCCGCCGAATTGTCTGGGATGCCTCCTGATCGAGATGTAGAGTTCTGTATTGATGTAGAGCCTGGAACGCGCCCTATATCTAAAGCTCCTTATCGTATGACACCGCATGAGCAAGAAGAGCTCAGATCGCAGTTAGACGAATTGCTTGAGCGTGGGTACATTCGCCCTAGCTCTTCACCTTGGGGAGCCTCCGTACTCGTCGTGAAAAAGAAGGATGAATCCATGAGATTGTGCATCGACTATCGAGATCTTAATAAGGTAACCATCAAGAATAAGTACCCTCTCCCGCGTGTGGATGACCTATTCGATCAGCTTAAAGGCAGTACCGTCTTTTCCAAGATAGATCTCAGATTGGGTTACCATCGGCTGAAGATCAAGGACTCCGACATCCCCAGGACGGCCTTCCGGACTAGGTATGGGCATTTCGAATTTTTGGTGATGTCTTTTGGGTTGACTAACGCCCATTCTGCATTCATGGATATGATGAACCGTGTCTTCCGTGAGTACCTGGACAAGTTCATCATCGTTTTCATTGATGATATCCTGGTCTACTCCAAGACCCACGAGGAGCATGCATCCCATCTTAGACTCACTCTCTCCACCCTTTGTCAGCAACAACTTTATGCCAGGTTGGCAAAATGTGAGTTTTGGCTGATCGTGTTGCCTACTTAGGCCACGTCATTTCAGGAGATGGACTTTCTGTTGATCCTGCCAAGATTTTCGCAGTTATGGACTGGAAGCGACCTTCTACCCCTACCGATATCCGCAGTTTCCTTGGTTTGGCTGGCTATTATCGACGCTTCGTCAAGGGTTTTTCCTCTCTTGCTTCCCCCCTGACTCGGCTAACTCAAAAGCATATTAGATTCGAGTGGTCAGATCCGTGTGAACAGTCTTTTTCTGAGTTGAAGCAACATCTGTGTTCAACGCCTGTTTTAGCTCTTCCGTCAGAGGGGTTGGACTTTTCAGTTTACACCGAGGCTTCCGAAGTTGGATTGGGTTGTGTTCTGATGCAGGATGACCGCGTTATTGCTTATGTGTCGAGGCAGTTGAAGGTTCACGAACGCAACTACCCCACTCATGATCTGGAGTTCGCTGTGTTGGTGTTTGCTTTGATGCTTTGGCGTCATTATCTCTATGGTGTGAAGTGTCACTTTTTCACTGACCATCAGAGTTTAAAGTATATCTTTGTTCAGAAGGACCTCAATCTTCGTCAGAGGCGTTGGCTCGTGTTCGTGGCAGATTACGACTTGCAGCTCACATATGTTCCTGGTAAAGCCAATTCAGTGGCAGATGCGTTGAGCCGGCATGCCTCCGTAGCCGCTTGCGCGCCCATGTCAGCTATTCTAGCAGCCTTGATTGACGACCTCGATCGGATGGATATATCCATCGCACCCGAGGGTCATGAAGAGGTTTCTGTTCCGTTGTGGGTAGAGCAGGTGAAGGAATTGCAACCATCTGATCCCGCACTCCAGCGCATCCGCGAACAGGCTGAACTTGGGACCCTTCCGGATTTCTCTATCTCTGACGAAGTTCTGCGTTTCCGAGGCCGCCTCTGCATTTCTGATGTTCCTGAATTGCTCGATGGTATTTGCCGAGAAGCTCACGAGTCCCGCACATCTGGTCATCCAGGCAATAATAAGATGTATCATGACTTAAAGCAGATCGTTTGGTGGCCTGATATGAAGAATTATATAGCTCACTTCATCTCTCGATGTCTGACGTGCTAGAAGGTGAAAGCTCAGCGTCAGCGTCCTGGTGGTCTTTTGCAGCCTTTGCCTATCCCTGAATGGAAGTGGGAAGATGTCTTTATGGACTTCATCACGGGTTTGCCCCGTACTCCGAGAGGACATGATGCGATTTTGGTCATAGTGGATCGCATGACGAAAGTGGCCCATTTCATCCCGTACAAGGAAGGTCATTCCACCGAGAAGATGACCCGGATTTATGTTTCTGAGATAGTTAGACTTCATGGGATTCCTCTGCGAATTGTTTCTGATCGTGACTCGAGGTTCGTTTCGCAATTTTGGAAGGGTTTTCAGCAAGCTTTGGGCACCGAGGTCAACCTGAGCACCGCTTATCATCCAACTACCGATGGGCAGACCGAAAGGGTTAATCAGATTCTTGAAGACATGCTTCGGTGTTAAATTCTGGACTACAAGGGAGTTTGGGATGAGCACCTACCGTTGGTCGAGTTCGCCTACAACAATAGCTATCAGGAGAGCCTCAGGATGGCCCCCTTCGAAGCGTTGTATTGGCGTCGTTGTAGGACTCCTCTCTATTGGTCCGAGGTTGGTGAGAAGGTGGTGTTGGGCCCTGAGTTAATTCAGGAAATGGAAGAAGCCACCAATAAGACTCATCTTCAGCTTAATCGTGTCATTGAGAGACAGGAAGTATGCCAATCAGCGCCGCCGTCCGTTGGAGTTTGCCGTAGGCGATCAGGTGTTCTTGAAGGTTTCTCCTACTCCTGGGGTGAAAGGGTTTGGTCGCCATCATAAGCTCAGCCCGAGGTTTGTGGGGTCGTACGTCATCTCAGAGCGTGTTGGAGGATTTGCTTATCGTTTAGAGTTACCTGCTTCGTTGTCCGGAGTTCATGATGTTTTCCATGTCAGTCAGCTCGGGAAATACATCCATGATCCTAATCGTATCCTCGAGTAAATCTCGGTAGTTCCTGAAGATCATTTGTCTTATCCGATTGAGCCCGTCAAGATAGTGGAATATCAAGAATGCAAGCTTCAAAAGAGGACCATTCCTATGGTGAAGGTACTTTGGATGCATGACAAGTCTGAGAAGTTCACTTGGGAGCTCGAAGCTGACATGCGTAGCAAGTATTCACATATATTCTTTTGATTTTGGTAAGCCTCTGAACTTGTCCTCCTTTCATTTTGGTTATGTTCATATTTAGCTTTCATTACCTGATTTGCAAATCCGGTAGAAATGAATGGCATCTGAATCTTCGCCATACGAGACCAGATCCAGAAAATCCTCAAAAATTTCGGGAAGAAACTTCCTAAGTGGGGGAGAATGTAACAACTCAATTAAATAAAGTAAAAAGGGGGAAATTTTCTTTTTTTTTATCCGCAGCCCCTCCCCTTTAATCCCTCAGCCGAGCCCCTCTCCCTATATAATTAATCGCTTGCGCTAGGGCTTTCCCGATCCCGCTCTCGTAACGCTCTCCCGATCCCGCTCCCGTCTCCCGCGCACAATGCCGCCGCCGCCTGCTCCTCCTCCCGTCGGCGCCGGCGCCTGCTCCTTCTCATACTGTGGTCGACGCCTCCTCCTGCTCCTCCTCCCCAAGCCGGAAGTCTCCTCTCCTCTTAGTGGCCGTCAACAACACTCCTCCCTCCAGCAGCACTTCCGCTTCTCCCTCCTCTGCTAGGTCCGACAGCCTCTCCACCCCTCTTCCTCTCCATTTCGTCCGGTGGATTTCAAGGAGGACTCCTAGGGTTTCGCTCGAAACCCCTCTTCGTGGATTCTTGAGCCCAGATCTAGTTTCCTTGGTAAGGAACTCCGCCAAACTTTCGTTTTCTGTTTTGCCCTAATTTGTCGTGGTGATTTTCGCTCGCCGATCGACGTAATTTCATCGGTCCCTCTTGTGTTTGTCGTATACCCGTCTAATCCCAATTGTGGTTGTGTTTCCGGTGTCCTTCATCAGATCAAGTGGTGGAATCGCTCTGAATCCTCTCCGATTTAGGGTTTCCGTCGCTTAAGAGCCGCCAAATCTTCGATCTTTGTGGTAACTCCTCTCCCCTCACACTTGAGGGAGGTAAGATTGTTAATCTGCTCTTGAGTGTGTTTTTTGCAACATAAACTGTCTGTGTTAGCGTATGGTTTTCTTCTTGTCAAGTATCAAATATCGTCTGCGGTTATCCCTGAACAGGTTCAATAGAGCCTTTGGCTTTGCTTGCGCCACCTAGCTGTTGCTGGTAGTTTCGGCTTCACCTTAAGGCAAGTGGAGAATTCCCTCTTGCTTGCAAACTAAGAATTTAAGTTCTTTATACCTGTATCTAAGTTATTAACTGTAGCTGACAACGCAAGAATCATTGCTCGTAAGCATGTCATGTTATGTTAGAAGTCTCTACAGAAAAATCATGAATCACTTTGATCTTGAGTGACACTTAGGTCTTGAGTGTCATAAGCAAAATCTTGGAGGCTAGGGTTTAGATGGTGCATCGTCATGATTGCATGGTCACGGTAAGCAGGAAATACTCTTATTATAGTAAGACTTACACTTGAACTTGAGTGTGAACCATGTGCACCCACTGTAAACACCTACGCATTTCAACGATTACAGCTTATGTCTTTGCAAGAATGTTTATGATATACTCCGGAGTAGGCTAACAATTCCGGATAGTTCTGCTTGTTTTAGTTACTTGCATGTTTCCCTAGCTTGCTTCAGGATTAATTGACACTTAAAAATTTCTAATTTTTTCTTCTCGTACTTAAATTTATACATTGTTTACTATTATTATCTTGTTCTGAGGCATTTTCCTTCTGTTTGGATTTGTCTTAGGGTTCATGACCGCGCCGTCTGCTCCCTGAGCTTTTTTTCATCCAGCTGCAGTTTTACTTGGAGGTTTTATTTTGATTAATGTATCAGCAGGTTCTATGTATTTTATTTCAGTACTGTTGGAATTACTTTTCATGTATTGGTTATTGTCAGTTATTTTCTCGTGTATCGTGGACAACTTCTAGAATGTTTTGATGTATTAGATCATTTTATTTATGATATTTTTACTACTGTGACTTATTGCATGTACATTATGTCAGCACTGTGTGACATTAGTTTTTATTAAAAAATGCATGCGCATCAACCTTTCATTGAGGCTCCCACATGTGTAAAATATACTAAATTATTTTCAAAGTAACAAATTGAAAGCTATTGGTGGAATTTCTGTTTCTGCCTTAGCAAACATGGATTTCCTTTTCGCCCATGCCTATGGCATCACGGCCCGCCCGAGGTGCGTTCTGACCTTTTGTTGAGGCGGGTCGAATAAAAGTAACAAATCATTTACCATAAGAAATACTAGTAATAGAAATAGGATCCCAAACATCAAAATGAATGAGATCAAATGGTTCACTACTTACAGAAAGACTAGGATGAAAAGAAGCACAACAATATTTAGCCAGTTTACAAGTTTGACAATGAAATAACTCAACAGTTTGTTTAAGAAACAATGTGGGAAATATAATTTAACGAAGAGTGAATGGAGGGCATCCTAGTCGTCTGTGGGGGAGCATGATCATAGAAGTGTCCTCAAACTGATAACATGAATGAAAGGATTGATAAGCAATCCTATCAAACTTCTGAAGGAAGTGAAATAACCCGTCCTTCTCCTCAGCAGTTCCAATCGTCCTCACATGGCTAGATCTTGCAACACATAATGAGAAGAAAGAAGTTATAATGCAATTTAGCTTGGTAATTAATTTATGGACAAAAATAAGGTTGGTGGATAATTTAGGAACATAAAGAATATTACTTAGGTGACGATGTGGAGATAGCTCAGTGGTTCCCTTACTAGTAACCAATGTTTTGGGTCCATCAACAACAGTGATAAAATTATGATGAGAAAAAGGTAAACATGATGAGTAATAAGTTTTATAGGAAACCATGTGATCAGTAGCTCCTGGGTCAAAATGACCCATGAAGGGACAACACTAGTACTTAAAGCGCTAAGGCTAGAAAACGTCGTAGTTAAAGAGTCGGCAACTGATTCAGAGTAGTCTGTCATTCTAATACACTGGAATAGCAGAAGAAGTCAACAGGAACAGCAACAGCACCCTAAAGAAATAATACCGAAGGAGAATGAAGGTTGGTGTCAGGGAAGACTAGGTCGTCAAATTTAGCAACGGGAATCGACGGGCCAGGTTCGTCGAGAAATAGAAGGAGGATCATCAGAATCAGCCGTCGACCGGATCGGCGTTGGCAGAAGAACACCGGAACAGCAGTTGCAAACGGGATCGACATCGGCAGAGGAAGACGAAGTCGATGTCTGTAGAGGAACATGGGATAGATGTATGTAGAGGAAGATGGGATAGACGTTAGAAGCAGTGGCGAGCACGAGATTCCCCCTCGTCGTCGAGCACAAAATGTCGCTTCTTAATTGTCAAGGACTGCAATTAAGGCACCGGACGGCGGCTAGGCAAGGTGCCACTTCGATCTCGTCGAGCACTACAATGAAGAAAGCGGATTGTCGGCTAGGGCACACAATTTCTACGAGAAAGCTCTCATACCATGTAGAAATATGAAAATGCTTGATTCTCATTAAACAAAGAAGGAATATATAAACTTACATTTAGGTGCATAAAGACCAGAAAGCCCTTTTATAATGAGAGTAAAAAATACAAACAAAAAACAGAAGTAACCTTAATTAAGGAACATAATTACAACAGCAAATATCTGGTTCAACAATTTGACATTAGATCACATCATAACTCACGCTTTTCAGGTGAAAAGGAACAATTTCAAAAGTATTTGTAAAATGCATTTTGTTGCAAACAACTCAAACCAGACATGCAATAAGTTATTGACTGTCCATTAAAAAATAAAAACTTAACTATTTCTAAGCCACAATTAGCAAAAATAGAATTATAAATAGCATATTTCAAAATGAAATTATGATAGCCCTACTTACCGTGATGATCAATTTCTACAGTTGGTGGTATACTCGACTCAGAAACTACCGGCAAGGTATAGGATTGAACGCGACTCTCTTGCAGAGATCCCCCAGTATAAGATTCCAAAATCCGTCTCATAGAATCCGGAATAAGCTCTTCATTGGGTTCAACGGAACCCTGATGCAGAGGAATCGCTTGAGGACTCAACGCGGCGTTCACACTGCCAGTATTTTGTTGTCGAATTCTAGCGAATAAAGGATGCAACAACGGAATCAAAGTGCTGGATAAATCAGATTGCGAATTGCTAACTCCAGTAGGCATTGCTACTACTGTTCTTAGAGGAACTACTCCAAAACCATATTCTCCTGATAAAGTTGCATTGTGTGGGTGAGATTGAACAGCTTGACGAACTGAATCTCTATCAATAGACGTCCTTGCCAAATTTAAATTCTCTTGTTGTATATGTGTGCTACCCAGCCGATTCTGGCTATCGGCAGGAATAGGAACTGCACGGGCAACTAATAAGCAAGAATCCTTCACAAAATAAGTATCACTAATATGACAGCAATACGAGCTCATAGTACCCGTATGGATCCGAATATCGATATTTCTTGGTAAAACTGAGAAAGCAACTCTTTCACCCTCAGGGCCATGACCAGAATTTGTAGATCCAATGTGCATCCCTCCAAAACTTGGAGCTGGGTAGAAAGGAACAGGCTGCAGAAAACAATGTAGGTTCAAGATAAACAATTGCATTGTGAATAATTTCCTTTAATAAATAAGGCAAAGTATACAACCTGCACCATAACCGGGTTTGGTCCAGACGCAGATATAAATACAGCAGGTCCAGAATTAACAACAGCTTCATTCTGAATAAACAAGAAACCTTAATATCGATCATAAGAAAAAATAAGGATACAAGAGAAAAATAAAGGATGAAAACAGATATATTGATTTTTACAACATACTGGCCCTTGTCCCATGCGCAGTGTCATTGTTGTGCGACCAAGCTCAAGAAGCAAGGAGCCCAAATTCTGCAGAAAAAATCCTGTTCTGATTGCACTAGATTGAACATTCGACCGCATTGGATAAGGTGTTGCACTGGTATCATGCTCCAATTCTCTAGCCAGTCCCTGAGAAGAAAGATCATGAGGTATACAATACTCTCAAAGTCCAACCATTGATCACTATAATAACACTCATGGAATCATGAGAACCAATCAGAAAATATGCTTGGCAGTTGCCTAAAACTTGACAATTTAAATCATATTACCATGTTCAGAAATGAAACAATAAGAAATTAGTTCGACGTGATATATATATTGCCCAAATATCAAGAACAGATTCAATGTTCAATGCCTCAGCTACACTCAAGGGAATATTGAAACACGTTCATTTGACAAAGAAATCAGTTTATTAAAAGAGAAACATATCAACGTATTTCTAATGAAATTTTGTTATTCAAAGGGTAAAGAAAAACGGTGCTTCCACCCTCACCCAAGTATGGGTCTTCAAGTACAAGTTCTTGCAGGGGTTCACAAGAAGGATAATTAAACACAAAAGGAAGAAAAGAATTAAGACCGGTTATAAAAGAGGATTTGATGAGTGTGACTCCATAATCGTTCTCAAGAGTTTGAATGTTGGTATCATCATTGAAGCATTTAATCATAGTGACGACTTCAGGAATTTCACAAGTAAATAGGAATATCACGAGGAATCTTCACTTGAGAGGGGGTATTATCCCCTTCACTCATGAGAGTATTCTCCTCAATGATTTTTGTTGGATCGATAGGCGCCCTTAGAGGGGGGTGAATAAGGGAATAAAATTATTTTTATATATTTAAGCAATTTACCAAATTGTTTTACAATAAAGGATAAAATGACAATTTAGCTAAAAGTAATTTGCAATATTAGAATTTATGCCAAATGAAAGAAATCAAGTAAACACAAATAGAAACATGATTGTATTATATTAAAGAGTGTTTACATAAATTTGATTTCAATATCGCTAGAAATCGGAGGTGTACAAATGTAAATAATTTTTTCTTTTCTATACCGACTCGTATCCCCACGAACTGGTGGCTTTAGCCTATCCTTCCCCGGATATGGCCTCAAGCCGCTCTAGCCAATCCTACCCCGAATATGGGCTCGAGCACCCCCTAGATCTAATCACCTAGACCTAGTCGCCAACTCACGCGGCGAATTCCCCCTATGCCGCGCAAGGCCCTAGTCGTCAACACAAGGCGAATTAACTACACAAATTCACAAAGATGATGAAATAACACAAATAAAAAAACTCCCTCTATGAGATTTCTGAAGTTGAAGATGAAGGATCAATGTAGCATAAGCCTGGTTGAAGCGATCGTTCTTCGGATGCAGCGTGATGACGTTCTCCTTCAGAAATCTTCTTTAGCTTTGAGTGGAAGATCAACTTTCGGCAGAGTAACAGCTCTAGAATTTGGCACTAATATTCTCTCTGGGATGTCTATCCAAAACGAGAGAGAAAGCCCCATTTTATAGAACTAGGAGATAGCGTATGCGATAGCTCCTAGCGCCTGCGGTAGCGGTCGGTTAGAGATCATGGCAAAACCGTCGAGGCGTGGCGTCAGGCGTGGCGTCGTGGAACGATCTGGAGATAGCGCCAGGCGGTAACGCTAACGCCCGCGGTAGCGCTAACGCCTGCGATAACACTAGCGCTGACGGTAGTGCTCCATTCAGAGATTTTGGTTCCAAACTGCGTTCTACCTGTGGAGTCTTGCACCTATAGTTCTTGCATACTATAAACACACGACAAGCAAGATCAAATACAATATGTGATTTGTTATTCTCAAACAAAGGGATGTGACACATATGTCCAACAATTTTTGCTTCGATCTCAAGTTTGACCTGGCATTCCTGCATCAATTCACTAGCAACAGTTTCATTAGGCAGCACAGTAGAGTCATCAATAAAATCAGTAAAGGAATTTAATTCATATGAAAGTAATTCAGAGACATTTGAAAGGTTTTCCTCGGACACATAACCCATGAAGGCCAACTCCTCATTGATAGCTTCAACAGGCACATCCACAACAACTTCCTCTTGGGCACACTCCTTTTCTAATATTTTTGAAGTCTCTTCTATGTCACATGGAGAGGTGTCCTGGATGAGGGCATGAGGATTGGGAATTGCAAATATATCGGTCGGTGAGGGCTCCACAGTAGCCAGCTCCTGCTCTTCAATACACACTTCAGGTGAAGCGATGTCATTGGCAGAGCAGTAGTCATAGCGACAAGTCTCCCTCAAGGTGGATCATTGAGTATGCAGTCCTTGCTGGCATGACCATTTTTATAACACAGGTGGCAGAGAAATTTGACGTTGATTGTTTCTTGAACACGATGCCTTCTTGGTCTTGCATCATTGGTTATGTATACACTAGAGTATAATATTATGGTTGCACGTAATAGAAACCATAGAAATTGTACTTGTATCCAACTGTGTTGTGAGCTCCGCAAAAGAAAGGTTGGAGGTGGAAGTTAGGAGCTTTAGATTGGGTGTTCATTATGCTCATTGAATTTGTATAGTATACATCATAGGGATTCCCAACTTGACAGTCCACACATGTATGACTGTTTCCCCCACACCATCTGCATTGTTGAGTGGCATACATTCTTGTACCGAATGTTCATTTTGTTTTAGAAACATAAAGGCTCGCTGCAAAACTCAATGAAAGAAATTATTAGTGCACATCTGAAGTGAAATTGATAACACCGAAAAAAGAAAATACAAAGGTAGACCGATAAAAGGAAAAACATAGCATAAAAACAAAAAATGCCCAAATAAGCTAAGGTATTGTCATCGTGATACTTCTGAAAGAATCATTTGTGTTCCCCAACAACGGCGCCAAAAATTTGACGAACGGCAAGCGGGTATTGCAAATCCTGAAGGAGATGCTACGACAGTGTACCGGTCGCAAGTAATAAAGAGTGAGTGTATGTCTCCACAGGGAACACGGAGCGAAAAAGCCCAAGATTATTATACCAACAAGCTATTTAACAGATCGAAGATTTGGGTTCGTTAAAAACTAAGAGCATGAAAAGGAAACCTACAACTAGAAAATCATCCAAACCAAAACACATAATCTAAAGCATGAACATATTTGCATGCACTAAAGAGAAGGATTTCGATCACAAGCACAAGCAAATAACAAAGAAAATCTCAAGCATCTAGAGTTCAATCGGAGATAAAGAAAATGTGAAATAAGAAGAGAGACTCCTCGGGTGTTCGAGAAAGGACCGTCGGCTGTCAATCTGGCCTTCTTTTCGTTCGTGGCTTCGTCCGACATAGAAGAGGGTTGTCACCATCACTCCCAATGTATCTGTCTTCTCTTTGTATGCTCTTACCTTCGCTTTCTCCATCAAGAATCTCTTAGACCATTTGGAGCCATCGGAATCCTCTTCCCAAAACCCTAAAACACAGAAAACAGAGCTTAGGGATGAAGTCCAGTTATATTGAAAAATCGGCCAAGGTTTCATCTAAATAGGTAAGACGAATTGTAGCGCACGATTGGGCGCATGATAGTACTCCCGATCGTGCACTTACACATAGTAGTGTTATAATTTTAGTTACCTCTAGATTTCTCAGTTTATTCTCCCCCTTTTGGTATTATCAAAAGAGGGTTGAGGTGAGCTTAAGCATAAAATTTATTCTCGCCCTTTATTTATGAACTAAAGGACCACTGTCGTTAAAATATAATTATGTCGAGCGTAAGAGTAAACAGCGGAAAAATTCTTGAAAATAATGCATAATTCATATAATGAAGATAAGCATGAAAGTGTATGATTTCCTCATTTTGGGAATGGGACTTCATAGGTGCAGGTAAAATTGAATCAATATTTCTCACCATAGGTCTCCATTCATATCTTGGCTTAATATTATTTCTAATCTTTGAGACTCCAGCGTAGTTTTCATTATATTGATAGTGTGCATACGAATATTTTTGTGAATGTTGTTTGATGGTCATATTGTGCAAGTTCATACTCAGTTTATTTTTAGTTTTGTTTGATATTGTGGATTTAGCCTTGTGAGTTTTTATTTATGAATTCTTTGAGCAAGTTGATTTTGGTTTCTAATTCATTGTTCTTGATCTTGAGGTTATGTCTTGCTTTATTATATGCGAGTGTGCTATTTTTGAGAGTAGTAACAATTGAATTAATATAATTTTTATAATCAATTCTTAAATTTTCGAAAGTCTCATCCATTTCTTTATTTTCAAGTGTAAAATTTTGGCACTTAAGACTCTTTTTTCAAAGATTAGTTTTCTACGAATAATCTTTCGTTCTCTTTTTCTAAAGAGACAATTTTTGCTTGTGCTTTGCTTAGTGCAATAGACATGAATGTATAAATTTCATCGCAATGTATAGGAGGGTTTATCGTGCTTTCATATTCGGAATTTAGATTTGAACATAAAGTTCCTTTATCATTTTCTTTCTTACTTGTAGTATTGTCATCTGAGCATGATGTTGTGATGTTAAATTCCTCATTTTTGATGATGTAGTGAAAAGCCAAATCTTGAATATATTTTCCACACTCTTTAAATACAAAGGATGAGTACATATATATAGGAGAGAGGAAGAGAGAAATATTTCTATACACAATGTGGGACTAAAGAGGAAAGAATACATGGGCCCTCTAAATAGGCTCTTTACATCTTTTCTCTAACACTCCCCCGCAAGCTGGAGCATACAAATCGTAGGCACCCAGCTTGGATAAGAACTGGAGATACAGTGGCCGAGGAAGTGTTTTTGTCAGGATGTCAGCAGTCTGTCTAGCAGCAGGAACATGCTCCAACTCTATCTTCTTTGATTGCACTTTTTCCCTGATGAAATGACAGTCAACCTCAATATGCTTTGTTCGCTCATGAAAAACAGGATTATTGGCGATATGGATTGCAGCCTGGCTGTCACACCGAAGAGTTGTCGGAGAAGAAAGTCTGACACCCAAGTCACCTAGAAGACTCTCAAGCCAGGTTAATTCTGACACAACAGCAGCCATAGCCCTGTATTCTGACTCAGCCGAGGAGCGAGCAACCACAGACTGTTTCTTGCTCCGCCAGGTTATGAGGTGTCCACCAAAGTAAGTGCAAAAGCCAGTTGTGGAACGCCTATCATCAGGGGACCCGGCATAGTCAGCGTCCGAGTAGGCAAGAAGAGATGGTGAGTTGGATGGTTTGTAGACAAGGCCTTTTCCCGGAGCGGTCTTTAGATATCGGAGAATACGCTCAACAGCTTGAAGGTGAGAAGTGCGTGGAGCATGCATGAAGCGACTTACAACACCAACAGCAAACGAGATATCAGGTCTAGTACCCGTTAGGTAGATCAACTTCCCAACCAATCGTCGGTAGTATTCTGGATTCTCAAGTAGTTGATCAGAATCAGAACCAGCAGCACATAACTTTTGATTAGCATCCATAGGAGTATCCGCAGGTTTGCACCCGGAGTATCCTGCTTCATGAAGTAAGTCGATGCAGTATTTCCGTTGGGACATAACCAACCCATCGGGTCGTCGAGCAACTTCAATCCCAAGGAAGTATCTAAGATTGCCAAGGTCCTTGGTCTGGAAAACCGAGCCCAGATGTTTCTTGAGTTGTTGTATCCCAGAGAGATCATCGCCGGTGATTAGGATATCATCAACGTACACAAGAAAGATCACAGTGCCAGTTGGGCCATGCTTGGTGAATAGAGAGAAGTCGGCGGAGCTCCGAGTAAAGCCGAGAGCCAAGAGAACCTTGCAGAACTTATCAAACCAAGCTCGCGGAGATTGTTTGAGACCATAAAGAGTCCTGAGAAGGCGGCAGACACGAACTGTACGAGACTCCCCCGTGGTCTCAAACCCGGGAGGTTGGACCATATAGACAAGTTCCTTCAGATCACCGTTGAGAAATGCATTCTTAATATCCAGCTGAATAAGAGGCCAGCGCCGGTGCACAGCGACGGAGATAACAACACGAACAGTGTTTAGTTTGGCTACTGGAGAGAAGGTTTCCTCATAATCCAACCCTTGTTGTTGAGTGAAGCCCCGGGCTACGAGACGAGCCTTGAGGCGATCGACCGTCCCGTCGGCATTCTGCTTGACTGTGAAGACCCATTTGCAACTAACACAATGTTGACCAGGAGGAAGCGGGACCAGTTCCCAAGTCTGATTAGCCCAGAGGGCATTCATCTCCTCTTCCATAGCCGCCCGCCACCCTGGGTGCTGAAGCGCCTCCTGCACAGAGTTAGGAATAGAAATAGAGGAAAGAGAAGTAGCAAATTGGCGAAGATCCGGAGAGAGGCGGTGAAGAGAGACAGTGTGCCATTGGATGTACAGTAGAGGAAGAAGTCGGATCAGTAGGCCGCGAGTCATCATCAGAGGAGGGCACCTCCCGTAGGGCAGTGGAGGACAGAGGACGACGAGTGTACACACGAGTGATAGGTGGTTTCTGGGAGGGAGGTAGAAGAGGGATGAGAGAAACTGGTATGGAGGAGACGGGCGGGGAGGAAACGGGCGTCGGAGAGAGCGGAGGAAGGGGTGAAGTAACCGGAATAACAGGCCGCGGAAGAGGAGGCAGCGGAAGAGGACAGTCCGCTGGTTGGGAAAAATAGGGTTGATCTTCGAGGAAGGTAACATCAGCAGTCGTAAGAAGCTTGCGATCCTGGGGAGAGAAGCAGAGATAGCCCTTCTGAGTCCGGGAGTAACCAACAAACATATATTTGGTGGCACGTGGAGCAAGTTTGTCAGAGAACGGACCAAGGCGATGAGCGTAGCATACGCAGCCAAACACGCGAGGAGCGATGGAGAACGGAGTCGTAGAGGGAAAAAGGAGACTGGAGGGGGATGCAAAGTTGAGACGAAAAGAAGGCATGCGGTTGATGAGGGTGCAGGCGGTAGAGACCGCGAAATTCCAATATTGTTTGGGGACGTTCATTTGGAGCATGAGAGAGCGGGTGACCTCAAGCAGGTGACGATTCTTGCGTTCAGCAACGCCATTCTGTTGGGGGGTATATGGACAAGAGGTTTGATGAATTATCCCAAACTCAGCACAGAGGTGAGTGACTGTATGACCAGTATATTCGCGGGCATTGTCGGTACGGAGAGTTTTAAGAGTAGTAGAAAATTGGGTGCGAGTTTCGATGATGAAGTTCCGAAGAACACCAGGCAACTCAGAGCGGTCACGAAGGAGGTACAACCATGTCACCCGAGAGTAGTCATCAACGAAGGTAACAAAGTAACGATAGCCAAAAACACTGGCGATTTTGTAGGGACCCCAAATATCAGAGTGAACCAAATCAAGAGGAGCAGCACTTCGAGTGGGATGGGGGGTGAATGTAGAACGATGATGTTTGGCATAGATACACGATTCACAGGTAAACTCATGGAGAGAGACGTCGGGAAGAGCTTTGCGGAGTATTTGTAGAGGAGCGTGACCAAGACGGCGGTGCCACTCAATAGTGCTGATAGAGGAGAGAACAACGGTGGGAGAGGTATCGAGGAGATAGAGTCTGTGCGAGAGATGCCCTTTGCAGATGATGCGTCGCGTCTGTCGATCCTGCACAATACATGAAGTAGAGGTGAATGAGACACAACAATCCAAATCTTGGGTGAGACGGCTAATAGATAAGAGATTGAAGGAGGAGCCCGGAACATGAAGAACCGAACGAAGAGTAAGTGAGGGTGACAGAGTGAGATCGACAGAGCCAGCAACAGGAGTAGAAGCACCATTTGCCACAGTAATGAACGGAGGATGTTCGGAGGCCAAGTATTGTGAAGGTGCTTGCGAAGTAATGTGGTGGCTGGCCCCGGAATCCAGAATCCACGGAGAGCTATGAAGGAGGCAGGAGAGGCCACCACCAGAAATAGACACAACCGATCCTGGGGACCGGGAAGGAGACAGAGCCATGGAGAAACAAGCACCAAGGAGTAACCAGCAGAGCAGAGGGGTGGCGATCTGGGGAGATCGCAAGAGCAGCGGTCTGGAGCGACGGTCTGGAGTTTTGGGGCTGGAGCGGCGATCTCTGTGAGGCCGGCAGATAGAGGCCGGGCGAGCTACTGATTAGGGACTGTCGGGCGGGCTGCTGAGGAGACCGGCAGGAAGCGGTCGGGCGAGCTCGACAGGGAGCTCGACAGGGAGAGAAACCGGCAGCGAGCTTGGAAGAAAAGCCGCAGGAATCAAGAGGCCGGAAGGTAGGGGTCGGGCGAGCTGCGACTTAGGGAAGGTCGCCGGAGAGCTTGGGAGACCGACAGAGGGAGCTTGCTGGATGGATAGACCGCTGGAGGCGGGCTGGCGAGCTGCGAGAAGGAGACGGGCAATCTTGGAGGTCGATTGCGAGCAGGGAGGTCGACTGCGAGAGCGCTGCGGGCTTGATTGCTGCGGGAGTGATCGCTGCGGGATAGTGCGCTGGAAATCGTGCTGCTAGCAGAGGAGACCGCTGGAGATCGCTGCTGGAGAGTACCTCTGGAGGCCGCGGGAGAGCGCGCTGGAGATCGCTCAGGAGGGCGCTGGAGTTCGCTGCTATGGGATCGCTGCGGAGATCGGCGGTCGAAGATTGCTGGAGATCGTTGCTATGAGATCGCTGTGAGATCGCTGCGGAGATCGGCGGTATGAGATCGCTGCGGAACAGGGACCGGCAGGGAAGAGCGGCCCACAGACAGCGGAAAACCTATAAGAAGGCCCGAGGAGGAGGCTAGACAGGAAGTTCTTACGGGAAGAGCTGGCAGACAAGAGGGGGCGGTCAGGAAAATAGTGACCGGAAAAGAGTGGTGCGGTCAGGAAAACAGTGACCGGAAAAAAATGGAACCTCGCTTTGATACCATGTAGTGAAAAGCCAAATCTTGAATATATTTTCCACACTCTTTAAATACAAAGGATGAGTACATATATATAGGAGAGAGGAAGAGAGAAATATTCCTATACACAATGTGGGACTAAAGAGGAAAGAATACATGGGCCCATATATGGGCCCTCTAAATGGGCTTTTTACATCTTTTCTCTAACAGATGAGTTTAAGAGGTCATCCTCCGAGCATGAGTCGTCATGGTTTTCTTCTGTTGGATCCATATGAAATTCCTCTAGCATATCAATTTGACATAGTTCATCATCTGCAGGGGGAAGACCGTATGTTTTCTCAAGAAATCTCCAAAGTTCATTGGTAGTAGAAAAAGAATAAATTAATTTGAAAATGAATTTTGAAAGTGCGCAAAATCAACTGTTCATGGCTTTCGCATTCAAAATGCATTCACTCCTGTTTAATTCATACAGAGGTTTTGTTGTAGTGGTATTCCAAATATATGTCTAAAAAGAAACTTTTTCATTAAATTTTTCCAACTATCATAGTTGACTTCGGTGAATAAAGGTGATGAAGCAAGATCATGCTACACCATTATTCCAGGCGGTGAAACTTTTTTGGAATAACCTGACTCTAATACTACTTGTTGGATCGTCAGACGCCCTTAAAGGAGGGGGGGGGGGGGGGGGGGGGTAAATAAGTGTTTTATAAAACTTCTTTTATACTTAAAATTTCAATACAAAATATTCAACAACACTCAAGCCTTTATCCCATCATAGTGGGGTCAGCTCTAATGGTCTCCTATGTACATGTCCGAACCATTTTAAACGAGCTTCTCGCATCTTCTCTACAATTGGCGTCACTCTTGTCTTATCCCTGATACATTCATTCCTAATTTTATCCAATCTCGTGTGACCACACATCCACCTAAGCATTCTCATCTCCGCAACTCACGTTTTTTGCTCATGTACACCATTCACTGCCCAACACTCAAAACCATAGAGCATTGCTGGCCTAATTGCAGTACGGTAAAACTTGCCTTTAAGTTTTAATGGTACATTACGATCACATAAGATCCCAGACGCGCCTCTCCACTTCAACCAACCGGCTTGGATTCTATGTATGACATCTTTGTCAACACCTCCATCTTTTTTAATTATCGATCCCAGATATTTAAAGCACTAACTGCGGGAAATATCTTGGTCACCCAATTTAATGACGGAGTCATCCGACCTTCTTGCACTACTAAATTTAAGCTCTATATACTTCGTCTTTGTCCTGCTCAACACAAAACCCTTCTTTTCTAGAGTGTCTCGCCAAGATTCAAGTTTCGCGTTTACACCCTCGCATGTCTCATCGACCAAAACTATATCATCTGCAAATAATAAACACTAAGGTAGTGCTTGTTGGATATGTCCGGTGAGCTCATCTAAGATAAGGGTAAAGAGATAAGGGCTTAAAGCTGACCCTTGATGTAAGCCAACGGCAATAGGGAATTCCCGTGTTAATCCTCCAGATATCCTCACCCTGGTCACTGAATTTGTATACATATCTTTGATTACGTCAATGTATGATACATTTACACCTTTCTTTTCTATGACTCGCCACAAGGCCACTCTTGGAACCCTATCACAGGCCTTCTCCAGATCAATAAACAACATATGCAAATCTTTGTCTTTCCCGATAAATGTCAATGAGTCTACTCAAGAGATGTATAGCTTCCATGGTTGACCCCCCTGGCATGAATCCAAATTGATTCTTTGAGATGCTAGTCTCTCGTCTAACTCTCTTATCTATTACGCGTACCCATAGTTTCATAGTATGACTCATTAATTTAATTCCCTTGTAATTGACACAATTTTGTATATCTCCTTTATCCTTATACAAAAGTACCAAAATATTTTCTCTCAATTGGTCTGACATCCTCTTTGTCTTCAGTATCTTATTGAAGAAACTTGTAAGCCATAAAATTCCTTCCCTCCCTAAGCATTTCCGTACTTCAATGGGTATATCGTCTGACCCAACCGCCTTTTCATTTTTCATCTTCTTCAGAGCGCCATCTATCTCTGATGCTTGAATTTTACGATAAAAAGTTATGTTTCTATACTTCTCCGATTTACTTAATTCTTCCAAGTTCAGTTCATTGTCATTTCCTTCATTGTATAGTTGATAAAAGTATCTGATTTATCTTTTATGCATTTAACTTGGTTTAAATCTCTTGTCTTCCTCTCTCTAGTTCGAGCAATTTTAAATATATCACGCTCTTCATCTTTGGTATCTAGTTGTTTGTAAAATTCTTCATAAGCTTGACTTATTGCTTTACTTACTGCATTTTTAGCTTCTTTTTTGACGACTTTATACTGTCAAGTTTTCATCATTCTTACAAGCATATAATGTTTTGTAGTTGACCATCTTTGCTCTCACTTTGTCTTGCACTTCTTTTTTTCACGACCAAGATTCTTTTTGTGGGGGAGCACGACCTTTTGACTCTCCAAGTACGTTCTTTCCACTTAATCTTAAGTGAGAAGACATAACTTCTCAAGTGACTCTAGGATCAACATCAGGATCACCAATTAGTTGTTCTAAAACCGCTACCTTGAAAGCAACATATTTTTCCTTATTCAAGTTCCACCACCGAATTTTTGGCAACACTTTTGTCTTTATCTTAAAGTTACTATATTTAATTTGGACATCCAATACCACTAGCTTATGTTGGTTGTCAAACTTTCTCCTGGTATGACTTTGCAATTCTTACAAATCTTTTTATCCATTTTACGAGTCATAAAATAGTTAATTTGTGACTTATTTTCTCCGCTCTTGGACGTAATTAAGTGTTCTTCCCTCTTCTTGTAGAACATATTTGTCACAATTAGCTCATGTGCTATGACAAACTCTAGAATGGTTCTTCCTTCTTTATTTCTTTCTCCATACCCAAATCCTCCATGAACATCTGTATAATCCATATTTTTCTTCCCTACATGTCCATTTAAGTCTCCTTCAATGAAAATTTTCTCGCTTTAAGGGATTGCTCTTACCAGATCATCTAAGTCTTCCCAAAATTGTACTTTAATAGCTTCACTTAATCCTACTTGTGGCGCATAAGGACTAATTACATTTATAGTTTCTTTTCCTAAGAGCTAAAATTCTATCACCTTTTCTGCTTACCCCAACAACTTCATCCCTCAAAGTAGTATCTACAATAATACCTACTCCATTGCATGTTTTATTTTTTCCTGTGTACCGTAATTTAAAACCTGAATTATCTAAAAATTTAGCTTTCTCACCCACCCATTTAATCTTTTGCAGACATAAAATATTTATCCTTCTCCTAATCATTGTATCCACTACTTCCATCGATTTTCCCGTTATCGTACCAATATTCCAACTTCCAAACCTAAGTCGATCACAAATCCTACGATTTAATTTTCTAGGACGTCTAATATGTGGATGCCTAATATGTGAGGGGTTGTTGCATATTTAACACTACACCCAAGTTCTCTTTGAGGTGTTGCGGCCCTTGCCAAGACGCCGCATTTGGACCATACGACGAAGACTCTTGCCTATTTAACACTACACCCAAGTCCTGGAGATGTAGCGGTCCTTGTCAAGACGCCGCATTCGGACCATACGATGCGTTCCTTAAGGGGAACAACCTAGCTTTAACACAATTTCTCGAAAGATCCATATTCATAAGGGTGACTAAATTTTACGCTTATCGTCTACCCAACATAACCCTCAGCATTTTTCATCCGGGCTTGGGACCGACATCGGTTGGTTTCAATACAAAATATTCAATTGAAATTTTTTGAAAACCAGAAATAAAATCTTCATAAGAACAATACAAAATACATGATTTTATTTTAATAAGAACCTGATTACAAAATTATGATTTCTATGATGCTAGAAATCAATGCGGCGCATAGAAAGTATCTTTTGGTTTCTATATCGACTCTTCCAAAGAGCCGGTTGGCCATATCCTATCTCTCCTTAGATAGGCCTCGGGCCACCTCCTAGACCAACTCTTTAGATCGCATAACTCACAAGGAAAATTCCTCCCTAAGTAGCACACGAACGTAGTCGCATACACAAGGGGGGAATTTCTCCACCGTACAAAAGAGTCACCAAAAGAAAAGAGATTACATGATAAGAGTGAAATAAAATATATGTAAATAAAAACTCCCTATAGGAAATCTGAAGGCGAGTGCCGAAGGCACGAGAGAAATCGGCATTGCTGTCGCGTACGTGCTTCGTGTAGAATAAGCGTTGATGAACTCCGCCATCAAGTTCTCCTTTTGATCTTCAAGAGTGTTGTAGGGATCGCTCTGGACGTCTAGGACGGGGCTCTACAAAAGTATCTTCGGAGTTGCGCACGAGAGAAAGAGCAAACGACTCTTTAAATAAATTGTCCATTACCGTCAGCGGTAACACCTACCGCCCCACGGTACCCTTTATGAAGGTTGTTTCCCGCTCCTGCCGTCCCGAAAAGGAAGCTCATTTTCATAGTTTAGGCAATAATCTATTGCGCCGTGTTAGCAAGACATTCGATCCGGCCAAATTTTGATCTTATGCTCCATTTGTCTCCTCAGGTAGCCTGATGATTGTCGGGGTTGCCATTCAATTATTGTCGCGTGATAGAGTTACTGCGACGCGCTAACTCTTTACAAAGATGGTCTTCTCTCCCGCCAATGTTTTTGTTCAAATGCCTCTTGCCAGTTGTCCCACAGTAACTAACGCTACCGCCAACGGTAGAGGTTACCGCCCTGCGGTAGTACTCATTTTAGATCACGACGTCCATCATTTCATCTCATTCGATTATTCTCGTTCAGTATGTTTACATGTATATCCTGCATACTATAAACACAAATCAAACCTTATCAAATACATATTAGGATTTGTTATTTTCAAACCAAGAGATGCGAAACGCATGTTCCAACAAAATTGACTGCCAACAATACTCGAGCATAGAATGATCATTTATGCATGACACAATTCAAATAATAATTGTCTACTGATTATGAATAGATCTATTCGAGAGCATTTACTGAGTAGACTTCTAGAGACGGCTAATGCCAAAGAGTTTCTTGATGCTGTGGCTCAAACTTATAAAGGGTCTTCAAATACTGTAGTTGGAACAATGATATAGGATCTCTTCACCATAAGGTACGACCGTGTTGGAAGGGTTCATGATTACATTCTCAAGTGATTTATTATCAGAATAAGTTGCATGAGCTTGATATCACCCTCCCATAAACCTTCACAGTGCACCGGGCGCTTAATACCATGCCACCTGAGTTTAGTGTGCTGAAGTGTGCTTACAGTTCTCATGATGACCTGAAGGCTCAATGACCTTTTCAACCATTGTGTTGCTAAAGAGGAAAAGCTGAAAAATGAAAAGACACATAGTGCACTGCTTGTAACCCAGCCTTCATTCAATAAGAATAAGAAGAGGATTAAGTCCAAAGCTTCAATCAAATTTTAGGATGGTTGTACCAGTGAAGCAAAGGATTCAAGTAGTTGGGGATTAATTCCAAAGCTTCAATCAAATTTTTGGATGGTTTTACCAGTGGAGCAAAGGATTTAAGTAGTTTTGTGAAGAAACCACTCCTTGTTCTTTTGCCCAAACTATTATACCTTTAGCCCAAGTTATTCCTTGTTTTACCCCTACTTCAATTATAATCATGCGTTATTACATAATTTTATCAATATCTGATACAAGGACATTGTTAGGGCTAAATGGGTTGATTTCCATGCAATTCGGAAGCTATTTGGAGAAGACACCATATTGTGAATATGATGCACGATAGTGCACTTCTTTGCACTATCATGCGCCCAATGTGTATCCTTATAATTTTCTGATTCTTTTTGTGGAAGTCTTTTAGTTTTGTCATGTACGATCGTGTGTCACTATTAGCACGATCGTGTGCCTATCATTTTTTATTCATGACCATGAACATTCATGGAACGCACGGTCGTACGCTCCTTCGTGCACGACCAAATCCTTCATCCGATAAATATCACTTGTTTTGTCTTTTGGTGGTGCACTTCCTTGACGCGTGACTGTGCGCCTTGTGCACGAGTGGTGTGTGTTATGTTCTGAATTGCGCAGAATCATGAGCCTTATACTGACACTCACCCACAAACCTTTTCTTTCCTGTTGTGTTCTCCTGTCAATGATTTTGTTTGCAGGGGGCATCTATGTAGGGGGAGCACTCATATAGGGGAAGTACACTTTTAAGAATATGACCATTGTTGCGTACTTGTTTACATCACTCCAAAAACCTGTTTTCACGATTATCACTTCCAACACTATTATATAAACACAATTTTAATCTTAAGTGATTGATTTCTCATTGGAGAATTTGTTATTATCAAAAGGGGCAAATTGTTAGAACAAGCATTATGCATCTCTTGGCTTGAGAATAACAAATCATAGTATGCATTTGTTAGCTTTATATTAGCCTCATATTGTAACCTCTTATATAAGAGGCCATATTCACGCATAATACAGTAATTCAAGGTTCTATTCCTTTCTCCTAACAGTATTTGATCAAACTTGTTTAGTGTTTATAGTGTGCAGGCTAATACATGTACAATATCACACTGAACGAGAATGATCGAATGAGACGAAATGATGGACGGCGTGCTCTGTAAGACCCCATTTTTTTTTCTTTTCAAACATCCGGGTCTTAGGCCCAGAACCGCCGTTTTGCGGTGACACCTTCACTCGGGAAGGTCGCCACCACAAAACGCCGATTCTGCCGGCCAAATCGATCACCAAGAAAAGTTCATAAAAGGGAAGATAAGTCCACAGAATCACATGAATTATAAACCATAAAGGTAAATGTCCACAGATAATAACTGAATAAAAAAGATAACAAAGGTACAATAACAAAGAGGGCTCATGTAAAGGACAGTAAGCAGTGTATGTAATGGCAAGTAAAGTAATATAAAAGTAACCATTATTTATAGGAATGCCCATTCAAACCTATAGACCAAGGGGTCGTTTAGCAGGGCCTACCGTATAAGAAATCCCATAACCGACTTATACGTTAGGGGTAGGTTGAATGCAATGTTTATGCTATGACATGCAAAATATGTTGTTATGCTATGTTCATACAGTGCAACTCACTCACTACGACTCTATGCGCATAGACCTTTAGTTCCCCCTTTTTGGAGCTAGCTAGACTCCCAGGATACTCCCGTAGTGGCAAACGGAAGCGGTGGGTTGGGCCTCGCCCACCTCTAGGTTGGTATTCACACTACCTAACCTAGACCTATCGTACGCCTCCACAAAACCCGCGGAGCGTCTGCGTACTCTTGCTGACTGGACCGCCAGACTTTCAAGGCTAAGTGTAAAACCACACTTGCCGAGTCAACGTATTGACGTCGGTGTGAACGATCGTCCAATACCGAAGACCCACCACCTTCAGTGCACATGCAACGTGATTTACTTCCTATCTCCGAGCTATAAGCTCCCCGGGCTAACCTGCCCGCCATCAAACACCACTGAGTCACAAGCTCACCGGTCTTAGCAATCCGCTTTTACAACCACCGAGCCTACTGCTCGTAGCACCAAACCGACCAAACTCTCGAAACCACGGGGTGTAGGTGAGAGTGTTATTAGTTAATCTTGTACAACATCCTACTCCCACAATTTAGGGTTAGTCTTGGACTTCCCGAGGGTTACCCTGTGAGGGGCTCGCTACGGTACTAGAAACTACAATGGGGTGACATCCCAAAGTTCCCTTTCCCAAGACACTTAGTATCATTGGTTACTACCCATAAGAAACCCTCTTAATGTCTCACCTGGATTGAGCCTAAGTGCTTTAAGATCTAAGGCAAAAGACGATCTTCCGTCAATCCCAGGACGATCTACCCCAAGGGTGGCACCCCACCACCCTAGGACTCTTCAAACCTTAATTATCTCCAGGGGTCCTCTCATATCCATGTGATCACCATTAGACTTCTCACATCTCCAATCAATGTACCCCAATTTGGCCTATAACTCCAAAACTGCCAATTTGCTAAACGCAGACCATCCTTAATGTTTTGAAGCTCATGAAGGGAGTTACATTAAATAATCAACTCTATGATCCAATATTTTTACTGGGGGTCCATGTCACTTATTTAAGATCAATTCCAGAGTTTCATAATTTTCCCAATATTATTAATATTTAAAACTATTTTTCCAAAATACGACTTCCTGAGGTTTGAACTACAAGTGCACTTTTCTGACTTCCAATGCCTACCCAACTTTTTACATATATCAAGGGTACCTAATAATCAGTAGATATAAATTTGTAGGAAAGTCCAGCAAGGTTTACTATATCTAATAATTCCAAAACCCATTTATTTCCAATAAATTCCAAATGAGGTACCCTCATATGAACTCCAAACCTTATGCAAATTTATACAGAGGTGATTCATACTAAAATATTCAGCCCTACAAAGTTTGACCACATTTCATAAAGGTTACATCTGTAATTTCCACAAAGGGTATATTTGCAATTAATTCCAGATTGAACTAGATGTACCAAAAATATCAATCCATAAATTTTGAGGAAAATACTGTGGGTACATATTGGAATGAAATGACATCCAGCAAAGCTTCATACAATTACAGAAAACTAACACCCTAAAATTGTTCATTCCAAAAATTGCCCATAATATGAATAATTACAATTTGGACCTCCAAAAGTTTTCCAATGGTTCTAATAGAATCTCCAGGGGTTTATAACATCAAAGATAAGTTGGTGACAGAAGATGGTTAATCACTAAGCATTATTTCTTCCTAAATCCCAAAACCCTAAATAATTACAAATCTACCCAAGGATTTATTACCTAGGATTGGCAACTCCAAATCCCTCCAATTTCTCACAATAGCATTCTCTGGTCACCATGACCATCTCCCCAAAATTTCAAGTCAAACCATTAAGGTTTGACCCCTCTTCCTTCATTAGCCTCTAATTGCACCCCTTTAGGGTTTAACCTAGGGTTAGGGTAAAAACTTCTCCAAATCCACCCAAACTTCTTGTGAGGGTGTTACAACACTTATAGGACTCAGGGGAGTCCAATACACCCCTCTCCAAGGACAAACTCCCCTATGTCCTTCACAACCCCAATTCCACTCCATAGGGGTCAACCCTATGGCCTTGAGCAAATCAACTCTAATGCTCACAAATCTTCCTCATGGGGTCTCAAATTGACCCCACTGACCTTCCCAAGAAGACTCAAGTCTCTATGGTCTCATTTGACCAATGGATCTCTACTTGGCTAAATGCACCCCAAAGTGGTCCAAACCCATGTCCTAGGGCAATCCAACTCCCCATGGACCCATAACTCTCTTGGAGGTGATTTGGGTGATATTAGGGCAGTGGCCAAAACCCCACTCCAATAGGAGGTGGTTTGACCATGAAAAATCCCAAATAGCCCTTATTCACAAATTTCCCCTAAATGGACAAATCTTTGGCCTAATGATTACCTAATCAAATGAACTCCAAATGAGTTAAGATTTTAACCAGGGGTTTATCATGACCCTAATAACACCCCACCAAAATTTGGTGGTGATTGGAGGTCATTTGACCCTCCAAATAATTTATGCAAGGATTATTAAATTTCTACAAAAACTTTAGGGAAATGTTCTCCAAAAATTCTCATTTTTGGATATGTTATAACCCTAGGTAAGACTCACTACCAGTCCAAATTTCAAGTCATTTGGACTAGTGGTTTGGTGTGGGCACTCTGTCAAAGTTCAGTCAAACTTTGCACTAGAATGGATGCTGAGGTCAAACCAGGACCCCAAATTGGGTGAAATCAATTTTGCAATAAACTTTAGGCTAATACCTACAACTTTCATATAGAACATTTTCTCTGAAAGTACCTCTAACTAATTTCTAAAATTAAAACCAATAACAGCCTATATTTACCTTTATAAATATATAATTAATATTATCTAATCAATTTATATCGGGCTGATCCGACGGCTCAGGGATCGTCTTCTTCCCTGAGCCGACGGTCAGCGACAGCCCGCGCTGGGCGATGTTGGAGGTTGAGTTCCCGGCCACCTAAGTCCGTTCCCGGCCGGCCAATGCCATCACCACCTCCGTTGAGGTGGTGGCCGGCGATAGGAGGGGTTTGGCCGGCCGGTGGTGGCCGGAGTAGGGTGTTTAGGTAGGAAAATTTGAGCTCCAAAAATGGAGAATTCGGCCGACCGATCTAGGATCAATTGAACCCAGATCTTGCAGGCAATAGAAGGGGATCTACCCATTGAAAGAAGGATGAAGAACCAGACCTGCTTGGGGCTTGCTACCTTACCGTTTGGGTGAACCTCCATGGTCGACCACCATTTTTGCGAGCTCCGCGATTTCTACACCAAGTTGCCCGAAACTTTCGTCTAACAGGGGGAAACTCATGTTCTGGGTCTAGGGAAGCTTTTAAAAGCTTCAATTGAGGGAGGGGAAGGGTCATGGCTTCAATGCCATCAATGGCCATGAATGGTGAATTTCGGCCATGGTGGAATCCCAAGGGACTCACCCCAAGGAGGACGGGAAATGGCTGGAAACTCCTCCTCTCCCCTAGAGGAGATGAATCCAGCCATTAATGGAGAGGATTGAGGGGGGTTTCATCTTCCTCCATTGATGGCCCCTCCTTTCTCTCTCCCCCAAATTGAATTCTCTCTCTCCTACTCATCATGGCCGATTTTTCCCCCTTTCTCATGATTAATATCAGTCTACTAGGCTGGTCAATTGATCAATTTGGGCTTAGCCTAAAGGGATTGGGCTAGGTTTAAGAGATTTGACCTAATTTGGGCAAGTTTGACTTTTGGTCAAATTGACCAATTGGGTGACCCTAGGATGGGGCTTTTGGGTCCATTGGATTCCAAATTAGGTTTAGAAACTACTGGTGGGGTCAATTTGGTCACATGAGCCTTAGTTGACCCAATTTAAGCTGATTTGACCAAAACAGGCTAAGTGGACTTTGGTCAAATTGAGCCCTAGGGTTGACCCAGTCATGGGGCTTTTTGATCCACTGAGTCCCCTATGATATGATAACACTATGGGTAGGGTCAATTTAATATAGTGGTGGTCAATTAGGGCACTTAGTGAAGAATTGTCATTTTGACCTAAAAATGGCATTTTGGTCAATTTGCACGCTGGGGGTCCCATGATGGGGCTTTTAGGTCTACTAGGTCTCTTATGATATTTTTGATCTAGATGTGTGGTCAATTTGGCATGGAGGAGGTCAGTTGACTCTAATTAGGCTACCTTGACCAATTTAGGGTTAGGGTTGACTTTGGTCAATTTGGCCTCTTTGGTTGACCCCAATGTGCCCTTGGTGCCCTAAGGGGGCCCCTAAAGGATTAGGGATACTATGGTGGGGTCAATTGATCAAGTTGAGGCCCTAAAGTCCAACCCTAAGCTTGGTAATTGGAAATTGTTATTTGCAGTCCAAGGCACTTTCAACCCTAATCTTGCCTAAGTTAAAGGAATTTCTACACTACCAAGGCCTTGTCATGACCTTGTCATGACACATTCACCTGGGGGGTCTAGCTGTCTGGGGGATGTTACAAATCCCAATAAACAAAAAAATAATTTCGTCCTCGAAATTCAGGTTAGGCTTGTGGGGTTCTCACCGAGAGTGACTGAACGTAACATCCCCTAAGAATTGAAGTTATTCTTGGCTCGGAGAGCACTGACTATCTCTGCCACACCAGCTCTAGTGGCTCCAAGTTGTGCTCCTCCTGACCCCAATTTTACCACATGTCTTAACCTCTGGAATCTTCTTGCGCCGCAAGACTCGCACCGTCGTATCATCTATCCTGACCGGGGTAACCTAGCTACCTTGGTCGATCTATCCTCAAACTTCCACTCTAACCTGGGCAGACTCTTATGCCTTTAAAGTTTTCTCCAAAATCCTGTCACTTCCACTTATGCTAGTCTTGATCACTCTCAAATGGTCTTAAGCACGATAACTTAGATCATTATTATCATAGTAAACTCAAACACTAGATTCTAAATCCAATAAGTCATCGTCTAAGATCTCTGGTTATTTATCATCAAAGTTCACAAGGTATAAAGCTATTATGGTAGATAAAATTTTCAACCACGACAGAGCGTGATTTTAACAAATCATAAATTGATCACTTCCGAATTTCCCCCAACCACAAGAGCTTTCAAATTTAACTACAACTTGTAAGATCTAATTTCCGCCCTTAACTTCTATACTAGGACATCAACATCCTTAAATGATTAATCCTGGCGGCTTTACATTTCCAATGATTTAATCTAAGGGCAAGTTGTTGACCGACCCAAATGATGTCTATCCATTGCCCTCGTACTACCACCGATCATCATTCCAAACATACTGTTACGCCGTCTCATCTTCTTCCAAGTACTATTGAGTAAGATCGACTTCGAAATCATTTTGTTCACGACACCAAAATTCTCTAACTTAGGTCTAAGGGAAATCTAAGTCCGCCATTAATTCGCCCAATAAACAAAAGGTACGCCCCAATAAACAAAGGACAAGCCCCCAATAAACAAAAGATAAGCCACTATCTATTTTGGGCTGAGTATCTTCAGTATCACCAAGTTATATTCGTCCCAAGTATGCAAATAATTCTTAGGGCACAAATCCTTAAGCTTGGGGTTCTATCTTGAGGCTCCTTGGTGTACTCCACACCTTAGACTCTTCTAGGCATCCTCTACTACAACCTTATCAGGGTCAATATGTCACCCAATCCCAAACGGGTCCCTTCTGAGCTTCAATTCTTATCCGACCCTTGGTGTTTGTCATGG
The DNA here is from genome assembly GCA_033032865.1 of Dactylorhiza incarnata. NCBI lineage: Eukaryota > Viridiplantae > Streptophyta > Magnoliopsida > Asparagales > Orchidaceae > Dactylorhiza > Dactylorhiza incarnata. The sequence continues at coordinate 697,205 of JAWHQI010000162.1, forward strand.
TGGTTGTCTTAATGTAATCCTGTCACAAATACGAGGATTGAGTCTGCCTCATGTCATTCTGCTTATGTGTCAATCTCTCTTTCTCTAGTCTCTTTGGGGTATCCTCGTACCTTCACCAAAAGCTATACTTACGATCTATTTCAAACTAGGTCATGGTATAAATTATCCTAGTAAGTCTCGTGTTTTAGTAGGCCTGAGTCTAACTCATTGACTAAAGTACTATCTAAAGAGTTCTTTGCAGCCGGAGGTATTCCCTGCTGGGGGCAGGGTTCGCTGCAGGCTACAAAAGAAAACTTGACGCTCGTATGGGAAGTTAACTAAGAAGATTCAGTTAAAAGTGGACTTTTTCGATGTAATTCCCATACGGGCACACCACTGCTTCCGCTGCTAGTTTGTCCTCAAACTAAGCTCGCGCGGGGTGGCCCAAGGTTTGTGGACTTCTTTTCTTCGGATCGAGGTTCCCTCTGATACCACTTGTAAGACCCCATTTTTTTTTCTTTTCAAACATCCGGGTCTTAAGCCCAGAACCGCCGTTTTGCGGTGACACCTTCACTCGGGAAGGTCGCCACCACAAAACGCCGATTCTGCCGGCCAAATCGATCACCAAGAAAAGTTCATAAAAGGGAAGATAAGTCCACAGAATCACATGAATTATAAACCATAAAGGTAAATGTCCACAGATAATAACTGAATAAAAAAGATAACAAAGGTACAATAATAAAGAGGGCTCATGTAAAGGACAGTAAGCAATGTATGTAATGGCAAGTAAAGTAATATAAAAGTAACCATTGATTTATAGGAATGTCCATTCAAACCTATAGACCAAGGGGTCGTTTAGCAGGGCCTACCGTATAAGAAGTCCCATAACCGACTTATACGTTAGGGGTAGGTTGAATGCAATGTTTATGCTATGACATGCAAAGTATGTTGTTATGCTATGTTCATACAGTGCAACTCACTCACTACGACTCTATGCGCATAGACCTTTAGTTCCCCCTTTTTGGAGCTAGCTAGACTCCCAGGATACTCCCATAGTGGCAAACGGAAGCGGTAGGTTGGGCCTCGCCCACCTCTAGGTTGGTATTCACACTACCTAACCTAGACCTATCGTACGCCTCCACAAAACCCGCGGAGCGTCTGCGTACTCTTGCTGACTGGACCGCCAGACTTTCAAGGCTAAGTGTAAAACCACACTTGCCGAGTCAACGTATTGACGTCGGTGTGAACGATCGTCCAATACCGAAGACCCACCACCTTCAGTGCACATGCAACGTGATTTACTTCCTATCTCCGAGCTATAAGCTCCCCGGGCTAACCTGCCCGCCATCAAACACCACTGAGTCACAAGCTCACCGGTCTTAGCAATCCGCTTTTACAACCACCGAGCCTACTGCTCGTAGCACCAAACCGACCAAACTCCCGAAACCACGGGGTGTAGGTGAGAGTGTTATTAGTTAATCTTGTACAACGTCCTACTCCCACAATTTAGGGTTAGTCTTGGACTTCCCGAGGGTTACCCTGTGAGGGGCTCGCTACGGTACTAGGAACTACAATGGGGTGACATCCCAAAGTTCCCTTTCCCAAGACACTTAGTATCATTGGTTACTACCCATAAGAAACCCTCTTAATGTCTCACCTGGATTGAGCCTAAGTGCTTTAAGATCTAAGGCAAAAGACGATCTTCCGTCAATCCCAGGACGATCTACCCCAAGGGTGGCACCCCACCACCCTAGGACTCTTCAAACCTTAATTATCTCCAGGGGTCCTCTCATATCCATGTGATCACCATTAGACTTCTCACATCTCCAATCAATGTATCACAATTTGGCGTATAACTCAAAAACTGCCAATTTGCTAAACGCAGACCATCCTTAATGTTTTGAAGCTCATGAAGGGAGTTATATTAAATAATCAACTCTATGACCCAATATTTTAACTGGGGGTCCATGTCACTTATTTAAGATTAATTCCAGAGTTTCATAATTTTCCCAACATTATTAATATTTAAAACCATTTTTCCAAATTACGACTTCCTGAGGTTTGAACTACAAGTGCACTTTTCTGACTTCCAATGCCTACCCAACTTTTTACATATATCAAGGGTACCTAATAATCAGTAGATATGAATTTGTAGGAAAGTCCAGCAAGGTTTACTATATCTAATAATTCCAAAACTCATTTATTTCCAATAAATTCCAAAGGAGGTACCTTCATATGAACTCCAAACCTTATGCAAATTTATATAGAGGTGATTCATACTAAAATATTCAGCCCTACAAAGTTTGACCACATTTCATAAATGTTAACATCTGTAATTTCCATAAAGGGTATATTTGTAATTAATTCCAGATTGAACTAGAGGTACCAAAAATATCAATCCATAAATTATGAGGAAAATACTGTGGGTACATATTGGTATGAAATGACATCCAGCAAAGTTTCATACAATTACAGAAAACTAACACCCTAAAATTGTTCATGAAGATCCCTACAACACTCGTGAAGATCAAAAGGCAAACTTAAAGGTGTAGTTCATCAATGCTTATTCTACACGAAGAACGTACGCGAAAACACCGCAATCTCTCTCATGCCTTCACCACTCGCTTTCAGATTTCCTATAGGGAGTTTTTATTTACGGGAATTTCATTTCCCTTTTATCTTGTAATTTCCTTTCTTTTTGTTGACTCGTTTGTACGACGGAGAAATTCACCTGTGTGTAGGCGACTATGTTTGTATGCGACATAGGGAGGAATTCGTCTTGTGAGTAAGGCAACTAGATCTAGGGAGTAGGTCTAGGGGCGACCCGAGTTCTATCTAGGGAGAGATGAGATACAGTCAACCGGCTCTTGGGGAGAGTCGGTATAGAAACCAAAAGATTCTTTTTAAACGTCGCCTTGATTTCTAGCGGCATAGAAATCACAGTTTTATAACAGTTTCTTATTGAAATAAAATCATGTATCTTGTATTGTTCTTATGAAGATATTATTTATGGCTATCAAAATGTTTTAATTGAATATTTTTTATTGAATTTTAAGTATAAAGCCCCCCTCTAAGGGCGTCTGACGATCCAACAAATTCCTCAGGCCTATAAGCAGTCATCGTCATTTTAATATTCACCATCTCGGTAGCAAATATAATGTTGAACATCAGCTTCTAAGAATTCAACACAATGAGTTTCTCAATGGGTGTTAAATTGTTACGAACAATGAAGGTGACTGATAAAAAAAAACAATGCGATTAATCAGAAAATTGGAGTGATTGCATGCTCTAGAACATTAAATGAGGAGACCTTTTTAGAATCGGCACATTAACAAGCAATAGCTTTGGGTTACAATACATGTTATATAGTTAGGAATTCTCAACACAGACAACCAATAGAAGTGTTCAAACCAGTTGTAACCTACCACCTTTGAGTGAAAAGAGCACCAAGCCCCTAACCATATGCATGTGTGCAACCCCCTGACCCTAATGTGCAAGAACTATTCATAGGAGAATGAATACATACCACACTCAGAGACATCCCTAAGTCATGTGAGAACAAAACTCATAAGTCAAGTTGAACAAGTCACATTGGTGGCTACAATTCAATCAATCATAAGACCTCTCTGCATCAGGATATTCCCTATATTACTCGTACCTCATGTGTTGTCATCTTATATTAAGAATGAAAATAACACTTAATTCCAAAAGATCACAACTTAAGAACTTTAAAATCAATGCAATTCAAAAGTGACAAAACGCATTGTTATCCATAATTAATTTGCAGGTTCTATTTTTGTAGGTTTTATTATTGTTAAAGCCCAAATAGTAAATCCCACTCTAAAGCTCATGTATTTTCTCTTATTATTTGTTGTTTAGATTCACATCACTATTAAAGATTTGTGTCACTCCTCTTCAATGTATGTATAGAGGTGTTGTATGTAATAGAGATTTATAGATTGGAAATATAAAATTTTCATGCTTTTACCTAGTATTAGAGACATGCAAAAAAAATTTTGCTACTCTCTCCCGATCTCGCGCAAATACTACCGGTTGAGCGTGAAAAATCAAGTTCTCTCGTAAATGCTCCCGATCTTGAACGAATACTCCCGCTCCCGCCTGAAAAATCTTCTCTCCTACGCTTCTCGCACTTCTGCTCTACACTCGTGCGCTCATAACTCTCGCACATCTCTCTCCAGCAAGGTCTCGTGTTGCCTTCACACGACATTGTTCTCGCACGACCAGGCCTCGCAAGATCTGTCGATCTCATCTATGTTGATCTCGCAGCGTGAACTCTCCTAGTTGACCTCACTTGGTTGTTCTTGCGCAACCAGACCTTGTAAGATCTGCCAATCTCGTCGAGCGATAGGCTTATCATGCAGTCATGCGAGTTCGATCTCGCATAACTGCCGCTAGGTCGATGTCGCATAACTATCGCCTGACCAATTTCACTACTGTGTGAAATTGATCATCATAGAACTACCCCTTGTTTTTATTGTTGTCGTCTGTAGAGTTCTCATGGACATCTATTGAGTTTCACCAGATTCGTTCTCTTCGAACTCGCGGAACTCCGAGCTCACATAAAATGAGAACGCACGCGCCAACTCTTGTTGTCAGTTTCTCCTACTCCCGCATCCTTTTCGAGTGCCTCCGAAAACCTTCGTATGATGTCCAAAATGATTGGTCCCAACTATGTTGGTTGGAGTGTTTCCTGCTTTCTTGTGCAATCTCAAAGAAAGTGATACCATCTCATTGATGCTCCTCCAGACCCCACACCTTCCGTCTATGTGGAATAGGATGCGATAGATATCTTGGTTACATATAGTTGGCAAACAATCTATCAGACTAATGTTTGAAAATCATTCAGCATGATAAAACAATGAAAGCCGCTTGGGACCACCTTGCCGCTCTTTACTCCAAAGGAGCCAAGACTTCTCAGATATACACTCTCTAGTCTGAGTTGTTTGTTCGGGCCTCTCCTTTTCCTGATGTTGCGCATTAGGAAGTGCAAAATCTTGGTGCCGAATTTCTCCAACATCACCCCATCAATGCTTATCTTGCAACTTAGCAAACGCATTTTGATGAGTTTCTAGTAGTTCGTTATCTTCAATGACTACTGAGTCATGAAATAATCCATCATCAAATTTTGGTGGAGAACATCATTCTAACAATGGCTAATACTTCCTCTTGTGTCTCCAATGTTACTCATAAGCTATCTCAAACTTAATCCATCGGCACCCCTCCTTCGGAAAGTTTTGCTAATACTGTCGAAAAGAGGGAAGGTCATAAGTCCTAGAGGCACACTGGAGTCCATGGAGATGGTCGTTGAGTTTGTTCTCATTGCGGAAAAGTGGGTCACCTTGTTAATCGTTGCTTCGCCAAATACATGTGGCTCTCGGATGATAGTCAAGTTCAGTCCTGGATTCTGAATTCCATGAAGAGTGAGTCATATCGCATGGCCATGCATCACAAGACTGTCAATGTCATGTGGGATGAACTTCAATCTCTTTACTATGAAAAGGACAATCTCCAACGTCTGTTCAATCTCTTTAAGGACCTCCAAACAGTCGAACCAAGTTTGGACGGTGTCCTGACATCCTTCGTGGAGCAGTACAAGACCCACGTTGAGGCTTGGATTCAACGCCAGCCTCCGACATTGGATTTCGCTACCCAACGGGCTCAGAAGGAAGTTGGTGGCATCGTGTTGATGATGGAGTGGATACCCCCTCATCTACACAATGTCTGCGCCAACATCTTATCCTCTCCCACTGTTCCCTCTCTCTCACATGTTTACTCCATGATTTTAAAAGTGACACCGCCCACCGATGTCTCCCTGCCTCCCTCTCCTGCCCTACTCAAACACTCTATAAGGCTCGTCGTCCCTCTACTGGGCACCGTGGAGGTCGCAATGGTTCGGAGGGAAGTGGGCTCGATGGTCGAAATCGGTCCAAGGGGTTAAATCCTCGTCTATGTACCTATTATGGCCGGCCAAATCGTACTGAGGACACCTGCTACCGCAAACATAGGTTACCACGACAACCACCGAACCCTCCTCCACACGCCTATCCAGTGGTGGATCCTCTTAGTACCTCCCTCTCTAACATTGACACACAGCAGGAGGAACTCCAACATTTGCGAGGGCTGGTTGCCCGAATTGTTGGCTCCGTCGTCACAATCTCCAATGAAGGTATATCATGATTTTCCTATAGTCCCTACTGGATAATGGACTCAGGGGGCCACAAATCACATTACTCTGCAGAAACCTTCTCGGTACACGGGCAATGCATGTCCCAAGTTTATCATTGTTGTCAATGGAGAACCACCCCGATCTACAGATCTGGAGAAGTGTCTCTCAGTTCGTCTATCTTTGTCTGTTGTATACTTCATGTTCCTAACTCCCAATTTAATCTTCTCTCTGTTAATAACCTTATTCATGATCATGTGCTTCATCACTAAAAAGTGGTTGATAACTCTGATAACGCTACGCTTGTCGCCTCAACCTCATCGTCCAACACTCAGTGTTGGTTCTCTCAAGTAAATATTGATGATCTTATTGCATTATAATTCATTGTCTTTTAGTAGCCTGCACATACATGATGTGATTCCACAAGTTACAAATGTAGATGGGTCTCCCGCTTCAATCTGTGGGCCGGGGGTTGTCATTACATTCTTTCACCTCGAACTAAAGAATGTTCTTTCTGTTCCACTTTTCGTATAGACTTACCTCTATTAATGTTATTACTTGGATGAAGTTGCTTCTTCTGGCACTACTGTAACTATTTCCTCCCTTCGGTGACATCAACATCTTACTAATCTTCTAGCCCATCTTCTTAGTCAATTACTCCCATCTTTTTCTATCAACTCTATTTTGGAATGCGAAGCATGTCAAACTAGTAAGCATCGGCGTACATCCATATCTCCAAAGTCGGTTGTCACAAGTTTTGCCTTTCTTGATTTAGTGCATTCCGATGCATGAAGTCTCGACTCCACCAAGTTTGTCGGTCAATGAAACTTCTATTTTGTGACTTTTATTGATGATTTTTCTCATTGTGCTTGGGTCTATCTCCTAAAAAATAGATCTTAACATTCAAATATCTTACAGGTCTTTTATTATGAAATGCAAACTCAATTTGGCTCATCTTTAAAAGTTCTCCGTACTGATAATGCGAAGGAATATATGAGCGCTTTGTTTTCTTCTTTTTGTACGGCACATGAGATCATTCATCAAGCAAGTTATGATCAAACTTCCCAACAGAATGGTGTTGTCGAACGAACGAATAGACATCTTCTTGATGTGGCATGAACATTATTAGATCGCACATTGTTCCCAAACAATATTGGGGACACAATGTTCTCCTTTCTTGTTAACGAAAACTCTCCCTTCTTGATTTTTATCCAGATGCTTCCCCATTTCCTCTTACCTTGGTGTGTTTGGGTGTACCGCATTTGTTCATGTCCCCTCCCAAGCTCAAGATAGAGTATCTGCACGAGTAATCAAATGTATCTTTCTGGGATACTGACTAACCCAAAAAGGGTACAGTTGCATCGATCCCCTCTATCGACGTCAGTATGTTTCCATATATGTTACCATTTCGAATCCATGTATTTATCTGAGCATGGTCAATCCCGCTCTTTCAATACACTACACCTCTCACCTCTTCAACACCTGACACTCCACCTCTATTCCACTCATCGACTCGTAACTTCTAGATCCTCTTCTTCACATTCCTCATCCCACCGTCGTTCATACATTTCATTGTCGGCAACAGCTTACCACCATTATACTTTCTTCCACTCTTATACTCCACTCATTTACTGCCAGAACAACACCTTCAACTTCTGAAAACTCCACCGCAGCAGATAGGTTGGCCACTGATCTACCTGTTGCTCTTCGCAAAGGTGTCAGAGGTTGTACACAACACCCCATTGCAAGTGACCCCTTTCCATCACCTTAGTCGGACTTACGAAAAGTTTGCATCCGCAAGAGGAGATAGTTGCTCTTTGTTCTCGTGATACTTGTAGTCTCATCCCAAGTCCCCCTGGTGTTGAAACTGTTGTCTACTGTAGGGTCATCATTTTTAAGTTCCTTCCAGATAGTAAGATCAGCAGGTACAAGGCTAAGGTTGCCGCCAAAGATTTCACATAGTCATGGGGTTGATTTCTTCGACACAGTCTCTCTTGTGCTTCATATCAGTTCCATCCGAGTACTCTTCTATGTGAAGGTGGTCAACATGGAGTGGATTGTGTTTCAACCAGACGTGATGAATGTCTTTCTTTGTTGGAATCTAAACGAAACCGTCTGCATGGAGCAACTTCCATGGTATGTTATTGAGGGGGAGTATCAAGTACGGTTGTTGAAGAAGGTTATTAATGAACTACAAACAGGGCCCTAAAGTCTAGTTTGACAAGTATAATCAATTTATTTCTATCATTGGTTTTCAGTGGAGTCATGCAGACGACTCAATCTGTATAAGGAATAAAGCAACTGGACATACTATTCTCGTAGTATTTGTGGATGATATTCTACTTACAGGTGATGATGCATCTGAGTTGAAAGAACTCAATGCCTAAGTTCGATGAAGGCAGTGGATCTGTTATATAAATAAGTAAATGTTCCTTTTCATTATGAATAACTTGTCCAATCATTATGGGTATAAGGATAGATGCCCGAGACCAAGTCACTATTATTTCTTTCTTCTCCCTCATGTTGAGTTTTTCTATTTTTTCTTGATAAATAATTAGCTATAAAAGGATTTTTAGTGAACTTATCATGGCTAATTACTCTTTTTTTGCATTTTTGAAATTGGGATTCTATGTCCAATATCTTCATCTTAATCTCTAAGAATCAATTCAATAATGATGAATGGAAAAAGAGAAAATTCTTTAGCTAGATAAGGGAAGGGTCGGAAGTACCTAAGTGGATGAAGGCAGTGGATTGTGAATCCACCATGTGCAAGTTCAATTCCCGTCATTCCCCCATCACATTATTTCCAATTCCAAGACTTCATTTTTCAATGTTACTGTTTACGGTGAAGAAGAATAAAACCATCATTATATTTGTTCATTTTCCTATCTTCTTCCCGGTGCGGTGGGTTTTCTTTTCTACCAATTGGGGCGCTGCCTTCACCGCCCCCATGTGAATGGTCTACAAGGTTCATAATTACTCCTCTTACTACAGGACGTTTACATAGCCAACACTTAGATCCGGCTCTACCCAATCTTTTTTGGTTCACCCCAACAATCCCCACTTGTCCAACCATTGTCATATCTTTAGAGTCAATAGTTTTCTATGAGGACCAACTTAACTCAATCGCTTGTTGACGTTACTGAACCACTTGGCCGATTTACCCTCTTTTGCAATCAGTTTCGCTACAACACATTCTTCTCTAGCTAATTGTCCACTTTTTTCAAGTGTGATTCTTATGTTATGTATGGTTGTACCTAACGGCATATCGGGTGACGTTGATTCTTCTTTTTTATCAATAAAAACTCCTTCCCAAACTGTATAAGCTTCATTCAAAGCATACAATTTTCTAGATGTATATGATGATATCTAGACAGATGGGTTTTATATGAATCGTATGATGAAGTACCACATGAGTGGATATATAGGAATCCAAATATGCTAAATCACTCATGTTATAATCTACTACATCCTAGGTCTCCCTGTTCCGTCATATGGTATATGTTCTTCATGTAGCATTCAGACCGGATGACTCTTTGAAATTACGCTGGTGCTTCCACATATTAAGGGTGATGTAGGATACATCTCTTTTTTACCCAGAGGGTCTTTCTAATTACCACTACTTACTTTCAATACACCATACAAAATTATTTTGTTCTTGCGTCCCAAACAATTTCCATGAGACATCAAACCAATCATTTATGTAATGTAATTTAGTAATTCCTAACCAGAGCTATTTTTTACTTGAACTCTCTGGCCCGATTATGTATTTGGTAATCAATGAAATAAAATGTATGAAAAAAGGATCGAAAGCTACGATCAATAGTCAATCTTGGTAGAAGGTTTCGTCGGAACAATTATTTATTGTTGGTGTTTTCCTCAGAAAAGTATGAAAAAAGGCTTGAATGTTATGATCCCTCCATCACCCCGGAATGAAAGGGACAATCACGTAGTTTTGGGTCTATGAAGATGCGTTATTAGGGTCTATGAAGATGCGTGATTAGAAAGTTCAATCTCCATTGGATCTCACCTGAATCACCCCTTCTATCATCTTGAGGAGATGTTTAGTTTCAAACTCCAATTCGAACAAGAGTACGCCAAGCTAATGTGCCTTGGATGATTCACATCTCTGGGTCAGGCGCCGATGAGCATATTAAATACATATAACTGAGAGCCCTCAGCCGAGGCAAACCAATGCAGTTATCAGGGGCGCGCTCTACTACTAAGCTAATAGCCCGACGTATGGGCCTCCCTAGGGGAGGCCTGCTATGACAAAAGTGTTTGTACATAAAGAGATCCTGTCAACTTGTTGTGACTTAGGATAATAAGCTCATCGGCTTGGTCTTACTTCACCGTCGAGAAATGAAAGAAGGCTTCCATATCCAAGCTTAGCTCAGACGTAGCTCGCTTGTTTTGGGGTTTCAAGTAGTGTCAAATCAAAATACACAATAAGCATAAGCATTAGATCTCCCTAAAATGGAGGTAATCAGGCCGAACCTTCCGATACGGCTACCTTGTTACGACTTCACTCCAGTCACTAGCCCTACCTTTGGCATCCCCCTCCGTGAGGTTAAGGTAACAACTTCAAGCATGGTCAGCTCCCACAGTGTGACGACATAAATCATTATTAATAATGATTTAATTAATGATTTATTATTAAATTACATTACATAAATGATTGGTTTGATGTCTCATGGAAATTGTTTGGGACGCAAGAACAAAATAATTTTGTATGGTGTATTGAAAGTAAGTAGTGGTAATTAGAAAGACCCTCCGAGTAAAAAAGAGATGTATCCTACATCACCCATAATATGTGGAAGTACCAGGGTAATTTCATAGAGTCAAAATGCTACATGAAGAACATATACCATATGACGGAACAGGAAGACCTAGGATGTAGTAGATTATAACATGAGTGATTCAGCATATTTGGATTCCTAAATATCCACTCATGTGGTACTTCATCGATTCATATAAGACCCATCTGTCTAGATACCATCATATACATCTAGAAAATTGTATACTTTGAATGAAGCTTATACAGTTTGGGAAGGAGCTTTTATTGATAAAAAAGAAAAATCAACTTCACCCGATATGCCATTAGGTACAACCATACATAACAAAAGAATCGTACTTGGAAAAAGTGGACAATTAGCTAGAGCAGCATGTGTTGTAGCGAAACAAATTACAAAAGAGGGTAAATCGGCCAAGTGGTTCAGTAACGTCAACAAGCGATTGAGTTAAGTTGGTCCTCATAGAAAACTATTGACTCTAAAGATATGACAATGGTTGGGCAAAGAGGATCAGCTACAAAACATTATATGTTTGTAGGAATGATGAAAACTTGACAAAGTATAAAGTCGTCAAAAAAGAAGCTAAAAATGCAGTAAGTAAAGCAAGAAGACAAGCTTATGAAAATTTTTACAAACGACTAGATACCAAAGATGGAGAGCATGATATATATAAAATTGCTCGAGCTAGAGAGAGGAAGACAAGAGATTTAAGTCAAGTTAAATGCATAAAAGATGAATTAGATACGATTTTGACGGATGATGTGGCTATTAACTAGCGATGGAAAATATCCTTTTATCAACTATATAATGAAGAAAATGACAACGATCTGAACTTGGAAGAGTTAAGTAAATCGGAGGAGTATAGAAACATAACTTTTTATTGTAAAATTCAAGCATCAGAGATAGATGACGCTCTGAAGAAGATATGAAAAATGGAAAGACAGTTGGGCCAGACGATATACTCATTGAAGTATGGAAATGCATAGGGAAGGAAAGAATTTTATGAGTTACAAGTTTCTTCAATAAGATACTGAAGACAAAGAGGATGTCAGACTAATGGAGAGAAAGTATTTTGGTACGTTTGTATAAAAATAAAGGAGATATACAAAATTGAGTCAATGACAGAGGAATTAAATTAATGAATCCTACTATGAAACTATGAGAACGCGTAATAGAGAGGAGAGATAGACGAGAGACTAGCATCTCAGAGAATCAATTTGGATTCATGCCAGGGAGGTCAACCATGGAAGTTATACATCTCTTGAGGAGACTCATTGACATTTATCGGGAAAGACAAAAAGATTTGTATGTTGTTCATTGATCTGGAGAAGGCTTATGATAGGGTTTCAAGAGAGGTCTTGTGGAGAATCTTAGAAAAGAAAGGTGTAAATGTATCATACATTGACGTAATCAAAGATATGTATACAAATTCAGTGACCAGGATGAGGACATCTGGAGGATTAACACAGGAATTCCCTATCGTCGTTGGCTTACATCAAGGGTCAGCTTTAAGCCCTTATCTCTTTACCCTTATCTTAGATGAGCTCACCGGACATATCCAACAAGCACTACCTTGGTGTTTATTATTTGCAGATGATAATGTTTTGAACGATGAGAGGCGCGAGGGTGTAAACGCGAAACATGAATTATGGCGAGACACTTTAGAAAAGAAGGGTTTTAGGTTGAGCAGGACAAAGACGGAGTATATAGAGCTTAAATTTAGTAGTGCAAGAAGGTCGGATAACTCCGTCATTAAATTGGGTGACCAAGATACTTCCTGCAGTGTGTGCTTTAAATATCTGGGATCGATAATTAAAAAAGACGGAGGTGTAGATAAAGATGTGATACATAGAATCCAAGTAGGTTGGTTGAAGTGGAGAGGCGCGTCTGGGATCTTATGTGATCGTAAAGTACCATTAAAACTTAAAGGCAAGTTTTACTGTAATGCAATTAGGCCAGCAATGCTCTACAGTTCTGAGTGTTGGGCAGTGAATGGGGTGCACATGAGCAAAAAATGGGAGTTGCGGAGATGGGAATGCTTAGGTGGATGTGTGGTCACACGAGATTGGATAAACTTAGGAATGAATGTATCAGGGATAAGACAGGAGTGGCGCCAATTGTAGAGAAGATGCGAGAAGCTCGTTTAAGGTGGTTCAGACATGTACATAGGAGACCATTAGAGGCACTTTTTAGGCGTTGTGAGAGTTTAGTCACTAGACATGTTAAACGGGGGAGGGGTAGACCAAAAAAGACTTGGAATGAAACTATAAGGAAATATATGATGTACTTAGGTATTAATGAGGCTATGATTAAAGATAGGGCGCAATGGCGACAAAGGATCCATATAGCCGACCCCACTATGGTGGGATAAAGGCTTGAGTGTTGTTGTTGTATTACTTGTGCGAGCCGTATATTTGCGGTATATTTTTCGCCTATCAGCAATCTCTAGAACGATACCTCTCCTCCTCTTTAAGATGTCACTAGCGGCATGAACCTTGTTGGAAAACTCATTTATCTCATAGTCACAAGACTCGACATTGCGTTTGCAATTGGGAAGGCCAGCCAGGTTAGGCATAAACCTATAAAATGTCATCTTGAAGCAACCATGAAGGTATTTAGAGTTCATCAAGGTCTCTCTTGGCAGAGGACTCTCGTTTAGGAAAAATGGGCACCTATATAAAGAAGCATATTATGACGATAGTTATTTAGATGAAAATACGAACAAGACATCTACTTCAAGGTATTGTGTTTCTAGGGGTACACCTGGACACATGTGAAGTAAGAAATAGACTGTTGTTTTTAAATCCAATGCAGAAGCAGAGTCTCGTGGAAGTAATGTAACACCCCGGTCTACTGTGGGTGCGCTACAGGCCGCAGCCACTGGAATTAGCGGCTGCGGCCGATCAGATCTGTGGAGATGGGTTGGGGTCACTAGTCTGCAGACCTGTAGCGCACCCACAGTAGACCGGGGCGTTACAAGTAGATTGTTGTTTCTAGATCCAATGCAGAAACAGGGTATCGTGGACTTGGAACTCTTATAAAAGACTTCGGAAGAATTTACTACACCTCTGTCTATGTATTGTTATAATAAGAAAGCCAAATAACATTTGCATATCTAAAAATTCAGTATTTCAAGAAAGAACAATGCAAATAGAAGTTGAATGTCACTTCTCCAGAGAGGAAGCCATCCATGGGCGTATGTGCACTTCGTTAGCAACGTCAGAGAATAGTTAGGAGTCGCATCTTCATATTTTCTATTTTTATGTTATTTTATTTTATTTTATTTGTACATGTATCACGTGTGTTTTTCAAGAACGATTCTTTTTTCACACATGTTATTAGAGCTGTGTTTTGTATAGCGCATATCGCTCACGCTTATTATTACGGCTTATTGGTGTGACCGACCAATAAAATCATGAATGAGATGATCTATAAACCTAGGCTACGTGATAATTATTGTTAACCCAAAATCCTGCGACCACAGCCAGAATCAGACCTGTCCAGAGCCAAGGCAAGCTTCAGGCATCCAGCAACATGGGCAGTTACCATCCTGGTAGTCGTCTTCCTCAGCCTCAAGCAGGGGCAGTTACGTACTGGGCAGTCGTGCATCCCTCTAGTCAGCCTTAGGCATCCAGTCTAGAAGAGCTCCGGGAGAGCGCCCTGGGAGCCCTCCTGAGCTCTCTTCCTCGGCTAACAGTGGCTCGCGTGGTTACATCCTGTTGTAACCGCACGAACCATCCTCTCTCCTTAGTAAGCAGTGTCTTGTGCGGTTACAACTTGTTGTAACCGCAAGAACCTTTTGGCATTAATTGCTCCCAACCGTTTGGGCAACCTACCCCCATTATAAATAGGGGTCAGGGGTGCTTAGAGGGGACATGAAACTTGAGCTAGAATCTACCATATTGTAGGTGTAACAGCCCAAAAGAATTCAATTAATTTAAATTAGGGGCATTCCTGTAAATAAGTTAATGGGTTCCCACTATACCTAGTCGCACCCCCCCCCCCCCCTCGATCCTTCTACTTTAATTTCAGTCAAGGGTTCTCGAATCTCGTTCTCCTGATTGCGCCGCAACCCGCTTCCGTCTCCCGCTACTCCCGTCTTCTGCACGTATCGCCTCCCGATCGCGTCGGCTCCCACTCGCCACCGCCTCCTGCCTCCTCTGCGCTCGTGGTCGGCGGCTGCCCTGCCTCCTCCTGCTCTGGCCGGCAGCTTCTCCATCTCCCCAAGCCGCAGCATCATTTCTTCTCCCCCTCAAGGGTCGACAACTTCCTCCCCTCTCTCCTCCTAGGGTCGGTAGCCCTGAAGATCCTTCTCCCACTTCGTTTTGGTCGGTGATTTCAAGAGGGATACCTAGGGTTTCCTTCCCTCTCCTCCTTGGGCTCAGATTTAGCTTCTTTTGGGTAAGATTCATCCTCCACCCCTAAAATTCAAATTTTGGGATAACGTATAATTTTTTTTGGACTTCGATTTGCACAAATATTTGTGATCCAAAATTTGTCCTCTTATAATCGCTTAACCACCTTGTAATTGTGATTTCCGGCGCTGCTCATCGAATCAATTGGTGGGATCACTCAAAATCCCTTCCGATTTAGGGTCTACCTAGCAAAAGCGCCGTCGAATCCCGATTTCTACGTGGTAATCTCCTCTCCCCTCACCTTTGACGAAGGTAATTTTGCTAGACCCTCTCTTGTTTAAGTTAGCATAGTGAATTTTGCTATATCGAACATCACTTTCGTTGTTCTTGAATAGGTTTAAATAGGGTTTCTAAATTTGCATGCGCCACTTCGTCGCCACCGCTAGATTCGGCCTTACTTAAGGCAAGTAGAGAAATCTCTCACTTGCAAACATTGATCTTAGCTTGTTGCACCTTTTCCTATGTCATGAATTTTACTTTTGAATACCTGAATCATCAAATTGTTAGTTTTTCTTAATACGCTAGGAATCACTAAGCTATAAATCATTTCATTAATTAATATCATAAGCAAGCATTGAAAGGTAGTGCATAATTGATGAAACTACTTCACTTGGGTTCCCTCTTGAATCCCCAACGGGAACAAAAGACCGAGCACAACGAGCGTGAACTCTCTTGCTCAAGGGTGAGGGTTCGTGAGAGTCATCCCTTAGAGATCATGGGCATAAATTCTATATTTCTGATAAGTCTCGAATTTGAATTTGAATCCTTCTGAATCATGAATCTTGTACACCAAATAAAGACACATACACCTTTCATTTGTTACAGTTTATGTCATTACATGAACGAACATATGCTACACTCTGGAGTAGGCTAATAATTCTAGTCGTTTCTGCTCGAATCATTTACTTGCATGTTTTGCTAGCTTCGCTTCATGAAAATTAGTACACGTATATTTCTGACCCCTTACTAGTTGCACTTTACTTTACTTACTTTTACCAATGTTCTGAGGTTTTTCCCTTGTTTGTTTAGGAATTTGCCTTAGCGTCCGTGACTGCGTCATCTGCTACCTGAGCCCGATCTGCGTCAAGTTCTTGTGTTCCTGGAGGTTTATCTTATTTATTGTTGTGTCAGGTTCTATGTTTTATATCTTGTACTTTCGGAACAATGTTTTCTTTCCTGTAATAATTATGATCACATATTTTCTCTTATATCATGGAAAACTGCTAGGCAAAATTATGTACTGGAATTTGATATTATTGCATGCTCATTTTTTTTTCTTTTGGGACTTTTATTGCATGAATTGGTATCAGAAACTATGTATCAATACTTATATTAAAATGCATGGGTATTTACTTTTCACAGTCATATTCTAAAGCTTTCGCATAAAGATAATGTATTTTTCTTCAAATTATTTATTTTAAATTTAATAATACTAATTCAGCTCCCGCCTAGCAGACATGGTGTTTTTCCCCCATGTCTGTGGCATCACGACTCGCCCGAAGAGCACTCTGACTTTTGTTATTAGACGGGTCGTGACAGTAGGTGCAGTTACAAGTTCTGTGTCATCGAGTGCCTCTAATTTTCTGTGCATTTTTACCTTGTGCCTTGTAATAGCTTGTAATAATCTCTTTGTGAAATATTACTGCCCACAGCAAGTGGTATTCGCCGCTGCGGGTAAATTAGGTGTACGCCGCTGCTAGCGGCAACCTCTTTTTTGTGCTCTGCTCGCTCGATCCTCAAGGGCTAGTAACTGATTGCTTGCGGTTCCTGATGCCCTTGCTATTCGCTTAACCCGTCGCTGAGTGTGGAAGTTGGTGACAATTTTGGCATCAACAGTTCGAGCACGCGACCTTCAGATTAAGCAATCGGAGAAATCGCCTAATGGTCGGAGGGCAGTCACCGCGGTCGTCCTAAGCTCTCAGCCAACCGGAGGGAGGCGCGGTCACACGAGAAGAGTTCAACAACCTGTTCGTGATGGTCGCGCATCTTGTAGAGCATGGGCTCCCGCCACGAGACTGTGAGCCACAACCCGAAACCGCAACTCTCGAGCAGCAACCACACCAACTAGAGAATCTGCCCCCGTTCCAACCGCGCGGCGAATCCGCTCGAGCTCGCCAAGAGTTCTTCAAGGAGATCGCGGCTCCCAATCAAGGAAGAAGACCTCCCCAGGACGGTCAACCATTTTCACGACGCAGTTGTAATCAGAGTGGTGTTAGACAACTTCACAATGTCGAGGATTCGCATCGACACTGGAAGTTCGGTCAATGTACTGTTCAAACCAGTATTCGACGTCTGAGAACGAGTAAGCCTTTGAAGGCTTGCGATGGGCCACGTCGTTCCTCCTCGTAGGCGAGCAGTTGCACTACCACAATCGGTTAGTGGCAGCAAATACATCTTTGTGGATTTCGCGTCTCCTCCACGAGTTTCACTCCACCGCCAATATGGGGCACTCGGGGAATACAACACATACAGGCATGTGGCCACCACCCTTTACTGGCAAGGGATGACATGTGTGGTCCAGCAATTTGTGGAGAACCACCTAACATGTAAGAAGGAGAAATATCAAACATTTGCTCGTACTGGATTGCTTCATCCACTATTGGTTCTCGTCGCAGTGTAGGAGGATATCGTTATGGACTTTATTACTCGGCTCCCACATTCCCACAACTATGACTGTCTTCTCATCATCGTAGACTGTCACTCTAAGTAAGGGCATTATATACTAGTCAAGCACCTATATACTGCCAGCTCCCCCTCCTAGGTTTTCATCTGGGAGGTGGTCTGGTTGCATGGTTTTCACCCACTCCATCGTTTCAGATCGCTAAGCTCCACTTCAGCAAGGCCTACCATCCGCAGACAGATGGTAGAGGGAGGTCCTCAATCGCTGCATTGAGACTTACTTGTATCGCTTCGCTACGGAGCAACCCTGCCAGTGTTCCAAATGGATAGCTTGGGTAGAGTTATGGTACATGTCCTACCAATCCACCGTCAGTACGTCCCCCTTTCAGATTGTATACGGGCACCCACTCTCAAGGCCATATAGTACACGGGTGAGAGCCAAGTGCAATCTTTAGCAGTGGACCTCCATGGCTGCGATGAGGCGCTCCTCCAATTGAAGAAGTGCCTTCTCCGGACTCAGCAGCGCATGGTTTAGCAAGTTAATCGACACCGAAGAGATGTGAATTTTTTTCATTGGGAGAAAGTGCTCGTCAAGCTGCGTCCTCACCGTAGTACATTGGTCACCACTAGTGTAACAATCCATAAAAATAAAATAAAACGGTGAGTACAATTTGCCTAGCCACAGCCCAAGCCCCCCCCCCCCCCGATTAAAATCCCCAGGCCCAGGGTTTCCCGATCCCGCCTCCCGTTTCTGCGATTTCCCGCAAGTGCACAGCCGCAGCTCTCCCGTCTCCTGTAGCCGCTCTCGTGCCGACTCTCGCAAGCCAGCGGCGCCTCCTCTTGCTTCCCTGTCGCCTCCTCTGCGCCCTAGCCGGCGCCTCCTCCTGCCATGGCCGACGTCGCCTCCTCCTGCCATGGCCGACGTCGCCTCCTCCTGCCATGGCCGACGTCGCCTCCTCCAGCCATGGCCGACGTCGCCTCCTCCTGCCATGGCCGACGTCGCCTCCTCCTGCTCAGGCCGACGGCTCCTCCCTCTCCTCAAGCTGGCAGCCTTCTTCCTTCTCCTCCAAAGGAGCCGCCTCCAGCAGTTTTCTTTCCCCCTTCCTCGAGCCGACATAAGTTTCTTCCTCCACCAAGGGGCCGACAACCACCGTTTCTTCCTCCCGCAGCCCTCTTCCTCTCTGATTGGGCCGATGTTTGCGAGAAGTTCCTCCTTGGGCTCGGTTTTGGCCTCCTTGGGTAAAGAATTCCTCCTTCCCCTCCGATTTCAGATTTCCTTGCGTTTATTTGGAAATTTTAGCATCCCAAATTGCTTATGTAAATTGATTCAAGGTTTTGCCCTCTTGTAGTCGTCTAACCCTGCCGTGGTTCGTGTTTTTCGGCGCCGATCGTGGAATCTCCCAGCGGAATCTCTCCTAGTCCTCTCCGAGTTAGGGTTCCCCCAAGCCTAAGCGCCACCAAGTCTCCTTTTCCGCGTGGTAATCTCTTCTCCCCTCACTTTTGAGGGAGGTAAATCTGCTAAAACCGTCTTTGTTTATTTTCCGCGTCGTAGAATGCTTGTATTAGCGTAGTAAGTTATACTACATCGCTTTCGTTGTTCCTGAACAGGTTTAAATAGGGTTTCTGTTTTGTTGCTTGCGCCGCTTCGCCGCCGCCGTCAGTTTCGGCCTCTCACTTAAGGCAAGTAGAGATCCTCCTCTCTTGCAAACATTGAGATTCAATTCATGTGTCTATTCTTATAATTTTATAATTTACTTTTGAATGCATGTTTCGTCAAATGAATTTAGATCTTGAATGCCTAAATTGACTTGTTAATAGATTGAGGTATCACGCGTTTGAAATAGTACGGGTTGTGAATGTGAATGATGGTTATTTGGATATTCACGTAGATGAATTTTGTCTCATTTGATGGATAATTAGAAGACTAGTAGATTTTCGAGCACGATCATTAATTAATTTGAAAGATAACTGTTAAGATTCCTTACTAGTGTTTAAAAGATTGGTGTTTGATGTCATGTTCGTATCGACCACTTATGTTACTTGAAGATATTTGTGTCAAAAGAATGGTTTATTGTAATGAGTACCATTTATCCCAGAATCGTTGCATGTGAAATTTACCCCTGCATTTACTTGAATAATCTTCTTGTTAATAAAACCCTTAGCCTCTCGAACCGGCAAGGTTCAAAACTATATCTAGTTTTGGGTATCATCAGCTCTTTTTTGCTTCTTAGGTATGCTTGGATGCAAGATTTGTTTAAACAATGTTCTATAACTTGTTTTCCCATGTTTCATGTTTGTAAACTCAACTCTTGTATATCTGAATCAGTAATTGGTAACATATCTTGATACGCTTGAAATCGCCAAATTATGAATCATTTAATTCTATTAATAACATAAGCAAACAATGAAAGGTAGTGTTTAATTGATGCAACTCCTCGACTTGGATTCCCTCTTGAATCCCTAACGGGAACAAAGGACCGTTCATAGCTAGCGTGAACTCTCTGGATCAAGGGTGAGGGTTCGAAAGAGCCGCCCCTTAGAGATCACGGGCAGAAATCCTGAATCTCTAATAAGACTTGCATCTGAATTTGAATCTGTCTGAATCATGAATCCTGTGCGTCAACCAAAAACACTCACACTTTCACTACTTACAACTTATGATATTACATGATCATCTTTGTATGCTTTACCCCGGAGTAGTCTAATAATTCTAGATATTTTTGTTTGTCTCACTTGCTTGTCTGTCTTGTTAGCTTTGCATCATGAAAACGATACACAAATATTATGTTTCCCCTGTTCGTATTTTATTTTGCTTTGCTCCTGTTTATTTCAATGTTCTAAGGCTTTTCCTTCTTGTTTTGGAATTTGCCTTTGCGCTCGTGCCTGCGCCGCCTTCTTTCTGAGCCGATCTGCGTCAAGTTTCAGGTTCTATGTTTATGTTTCATTTCTTTTATTGTTAGATATTTCTTTTATGTAATAATTATAATCAGTCATTTTCTCTATTATTATGGACAACTGCTAGGCTATAGTATGTGCTAGAATTTGACATGATTTGCATGTTCATTTCTCTGAGTTTGTCATTTCATAACGATCTGTATCAGAACTTGTATCATGGGTTTTTACAAAAATACATGTGCATCAAATTCACACCGCCATATTTTAACGCTTCCGCAATAAAACAATCTGTTTTTCTCAAAAGCAACTATTTTAAAACTATTTATCAGTACCTCAGCTTCGGCCTAACAAGCATGGATTCTCCTTCCGCCCATGCCTGTAGCATCACGACCCGCCCGAAGCACACTCTGACTCTTGTTGAGACGGGTCATGACAACTAGATTACACCCCAAGCTGGCCACTCGCTATTCCCCCTTCCTGATACTTGAGAAGATAGGAGAAGTGGATATCGGCTACAATTTCCTTCCTCCAGCGCATACACCTGGTTTTTCATCTCCCAACTTAAGAGAACATTGGGAAACCACCCCCTTCAAACAACTCTAACTAAGGCCT
The DNA here is from genome assembly GCA_033032865.1 of Dactylorhiza incarnata. Lineage (NCBI taxonomy): Eukaryota > Viridiplantae > Streptophyta > Magnoliopsida > Asparagales > Orchidaceae > Dactylorhiza > Dactylorhiza incarnata. The sequence goes on from JAWHQI010000162.1 coordinate 718,702, forward strand.
AACAATCGACTCCATTCTACACTTCATACTGACCACGTTATGGAACTCATTCACGAAGGATATCGAAGGGCAATCAGTACACCAACTACTCATACAGTGGAAGGGTTTGCCTCTCAAGGAAGTAACTTGGATCATGGCATATGAGATCAGGGCACAGTTTCCAGAGTTTGACCTTGGGGATAAGGGCATTTTTGAACCCCAGGTATTGATAAGAACACAGGCAATGCTACTGGCAGGCGAAGATACATGATAGTCTACCCAACCAACCATGAGCTCAGTAGGATGCATGCATAACAAAGGCCTTGTATCTTCATTTTCAGTACTCATTTATTATCGTGTGGCATTATTATTTCACTTGTCCAATGGTAGGTTCTCCTAGTGTGTAAAGGAGAAGGCCAGTATGGTATGCACTTTTTTGGACTAACTTCTATCTAGTGAAAGAGGAGAATTGGGCAAACTAACACTCATTTCTATTTTCTCTAGCATCGTTCCCATGAGTAGAATTGATAGCTCGGTCTATCAAATCTACTTCTAAATAACTGAATTCCATCTAAAATAAACAATCCCGTAAGCTCGATCATTCAAAACATATATGATGTCAATCAAAAATTCCATTTTTATCTCAAAGACCGATTGATAAGATATACGTCAGATGATATATTTCAAAAGAATATTCAATGAGAAAATATCGGAAATGTGTCGTTTTGTCCATGAAACCTTTATGTCGGCCAACATGCATGTCCATGTCCGAAGATATTCACAACATTGTCACTATCTAACACCCACAAAATAGCTCAAAAATTGTTCTGCTCACGTAAAAACAAATAAAGAAATTGAGTTTGCATTGTTATTAGTCACATTTTGGTAAGAAGAAAATGATCAAAAACATTGCAAACACTAAATTTAAGCACAATAATTTAGAAAACAAAATGAATATAATGTTAGCCACATACAAGTAGGCAATCTTCAGCATGCTCCGCTAGAAGTTGTCTTGTCAACCGCAAAATTTCTGCTAGAGCTGCTGGACTGGGTAGATCATTTCCCCTAGATGAACGATGAGATAGAGGAACATGGTCTAATCCTTCATTTTGATGCACTGTAGAAGCTTCTCCACTAGTACGATCTATAACTGCTGTAAAGAGGCATTTTGAGAACATAAGAAATTCAGATGCATAAGCTGAACATTTGGGATATTCAACGTTGTTACAATGAACAGAGAGAAGATTATAATACCATTGGAAACAGGCATCTCTCTCCTGAACTCATTATTCAAATGGGCTAAATACTGACGTAGAGTAGTTAAAGAATGTGGAATTTCCTGCCAAAAAAAGGTAATTGGGTGATGCTCTCTTATTTTCATAGTGGAAATATGTTGACTTGTTCAAGAAGCAGTGATGCAGGGTAAGGTCCTAAAGGGGCACAGGATATGTACTATATGCAAACACACGTCCAGTGATATAAGTTTATTGCAATAATTTTAATTTATAAATTTGAATACCAATTATGACATAAGATAAAGCAATGAACAAGGAGACACGTTACGGAGTATATGCGAAAGAGTGCTCAAAATTTAAATAACTAATAAAATGGAAATTCACAAAGTTCAAGAGCTTGAAACAAAGATTAAAATGACACACTCCTTGAGTACACAATAAACACAACATTCAATACTATGAATTAACTTCAAAACAAAGAGACTCACAAGGTAGTAGTGGTAGAAGTTTGGAGAGGAAGCTTGATGTGCTGGCTGGTAGCGGGAATCCCGGTAGTTGCTGGAATGGAAGTTTGGGGCTGCTGGAATAGTGTCCAGTTGCTGAATAGGGAGCTCTGGCAGCAGGAATAAATTACCCGGGTGCTGGAATTAGGCCCAGATGCTGGATTCTGAAGTCTGGCAGTAGGAATCTGAAGGCCGGGTGCTGGAATTGAGTCCATCCGCAGGTAATAGGGGTCTGAGATGATGGGTTAGGAAGCCCAGGCTGCTCTATGGGTGGCGGCTGCAGGGAGATGGTAGTGGGGGCTCGGTTTGTATTTGGGGGGCATGTTGGGGTTTGGTGGGAGAGGGGCTCGATTTTGAGGGGGTGAGTTGGGAGAGGGAGGAGTGGGCCGGCGGAAGCAAGGGGAATTAGGCTACACGTGTAAGAGAGGAATGGGACAGTGGAGTAGTGGGGAGTTATGGAGGTAGTGGGATAGTGGAGGGAGGTGGTTATGGTGGTTATGGTAGTTATGGTGTAGTGGGGTGGTGGTTATGGGGTAGTGGGGTGGTGGTTATGGGGTAGTGGGGTGGTGGTTATGGGTTAGTGAGGTGCTGGGTGGCCGTAGGTGGCCGCCGGAGGTGGTCTCCGGCGAGGCGGATGGTGGTGGTGATGGTGGGCGGAGGTGTTTTCCGACGATCGCCGAAAAACTGAAAAAGGATGAAATGATAAGGGAATTGGAAAGGGGTCACCGGAGATGGTTTTCCGGTGATCGCCGAAGGTGGATGAAAAGGGATTTCGGAGGTATTTGGGGGCTGTTTTGGGGAGTTTAGTAGGAATACGGAGAGGGGGTCTGTAGGGGGTGGTCGGCTATGTGGTGTAGGGGGTGGTCGGCTATGTGTTTGGGGGCTGTTTTGGGAAGTTTAGTAGGGATACGGAGAGGGAGTGTGTAGGGGGTGGTCGGCTATGTGGTGTAGGGGGTGGTCGGCTGTGATGTAGGTGGTGGTCAGCTATGAGGTGGTCGCCGGCGAGGCAGACGGTGGTGGTGATAGTGGCCGGAGGTGTTTTCCAGAGATCACCGAAAAACTGAAAAAAGATGAAATGATAAGGGGATTGGAGAGGGATCACCGGAGATGGTTTTCCGGTGATCGCCGAAGGTGGATGAAAGGGGATTTCGAAGGTGTTTGGGGTTTTAGGGAGTTTAGTAGGAATACGGAGGGGGAGTGGGTAGGCGGTGGTTGGCTATGTGGTGGGAGGTAGGGAGGGGTGGTTCCACGGCAAGGGGAAGGTAAAGTTGTCCGGCTATGGGGTGGAAGTTGGAGAGGGGTGGTTCCACAGCAAGGGGAAGGTAAGGGTGGACGACTATGGGGTGGGAGGTGGAGAGGGGTGGTTCCACGGCAAGGGGAAGGCTAAGGGTGGCCGGCCAAGGGAGTAGGGGAGCGGGAAATAGTGGCTGGCCATATGGGAGAGGGAGGGGAGGGGAGGGGGCTTCACGTTACGAGTCCGGCATCAGCACCACAATGATAAAAGAAAGCATTTGTACTCAACTTTCAATACCTCTTTTTAGAGCCTTCTACATCTATATATATATAGATTAATGAGGGGGCAACGAATGGTGTCATGATTCTCTGTTCGTTGTCTACCTCAAAATAAACAAAATTACACAATAAAATTAAAAGTGCAAAGAACAAAAAATGTTACGATCGGCGATCAGCTCAGGATGAGTGGTCCCGATCGTCACCGGGTCGTAATTTCATCGTAGAGCCGAGATGAGTCTCTCAAGCTCTGGTGCGAAAATCCAAGTGTCGTCGATAAAAGTGCAGCCCAGCCAACTGACCGAGTATCTGACTCGGTCTAGTGCGGGTGCGAGCTCATGGGTCACGATCCCAGTGATGTCATCAAATGGTCCGGAGCCAGTGGACGAAGAGACTGGTGTCGGAGGAAGTGGTACTACTACGGAAGAAGCTGGAGATGGATTAGTATTGACATTAAAAGGTACGGTGTCTGCGGACGGCAAAACCTGTGTCGATGTACGTCGTACTGCTGCGGAAGAGGCAAGAACTGTAGCTAGATCAGAGATGTCATTGAACGGTATGGTGCCTGTGGACAATGGAACATGTGTCAGCGGAAGTGGTATTGTAGTGGAAGAAGTCGGATGATCATTCGTAAGCAATGTGGTGCGGTAGTCAGTGGGAGCTGGGAGTATGGCTGAGTAGTAGGCAAAGGCCGAGGCTGCGGAGCTGAGGTGCAGGAGGCGAAGGGTACATGTTAGTCGTGTGGCTCAAAGAATGGAGTCAAATCCTCAATGTTGAATACGGGTGAACTCCCCATACTCTTCAGAATATCTAATTCGTAAGCAATTGTTCCAATTCTTTTGAGTACAGTGTAAGGACATATTCACTTAACATTAAACTTTCGAGAAGCTCCCTTTGGGAACCTCTCAGCACGTATACGGACCATCACTTGTTCTCCTTCTTTGAAGCTTTGTAGTCTCCTGTGGCTATCAACATAAGATTTATAAATATCATTATTGCAAGTAATTTTTAGTCGAATAGACTCATGCAAACTATGGAGTTGTCTAGCAAAGGACTCGACAGACTAGCTAGGGCAGGACTCTATGGGTAGAGGAATAAGATCTATAGGTTTCCTAGGATGATACCCTAAGACTACCTAGAATGGACTCAACCCTGTCATCCAATTTAACGAGCTATTAAATGCGAACTCTGCCATGGGTAATACTGAATCCCAAGAGGAGGTGTGGTCACCGACAAGGCATTGTAAGAGGTTTCCTAGACTCATGTTCACTACATCAGTTTGACCATCCGTTTGTGGGTGGTAAGAGGATGAGAATTGTATTGTAGTGTCGGTCTTCTTCCATAGGGTTTTCCAGAAATAGCTCATGAATCGGGCATATCGATCAGATACAATGGTCTTAGGTAGACCATGAAGTCTAAAGATGTCCCGAATGAATATCGATGCGACGTTTGACGCATCGGTAGTCTTGTTGCATGCGGTGAAGTGAGACATTTTAGAAAATCGATCTACAATGACAAGGATAGAGTCGTGCTTACGCAGGGTGCGAGGTAATCTAAGCACAAAATCCATACTAATGTCCACCCAAGGCTGGTGTGGTACCAGAAGTGGTGTATATAGACTCGTTTTGTCGCGACCCTCTAGCCGTCTGACTGATGTAGCAATGTCGGACGACTCGAGCAACGTCCTTTTGGAGGATGACCAATAAAAGTGATCTTCTACAAGTGCGGTGGTTTTATCTCTACCAAAGTGACCAACTGCATGCCGGCATGCATCTCCCAGACTAGATGATCTCAGATGCATGTCCTGGGAATGCATAGATGTGTGTCGCGAAATAGATAACCATCGGTGATCGAGAGATCAGTGATGACCTCAGATAATTCCTGAGACAGTGCGGAGTATATAGCCGCAAAGTCTGGACAGGTCGGATACTTCGTGAACAAATGCTCGAATCTCGTGATCTCAATGGTAAGGGTGTGGAGTAAGCCCACTCGGAGGCTAAGTCCATCGGCTGGTTTGTTCTCAACACCAACTCGGTGTTTAAGAACGTAATGGAAATCTTGCATATATTTTATCCACTTGGCGTGACGGTTACTCAATTTCTTTTGAGAGTCCAGATAACGTAAGGCTTGTTAATCTGAATATAATACAAACTCACGGGGGAGGAGGTAGTGTCTCCAATATCTCAGAGACTGCACAATCGCGTAAAACTCTCGGGCATAGTTTGAATATCTCTGTCGGGCGTCGTTCAGTTTCTCACTAAAGTAAGAAATTGGTGACCTTCCTGACTAAGTACTCATCCTATGCCTATGGTGGAAGCGTCACAAGCTACCACGAATGCTCGGCTAAAATCAGGTAAACAGAGGACCGGGGTTGTGGTCAATTTTGCTTTAATATCCTTGAATGCCTGAGTAGCGGTGGGTGTCCACTGAAAATCTCCATTACGAAGGTAACTTTGTCGGGAGCCGTCATGGTGTTGAAACCTCTGACAAAGCATCTGTAAAATGTGGTCAACCCATGAAAGCTTCGAGCTTCAAGGACATTTGTGGGAATTGGCCCATCTCGCCTATACTTTATCAGGAGCTACAGACACGCCCGAGGCAGAGATGATGAACCTTAGAAAGTGTACAGACTCAGATAGAAAGTGCACCTTTTCAGATGAATATAAAAGTGCTCCTTTCAGAGGGTGTCGAAGAGCAGTCGTAGGTGTGTGAGGTGCCCCGCATGAGTCTGACTATAAATTAGGATATCGTCAAAATAGACTACAAGGAACTTGCCCATATACGGGCGCAAAATCTGAGTCATCACGCGCATGAATATACTTTGGGCGTTGGATAACCCAAAGGGCATAACCAACCACTCATATAACCCGTCCTTTGTCTTAAATGTAGTTTTCCACTCATCCCATCTCTGACCCAGATCTAGTGGTACCAGCTCCGTAGATCTAGCTTGGAAAAGATCTAGGCACCTGACATGATGTCTGGGAGGTCGTCGAGTCGGGGAATGAGAAACTGATATTTGATCGTGATCTTGAGGATAGCCCTGCTATCAACGCACATTCACCAACTACCATCCTTTTTATGGGGTAAGAAGGGCAGGTACGGCACAAGGGCTCAAGCTTTCTCTAATAAATTGCTTTCGTAGGAGGTCGGCGATCTGAGTCCTGAGCACTTAGTGCTCATCGGGGTTCATCTGATAGTGTGAAAGATTCAACAGAGATGACCCCGGTACAAGATCGATCGCGTGTTGGATGTTCCGTAATGGGAGTAGCTCATCGAGGAGTTTATCAGGCATGATGCCACTGTACTCATCTAGGAGGTGTCGAAATCAGGGTGAATGGACTTTTAAGTCCATAATGTCATCCGTAGTCTGAGAGGCAGCAACGACATAAATGATGTTGGTATCGTGACTCTCCCGAGTGCACTCACTACGTCGTAGGATATGGATTGGTCTCGGGGCACCTATGGTAACTGAAGGCTCGACCCTTCCTTTGGGGGGATCCTTGGGTTGGGTCGGAGATAATGTGATCATGCGGCCCTTGTCAAAGAATACGCAAATGTTGACCATCCATAAAAAGTCACATCCATATCATAAAGCCAAGGCCTGCCTAATAATACATGTGTGACGTCCATGGGAATGACGTCGCACCAAACTCTATGCTCGAAGGAGGCTAGCCGAATAGGTGTCTGGCACCTCTGAGTGACGTGGATCATTGTCTTATCTACCCAGACGACTCGATACGGGTGTTGGTGGGGCTCTGCTTTAATCTGCATTCGTTCAAGCCCCTTTTGGGCAATGATATTCACACAGTTGTCACTATCAATAGCGAACTTGCAGGCTTCGTCTGCCCTCAAAAAATAAGTGCAAAATATGGTGGTCCGCCACCAATCGTCATCCGAGCAGGGAGTGTGGAGTAGGCGGTGGATGACGCTCATCTCAAGTGCTCGATCTGCTTCGCCCTCCCAACCTTCCTCTGTGGTCATAACGATCTCTTCTTTGGGAGACTATGGAATCAGTACTAGGGTACGGGTCCCCCTCTATAAGCAGATTCTGCGTGGGGCATTATGCCACCACATGGCCTCTACCCTGGCAACGGTAACACTGGATTCCTCCGGGCTTCGGGGGCCCAGTGGCAGTAAATGTGCCCTCATGTCTACAGGACCACGAGTCGGTATGGATGGACTGGGTCCCTGCTGAGGTGGTCTCCTAAGTGCAGAGCTATCAGGTTGTGGATTAGGTCGCCTCGGACCTAAAGTGCGTAAATATTGTTCGTACTCTAATGTGAGCTGAAAGATCTGCTTGATGGACTCCAGGTGGTGGGGAATGAATTCCCTATGAATGTCTGCTCACAATCCAGCCCGAAAGCGGGAGGCGTTCACAGTGTGCTCTTCACTGATATCGCTTCTAACGATAAGCTCATCAAAGTGAGTCACATACTTGGCTACCGAAAGGGTTCCACGACAAGGGGAAGGATAAGGGTGGCCGCCTAAGGGAGTAGGGGAGGGAGAAATATTGGCCGACCAAATGGGAGAGGGAGGGGAGGGGGCTTCACGCGCACGAGTCCGGCTTCGGCACCGGAATGATCAAAAGAAGGCTCCTGCACGGCTGCACTCAACTCTCAATACCTCTCTTTAGAGTCGTCTACCTCAATACATATACTAGTGAGGGGGCAACGAATGGTCATGATTCTCCGTTTGTTATCTACCTCAAAACAAACAAAATTACACAATAAAATTAAAAAGGCAAAGAAAGAAATATGTTACGATCGGCGATCCACTCAGGATGAGCAGTCCCGATCGTCACTGGGCCCAATCCCCATCAAGCAGTAATGTGATACCCTGATGGTCATTTTACGCCATTTCATGCATGCTCTCTTATATTCCTTGTATGGAAAGAGAACAGTAGATAACAATGGAACACTATGTCATCAGAATAAGAAATCCAGCTTACTGGTAAATTGTGGGGACCCGATGAAACTGCAGATGGGAAGCGGAAAGCTTCCCGCTGCCTGTCAGACTCAATTCCTTGGGAAGTAATATTTTGTTGATTTTGTGTGCTTGACGCTGCAGTATCAGTAAATGGTCTTGGAAGCCTTTCTGAATGACCTTCCTACAATGCAATCACCTTTCGTTAGCTGTAAATTTATGAACAACCATTGCAAAAGTAAAAAAGTAGTACTGAACTATCTTGTATTACCGGAATATTAGCGCTAACATTAACACTTCCATTATTGCTTGCTCCAAAAGAATTCAGAATATTTTCCACAATCTGCACGTTAGAATTTCAAATACAATGAAAGTAGAAAAGCCCCATTTGAGCCACAAAATAATTTATGGTTTGCATCCTCACCCGATTAAGGGGTGTAGAATCAATATTTGTTTGATCTACATTGAAAGCTTCAAGGACAATAGTACGAGAAATTTGGCTGGGATTATTAAGATTGCTATCAGGAGCAGAATTAGCTGCAGGAACAGAGATGTGTTGAACTTTTTTGAATTCAAGAATTCCAAAGACAATAATGAAAACAATTAATTGACATTTCAAATAGTAAATGAGAATTAATAACCATAATTAGCTCATCAACAGCCTAGAAGAGTCGATCATTACAAGTTAATTTCATATGCAACCAATAATAAAAGTATACCAGACCAAGCATTTATCAACACGGGCGCAATGTTCAAAAAGGTGTTGCTAAGTATTGTATAAGTTCAGGCATGCATTCAACTTGCACAAACTGCCACCTTCTCAAGGCCTCACCACAATATAACTCATAGAAGCTGGATAATGCAATTCAGATGAACATCTCCACAATGGAATCCATTGTCAAAGTGGTTCCACTAAAAGTTGGTTGATATCAAGCTCCTACAGCAGCTTCATCAATCTGGAAGAGCATTTTCACCAATAGATGCAAATGGAAGCAGGTTTAAGTGGGTGATCAGAGTGAAATTCAAAAGAATTGCTAACTTGCTATGATATACATGGATCACAAATCAAGTTGTCGAGTTCACCGGTGTGTTTTATATTATTGTTTCCCATATAATAGTTTCTACATGTGCAATTTATTTTCAATTTATTGGGATGTGCACAATTTATGTATTTTATATTACTATTTCCCACATCATATATTCCCTCCTATTCACTTGTCCCAGCCGACCTGCCTAGGTCGACATGTCTTTGGTTGTTCGTCCCCTAGGTAATAGCCTCAGCCCGACGATCTTGCTTCTTCACCGCTTTCCTCTGTTCGATGAACATGCTGCCTCGACGACCTCACTCCTCCAGTCAAGGATGATGTTTCCTCGTTGTACTCAATGTGATGAGCTAGCATACGCGTCGACCTCAACCTCTTGTCGACTCCTCAATGAATTCCTCACTCACACCACTCGTCAACTCCAGGTTGCAGATCCCTGCCCATCCCCGTTGACTCCACCATCAATTGTTGTTTCATTTCCACTTACAAGACCCTTGTTATAGAAACCAACCCCCCCCCCAAACCACCTCTACCTCCTTCATATTCTAACTGATCTTCCCAAGGCTCATTCCCTCTTATTAATCCTACAATGAAAGTTGATCTGACTTAAACTTTGGGGGCCTTGGGTAATTCCAGTCACCTTTTCATATTTTTCTTTATTTTGCCATAATATCATTGTACAATGTTTTTTTGGAAATCAATTAAACTGAGCATGCTTTAACTCCTAAATTATCTACTATTATCATTATCTATTCACAAGCTATGTAATTAAATTTACCCAATGGAAATACTTTTCTGGAAAATAGGGAGCCTCTTCTTAAGCGCATAAATGATAGATCCTTAATCTTGTTGAGCTCGTGTGCTTTGAGATATTTTGAATTGGGAGCAAGTTTGTTAGCATTAAATTTTAGGATTCAGGTTGTAGCCCCCCCCCATTTCTCATTTTGACTATTTGATGAATGTCTGATGCCTTGACTATGTATTCGTGTGCATACATCCAGTCATGGTGTATTCGGGGGCCCATTTCAAGGTTTTTCCCAGTCTACACGGCTTAGCACAAGACCGTGTACCAGGCCCTGCGTTTAAACCTGTAGCACACGACGTATCACCAAGTTTCAGTACGCTAAACAGCCTGGAGACATGGTCGTGTGAGTGATGGAGGTACATGGTTAGCTACACGCTCGTGTACGTAGCTGTGTGTCGTGGATGTATACATCTTGGTACAAACCCATGTCCATACCCATGTTCAGGTGCACGCCTTGGGACTTAGAAGATTGATATCTCGACAGGTTTGTTTTAGAGAGGTTGAGTTCTGTTTAATTCAAGGACTAAATTCTTGTAAGGGAGAAAGATTTGTAACATCACGTATTTCTCATTTTGACTATTTGATGAATGTATGATGCCTTTACTATGTATTCGTGTATGTACAGCCAGTCCTGGTGTGGTCAGAGGCTCATTTCGGGATTCTCCACAGTCTACAAGACTTGGCACATGGCTAAGTACCAGGTCGTATATTCAAACCTATAGCACCCGGTGTATCACAAAGTCTCAGTACGCTGCATAGCTTGGAGACGTAGTTGTATGAGTGACCGTGTGGAGGTACACGGCTAGCTACACACCCATGTTCGTAATCATGTACCAGTGGATGTATACGTCCATGAATTTCTAGTGCGCTACAAGACTTGGTACAGCCCTTGTCGATATCCATGTTCAGTTCCACGCCTCGGGATGGGACCTGTTCAGTAGTTTCCTAGGAGCGCATTTTCGTTACCAATGAGGTACGCGGCCTTGTGCATGGTCATGTACCAACCCATGTAAAGGGTGCGAGTTACGAAATATAACTCGTTTTAAACCGTGGATCATGGCGGTTGCGGATTTGATAGACAATGTAACAACCCCTACTTTTGTGATGAGATTAAATGGGAATAAGATTAAAAGCAAGATAGTATTAACCTTCCTATTTGTCTAACCGCAGCCCATCTCTCCTTTCCCCCCCGATTTAACCCGGTCCAGTTTCTCCCGATACGTTTTATATCGCAAAACCGCAACCGCTGCTAGGGCTCTCGTCTCCTTTTCCCGATCCCGATCCCGTCTCCTGCAAGGCCGCGCGAAGCCGCTCCCGCTCCCTGCCGCTCTCCCGTCTCCCGATCGCCATTCCCAGCGCCTCCTCCATCTCCAGCGTCGACTCCTTCCCATCTCTAGGTCGACGACAGCAGCAAGATCTCCAGCGTCGACTCCTTCCCCTCTCTAGGTCGACGGCAGCAGCAAGATCCCCTCCTTCCCCTCTCTAGGTCGACGGCAGCAGCCTTCTTGAGGACCGGCAGTGGCTCCTCCTCCTCCAAAGGGGTCAATAGCCCCTCTTCCTCTCCGTTTTGGCCGGCGGATTTCAAAGGGACTCCTAGGGTTTCGCTCGAAGCCCCTCGTGGATTCCTGAGCCCAAATCTGATCTCCTTCGGTAAGGATCTCCGCCAAAAGTTCTGTTTTCAAATTTGCCCTAAATGCTTGTGGTGATTTTCGCCTCTGGACGACGTAATCACGTCGGATCCGCGTGGGTGTGTTGTTTACTCGACTAATCCTAAGTTTTATTTGGTTTTCGGTGACGTTCAACGAATGTAGCGGTGGAATCGCTCAAGGCCCTCTCCGAATTAGGGTTCCCGGATCCAACCGCCGTCAAAACCCTCGGATCTCTTGTGGTAACCGTTTCTCCCCTCTTTGCCGAGGGAGGTATATTTCTCAACTTGCCCACGTGAATTAATTACGCAACAGAAACACTTGTGTGCGTCTAGGAGTAACATTGAAACAAATATTTTATTTGAATGCATCCCGAACAGGTTCCGCTAGAGTTTAGACCTTGCCTCTTGTCCGTCGCCTTCAAGCTCGGCTTTCCATTAAGGCAAGTAGAGAAATCCATCTCGCTTGCAAACAAGTTTTATTTAAGTCACACTTGTACCGTACTAGCCCCCGCTTGAATTTATTACTTGCAGATAAGTAAGCTCATTAGACGTCATAGGCAAACAATGAAAGGCGTGTGTGTCGTCATTTGATGTACAAGATTCTAGCATGGGAGTAGATGCAAGGCTTAAGCTACCGCTGCTCGCAAGATTCCCTTATTGGTTTCTGTTACCAATTCAAGTGTAAACTCATTTTCCGGTGTCACATCAAACGACACATTCCCTTTCATTGTTTGCAGACCAATTATAAATGTTCATTTTGCTTCTGCGGTTTACTAGCATCTACTTTTGCATCATAATTGTAGCATGAGAATTGATCAAAGTGCATGAGCATCACTTTTAATTCAAGCTTCCGCATAATAAATCAAACTGATATTGTTTTTTTCAAAATCTAATTATTTTCTACAGATATCTTGGTATTTCAGCTCCCGCCTGGCAGACATGGTTTCTCTTTGCCCATGCCTGCGGCATCACGACCCACCCGTAGCGCACTCTGATAATTGTTATTAGACGGGTCGTGACAGACAAGATCTGCCTCTGAAGGCCTTACGTCTAAAGACTCATTATTCATATCTTCTCACTTCTTTTAGACTTGGAGAAAGAAGAGAGTGAGAGAAAACTTGAAGAAGAAGTAGTGCCACCAAAAATTGAGAGAAATGATTGGAGATCTGATTCTGTCAACGCGTAGAGAATCCCTACCTACTCATGGTATTTCCTCTCGTTGGAAGATCTCATGGCCAAACGGAAATCAAAGAAGAAAACTGACACTTTTCTTCTGAGTTTGATATTTCTTGCGTTTCTCTTTGCATTAGTTTTTTCTACCACCACTAATTAGTGGAGTGGTGGAAACCACGGTTCATATGAACCACGGGACATGAGCTTGTTCCCCCGTCATGATAGCACATTTACTCGACATTCGATTATAAGTTTAGGCATTATGGTGAAGTCGAGGAAGTTTTTTTAGTTGATCTGGTGATATGTGTTTGTAACACTCATCCAGAAGAGACTTAAATGCATTAACAAGTAATTATCCATTCATTAATTGTTGTTTACTAGGGGAAGGAGAACGGGACTAGATCTTTAATGTTTAGAATCCGTCGGAGAAATTAGGTTTTATTGTGATACACCTATTTGATATGCACCCCATTTGTAAGTGTGAACCCCTAGTGGCACGGATAGATGTTGGTGCTCGATTAATGATCCTTTGCATAAGGTTTGGTCGGTGAGACATAGAGAGATTAGTCGTGCTTGATGAGAATGATCATGCCCTCGTGAGTAGTAAGGTGATAATCTAGTATGAATGTAGTGAGTTGTGTGAGGCTAAGATTCATGATCCGGGGCGGAGTCATGGTGCTACTTCCTCATAGATATGTTTAAGGTATCGGGACGTGCATATTCATCCATGGTTATGAGATTAATAGGGCGGAGCGAATATTCTATAGGCTTTGTGGTTGTGTTTTCCTATAGTCGTGGCGGGCGTGAACATCTACAGCCATGTATTTGGCACAGAGGATTGGTTCATCCTACGAATGATTGTGAATGTACTTGTGAACTGCAAGAACGGGCGTAAGCATTGCTTTGTCATGGGACAGACGAGATTGTCCAGTGTGAGAATGCAGAAATAAGTGTGAAATCCTTTCGTAGAACAGGCGTTAACAATAGTCGGACGGGCGTGATCAATAGTCAAAGCAGGCGAGAATGCTCATACTTGTGTGGGGCGTGTATGCCTTTGTGTATTGAGTGTTGTGAGTGCACTTTATGTGAATGAGATTGGATGCTTAATTAGATGATTTAGCTTAGGGCATGGTGGTCTGCTACTTGTGTTGGTTAAGCAAGATTATGATTCGTATATTATAAGTCATATATGCATAATACGCTTTTTTGAGCATACCAACCATAAAGAACATGTTTGACGATTGAGACACATGTATATTGTGTTTACTCATTTTACATATTATTATTGTTGTATTTACGAAGTGCTGATCTGCAGGGTGATGGAGTTATCCGGGATTCGCTAGAATGCCCAGGAGAGAACGTTATACAATTGTTGTTCAGCATTCAGCTGACCCACATTTTTCTCACATTTGTTTTCTGTTGCAGGGCTTATTGTGCAATGCTGAGGGAGGCCTGGAAGCAGCCTCTTGAAAAATGCAGGGTAAGGTTTGCCTACATTTCACCTTTGTGGTGGGACCCTTCCTCGGACCCCTCATTGCACGGGGATGCTTTGTGCACCAGGCTGCCCTTTTTTGTTATTGTATCGGGCATGTGTGCCTTGGATTTTACTGTTTCATGCTTTAAGTTTGTATTGTATGTAATGCCTTCTGAGACAATGCTTTGTTGCACTCTCTTTAGTTCCATGCTTCCGCATTACTTTATGTACTCTGTGGCTGGTTGTGTTTTGAAATCGTGTCATTTATCACATTATAACAGTTCATTTGTTGGTTTTATATATTACAATGCGAAAACTTCGGCGGTTGCGAGCGAGAGAATGAAGACAAGGACAGATTGCATTAACTGAAAATAAACGAACATACAGATACAATCTGGAGCAAGCTCCCGGAGGCTGGGTCCTCCGAAGAACCGTCACTCAAATGAGAGCCCAAAACTAAGAACATCCAAAAAAACTCCTCAACACATAAACCCCTCTCCCATATATAGAAAGGAGGGCAACAATGCAAGAAAATATAAAATGATTTAAGTAATTAATTAATCTAATTACTATTAATTAATTTACATCAATCAATTAATTAATACCGGTTAATTATAAAGGAAATAATCAGGAGGTTCCAATTGCGTGCTCCGGTGGTTCCGACGAGAAGCGGCCCCTCCGGAAAATCTGTGAGGGTAACATTATATATTATTGGGCCCGACTGGACTTATGTTATATGGCATTTACAAATGGGATGCTACATGAGTTAACATCAGCTTGGTACCTAAGCCCGATTATCTCACTTTTATAGTAAGTTATACGAGTTCCTCGGACTAGAATTTAAGATTCAATATCACCCAAAATTAATTCATATCACATGCGCACCCATATCGAGAGCTGTGTAAGAAAGCCAAAGGGGTAGTGTAGAAAAGTTAACACAATATACGACCGACCGTATGAGCAACTCAATGTAGCTACTAGAAACCCTAACCGAGAACATGGGTGAAATGCGCTAGTTTTGAATGGGTTATGAACTTCTGTCAAAAAATGTAGATGTGAATATACACTTAGCCTGAAATCATAAGCTGACCATCGAGAATCATGTTAACTCTAACCCAATGCAAATAGAATTAGGATCTCTTGAACCTAAGAACCAATCGCATTTGGACGTGGGAGTCAATTATAAGTAGCAAACTTTGAGGGTAAATAAGAACCTGAGGGATGCTCAGACTGGTGTGATAGGATGGAGCGCTTTATGTTATGAAAGAGGATATCCATGAATAAGTGCGTAGAGTACACCACACTTAGGTTCAAGGGACCTGCATTAGTCCGATGAAGTCAACTAGAATGATCGAGATTCAACCTTGGAATGTCTCTTAACACTGCCTGGGTAGAATTTAAAGCACAATTACGTAAACCGTCAACCCCAAGATTACATGGAGAGACTCTATCGTAGATTCCATAACCTATGATAACACATGTTATTTGTTGATGAATACGCAAATAAGTTCCTCGACTTCCAATCCAGACTCGATATCCGAGAGGATGATGACATGATTGTATCACCTTACTTAAAGAGGCTACAATATTTCATTAGGAACCGGTTAATATTGCATGATTATCATGGGTTAGGAGAATTCTCCGATCGTGCCAAATCCTTACAAAAAAACGGACCTTTAATCTAAGGTCTACTGATCGACCTCCACTAGGAATTAAGCACTTCCACATCCTATAAGATCTACAAGTACTATTGTCATAGGCCCTCCCAATGGCAAGAAATTCGCGGGATCATGACCTGGCTTCAGAGTTTCATGTTGTTTCAAGTGTATGGAACCAGGTCACAAGTAATCTAAGTGTCCGTCTAGATAGCTTGTAGTTGTTATTCATGATAAGGACAAACGAGAAGCGAGTATGAAGTATTCCCGACTGACTCCCAGACCGAACCTTGAATTGAGGCCGAAAGCAAAATCGAGGTTGAGGGAGAGCACTCTGACCATTTAGTTTGTGTTCTTCAACATAGTTTGTTGACCTCAAGGGCAGCCATTGAGGATGTGTGGCTGAGAAACAACATTTATCGTAGAACCGACCGCATCCAGGTGCAGTTCTATTCCATCATTATCAATAGCGGTAGCACAGAGAAATTTATTTCTCAACTCATGGTCGAGAAACAAAAAATTAACATGCAACCATTAAAAGAACCCTACAACTTATTGTGGAACACTAGTAGCACAACCATTCGTATCACCCATCCGGGTCTACTTAGAGTTTTCCAAATGGAGTACATGTTCTGATGTCACGTAGCATTCATGAAGGTTTATCACATCCTATTAGGACAAGTGTAGCAATACGACAGATGTGTGACATGACGAAATAATGAACTTGCATTCCTTTGAGTACAACAGGCGCAAGATTTTTTTCTTACCCTGGAAAAATAGTTTTGCTCTCAAGGCACAATAAAGGTTTCCATACCTGCCCATTGTCAGTTCTCCTCAAGTGTATTTGTCATCTCATTTCTCGCTGCTACCACGTTACTGACTAGATCACAATTCCAAGAGGAGATGAGAGATAGTAAAGTAATTTACATGTTATCCGGTATATATTTGACCACTTCCCATGTTGATATCCCTAGTATAGTGCAACCTCTCATCTCCGAGTTCACATATATTATGTCAGATGCGCTACTTGATTACCTCTCCTCAATGAGATACATATATCATTGTATTGACTTTATGTTTGGAGTTTGTTTACCTCATTTATCCCACTATCGCATGAGTGTGAAAGAGGGTGAGGGGCTCAATGGGTAGATTACCGAATTGCTTTAGAAGGGTCATATTACGGAGAGCATAAGCTTGTGAATAGTTCCTGCACTATTAGTCATGAATAAAGATACACAGTAAAACGATGAATAAAATCACAATCAAGTATCATTTTTTCCAATTCCCTAACTGGATGGCATGCTCGACAAGTTCAGCGGGCCAAGCATCTATTCAAAGATCGATTTTAAGAGTGGGTACTATCAGATCAAGATCTGCCCCAGAGATGAACGAAAGATTGACTTTAAAACTAGAGTACAATATGATTAGCTAGTGAAGTATATTGGGTTAACCAATGCATATAGCACATTCATAAGGGTGATGAATTAGATTCGTAGACTACTCACCAGAGACTGCATATATGTTTTCACGACAACTTGATATATAATATTGATTTTGATCAGCACTGAATTCACCTTAAGCAGGTATTAAATGTCTTAGAAATGAACAAATTATATGTGAATTTGAAAAAGTGAACGCCCATGACAGATAATTTAAGCATTTTAAAATATATAGAATCACCAAAGGGTATTAAGGTAGACTAGGAAAAGGCCAAGGCAATTGAATCATGGTAAAGCCCTCGGAACATTACTGAAGTTCTATTATTACATGGCTTGACGTCATTTTACGTAAGATTATTAAGAATTTTAGTGCTCTAATCACTTATATCATGGATTACCTTAAGAAGTGGCATTTTATCTAAAATGAGGAAGTAGAGCATATTTAACCTAATCAATAAGAAGTTCACTATTGCACATGTTTTAGCACCACCGGGTTTTTAAGAAGATTTTTATTGTTGGTAAAGGCGTCCTGCTGAGTCAGGAGTCTCCTCATCGCATATTTTAGCGAGAATTTGAACAATGAGAGAACTTATCATTGCACTTACGACATTGAGCCATATACCATCATCCAAGTTGTTCACCATTAGCGACACAATTGATCCAATGCAGTTTGTCTTGAATACCGACGGTGAAGCGTTAAAACATTTGAACTCCTAGAAAGAAATTAGAAGGCACACAAAGTGGAAATTGTATTTACAGAAGTTTACGTTTCATCACAAGCACAAATAGTTGAATTCAAGTCATGTTTTATGTTTATTTGTATTTTACCCGCATAAGGGTATTTCGGTCCGTCTCTGTATTTTACCCTTACTCTATATATATGAGTATAGGGTTAGTATTATGCAATTATTAGATTATTGGTTTTCCTGTCTTCAACTTGGTATCAGAGCGACGTGAAGCCCGAATCCCGTCCTTTTTCCGCTACTGCGCTTCTTCTCCGCCGTCGTTCACTTCCGCTCCTCCATTGCTTGCCGTTTTGTCGCCTCCGACGATGGTGAGTTGCGGTTCTTTGATCGACGGCATTGCACGCTGAAGGAGCCAGCCGCCCCTCCTCATGATGCGTGTCCTTTCTCCGTCGTCTTCCCCTTCGTTCCGCTCCCGCTGAATCTGCGCCGAACGACGTCGGACTCTTCTTCTTCATCGACGACGGCTTCCTCTTCGACGACGGCTCCCGCTGCCGGCCTCCTCTTCATCGTGCGGCCTCTGCTGCCTCTTCATCTTCATCGTGCGGCCTCCGCTCCTGCTGAATCTGCATCGACTACGGCTCCCGACTTCCTCATCATCGACGATTTTTCTTCCCGCTCCCGCTGCCGGCTTCTGCTTCATTCGTCGATGGCCTCTGTTGTAGCTCCTCATCGATTGCCTCTGCTGAGCAGCCTGCTGCTCCTCCAGCAACCGCTCCAAGTGTGGTGATTTCTCTCCTGTTGTTCCTCTCCTGCGGCGACTTCTTCATCTTACAATGAGCTTCTCTCCTGGTGTTCCTCATGGCTGAGTTGTCGGATGCCAGTGATTCTCCATCACCAAGTGTGGTGACTCTCCGTATGAGTGACCCTCAACGTTCCTCTGGCCATTCTGGGTCCCTAAAGATCACCACTGTTCCCTTGGATGGGACAAACTATTTGGAATGGTCCCGTGCTGCTCTGCATGTCATTCGTAGTCATCAGCTATTCGGTTACATCGATGGGATGAAGAAGGCACCTTCTAAGGATGATCCTACCTGGCAACGTTGGGACTCTGAAAATTCCCTAGTTGTCTCCTGGCTTCTTCACTCTATGTCTCCAAAGGTGTACAGGAGTTATATGTTGATGGACTCCGCCTACGAGATCTGAACTCGGGCACAGGAGACGTATTCTCAGATTGGCAGTTCCACTCAGACATACGAGCTGACACGACGTCTGCTGGAGCTTCGCCAGGGAACCATGACGGTGTCCTCCTACTTCTCAGAGTTCGAGCGTATTGCACAGGAATTGGATTACTTCGATCAGTTTACCCCTGCATGTACTGCCGATGCAGTCCAATTACAGAAACGAGACGAACGATTTCGTCTACATGTGTTTCTGATGGGATTGAGCATGGACCTAAACATGGTTCGCACAAATATTCTTCACCGCTCTCCCCTTCCTTCCCTTCGTGAGGCGTTTAGCATGGTTCTTGGTGATGAAGATCGACGAAGGTCCTTCAGCACTACTCCCCCCGATCGTTCTGCCCTGACCAGTGTTGGTCGTGGTAGCTCCAACAATACAAGTGGAGTTCCGACTTGTGATCAATGTGGTCGCCGGGGACATATTCGGGACGGTTGCTTCAAACTTCATCCTCATCTTATTCCACCGGGATACGGTCGTGGTCGTGGTCGTGGTCCTGGCCGTGGTCGTGGTCTGGGTCGAGGGGGCTATCGACAGACTGGTTCTCGTCCTCACGATGCTGCTTACTCCACTGAGGTGCATGATGACCACCAGGGTCCGTTCCCAGGACATTTCACCACGTCGGAATTGGACGCTCTCCGCCGGCTTCTGCACTCTCAGTAGCGGTACCTCTACTTCTTTAGCTACTGCTGTTTTGCCCCGTGCCAATACTGCTGCCACTTCTCAGTCTGAGTGGATTATCGACTCCGGAGCCACTGATCACATGACCACCCCTCAGGTTTTTCCTCTTACACTCCCTTGTCGGGTAAGGACAAAGTGATATCTGATAATGGTACTTTGTCTCCCATTGCCGGGAAAGGAACCATCTCCTGTTCCCCCTCTCTCTCTTCCGTCTGTCTTACATGTCCCTTCTTTTCCTCGAAATCTTTTGTCGATTAGCAATCTTACTCGGTCACTTAACTGCTCGGTCACATTCTTTCCTGATTTTTGTGTTTTTCAGGAACTGGGTACGAAGCGGACCATTGGCAGTGGTAAGAACCGCGGCGGATTGTACTATCTGGATGCCCCTCCACCGTCTCTGGCTCTCTCCTCTTTTGCTGCTACTGCTGCGGATGCTCGACACTGGCACTTGCACCTTGGGCATCCTTCTCCCGTCTATCTCTCAAAAATGTTTCCTGCTCTATCGCATATTGTTAAAACTTCAAAATGTGATGTGTGTGATATGTCCAAACATGTTCGACATTCGTTGTCCCATGTTTCTTCTCCTAGTGCTACCCCTTTTGCTATTATACATTCTGATGTTTGGGGACCTTCCCCTGTTGTTTCTTGAAATGGCTATCGTTGGTTTGTTACCTTTATAGATTGTTTTTCTCGCACTACATGGGTTTACCTTTTAAAGAAAAAAATGAAGTGTTTCCTGTTTTTCAAACCTTCCATAGAATGGTTCAAACCCAGTTCGATGCTACTATTTGTATTCTTCGTAGTGATAAGGGGGGGGGGGGGGGGGGGGGGGGGGGGGGATATGATGATCGTGGAGCGTTTGGATCATATCTCACGAGTCATGGAATTATCCACCAAACTACTTGTGTCTACACCTCCACCCAAAATGGTGTGGCGGAACGGAAAAACAGGCATCTTCTTGATGTTGCCCGATGTCTTCTCCATACCATGCATCTCCCAAAATCATATTGGGGTGATGTTATCCTAACAGCTACTCATCTTATCAATCGTCTTCCCTCACGGGTTCTTGACTTTTCTACCCCTCTCGCCCGTCTCTCTACGACCTCCACTGTTCATACTGCTCATCTTCCACCTCGTGTGTTCGGGTGTGTTTGTTTTGTTCATGTCTATCAGCCTCAGCGTGACAAGCTTGACCCTCGGGCTCTTCGGTGTATCTTCCTTGGTTATTCTGCTACCACTAAGGGGTATCGGTGCTACCATCCCCCTTCCAGACGTGTCTACTGTACTATGGACGTGACGTTCCGTGAGGAGGAATCCTACTTTGTGGATTTGCCTCACTTCGTTCATCAGGGGGAGATTGTGGTCATCAACTCGGGTCCTCTACCTCTGATTCCTCCTCTAACTCTGACCCCTCCTACGCCTACCACTTCTACTTCCCCTTTACCTACATCTCCTACGTCACTTATACCTACATCGTTTTCCCCGACATACCAACATCTGCCCCTTATCTCTCCTTTTCCTCATATATATCGTCGTCGGCAAACAGGTGAACAGTCCTCTGTGGTTCCGTCGCTGCCAGTGCTGTCTTTGGACTCAGATTCTGATGCTGACCTGCATGTTCCCCTTGCTATGCTACGAGGTAAGGCTGGGTGTACCGATCACCCTATCTCAAATCATGTTGCTTATGGTCACCTTTCACAGCCCCATCAGGGTTTTATATCCTCCTTGTCTATGATCACTATCCCTAAGACGTGGAAGGAAGCTGTTGGAATTCCGGCATGGGCTCATGCAATGAAGGAGGAAATGTCCGCCCTGGAAAAAAATCACACATGGGACGTCTCCCCTCTTCCTCCTGAAAAGAAAGTTGTTGGCTCCAGATGGGTGTTCTCTGTTAAACAAAATCAGGATGGCAAAGTTGAGCGGTACAAAGCCCGCTTGGTGGCTCGCGATTACACATAGACTCAGGGAGTCGACTACCAGGAGACCTTTGCCCCTGTTGCAAAAATGGACACCGTTCGTGTTATCCTATCTTGTGCAGCATGCTTGGGATGGGATCTACATCAACTGGACGTCAAAAATGCCTTCCTGCATGGTGACCTCGATGAAGAGATCTACATGACCTTTCGCCCTGGATTTGTGAAGAAGGGGCAAGAAAGCCTTGTTTGTAGCCTGAGAAAGTCCCTATATGAGTTGAAACAGTCCCCTAGGGCTTGGTTTGGCAGGTTTCACAAGGCAATGGTTAAGTTTGGATACCAACAGGGACATTCCGATCATACCCTGTTTGTCAGGAAGAATGAAGGGAAGATTGTCGTCCTTATTGTTTATGTGGATGACATCGTGATCACCGGGAACGACTCAGATGAAGTCTCGAGTCTGAAAGCCCTCCTGTCTGCAGAATTTGAAGTAAAGGACCTGGGAAGACTCCGATATTTTCTGGGAATTGAAGTGACTCGCTCTGATCAGGGCATCTTCATCTCAGAACGTAAGTATGTGTTAGATTTGTTAACTGAGACTGGGATGCTTGGGTGTGCTCCTGCTAACACACCTATGGAGGAAAACCATAGGATCGATGAGGACATTGATGGAGACCGCACGGATGCTGCTAGTTACCATAGATTGGTGGGCAGGCTGTTATACCTTTCACACACACGTCCTGACATCACATATGCAGTTGGAATCCTAAGCAGGTATATGCATGCCCCCAGTATCAGACATCAGGATGTTGCATACCGTGTCCTTCGTTACTTAAAGAAGGCTCCGGGTCGGGGTCTGATGTTTTCAAAGAACAACCATTTGAAGAGTGATGTCTTTACCGACGCCGATTGGGCAGGGTGTCGTGATGAAAGAAAATCTACAACAGGGTATTGCACTTTCATTGGTGGAAATTTGGTCACATGGCGTAGCAAGAAACAAAATGTGGTAGCTAGATCTAGTGCTGAAGCCGAGTATCGGTCTATGTCTCAAGGCCTCTGCGAAGGATTATGGCTGCGCACGTTATTGAAAGACCTGGACTTTCAGATTGATACTCCTATCTCCCTGTTCTGCGACAACAAGGCCGCTATCAGTATTGCTCATAATCCAGTCCAGCATGACAGAACAAAGCATGTCGAAGTTGACCGTCATTTCATCAAAGACCACCTAGAAAAAGGAAATTTAGTTACCCCCTTTGTTCAATCTAGAGATCAATTGGTTGATGTCTTCACCAAGAGCTTGGGGAGTGATGTCTTTACTGATGATATCCATAGACTTGGAATAACCGACATCTACCGTTCGACTTGAGGGGGGGAGAGTTGAATTCAAGTCATGTTTTATGTTTATTTGTATTTTACCCGCATAAGGGTATTTCGGTCCGTCTCTGTATTTTTCCCTTACTCTATATATATGAGTATAGGGTTGGTATTATGCAATTATTAGATTATTGGTTTTTCTGTCTTCAACTCAAATCTGGTGTTTCAAATAAAGTAGTTGGCATCTTAGCAGTCACATCCACTTGTTAGCCACCACCAGTATCTCTTGGACTTGGGATCTCAAAGACTTGTACCCCCACTAACCCATTTTTTGGAGAGATAGACCTTGTGTTAAATTAGTGCGACTAATCTCACTACCTGATTTATTATGATAGATATTTAAGGGGACCCGCCTTTATATTTGTGAAGCTCCACTATGGGAAACCATACTTACGAAGCTTTGTTCGTTAGGATTAGGAGAACATGTAGGTCAGTCCAAGTTACTAGATCTTGCTAACTCTCAATACTTTTAGCCCAAGGAGAAATAAGAAGTTATTAATCTCATTAGGAAGTGGACGACTTGCCAATTATTTAAGGGTCATGCACAAACACTGAATTGTACACTCCCTTGTCAATCATTGAGAAGCCTTGGGATGACGCATATATGGATTTCATAGTAGGTATACCTCACATTAAAAGGAAAGTCGACTCCTTTATGTGGTTGTAAATAAATTTTCTAAGATAGCGTGTTCTATCCCTTATAGGAAAACTTTTGCATGCTATACTTTTCTTTAGAGAGATTGTGAGACTGCATGGGATCCCTAGGACCAAGGTTGTAAATATCATATGTCAGCGACATATCGGATTGAGTTTTTAAATGTCGGAAATCAGAACATGTCGGGGATATTTTAAAATGTCGGATTTTCATATCTTATAAAAAAAATTATGTATACTAACCATAATTATATGTTATAAAATAGAAACATAATATAACAAATAAATAAATAAAATCATTTATATTACAAAATAAAATCGAATGGTATCTATGATAAAATATTATTAACAAATACAAAATGATACATTGTAAAATATATTTAACATTATACAATAATTTTATTTTGATAACAATAATTTTATTGCAAATAAAGAAGATTTAAAAGTTAAATATTTTTGATTGATTATAAGTGTTTGCAAACATATAAATTTATATTAAAAACATGCAAAAAAAATTAAATAATAAATGTATTAAATATTTTTATATTTTTTGAAATATGAAATTATTAAATTGTGAAATAATTATACAAAATTTGTTATAAGAATAAAATTTTAAAAATTCGAAACAATAAATTAACTGATTTAAACATACATAATATAATATGCATATGTGAGTTCAATATATGTTATTAGTCTGCTAATATAACATAAAATAAAATAGCGGACGATATATTTAAAAGTCGTGTCGGCCGATATATCGAAAAAAATCGGATATGTCAGCCTACATATTACAAAAGGACATTTATTTATTTTAGAAAAACATACCATTTTTTCCCTCAAAAATGACATGTCGGGAGACATGTCAGACATGTCGGAGAACATTTAAAACACTTCCTAGGACATTAAATTCTAATAGGGAGATGCACTTCTTGGGATACTTTTGGGAACTCAATGTGGTAAGCTTGGAACTAAACTAGAGTTTAGTGACGCATGTCATCATCAGGCAGACAACTAAATTTAGA
Source organism: Dactylorhiza incarnata (assembly GCA_033032865.1). Classification (NCBI taxonomy): domain Eukaryota; kingdom Viridiplantae; phylum Streptophyta; class Magnoliopsida; order Asparagales; family Orchidaceae; genus Dactylorhiza; species Dactylorhiza incarnata. The sequence goes on from JAWHQI010000162.1 coordinate 743,654, forward strand.
TTGTTAAGTGGGGTTTGGGATATCTTATGTGTTTAACATGGAAACATCCAAAGCAATGGGAACTACTAATTCCATGGGTTGAATCACATATAATAACTCTAAACAATAGATTCACTGATAAATCTCCATTTCAGAATTGTATATGGTTACCCTATACCGCATCTACTTCACTGTCACTCCCTTCCATTGTCTGAACGTAACTATATTGATGCATAGTCGTATGTTGATCATTTAAAATATTTGCATAAGGATATTGCTGGCAAATTGCAAGCACCTTCTATAAAAAATAAATCAATTACCAATACACATAGCTGGGAGTTGCATTTTTAATGAGGGGATTGTGTGTTTTCCTCTTTTCAGTAGAGATTCACCTCTGGAAGAACTCCAGTCTAATACTTCTACTTCGACGACAATCCCAGCCCGAAGATTTTGATGCTTTGACGCCACGTCATGTTTCAGCATGCGATGAATCAACGTAGCACGATTATTTTACTCATTTTATCTAGCCACATTTTACGTTCGCGCATGTTGCTCGTGTACATTCATTTTATTTTATTTGCATTTATGTTCACACATTCCCGCGCACATGGGTAATCGTACATTTTGTTATGGCTTATGGTATGACCGATCAATAAGATAATGAATGAATTGGTCTATCAAATTAGGTCATCGCGATTTTAATTATGGCTAGCAAATTGTACAAATTAAAATTAAGTGTTTTATTAAAAAACTAGTTTCAAAGTTAAAAAAATTAATTTTAAATTCAGAATTATTATTTATGGAGGAATTTTAAGAGTCTAAGGCTTCATTTGGAAAGGTGGCGAGAGACGGGCGGGAACAAACAACGGGGCGGGAGCAACCGGAGGTGGGGAGGTGGAGTTGGAGACGGGGCGGTTTGGGGGCTTTTGCGAAGGTTTGCGGGAGCAAACACCGCCGCCCACACGCGCGGGCGTTTGTTTTTCCGCCTTGCGGCGGCGGTTGCTCCCGCACCGGCGGGAAAACACCCTACCAAATGAAGCCTAAGTGAATCCCCTAGGCCATTGATATTTCTATCCACATAAAATCTTAGTATTTCACTTAAAGGCCTAAATCCTCCTAATTAACGTGAAAGGGGCAAGCAACCTAGAAGAATTATGCACGGAGAAATTTTCTTTGTTCAAGATATCAAGTGGCAAATGCCCAACCTATCCTCCTGATCAAGTCTTACTGCCTAAATTTCCACCACATGTCGACCTCCCCCGACAACTCCTCCCGGTGACCACTCCTCGACAAATTCCTTAACTGATGACCACTCTCTCACTCCCAGGCAGCAGATCAACATTTAGGACCTTCGTTACAACACCCCCTTCCCCTGATTCCACATGCATGTCCCGAACCCATTCCCCTTGCCAATCCAGCCCCGAAAAGGAATCTGAGTTCTACTACCAACCGGGACCTTGTGTAATCTCGCACTCCCCTTTCATTTTTTTGCACGAAATAGATTAGATATCCTTATGCAATATGTTTGGAAATTGACTAAACTAAACTGCCTTCGTAAATTCTCTACTATTATCAGTATTTATTCAGAAGCTGTGTAATCAAATTTATCCTGTGAAAACACTTTTCACACAAGTAGGGGGCCACCAATTCAGTGCATTAGTGATCGATCTTTTGTATAACTCTATGAACTCATGTGCGTTGAAATATTTTGAACTGCGAACAAGTATGTTAACATTAAATTTTACAAATCGGATTACATCAAAGACCCAAATATTTCAATAGCAGATAACAGTCAAGTGCCTTCATAAGGTGGCGACCTTAACAAAGTGCAAAGGCAGATGAAGTAAAAAAGACAATTCAAAGACAATTGCAATATGCATATTAATGTTATTACTCAAATATTTGTTTTTTTATAACATTTTAGACATTTACTACACAGCAACTGAATTTTCCAAACAACAAAATAATTTCAAGGACAACAGCTTCAAAAAAAATTCCCATGGCAATTTTAATCTCGACTTTACAGAGACCTACAGTCACACAAACTGCTAGCTATAAACATAAATTCCACTGCTAGGTCAGATCAACTGCTAAAATCAGCGGCGAATAACAGTATAGTTATCTAGGATGACACACGCCAACAAGAGTTTTAGTCAATTACTATGTGAAGAAGTGAGACTGTGATTAAAGATAAGGCGCAATGGCGACAGAGGATCCATATAGCCGACCCCACTATGGTGGGATAAAGGCTGAGTGTTGTTGTTGTTGTTACTATGTGAAGAAGTGAGCAGCTAACCTCCGTAGCCAAGGAAAAATAGAACAAGCAATATGAAGTAATACAAAGGTTCAGCACAGTACGATTTATTGGAATAACTAAAAAGTTAGTTCACACATCAGTCACCAAATACAGTCTACAAACAAACATCTTAAATTACTGGCATAAAACCTGATAAAGAAACAAAGTTCACAGAAATTATTTAAAAAAGACATTTAGATATAAAATAAAAACTGCATAGTGCTCCAAGAGGCATAATTAAAAACTTCAATTATACTTATTAAACAACTGAACTTGTTAATGTCCCACGTATTAGTTTCCCAGACAAAGACAACCAGGAAGAATATATAGATATGAACAAACTTATTAAATAAATTAACATCTATTTATCTAAGTAAGATAAACCTGGATTAACGGATAGACCCTCAGAAACAAGAAATGGTGCTGATGATGGATAAGGCTGCCTAACAACAAGATGCAATGTATGACCATCTTCAACATCTTAAAGCATCTAAATCAAGGCGAAGCATTCCATATGGACACATTTGTAGTTGCAACCGGTGGTTATGTATTTGATGCAGTGAGATTTAAATGCAATAAAAAGAAATGGCGTGACACTAAACTCACAAAACATATTTAAAGCAACATGTGGAAATATTAAGAATTTAAATCAGTTTATTAGCATAGCAAAATCAATAGAAAAAGCAATCTAAAATATTCAATAATCAGCAAAGTAATAACAAAATTTGTGAGCTATTTCCCTACTACGGGAGAGAAAATACAACCAAATAAAGTTTCTTCCAGTTAACTAAGTTAAACTAATCAACGCTAAGTAGGGGCGAACCGAAAATTTAAGAAAGATCTCATCAGGTGAGGAAAAGCAATGTAAGGTGGTCGGAAAAAGATCCGAAGACAAGAGACTCCACATGCAAAGGTCGCAAAGGCGGCTGCGGCTCACAAGGAAAATGACTTTGGGTCAAGGAAGAAGAAGAAGAAGAAGGAAGGTGACATTGGAATCCGTGGCAAGACAAAAGAGGAGAAATCTGAGACGATGACAAGGAGGCAGAGAGGAGTGAAATAAAGGAAGGGGTCACGGTCCAAGAAGAATACATTGTTCATGTCTAAGGAAAATAATAGGGTTAGTCGATCCTTCCTTGGCATCGATTGTCAACATAAGTATTAATGCCCTTGTGACACTTGAAGTTCCACAAGTTTAATAGAACTTCAATTTTTTTTAAACTTCTGTTTTCCCTTCTTTTTTAACTGAATTTCTTATTTAACAACAACAAAACAACTTCTGATGGAAAAAACAGACGTAGGCTCAAACTTAAGACTAAGACTCAACATGGGAGTAGGAGAGAAAACAAGGCCAACCTAGCAAATCAAAGGATTATGCATCTGCCTAATCTAAATTAATGTAACGATAGCAAGCAAATCAAAGGGCATACACCATTACAGTTCCTCCAACTTAAAGAAAATCCATGAAACAAGAGTGTGAAATAAACGAAAATGTTTGGCATAAATAAAATAAAAATATAAGCGTAAGGTAAACTCTCGCGTTGTGAGCGCCTTTCTACATCCAATATCATCAAAATAAATTATTTCTGCAAGCATCTCTGATGTGGGGTAGGCTATGTGGTGCACAACTATAAAGCAATCCTGATGTGATGTGCGAGGAGACAACTCTATTTTTCTTAATGCTAAATGCGACCCACATTCAATGACCGACAGCGATTTCACAACATAGTAATAGAGGAATAAATCGCATGTAGATATTTTAAAACAAGGAAAAAGTAATTTCTTTGAACAAATAGACTTTGGCTTTCCTCTGCGTGGAGGGTCAAATCGAAAGCGTGCGGCGAATGATTCCTACAAATCACAAAATATCTCAGAACAAAATTCCACAACACAATAGATCCAAACTAGCATAAGTTCACAATACCATAATATAATCTTGAAAACAAGACTCCATAAAATAATAGTACACTCACAGAATAAAGGGAGGTTGTCGTGGAGTGGAGATTCTAATGTGAGTTGGTGGCTGGAATTAGGACTCTGCTTGCTGGATCGGATGGGAATCAGCAATGGATAGGGAAAAAATTGCAAACAAAACAGTGGCCTGAATGTGTGGACTGGGGCGGAACTACTTGGAGGAGGTCGGGACACATGAGAAGGTTAGATCGACGCTTACTGGAAGGGGACCGATGGTTTTTTGGTGGCTGGATGAGGGATTGTGGCGGCGGTGCGCTTGGGTGTGGTCGGCAGTGGCGTAGTGAGTGAGGAAAGAGGGAGGTTGGCGGCGGGCTAGGGCTTGGAGGCGTGCGACGGGGTGGTTCTGTCGAGGGATCGTGGATGGCACGGAAATGGGGTCGGCTGGAGAATAGTAGCGTCGATAGCTTGGGAAGGAGGGGTAGAAAGGTAAAAAAATTAAGAAGTCGTCACCTTGGGTTTGTGGTGTTGGCATCACGAGCGATCGCCGAATTCCGGGATGTAAATCTCCAAAATCTGCAATGAGAAAATTGGCAGCCCCCCCCCCCCCCCTCTTGCACATATTTATAATAAAACCACACTAGGGCTCCACCTCATCAACGGCTATGATTGGTCATTGATGTGGCGGGTCTGATTACATGAAATAAAGACTAAACAACATAATATATGAAAATATAGGTAGACGAAAATCCGGACACATCTGTGGAGTCAGATCGTCGATCCATTCAAGTCCTCCTGCGCAAATACACGAGCGCGGGCCCTGCCTTGCAGCGAGCCATCTCTGGTAGGTGATCCCCATCAACTCCCCCCGACTGAAAAGCCTTCATCTCTGATGAATGGGGACGATCATACAGTAGTTGAAGTCCAAAGGCGAGTCGGTCAAGCTCTGCATGCGATATCCAAGGGTCGTTCTCGCCAGTGTACTAAGTATCGGCATACAGGACCTCCGAAGAGGGGGAGTACGTGTGAGAATATCTTTGTGATGCTCTTTGCAATCAGCGGACATGCTAGTGGTCCCGGTGCAATCGGTGGTCCCAATGGTGAAGGCATAGAAGACCGACCCAAAGGTGGGTGGGGCTCGGGAGCGGGCAGGGTGTGGGACTGGGGATGTGGAGGTGTAGGCTCGGGAGGATGTGGAGAGGTCTAGGATTAGGAAGGTCTGCACGATACGGGTCCTCATACTCATGAGGCTCGTAGTATGCATCAGGTCCTCAACATTAAATACGAGATGGATACTCATGCTCGTAGGGATATATCAAGTTCGTAGGAATTTGTACTAATCCGTCTCATGACTATGTAAGGACCCATTCGCTTGGCGCTCAACTTTTTTGTGGGCCCCCGGGGGAGCTCTCAGCGTGGATTCGCAGCATCACCTACTCGCCTTCCAGAAATACCTGTTCTCGTCTGTGAACATCACGATTTATAATATTCATTACTAGTAACGATCCGCCGTCGGACGGACTCATGTAACTCATGCAAATGATATGTAAAGGACTCAGCTGGCTTGCTAGGGTGGAGCTCTAGTGGAACGGGATAAGGTCGATAGGCTTCCTAGGCTCGTAACCTAGTACTACATGAAATGGACTCAACCAGTAGACTTATTGATTAATCTATTGTAAGCGAACTCGACAATGGGGGGGACTGAATCCCAACTAGATGCATGCTCACTCACTAGGCATCTAAGCAGGTTTTCTAGACTCCTATTAACTACCTCAGTCTGTCCATCTGAGGGTGGTAAGCCGGTGATAATTTTAGGGTTGTGTCAGTTTTATGTCATAGCAACTTCCAAAAGTAGCTCATGAATCTCACATCCATGTCAAACACTGCGGACTTCGGTAAACTGTGCAACCTAAAGACGTCCCTCACGAACAGTGATGCAACATGAGACGCATATGCAGTCTTGTTGCGCGCAATGAAATGGGTCATCTTCAAAATTGATCGACAACAACATAAATAAAGTTGTGCTTCCTCAGAGTGCGAGGTATCCCGAGCACAAAATCCATACTAATATTCACTCAGTGCTGGTGTGGGAGAAGCAGAGGAGTGTACAGGAGGGTGTTTTGTTTGGTCCCCTTGGCCATTCGATAGGTACGGCAATGTCATATTTCGCAAACAACATTCTTCTTCAGGCTCGGCCAATATAAGTGGTTCTTAACAATAGTTATTAACTTATCCCTACTGAAATGTCCGGCAGCGCCACCCGCATGCATCTCCCAGATCAAGTAATCACAATAGGAGGCCCAGGGTATGCATAGGTGAGAGCCCTGGTATAAGTAACCGACAATAATCTGGAACCCATCGGTAGGCTCCGGGGAATCTCTCGACAATGCAGCATATATCTCACCAAAATTAGGACAAGTCGGATAGTCAGTGATCACACTCTCAAACCCACCTGCCCGAGCACTCAACGCCTACAGCAATGTGACTCGACGGCTCAGAGCGTCCGCAGATTTGTTCTCAACACTCGCGTAGTGTTTAAGAACATAGCGAAAGTCCTGTAGGTACTCAACCCACTTGATGTGTCGATATCCCAACTTCCTTTGCGAGTCTAAGTAACGCAACGCCTGATAATCAGTATAAAACACAAACTCCCGTTGTAGGAGGAGTGCCTCCAGTAGTGTAGAGACTGAACAATAGCATAAAAATCTCAACCGTAGTTCGAATATTTATGTTTGGCTTCATTCAGTTTCTTGATAAAGTAAGAAACTGGATGTCCCTCCTAACTCAACACACCACATATACCAACGCCAGATGCGTCGCACGCTATCACAAATGCCCGACTGTAATCAGGGAGTCTCAAAACAGGGGAGGCCGTCAATTTCTCCTTAATCTCTTCAAATGCATGAGTGGCCGCTGCGATACACTGCAAATTGCCCTTCCGGAGGCAGCTCGTGAAAGGGCCATAATCGTGTTAAACCCCTTGACGAACCTTCTATAAAAAGTAGCAACTCCATAAAAGTTGTGGGCCTCATGAATAGTCGAGGGTGTGGGCCACTAGGGAATGGACTTAACATTTTCATGGTCAACAGATACTCCAGTGGTGGAGACAATAAATCCTCGTAAGTGGACCGACTCAGACAGGAATGAGCACTTCTACAAATTCACAGTTAGTTTCTCCTTGCGGAGGATATCAAATAGGAGTCTCAAGTGCATAAGATGGTCAATGTGAGTATGTTGTAGATCAGAATGTCGTCAAAATATACAACTAAAAACTTGCCCATGTAGGGCCGCAACACAAGCGCCATAACTCTCATAAAGGTACTCTGGGTATTTGATAACCCAAATGGAATGACTAGTCACTAATATAGACTATCCCTGGCCTTAAAGGTGGTCTTCCACTCGTACCCTTCTCGAACTCAAATCTGGTGGCACCCACTACGAAGGTCGTTCTTCAAAAAGATCTGAGCACCCGCCATCGTGTCTAATAAGCAAGCTTGTAGATGTCGGCCGACATGTCGGCCGACATGTCGGCCGACATGTCATTTTTGAGGGGAAATCGCAACGTTAGCGACACAAATGAGAAAAATGGTGTTTTCCAGTATGGCGGCTGACATGTCGGACATGTCGGCCTGACATGTCGGATTATGGCGGCTTTACGACGGCTTTACGGCGGCTTATGGCGGTTTAGGCTATTAGCACCCCAAAAAAAAGACAAACTCCCGTAAAACCTAAAATTCTTCTCTCCCGTTGTTCTCTCCCACTGCCCTCGATCCCGCTGTTCTCTGCCGCTGCTCGCTCGCTTGCTCGATCCCGTGCTGCTGGCTGCTCGATCGATCCTTCTCCCGTCGTGCTGCTGGCTGCCGTGCAGCTCGATCGATCCTTCTCCCGATCGTGGCTGCTCGATCGTGGCTGCCGGATCGTGGCTGTTGTTCCGCTCCCGCTGCACTGTAAGCTTCTTCTTCTTTTTCTTCTTCTTCTCTGATTTCTCCAGGATTTCTCTTCTCCGGCTCTGATTCTCCAGGATTTTCTGATTCTCCAGGATTTCACCAGCTCTGATTCAATCCAGCTCTGATTCTCGGATTTCTCCAGCTCTCTCCAGCTCTGATTTCTCCAGCTCTCTCCAGCTCTGATTCTGCTGCTGCTGCTGTCTCCAGCTCTCTCCAGCTGTGATTATGTTGCTGCTGTCCTGCTTCTGTTGCTGCTGCTGTCCTGCTTCTTCTTCTCTGTTAGTGCTACTTCTTCTTTGTTGTTATGCTTTGCTTGTTATGTTGTGTTGCTTCCTCTTTGCTGTTATGCTTTGCTGTTATGATGTGCTACTTTTTCTTCTTTGCTGTTATGTTGTGCTAATTAGCTAATTTTTGAAATGATGTGCTACTTCTTCTTCTTTGCTTGTTATGTTGTAGTATGAATTCATCAGAAGGTTCGAGCAAGATTCCCAGCACTTCTTCCTCTACAGTAGGTCGAGATCCGTGTTGGGCATTTGGTGAGAAGGTGACTGCAAATGACACCAATCGGATACGATGCATATATTGCAAACAAATTGTGAATGGTGGTATTACACGATTGAAGCATCATTTGGCGGGGATAAGGGGCAACGTTAAGGCATACCATCTGATGTTAAAGAGAAGGTTGATGGTTATTTAAACTCTGCACAAGCAACCAAAAAGTTTAAGACTGAAAGGTTGCAAACAGCATTGGACGATGTGGTTGTTGGAGGAGGGTATAGTGAGAAAGAAGAAGCCCTTCTACTTCTAACAGGCTATTTACTGAATCCCTTCTTCTACTTCCCAAATAGGGAAGCGATAGATGAAGACCCAAAGTTCATGGGTGGGTTTATTGACTGCCTCACTAGAATGTACTATCATGACATTTCTATGCAAGATGCCATTACTGCTGAGGTTGAGGTTTATCAGCTAGAGCAAGGAGCATTTTCCCGGGACAGCTAAGAGGCAAAGAGAACTGTCAGGGTTTAATCCAGGTATATTTTCACCAAACAATTATTGGACTATTTTTTTACGGAACTACTAATAATTTGTTATTTTTTTAATAAGCTCATTGGTGGAAGTTCTATGCAATGGAAACTCCAAATTTGAGAAAAATGACTATGAGAATCTTGAATTTGACAACTAGTTCCTCCGGTTGCGAACGAAATTGGAGCACTTTTGAGATGGTAATTTACTTGTGCATATATATTTTAAAATGATATTACAATATTATTTTAAGTTTAACAATTTTTAATGTTTATATCATATTCAGATTCATTCGATGAAGAGGAATAGACTAGAAAGCAAAAGATTGAATGATCTTGTATTTGTAAAATTCAATTCTAAGTTGAAGTCTAAATATTCCGATCCATCTCGAGACCCATTGTCTGCAAAGAGTATTGATGAAGGAAAAGTTGTTGAGTGGTTAGCGGGTCCTGCTGCTGAAGATGATGATGATGATGACGAAGTGTTTCCTGGAGAAGGATTGACTTGGACTCAGATTGGTGAAATGGTTGATGCTGATGTGAGTTGTAGGAGAAGTGCAAGGCCGGTTTTAAAACAGACATATACGACAAAAGCGAAAGGAAAACGACATATGTCAGAGAGGGATGTGGATGAGAATTCTGAGGAGGACATTGTTGATGATGCACTAGTGTTTTACACTTCTGATGACTACTCAACTGATGAAGAATCATGATGTTATTTAAGTGAGTTGAATTAAGTGAATTCTTTTCATCATATTCATTACTCTTTATTCTTTAATATAGTTCTTAGTTCTTACTCAAATATTTGTTGATTAATTTCAGGAAAAATATTGTACATTTATATAAGAGTAGCAGCTTTTGTAGAGCATTAAAATTTTGGTAATAAGCTGAGGTACGATTATACTTTCTAATTTAAATGTTTAATACTTTAATATGATTTTGTGATGTTGTATTATACTTTTACTTGATTGAAAGTATGCAACATTTCTTATTTATTACAAATTGATTAAACACTTGTTAGTAGTATACTTTATTAAATAAAATAATTACCATCTAATTAAAAAATATCATGATATATAATATATATATCTATAATATTATAATCCGACATTTTGAAATGACCCCGATATATCCCCCGCAATCCGACATCCGACATAAAAAACACAAACCGACATGAGTCCGACATCCGACATCACCTAACTCTAGGGAGCGTTCAGCATCGCTCTCCCAACCGTCCTCGACGGTGGCAATAATCTCCTCATCAGCGATCTCCTCAACATCAGCACTGGGTTCGCCTTCTTCAACTAACAGATTTCTCGTAGGGCATTAGGCCGACACTTGGCCCCTACCCGAGCAACGATAGCACTGGATGTTCCCCGACCTGGAGGTCGTGGAAGGTCCGGTGGCGACAGCCTTGCCCTTCGTGTCGGTGGGGACACGAGAGGGTCCTGCAGGGGTGGTAGTGCCCAGTGGTGGTCTCCTAAATATCGACCCGTCTGTCCTGGTAGAAGTCTGACGGGTACCAACGAGTCGCAGGTACTGCTCATACTCGAGGTCCATCTGATAAACTTGTTCTACCTTCTCCAACCAGTGGGAAATTAAGTTCCCTACGTATCTCCGATCTCAATCTGATACGGAACCGGGAAGCGGTGGCACTAGTCTTCTCTCGTAGAACACTCCTCACCGCTAGCTCGTCGAATCGGGACATGTACTCCGCTACGGATTGCGTGCCCTGGCGCAACGCAAAAAACTGATCTAGCAACTTATCCTGATAGGAGGCGGGAAGGTATTTTTCCTTCAGTCTGCGTTTCATGTAGTCCCAATGGATAATAGGGCGGTATCCATCTCGTTGTAGAGACCACTCTAGGCTGACCTAGAAAATCTTAGATGAACCGACCAGCTTCATTTTTGCAAATCTAACGCAACGCTCGTCGCTCATATCATACCACTCGAAGTAATGGTCCATCTCCTAAAGCCAATCGCTAAAAGTCTTCGTGTCGAGCAGACCATCGAAGGTGGAAGCATTAATGTGTATGCAACGGGTAATATCGTCCTCAGCGCGTGTTGTCCGGTGTAGCTCAGGATATTCATCGAAGTAATCATCACGACCGTAGTCATAATGGTCCTGAGCTCTATCACGAAGAGCTGGACGTCGTGGTGGAGCAGGTACAGGCTGACGGTCTCGAGCGTGGTCGAGGGGTCGCCTACGGTGTGGGGCAGGCTCTCGAAGTGGAGCGGCCTCTCGTGGTGGTTGATCCCTAACACCCACATCCTGTGGTGGGAGGGCAGCCCGTTCTTCAACAAAGAGAATATTAGGTGGAGTGGGTGAGGTTTCCCTACTTTGGGAAGTGAAGTGCTCACGTCGTTCCTCAATGGCGGCGATGCGGGTGCAAAAATCGTCATATTGTGCATCCAATTGATCGAATTGATCAATCAACCGTTGGAATTCCGCAAGTGACATTTCAAAATTTGAGTTGGTGGTCCTCGCGACGATTAGGTTTGGGTCAGACATGGATTGACGGTAAGACCTACCACTACGTAACATGCACGTGGCCCAATCATGGGCTCTAATACCAAATCTGACGGAGGATAGGCTGTGTGACGGGGATGTGTCGACGTTAATGTAACCCTATGTGATTGTGATGCAAGATGGACTCAATTAAATGCAACTTAAATGAAATGCAAATTGATTTAAAATGTTATCTGGAAATAAGATTTTGCAGCGTTGATTTTATAACCGAGGCAAATTAACACAGGGCGAGCATTAATTTTCTGATATACAAGTAAACTGCGCTGGATTACCCACAAGGTGTTTTCTACTGCAAATTCCACGAATTAAGTTTATAAGATAAAGAAAACAACGGCACAAATACGATAATGCATCGAAGCACCCAAACAAATATGTAATGTTTTCCAATAATCAATAAAGGAAGAAATAAGCACAGTATAATAATACTCACAAACAACGAGATCCAGTGGTGGTAGCGGCATTGAGTCGCTGGGACGAGGAGGTGCGCGGCTGATATGGATGTTGACCCAGGAAAAGGGAATTTTGTGGGAAAATGGGATAGGACTGGGCGGATGAAATGATAGGAGATGTTGGGTTTCGGATAATGCAGAGGATTAAACCAATGGGGGCGTCTACAGGTGGCTCCACGACAATGGCAGAGGAAATTGATGGCGATTGACGGGATCGAGAGGGAAAGAGGTGGTCGGTACCGGAAAGTCGTCCAGGGGTTGGTCGCATCCTTCGACGAACCAGCAGACATCTGCCGAGAAGTTAGACGGTGGTATCGCAATGGACAAAGGGCGGCGGCCGAAGGGCGGCGGCCGAAGGGCGGCGGCCGAAGGGCGGCGGCCGAAGGGCGGCGGCCGAAGGGCGGCGGCCGAAGGGCGGCGGCCGAAGGGCGGCGGCCGAAGGGCGGCGGCCGAAGGGCGGCGGCCGAAGGGCGGCGGCCGAAGGGCGGCGGCCGAAGGGCGGCGGCCGAAGGGCGGCGGCCGAAGGGCGGCGGCCGAAGGGCGGCGGCCGAAGGGCGGCGGCCGAAGGGCGGCGGCCGAAGGGCGGCGGCCGAAGGGCGGCGGCCGAAGGGCGGCGGCCGAAGGGCGGCGGCCGAAGGGCGGCGGCCGAAGGGCGGCGGCCGAAGGGCGGCGGCCGAAGGGCGGCGGCCGAAGGGCGGCGGCCGAAGGGCGACGGCCGAAGGGCGAGTGGCTCGGCGGTTACAGGCGAGGGGAAGAAGTACAGTACTCATTCTGGTGGAGATCGTGGATTAGATGATGGAAACTGTGACTTTGGCGAGGATGATGAAGAGAAACAGTAGCGGGATCATGGAGCAGTCGCGTGAATTAGTGGTTGGATCGTGAATTGAACGGCTGAGATGAGCAGAACGTGGGATAGATGGGGTTTTGCTCACGGGAACAATGGAAAAAAATGAAAATAATTAAAGTTCAACTGAGGCTTCGCACCCCGGGCTCGCGGCGTCGCACCACGAATGATTTTCAAAACTAGATTTGCTCACAAATTCAACAACCCCCCTAATCTGCAGCAGCCACCCATATTTATAACAAGAGGGGTCGTTGGGCACCGAGCGTGAACAGCTATGATTGGTCGTTACGTCGGAGGCCCTAAAACAACAAAAAACAAATCCAATAAAATAAAATAAAATACATAAAATTAATAAAGCGGCGAGCCGGAGGCACTCGTGGTCTTGGATCGCCGATCCGATCATCGCCTCCTGCGCGAATAAACAAAAGTGGGCCTCGTCGACTAGTGACCCGTAGTCTGGTGTCGATCTCCATCACCCCCTTGCACATATTTATAACAAAACCACACTATGACACCACCTCATCAACGACTATGATTGGTCATTGATGTAGCGCTCCTGATTACATGAAATAAAGACCAAACATAATATAATATAAGAAAATGTGAGTAGACAAAAATCCGGACGCATCCGTGGAGCCGGATCGCCTATCCGGTTAAGTTCTCCTGCGCAAATAAACGCCCCGCCTTGCGGCGAGCCTGGTGGGTGATCCCGATCCATCGCAGTAGTTGTTAACGTCATTAGCAACTTAAAACTAATAATTAAATAAATAAATAAATAAGGCAGCCCGGTGCACAAAGCATCCCCGCGCAGCGAGAGTCCGGGGAAGGGTCCCATCACAATGGTGAAATGTAGGAAAACCTTACCGTGCATTTTTGCAAGAGGCTACTTCCAGGACTCGAACCCGTGCCTCAAGCTCACACGGTAACACCTTAACCAGTGCGTCAAGGCTCCCTTTCTTAAAACTAATAAATTATACTACAAAAAAGTTTATAACTGCATTAATGCATGCTCCAGTTTAAGACATCATATAAATCACGTCATATTAACTAGCTTAAACATGTAAGAAAGCATAACTTCTAAAGCCTGTTGTTACAGACGATACAAAAATTAGAACTTGTCAAGGATACGATAAGCAGAAAGGAGCTGATCATCTTTCAAAACCCTGCCGCGGCATATTAGACGTTGTTGATCTGATAGCACTCCAGTTATGGTAGCAATCTGTTCTTTAAGAGCTGGAATTGGAACCTATTTAAAGTAGAACTGCAATCAAATATCTTCTAAAGAATATCATTAAGCTCAAAGCTCGGCTAACCAGCTTCATGGGCATAAGACAGCCTAATAAGTAACAAATCCTGGTATACTAAAGGCTATGTTTAACTTGCAAGTAATTTGAGTGTAATGAAATGACAAGGCGTTGAAAAACTTAAACCAATGGCTGTAAATTCACAAGCAACCCCAAATATTGAAATTTCATTTATTTCCTCGACTGCAGTCGAAACAAAGCTTAAATAAATAATCAAAGGCCTTGTAATATTTCCACTCAAAAGCTGGGGTAAATCTGCCAGCACTGATGCTTATAATCAAGTTAAAATTAGTATAAGCATGCATGACCATACATTCTCATCTCGCAAAAGTACAATAGAAAGAATATCCAGATGCATAGTTTGGGTAGGTGAGCTTTACAAAGAATAAGGTAGCTCAGGTTTTGAAATGTGAATATGCTAAAAGAATGTGTTGTGCAAAACTTGAGCTTGGTGAACAGACTGCAACAAGAGACTAGCACAAAGTTTACAGGCAACATCCCAAAAGATCTACCATGTCTAAAGGTTTGATTAAGAATAGTACAATAGATTGATGAGCTTCACAAATAGCCCCTTCAGTAGGAACACTTTAGGAGCAAGGAGAAAGCTCCATCAACGGGAGGTGAGAGAATGAGAAAACAAAGTAACGCCAATTTTCTCTTGCCTCTTAATTTCTATTTGCGTAGTTTCTTAACAAATTTACAAGATGTGTAACCATATTACGTTTGACATAATTGTGAATTGTTGAATAATAGTAAACACAAAGATGCTGGTGTTCTGCGGCTCTATTAGAGGATTGAACAGGACACCCAAGCAACAAACTGGAGTTTTAGATCAAGCGCATAGAATTGGGCAGTCAGCACCTATTAGAGGATTTCAGAGAAGATAGCAAACAGTGTGGAAATACAAAAAACTATGGCACAAATACAACAGAAATAAACACAGAAATCACATAACACATGGAACAAACAAGATATGCATGGTTTTCCAGAAACTGGGCTACCTCCAATGTTTTAATGTCCTCCCATATGTCTAACGTGTCGACCGAAATGTAGGTTTTGAGAGCAAAACAACATTTTTTTCTGTGGTTGTCCTTTTGTAAAATATAGGCCGACGTATCCAGTTTTTTCCAATATATCGACCGACGCGACTTTTCAAAAATATCATCCACTGTTTTCTTTTAGATTATGTTAGTTGTATATGTGCTTAAATCACCTCTATGTATTGCAATATATATGCTTAAATCAATTAGGCTTATTGTTTCATTATCTTTTATGTGTTAGACTTAAAATAAACATTTATTATTTTGTATTAAACAAAAAATTAAAGCATTATCCAAATTATTAGTTAATAGTTTTGTTGCAAGAACGCTTATTATTAATCAAGGGCATTTATCTTTTAAATCTTAAATATCGTTCACAGTTTATCTATTTGTATTTTACTTTAGACACTTATCTGTAGTCGTTTAGTGTGCTACTAAAATTTTATTTTGGATACTCTTTGACTTCATTTTAGGATATATATGATTATTTACTTCTCAAATTGTTAGGCAAGTTTTTTATTTATTTTTAGAACACATAAATATATTTAATATATATTTTTAGGAAATCCGTTATTTAAAAATATCTCTGACATGTCTCTGATATTCGACATCCGACATTTTAAAACTAAATCTCACAAGCACTGATATCTGATATTTACAACATTGGCTACATCTAAGGGCAGCAACAGAATACTTCTTTAAATGGTAGAGTTGCAGATGGAGTGGGTGTTGGGTTTCTGAGGCATCACATGCGCAGCGGAATATTTGCAGAAACCCAAAATACGATCTTGCGAAAACCAAAAGATCAAGAACGACTTTATACCTGCATCGCAATCACAATTTCGAGAAGGATAACAGTCACGGAAAAACCACAATGTAGAACGAAATCTACGTCTCTATGGGTACCCACACAGAACTCCAGAAACACCTCACCGTTTGTCCCACGAACTCGAGCTGGAAGATGACCGTCCTTCGTCTCCACAAAATACTAGATTTGCTTATCTTGGAGAGGATGCAACTAATGATGGTTGAAAGAATCGTCTCTCATAAAACTCTAAAACACAGTATATATACTGCAGTTTCATAAACTGCCTAAATCTGCGTCTAGGAGGAGAAATAAGAGCAACATGTGCGTCAAATACTATTCGACACATGCGTCAAATAGTACCTTACCATTCGACGTAGCGTCGATTTCTATAAATCAACACATGGATCGAATAGTCCCATTATTCGACGTTGCGTCGATTTCTACAAATCGACGCATGCATCTAATAGTCCTACTATTCGACGCAGTGGAACCTTACACGAATTTAACGCCTCTGTCGAATGTTGTCAATTAAGGTTTGGTTCATAACCAACACGATCATCTATCCAATCTCCGCATGTTCTTCATGTTCGACCACATAGGATTATATTACGTTGACAGTAAGACTAAATCATTGATTACTTCTAGATCACAGAAGATTCCAACAGTAGACGGTTTACAGAGTTCAATCTAAGCTTAGCAACTCTAAATACAGATATGGAACAAAGTGCTCCTAGGTTTCCGGACACATATTCAGAAAATCGGCTGCAAGTGAGAGAGCTTCTCTTGGCTAGATAATGGCTTGAGCATCTTCAGGATTCTCCTTCTTGTGATTGGAATAGAATGAATCACCAAAACCCTAGAACATCAGAAGTTCTAAATCGGTCAAATATAGATCACTCGCTGAATAGAGATATCCTTTTTCAAGCTTCAAATGTCAATCGTCGCAGAGTCGCCACTCGACAGTTCAGCAGCGAACTGCTGATCAGAGAATAGAGATCGATGATCGTTGACTGCATTGGTCGTCGCTGGATGATTCAACCGTAGTAGTTTAGAGATTGAAGGTTACAAACAGCTTCCTAAGGCTCTGTTTGGTTGGGCTGTTGCTGATGGAAAGCTGCTGATGGGCTGTTGCTGATAGGAAAAGTGCTGATTCTGGAAAACGGAGTTTTGTTAAAAAACTGTTTGGGTGAAATGGAGTTTGTAAAATGGAGTTTTGAAAAAGTTGTTTGGAAACAAAACGGAGTTTTGAGCGAATTTTTTTTTTTTACCGAATATTAAAAATATATATATATTTTCCATCATATATTACCAAACACACAAAAATAATGTCCACATTAACCATATATCATGATATCTCCTATGATCTAGATTCATACAACTGATCTGCTATACTATCACGTAGCGCGATCATCTCCTCCACACCACCTGCAGTGTCAGGGCATGTATCTTGTCGCTCTTGTGTGACCAGTCCATCATCTCTACCCCTCTGCTCGGACTCACTGAAATCAAAATCCACGCGCGAAGGGTGGCGACGAATGAAATTATGTAAAGTCATCGTGGCCATGACAATATGTGCCTGTTTGTCGAAGCTATAGCTTGGCATGTCCCGTAGTATGGCCCACTTCTTCTTCCAAACGCCGAATGATCGTTCTATCACACTTCTAAGCGACGAAGTGCGCATGATTGAATATCTCTCGACGTCCTTCTGCGCGACGTCCACCCCGGGCAAAGTCAGGCAGATGATATCTTGTATCCTGATATGGTTTTAAATATCCTTTCTGTAGAGGATAACCAGAATCAACCAAGTAATATTTTCCTAAAACATATTAAAAAATGTTTAACAACGGAAAATATTTAAAGTAATAATTAGATGAGCTGATTTTTAATTATTTACCTTGAGGCGGATGAGGGAACGTATAACGAGGATCAGTTATGGCATAATTGAAAATGCGACTATCGTGCGCCGATCCCTCCCAACCTGCCATAACAAAAGTGAAACACATGTTGAAATCACAGGCCGCCATGACATTTTGTGTCGGTCTGCCCTTTCTCCCAATATATGGAACTTGACTTCCTACTGGTATGCACGCATCGACATGTGTTCCATCTATTGCTCCAACACAATCTTTAAAAAAAGGCATATAACGTCTGTCATACATAATCTCTGGCGGAGTGCAGCCGAAAGACCTATCTGATGGCTGTATCACTTCCTCGGCCAACTGCAACAAAGCGCGAATACCACGAGCAAAAAATCTGCTAGTTGTCTCTGTTGAGTGCTGAAACCGCTCGCGTGTTTTTCTCATTGATTCATTATGAGACAATATATATATATAGTCAATGCTAGGACTTCTCTGGCTGCAGTTCTTCTTGTTCCCTTAAAGCCACACTTCTCTTCGAGAGCATGCAATAGATCTATAAAAATTTCTTGACTCATCATGAACGAGTCATGAAATCTAACTCGAGTCCCACGAAGTAGCTCTCCGACCCATTTATCGCCTGTTTGCTTTGAAGTCATGGATGGAACAGGATGGTTTAACATCGAGGTGTGTTCGGAGATATAACATATTGCTGCCACCACATTTTGATGATGGCCAATAACACAATTTCTTCTAAAGATGGCGTGCTTCTCGTGCTCTGCTCTGGTATTTTCCGATTCATCACTAGACATTTTCTGTTAGAAAAATAAAGAAATTAACATTATCATAAAGTAAATAAAATTATAACCACTTGAGTAAATAAATAAAGAAATTAACATTATCACAGAACTCAAGCAAATTTCTAATAATGTTCATAATGTCTACATTTAAACAACATAATAGAGTATCCATAATGTTCACAAACATAACAAAACAAAACAACACGCATAGTCTCTCTACTACGTCCCACGAGTATAACGGTTTTTCAACCACTTGATGTTCATGCCTTCTGGAAGGCACATGAAAGTCTCTCTATGTTTTGTTTCCATCAAGTATGTGATGGCAAAATCATAGAAGTCTTCATCAGACTGCACTTCTGAGTACGTGCCTAATTTTTCTAGTGCATGTGCAATAGTGAAAGAAGAAGATGTAATCTTGGGTGGCTCCTGGATGCATCGACTTATGATCTTCGAGGACTCGGCCAAATCTTCTAACACCGAGCTGCTAGCTTTCTTCTTTCTTTTGCTCCTTATTTTGCTTGTTTCAGATATATTTGCGGTCTCAGCTGGTTGAGGAGCTCCGATAACCTCAAGGTCGCCATGTTCATCCGCTGACATTTCTCTTTCATCAATAGACTCCGTACCAAGATTTGCGGTGTGAGGGGTGCAAGAATGATGTCCTGTAGCGACAACCGAACTAAACATCAAGTTCAGTTTATCCTCTAACTCTGGGGGGATTCCGGCATACCGAAATTTCTTTGCCGTCGGAACAACCTACAGAATAAAGTATTTTAAAATTAGACATTGAGGAATTTTAAGTTAAGAAATTTCTTTGCAAATGAATTTAAGTAAAACATACCTTCAATCTTTCGTCCCACCACTCGTCTGAGGCGTCTATAGTCTTTCTTGATGCATTCCAACCCAAACCGGTCTCACCACGCTTAAACTCTGTCCATAATTTCCACTCTTTCTTCAAATGATCCCATTTATTCTTAAGTTGGACTTTATCATATTTTTTCCCGGTTTGCATTTCAAATTTGTTCATAACATTTATCCACCCCTGTTTATTAAAATGCGTGGTGGGTCGATTCCCAAGCTCTATCTCTTTAATGCATATATCACAGAATAACAGCACATCATTGTTGTCCCACATAGCGACCACCCCACCATCTTTGGTTTTGCCCATCCTTAAAAAATTAAACAAGATTTAACAAATACTCACAATCACCAACACATACAACACACACACATGCAACACAAAAACAAATAATACACACAACACCAACACCAACAATAACACAACAAACACAGCACACACACAACCAAAAACAGCACATACACAACAAATAAACACACACACACACCAACACAGCACACACACAGCAATCAACACATCACACACACACACACACACCAACACAGCACACAAACAACACCAACACACATACATACACACCAAATAAACCAACAAACACTCACAACCACATACACCAAACACATATAAAACAAAGAGACCACACACATACATTCACATACACACACACATACACCAACACACATACACCAACACACACACCAACACACACACCAACACACACACCAACACACACACACACACATTCACATACACACATACATTCACATACACACACACATACATCAACACACACATTCACCAACACATACAACACACACACACACATGCAACACAAAAACAAATAATACACACAACACCAACACCAACAATAACACAACAAACACAGCACACACACAACCAAAAACAGCACATACACACACACACACATACACCAACACACATACACCAACACACACACACACACACACACACATTCACATACACACATACATTCACATACACATACACATACACCAACACACACATACACCAACACACATACACCAACACACACACACATACACATTCACATACACACATACATTCACATACACACACACATACACCAACACACACATACACCAACACACATACACCAACACACACACACACACACACATTCACATACACACATACATTCACATACACACACACATACACAACACACATACAAACACCACAACACAACACATACACACCTCACAACACACATATACAGCACCATACACACACCACAACACACCACAACACAACACATACAAACACCACAACACAACACATACACACCTCACAACACACATATACAGCACACATACACACACCACAACACAACACATACACATCACACATACAAACACCACAACGCAACACATACATGATTACAGCAAAAAACAGAGTTTACATTTTACATCAAAACCAAACCAAATTTTGCATCAAAATCAAACCAGATTACAGCAAAAACCGACATTTTGCATCACACACACATATACATGAACAACACACACACACATGTATATGAACACACACACATGTATATGAACACACACACACATAACACACACACACATAACACACAATAAAAAATAACACACACAAACATACAAAAGAACACACACACACAATAAAAAATAACACACACACATAACACACACACACATACACTTAAAAAAGAACACACACACACATAACACACACACATACACATAAAAAAGAACACACACAAACATACAAAAGAACACACACACAATAAAAAATAACACACACACACATACACTTAAAAAATAACACACACACACATACAAAAGAACACACACACACAATAAAAAAGAACACACACACACAAAAAAAAACACACACACACACACACACACAAAAACAACACACACACATAACACACACATACACATAAAAACAACACACACACACACAAACAACACATACACACACACACAACACACAAAAACAACACATACACACATACACACACACACATACACACACACATACACACACACACACAACACATACAACACATACACACACACTACACACAACACAACACATACACAACACATACAACACATACACACACACATACACAACACATACAACACATACACACACACACACAACACAACACATACACAACACATAAACACACACTATACACAGCACACACAAACACACAAAAACAGCCACAAAAAACATACACAAACACATACACACACACACATACACCAACACACATACACCAACATACACACACAAACACATACACACACACATACACCAACACACATACACCAACATACACACACACATACACCAACATACACACACACACACCACAACATACACACACATACCACAAAATACACACTACACAGCACAACACAACATAAACACACCACAACATACAAATACACACACACAACACATACACACATAAACACACACTACACACAGCACACACAAACACACAGCAACATGACACACACACCAACTGAACACACACACATATCACACATATACACACACACAGCACACACAGCACACACAGCACACACACAGAAGCAGAAATCAAAAACAGAAATCCACAACAAGCTCAACTCCAAAACAGAAATCGAAAACAGAAATAAAAAACAGAAGCAGGAATTTACCCCTATGATGGAGAGCGCTGGCAGGGAGAGGGCTCGTCGTCGACAGGAGGGAGAGCGGAGGACGTCGTCGAGAACGCTGGCAGCGGCAGATCGAGCGGAGGACGTCGTCGACAGGGAGAGGGCTCGTCGTCGCTGAGGGCTTGCCGTCGGAGACTGGAAATCGCCGCTAGGTAAGGGAGATCGCCGCTAGGTAAGGGAGAATCGGGAATCGCCGCTAGGTCGCGAAAGGGAGAGGAGTCGTCTGCGGGTCGATGTTGCGGCGAGACGCAAAAAATCAGCGCGGTTGGGAGGTATAAGGAAACAGCGGATATTATTAACCGGCGTTTTAGGAATAAGCCGAACCAAACGCCGCTTATGCCATAAGTTGCGGTGCGGTTCAGCCGCACCACAGGCAAAAAGCCGAACCAAACGCCACCTAAATCTAGCATAAAAGGCAGCTATTGTCGAGCGCATTGATCGTCGCTTCATGCAGATCAGAGATTGATGATCATCGAGCTCTTTGGAAGTTGGCTTGATGCTCGATGATCCAGTGTTTAGATGTTGGTCCTCGAGAGCTTTGGCCGCCACTCATCCATCTAGAAATAGCCTTTTGTTTTCTCTTCAGATATATTCAGTGGCAGATGGCAGATGTAACAAATCTTGATCACCAAATTTTAGATCATCTACATGAGTAGACAAAGAAGATATAAACAAATTCAGTATGGATTCACGGCATTACCTTAAAATCTCCACCTTGCATTAAAATTCATTCTACAGCCCAGATTTTAGTGAGTGTCAGCCACAGACTGTTGATGCCAGGCGCCCTCCTCTTGGGAATAAAGATCAAATGATTCATTTGAGCAAGCCTAATGGCTTCCTAGACTTGGCCTTCAAAAACAGAATGGTGAAAGCTTCGGATGTAGCTTTGATGTTCAAGTAGTAGAAAACTATGGTATCATCAGCTTGATTTGTCCCATCAGAATTTCTGAGAGAGCTTCCCTGTCGCCATCACACCAAATTGGAGTTACAGTAAACTCCGGATTCGTGTTGGTTTTCTTTAGGACTCCAGGAACAGATTTAGATGTCTCAGAAGCTTTCTGTGGACCAGATAGAGATACAGACAGGGAAGAGTTTACAACATATACAGAATAAGGTGTCCCTTGTAGAATGTACGAAGAACCTTGTTTGTACCCATTCAAGATCACAAGAGCCCCTTAGTGGTCTAACTGCATCATCATACAGCCTAATTTTGATGGAGCTTCAGTCAGCAGCATTGCATGGGGCATCCTTGAAGACCACATCTTCATCAACCTCCTCATATGAACAGAACTAGTTCATGTTAGGGCACATATGAAAGGTGCAGCCCATAGTCCAAAATTCATGTCTGATGGACATGCAGGATTAGAAATTCAGATGTGGAATCAGCACTGGCAGCAGCAGTGAAGTTTTTCTCCACCTTCTTGAGACATTATGTCTTCCAGTGGCCTGGTCCTTGCAGTTGCACACATCCCAGAGATTAGCTTAGGAGGGCTGACCACTTAGAACTAGATCTCCTTTTTCATCATCAGTTGTCTTTGCCATTTTCAGATCTACCTCTCACATTCTTAGAGGAACAGGAAACTAATCCCACTCCGGAATTTTAAGGTCTATTCCATGTGGATTTTTGTTAGGGAACTACCAAATTAGACCATCATCCTTCTATCATAAATATTGTGTCATAGCTTGACGTTACTCTCAGAACTGTGAAGCAAAATTAGGATCCTCCATAAACATCCATATGAGTAATATTTTATTAATTAATTAATATTTTAGTTAATTGATTACTATTAATTAATTATTTAATTAAGTACTATTAATTAATTATTTTATCATTTTGTCTTATAGTAGGCCTTCATCTTTTATAAAAAGGACTTAGGAGTAGGTGGAGCCATGGAGGTATCTTTGGATCCCTTGTTTTGGCTCTCATTTGGAGGGAGAGAGAAACCATCATTCATAAAGAGATAAGAGGAAGAGCTTCTCCAATGACACTCAGTGGAAAGTCTCCAAGGAAAGTAGAAGAAAAGGAGGAAGCTCAAAGTTTCTAACCTCACCGCTTGAAGAGATTCTTCAACCAACAAAACGTCCATTATAATTGAAGAATCTAATTTAGAGGAGTTTCCTCGGTGTACATTTATATTGTGTTTTAACTCTGCTTTGTTTTATTATTATTGTGGTGTTGTAATTTGCCCTCTTCTCATGAAGATTCAAGCCTAAACTCCATCTTTGGAAGAAGAGATAAGAGGAAAAGCTTCTCCATTGACACTCAATGCAAAGTTCCACAGAAAGGAGAAGAAAAAAGAAGGAAGCTCAAACTCCCTAACCTCAACACTTGAAGATTCTTCAAACAACACAACGATCATTATCAAGAAGAATCTGAGTTAGAGGAGTTTCCTTTGAGTGCATTTATATTGAGTTTTAACTCTATTTTACTTTATTTTTATTTTTATTGTGGTGTTGCAATTTGTCCAAGTGAGACGACGATATGGACCCCTGATTGGAATCTAGTTTGTGGCTGGTAGAGGTAGAAATCTTGTAGGAGATTAGAGTTCCCCTTCCTGGATACTTGGGGACCTATAGCGGCGACAGGGATGACCGAAAGATGGAGGGAAACCGACGGTGCAGATCGGCGGGCAGCAACGACGTGTCGTCGGAAGCTGCGAACCGAAGGGGGAGGGTGTAGGGTGTAGGGTTTCGTATCGTGAAAGAAAAGAGAGAGAGAGAGATGATTTTTTTTATTAAAACTTGCATACCATTCCAATGCCCTTTTCCTTCCCCAAGTAAAAAGGAAAAGTAATACAAAAAATAGATGTTCCCAAATAGACCCTCCCTAAGGCGAAATACACTACAAAAATTGCTAGAAATAAAAGTTAACATACACAAGTACACGAAAAATGAAATAAAGGTGCGGAAGAAATAAAAGAACACTCTCCAAGTCCGTGGCGTAATGAGGCGGCAATGATATGTCACAACCCAACACGAGTACGGAACATCTCCCACCCCATTGAGAACAAGCTTGTCCTCAAGCTTGTCATCTAGCTGCGGAGGAAGGTACACCAAGGGGGTCGCGGATGGTGATCCATGAAACTACTTCAATTGCTAGACGTGGAAGACGACATGAATCTGGGCCTCTGGTGATAGTTGCAGATGAAAGCTACCTCCCCAATGCGTTGCAATATCTCAAAGGGCCCATAGAACATGGGTCCCAATTTGTGATATGGGGTCCATGTTGTAGAGGTTTGACAACATGCGGCGTTTCAACCACACCCACTCTACCATAGCAAAGAACTACCTATGACGTCCCTGATTGTAAGCAATCTACATACGTGCATGGGCCTAAAAGAGGTGCTCATGTGCTAGGGATGGAATTTGATCCTGGGTTTGATGGTCGATGTCCACGGCATCGATGCGGGCTGTGTTTCCCTCGTATGACAATAGGCAGGGTCGATCCCTCATAAATAACACGGAAAGGCGTAGTCTACAGCGAAGAATGATTGGACATGTTGTATCAATACACCACCCATGGGAGCAGAGGAACCCAATCTTTGGGGCAATCCCCTGTGATGCAACGCAAGTAGATCTCCATGGTCTGATTAACGACCTTAGTATGGTCATCTGACAGCGAGTGGGGCGCCGAAGAGAAGGCGAACTTGGTGCCACATAGTGTGAAAAGCTCCCTTCAGAAGTGGCTAGTGAATAACTTGTCCTCTCCAATACAATGCTTCTCGGGGAGGCCATGTAGAAGGAAGACCTCCCAAAAGAAGGCTCGGGCAACTCCCTCCACTGTAAGTGGCCAGCTCAGTGCTATGAAGTGTGCTTACTTCGAGAAACTGTCCACCACAACAGGAGGATGGACTTCCCTTTGGAGATAGGGAGTCCCTTAACAAAATCCATCGATATGTCGACCCAAATTTGTGTGGGAATCGGAAGTGACTGAAGAAGGTCCGCTAGAAGGAGATGCTCCACCTTGTGTCGCTGACAAACTGAGCAAGCAGCAATGAAATCCCACACGCTTCCCCATAGTCCTTTCCAAAAGAAATCGGTGCAAATGTGTTGGAGAGTCATGTACACTCCCTCATGGCCCAAACTACGGCTACTATCCACTATCTCGGTGAAGAGGTGAAAAGTGCGAAGCAAATACACTCATCCATGTATCGTCCCAATCTGTCCCGCACCATCCAGTGGGCGGGAAGCAGCCCCTCATTAATCCGCCAACTGATCTCCATGAGAACAGAAGAACCATATGTCTCCAGACGCAGTCGAGTGAGGATCTCGGGATGTGGGCAAGGAGATCGCGAAGAGGACCCCATCCTCATGGTCCTGTCGAGATAGTGCGTCAGTTACACGGTTCAAAGCATCGGCCTTGTACTCCACTCTAAAATCAAAACCCAAATGCATCACACAGCGTTGTTTGTGTTAAGATGCTTCTCCAGTGAGTATTTGAGACAAAATGGTTTGTACGAATCAGAAAGGACTGCGCCCATAAGTATGGTCAACAGTGTTGCACAGACTTGGCCAGACCAATCAGTTACAACACGTAAGCCGGTAACTTTTGATGGTGAGTAGCAAACTTCCGACATAAAAAGGCGATCGAATGTCCCTGTGTTGTAGCACTCTGCCACATTTGTGCCCCGATACATCGCACTCGACTAGGAACTCAGTGAATTCTGGCAAATGGAGAATCGGGGCAGTGATTAAGGCCTGTAAGAGGGCCTTAAAGGCCTTGGTGGCGGTATCACTCCATAGGAAGTTGTTCTTCTTCAGCAATGCCACCAGGGGTTCCACAATCGTGTTGCAAACCTGGATGCAACGACAGTGGTAGTCCGTCAGGCCAGGAAATCCTCGTAGCACCTATTTGGATTGAGGGACCGGTCATGTCGTCACCCCTCGGACCTTCTCGTGATCCACTGAAACGTCAGTGTTGTGTATCACATGAATCAAATAGGCCACCATATCGATCCTGAAGGAGCACTTAGAGCTTTTCAAAAAGAGTTGGTGTTGTCGGGGGAGAGTACTAAAACACTCTAAAGATGTTGCAGGTGTTCCTCCCATGTCTTGCTATACATCTTTTTTTGTCAAAAAAAACAAGAACGTAATAGCGCAAAAGCTCGTGCAATGCCACATTCATTGGGTTTGGAAAATGGATATTGCACTGTGAGCCCAAAGGGCATCACCAAAAACTCAAAGTGCCTGTGATGAGTTTGAAAGAATGTCTTCTCCATGTCAGTTGGAGCGTTGCGCGCCTGATGGCAGCTGGAGCAAAGGTCAAGCTTGGAGAAGAATTTGGCTCCATGGAGCTCATCCAACAGCTCCACCATTGGTATTGGAAATTTGTCCTTCACTGTCTTGGCATTCATCTCTCGATAGTCAACACAGAACCGTCAGGTTTCATCAAACGAAGAGACGTTATGCCAAATGATGCCTTATAGTAGCATGGCGCTACACTGGTGCTCGATCTCATCCTTCTATAGGAAGGGTGTAACGCCTGGTTATCCTCGCTAACGTAGTTTAAATGAACACTTAAGAATGATATGGACTTGTGTGCGCTTGTAGCAGCTTGTGGAGTGGTCCGGGACCTTGCTAAAAGAGTTTCCACTATACACGTCCATGTACATGGCAGTGTACTAGGACTTGTAGCTCACATACAGTTTGGCTCTCTGAAAAGCTGCACACGGCCTTGTGCAACACCTATAGGATGCTGTGTACAAATACTTGTAGCTCCAACTTTGCAAATGTTCCATCCCGAGCCCTACACGGCCTGAGACACGGTCCAGAGAAGTCGCGTACCAAGTCGTGCACAACTTATTAACTGCAACGCGGCCAGACATGGCTCGTCACATAGCCAGACCAAGTCGTGTGAAGAGGGCGTGTACAACAAACTTGTAGCATCCAGATCCAATTTTCCCAGGAAGGAGCTACACGGCCTAGCACACTGCTTGCCCAAGTCGTGTACAGGCTTTACCTGAAACTATTTTCTGGAATGGCGGGACACGGCCTGTACACGATCATGTGACTGCCATGTACGGGGTCGTGAACAAATATTTTGACCCGATTTTAGCTGTAAGATTTGGGGATTTTATTTATAACGGCTGAGATTGATTGCTGGGGGTTTTAGGTCGTGGATGAGGGGTTCTACACCCAAAATTTCTCATTTCTTCTCTCTCATAGGTTGAGAACGAGGGGTGGAGGAGGAAGGTATTGGAGAGGGGAAATTAGTGTCACCGGAGATCCAAGAGGTCGATCAGAGATCTGTTTTCGACAACATGTAAAGATTTCTTCCCCGCTCATGCTCCTCCAACTTATTCAAGGATCCCATGGCCTGAAGAAGATCCAAGAGTGTAGTGACTTCTCTCCTCTCGGTCTGTAGGATTACACTTTTATTTCTTTCATTTTTGCTATGTATTGGTTGTGTGATGGCCCATAAGTTCTCTAATTAGAGAGCTTACAATCACCACGGTTCGTTAGGAACCCCTGGGGCGTGGGATTGCGTCCAGGGCATAATTGCAATAGAAAATCGGACTTACGATTCCGAATTAGGCATGGTCTGTGAATCATATTCGTGGTTGTAGGCCCGAATAAGTGATATTTGCTTTGACACTTGCATTTAAGGATTTTGTCGTAGTTGTGAATGCGGTCGTAGCGTCGTTATAATGCTCAAATTTCGTGGGGGTTGTCCATGGGAAAATTTGGTTTTATGGTGCCCATGAAATCCCAAATGGCGTTGAGAGATCGCCTTGAAAGGTTTTTGAGCGTTTACGTGATCAATGTGATTGAATCGAAGGTAGTTGAAGAACCTTTAATGGGGATATAATCGTCCACCTTCATATGTATGGAGATCATGAAGTGGGCATAATCGGCCACTCTGATCGTTATGGTGTTGGTAGAAGGGACCATGAAATGGGTATAATTGGCCGCACCCAAAGATGAAATAGTCTAGTAGAAGAGCACATGAGGGTATAACCGGCTAGATTATAATTTGTGAAATTGAAACGCCTTGAGAACATTGTGTGCTTGTGACATGATGGTGTGTTAGAATTATGCGTGTTTTGTTAGGAGTCGACGTAATTCCGTAAAAATTATCCAGTTTTCATTCATATTGCATTGTAGGCACTCATTTATACGACCAACCGTAGAGAACATGCATGATGATTGTGACACCTAGTTAGATTCCGTTTATATGAATTGTTCGTACTGTTTATTTGATATTCGAAGTGTTGACTTGCAGGGTAGTCCCCCGAGGTCTGCTAGGATGGTAGGGAGGAGAGGGGTTGCTACACCATCGTTGGTCAGCTTGCAACTGACCCATGTTTTCCGTTATTTGTCAATTTTTTATAGGGCATAATGTGCAAGGCGGGGCGTAGCAACTCAATGAATAATAAAGGTTCATGAAGTGTTTTTCTGTGTTATATCATGTACTTTTATTTATATTATACAAGCTTGCACGCCTAGGTCCATTTATGTATTATTTGGGACATGTTATGTAATGACCATAAGGCCATGGGATATGGTTTATGATTAATGATGTTAACACTCTTATGTTCTCGCGTCCAGCATCTTCGATGTCGACCTACTCTCCTTGTCCAGCACCCATCTGCAGTCCAGCACCCGATCTCATGCGATGTTCTGCGCCTTCAATGTTTGGTGAGCATTCCTTCCAGTTGCTGGCCCCACTGTGTTGGAGGCTTCTTTTTCCTCCAAATTCAAACTATCAAGTGGTCGTTCAGTCCAGTTGCTTCCCCCTAGCTTGCTTCCCTCTGCTTTCTGAGAACGAGTCATTGCATTATGGATATTCCACCTGGAAAATCTATTGTTGCTCCAGCACCTCTAGACAAAGAAAAAATGTCTCTCACTTTATCTAGCACTCCTTCCATTACGACAGAGAAACAAACAAGAATTATATGAATTGGTAAGCGTCCGTCGAAATTTGGTTTCTTGGACAAGGATTATTTGACCACCTAACCAAGCAACTATGTTATTAAAGGCGCAAAGGAGACATGGAGCCTAGGCGCAGGAGTGCGCCTGAAGAACGTGAGGCATATATATATATAGTTTATTAAATACAAAATACACAAAATAAATCTACCACCATATCATCAACACATTAGAATCATGAAACATCCATGCAATAATTTATAACCACCGGTGGATTATAATTAAATTAGCACTAAAAATATATTGCAGGAATTTACAGCTTAAGAATGTATGTTCATTTATAGAATCTAGCCAATTTTATGATTCCATTCATCACAGTTATGTTGATTGAGAAGTAGAGGAGACGGAAAGGCAAATTCTGGACATGAAGATTAGACATTACTATAGGATTCATCATATATACAAGGGGAAATGGAATGATTGATGTTGTGGCTAAGCATACAATAGATATTAATCAGGATCTTAGCTAGATACATTATATTAGAAGTATTTGAAATGTTTACTGATTATACAGGAGATGATCCGTATACTCCACATATTGAAGTTAATAAATTAACTCCTTCAAGACCCTTTATACCTCCAAATCCAATGATACAAAGCTGGTGACAAAATTTATAGATTAGGAATAACTATATTGTAGGAACAGTATAATTTTCGCACATATTCAGTCTCCAAAACAGCATAAGAACTATGAATGCACCATTTCATCATAATTTCAACAAGGATAGAAAATATTTTCATTAACCGAAAGTACAACATACATATATAATTAAGGAGCAAGAACTCACAATTCTGGCAGAGGGGGGTGATCTCGCAGGCCGCAGCAAGAGGAGGAGCTTCAGACGAGCAAGAGGAGCTTCTCTCCGGTGAGAGCTTCACCGGGGGGGAGGACTTCTCTCCGGCGAGGAGTATCAACGAGAGGAGGGGCGCACGAAGAAAAAATACTGAGAGGGCAGTCGGGCTTGGGAGAATAGAGAAATAAAAACCATAAAAAACGAGGACTTCAACCGAGCAAATGATTGACTCGGCTTATTAGAGCCTTACACCGGCCAGATGACCTAGGGCGCACCTTACGGTTCGAATGAGGAGCGCCTAGGCGCGCCTCACCCGCGCCTGGGTCACCTTGCACGCCTTGGGCTAGCCAAGGCGAGGCCTCTCGCGCCTGGTACGCCCTGCGCTTGAGGCACACCTTTAACAACGTAGCAAGCAAGTCAAGGAGATACCTACTGAGGTCAGAGATCAATGGAGGAAGGTGGACTATCAACTGGTGTCTCTCTTGTGGCAATCTATTGATCCCAAGTTATTGGTCCACTTCAGGACCAAGAAGACTATTACGACATCTAGAGAAAGGCACGCACTATATACTCAAATGATGTGCACGTCTTTATGATATCGTCCACAAACTTTTAACTCTTCAAATGACAGATCATGATCTTCCCTCATATCTCAATAAAGCCCAGTCTGTTACGGAAGAGGTAAAATTACTCCCCACTGATAAAGATTTGCCCAGCATGCTGATGAAAATTGATAATGTGTATGATCTTTGTTCTTCATGGCTTACATAAATATTTGGACTCTGTCCTCAATCAAATTCTAATGAACCCTAGTGTTCCCACTGTTGAGGATCTCATTGATCGTTTGCTACATGTTCCCTCTCCCGAGAACACATCAGGTGTCAATCCTCAATCATGTCTTGACTCTTCCGCAGTGTTGTAGATGTCGGCCGGCATGTCCGACATGTCGGCCGACATAAATGTTTTGGGGATAAAACGCAACGACATCAATATTTTAAACAAAAATGTTGTTTTTAAAAATATCGCCCGATATATCGGTTTAACCCGATATATCTGGCGATATTTCGCGACCGATATATCGTCGAGAGGGTTAAAAATATATTTTTCATTTCTTTAAAGAGACCAAACGGTAATATTTTGTTTCGTGCATCTCTTTAAGTCCAGCGTCGACAACTTTCTCATCTCGCTCTCATTTGGTGATCTTTATGTCGTTTATTGCAGTCGACATCTCTTTGTTATGTAATTTATAAACATACATTATGTGTGTATATGTTTATTTTGTAGTTTATAAACATAAATTATGTATACAATTATACATATTTATAAAAATTGTATATATATATATATATATGAATAAATTTATTTAAATATTAAAATCCGACATTATAAAATATCCCCGATATATCCCACGCAATCCGACATCCGACATTTCAAACTCAAACCGACATGAATTCGACATCCGACATCTACAACCTTGCTCTTCCGCTCTCATCTCCACTTGGGACAACCAGAGTCGTGGTCGTGGACGAGGTGGCCGTAACTACGGTAATCGACCACAATGCACTTATTGCAAATGCATGGGCATACTCGGGACAACTGTTACTCCCTGGATTTCTAGATAGATCTGTGAATGGCACTCATGTTCAAACATCTGATCAGGGACATGCTCCTCAAAATGCTCTGCAAGACAATGAATTCAATGAATATCTTCAATATAAGGTTGGGATCCAGACCACATGTCCTACCACCACAACATCTATAGGTAATTTTACGTTGTCTTTCTCACACCACGCCCGCTGGCTCGTGGATTTTGGATTTCGGTGCTTCTGATCACCTGGCTTGTAATTCCTCTCTTTTTTTCCAATATATCATAACTGCACACTAATCATCACATTACTCTTGCCAATGGATTTAAAGCTAACGCCGCAGGTACTGGAAACGCGGCTCCGCTTTCTTCAATACCCTTACATTATGTCCTCTTCATCCTCGGACGTCCTTTTAACCTTGTCTCTATTAGTCAACTTAATCAAAATCTCAACTATTCTATAGCATTTTGTTATGGGCCAATGCTTTGGGAGACATATCAAAATCCCAAGGGTGGGGACACGAGTCGCCCTCCTTTTCACAGCCGTTTGTCCAACACGCCGAGATAGTGGATCGTCGTGCCAAGGGCTTTTGTTTTAATTACGAAGAATTGTTTGGTCCGAGCCATCGGTGCAAACGAGTATTTTGGGTCGAAGTGGATGACGCTTCCGATTATGATGACGAGGACGAAGGCTCGGGGGGTACCGGAACTCTCCCTCCATGCCATTGAGGGACCGCGAGAAGGTCGCACGATTCAGATGCTCGTCACTCTTGGAGGCCACACCTTATTGGCTCTCATAGATTCAGGTAGCACCCGCAGTTTATTCGTAAGGAGACGGCGTCTAATCTACGGATTCCAGTATCCCCACGCAGTCGGGTGCATATTTCTGTGGCCAACGGCCAACAGATGCAGTGTCCAGGTATCTGTCGTCGTGTACCACTGGTTGTAGAGGGGTACCACTCCCAGG
Organism: Dactylorhiza incarnata; assembly: GCA_033032865.1. Classification (NCBI taxonomy): domain Eukaryota; kingdom Viridiplantae; phylum Streptophyta; class Magnoliopsida; order Asparagales; family Orchidaceae; genus Dactylorhiza; species Dactylorhiza incarnata. Next base: position 777,285 of record JAWHQI010000162.1, read on the forward strand.
TCGACATGTATGTAGTGGATTTGCGCGGGTATGAGGTAGTCTTGGGAGTACACTGGCTCCGCACTATGGGACCTCTGACTTGGGATTTTGACTGTTTGACCATGTGTTGGTATTTGGACTCCGTCTTGGTTGAGTGGCAGGGCCATGACCCAACATCTGAGTTATCATCATTCCTTGTGCAGAATACTTCACCTCGAGTTTCCCCATCCACCGTGGAAGAGCTGCCCGATGACGCGGTCAAGGAGCTAACGCCGAGCTCCAGGCAGCAATTGCAAGGGCCCCTTTAGCCCATCGTGATCGCGCCGAGTCTCGTGGTCGCGACCTCGGCTGCTGCCACTCCTCCCAAGCTGCCCATGCCGCTCGCACCTCGAGGTTTTCCCCTGTCGGGGACTCCTCGGCTATCGCTGCCAAGTTCAAATATGGCGCCGCGCGCGACGCCTTTGCAGGTTCCTGATGTCGCGCCTTCGCACAGTGCGCCCGCCAGCAAGTCAGCTTCCCGGGGGAAGGGTCTGTAGGTGGCGCCTCGCTCGGATCGTGGCGGGTCCAACGGTGTTCATCGCCGCCATCATTCCCGAGATCGTTGGCATACGCATAAAGTGAAAAGGACTCGTCGGCATTCTCCTCGGGCGGGAAGGGATGGCCCGCAGCACCATCGCGGTAAGATTCCTCCTGCGTTCCGTTCTTTTTGGCGGGGTGATCTTCCTTTTAAAGGAATTGTTTATAGACTTTTAAGCACATGTGCAGGTCCAGCGCCTGCTATGGATTCGCCTCGTAGCCGCCCAACCTCGCCAGCCAGCGAGTTTTCTACTGATACGGACGAATCATTCGGTAAGTACAGGGCTCGCCCCCTCGCCATATTCAACTCCCATGAAATGTGGTTGAAGGCGTTGGCAGCGAGCGAGCTTAACCGCAGTCTGATCGCGGTGGAGGCTCGCCTGTCTCTCGTCGAAGAGTTCTCGCATTGCCTAGAAAGCGTCAAGCGCAAAAACTTCGACAACCAGAGCTTAGAAGTTCAGGTTGCCGAGGTGTAGCAACAGGTGCGTCAGCTGCAGAATAAAGTTCATCATCTTTCTAGGAGTGTGGGCCTTCCTGGCGACGTGGCGAGGATGTCTAACCACATTCGGCGAACAGGGGAGATCATCCGCCATCATACGGAGGGGCTGAACAAGGCTCAGGAGGAGCAGCGAGCTGCCCACGAGGTCGGCTGGTGGACTACGCATATCTCATGTGATGAACTTAACAACCCCTGTCGCGGGGCCTGAAGAGCGCGCCCATAATTTTCTTCTTTAAATTAATTATGACTGCGATGTAATTTAATGACTTTGCCGAACTTTCTTTTTATTGTGTTAAATAATGTGTTGTTGTGGACAATCTTTCTACACGTTGTTTTTCAGTTCGCCCGCAGGCGAGCTTTTGATTGCATTGTTTGGCACTTCGCCTTATCAGCCATCGCGCAGTTTCGCGAGGTCAACAAGACCTCGATTCGGGTAACGCGTACTCGGCTCGAAAGAGCGCGCCATGTCAGCGGACTCGCGACAGTGATGGTCGAACCTTATAAATAGGTGGGCCTGCTCGCATTGAGCACGCTGTTTTTTTGTCTGACCTTGCCATCCAATTTCCTTACTTGCGAGTTCTGCTGATATTCGCCCTTTCAACAATGGTTTCGCCTTCAAGAGGAAAGCGCGGCAAGGAGACAGAGGGTCGCCTCCATTGAGCGGAAAACTTCGTTGTGGCTGAGTTCCCGCAGAGCAAGACGATAGTGGATCAGCTCGCCTCGTTCCGACGTAAATTCCTGTTGGAGGCTTCTCGGCTCGCCGAGCTGGACCCGACGAGCGACTCAATTCCCTATTTGAGGACGAGCTCGTCATTCCCTTGGCAAACTTCGATATGGGACTTCGCCTCCCCTTCTGGCCGAAGGTTAGGCTGATGTTGAACCACTTCGGCCTCGTCCCCGCCCAAATCAACCTGAATGGGGTCTCCGTCGTGATGGCCCTCATTTGCTTCCTGCGCGAGGACGGAGTAGTCTGCTCACGGATAGAACCGTTTGGGGTCATCCCCGCTCCAAGTGTTTCTGAGCGCTTCGCCCTCTTGATTTTGTAGGCGGTAACCTCCGGTCTCCGGGGCTTCCAGGACCACGAACGACCATTTCCAAATTGGATTAAGCTTCCCCACGGCCGCTGATTTGGCGGCGGCGGCAACCATCTTCAAGACTAGGTCACCTTTCTCGAACTACTTGATCTTGATGTGCTTGTCGAAGTATCTGATCATCCTCCTTTTGACCTCCTCTTGCCTTGTCGTGGCAAGGTTTTGTAGCTCTTCTGCGGAGTCCAAGGAATCCTTAAGAGCCTCTTCATGCTCGAATTGCCAATTTTCGCTTTCATCTTTGACCGCAACCACTCTTGGACTGGTGACCTCAAATTCCACCGGAATGAGGGTTTCCGATCAGTGGGACAACTTGAACGGAGTTTCTCCAGTAAACGAACTCGGAGTGGTCCTCGGTGCCCACAAGATAGGAAGGAGTTGCTCCGCCCAATTGCCTCGCAGATTCTCGGCCTTCTTTTTCAAGAGGTTGAGAATGAGCTGGTTGGCAGCCTCCACATGGTCATTACTTCGGGGGTGATGCGACGAGGCGAAGCGTAGGTCGGTCTCTATCTGCCTGCAAAATTCTTCTATCTTGATGCTAGCAAACTAAGGGTCATTGTCGATGGCAATGGCATGGGGTATGCCGAACCTGCATACAATATCTCTTCATAGGAAATTTCTTACCAACTGAAACGTGGTCTTTTGCAATGCCTTTTGATGTAGACCGCGATTAGGTTTTGAAAATTAATTATTTTAATTGAAAATATTTTATTTTGTTGTAAAAATTATATTATGATTTAAAAAAAATAAGTGAATTTTTAATCTTGAAAGAGGGGCCGAGCGGCCAAAACGAAGCTTTCGCACGCGCAACTACTCTTAACGATGAATTTCCCCAAATCCGTTAATCGTTATTCAAAAGAAAATTCGTTGGTATCCAATGAGTTGAACCGTTGCGAGGTTCGTACATCCACAAGCAAAACACACAGATAATAATTTATGAAATAACGGTAATAAAAGGAGATCGAACATTCGAGGCAAGCTTAAAGATTACTTAAAGAAACCCATAAAATTAAAACTAATAGAGGAGCAAAGAAATTGGTGGAGTTTATCGAGGCCTACGATAGATCTACCATAAGAGTGGCTTCTCAAGTTCGGTTCCGCAACAAGGACTACTGGAGGAGAGGATCGTCTCACGCACAAAATTGATCGCTGGAATAGGCGAGCCGAAGTCGACAGCGATCGGGCAGAGATGACATCCCGCTGGCGAGGCTCGGCGTTGGCCGACAGAGAGGCGACGGACTCCCAGAAGGGCGAAACGGAGGTCGTCGGTGGACGTCGAGAAGATGGCGCTGATGTTTCGATTTTGATTGGCGAATTCGAAGAGGCGGCAGTTTATGGCGTCGTTGTCGTTGTCGTTGTCGTTTGCCGATGACGCCATTCGTTTGAGTTTATTTCCTTTCTCTTTGCGGACTAAGGCCAAGCAGTGGTTGGGATCTCTTCCTCGAGGTTCCATCACTATATGGGCCGAAATGACGGAGAAATTTTTAACGAAATATTTTCCTCCAGCGAAGTCCGCTAAATTACGTACGGACATTCTCTCGTTTACGCAAATAAACTCGGAGTCTCTCTACGACACATGGGAGCTCTTCAAAGAACTCTTGCGAAGATGTCCTCATCATGCTCTTCCTGTGTGGCAACAAGTTCAAACTTTCTACAATGGTTTGAATCTTCAAACAAGGCAGATGATTGATGCGGGCGCGGGAGGGGACCCTTAATAACAAAATCCCCGAGGCTGCTCAAGAGCTTTTCGAGGAGATGACCATGAATGTTTATCAGTAGAATGCGCCACGGTCGCGCCCTAACAAGCTGACCGGACTCTTTGAAGTCGAGGCCACCCCGAATTTAGCACTTCAAGTAGAAATGCTTATTAAGCAAGTGGCGGAGATGTCTGCTTCCTTCGCCACTAATTGGGCCAATAATAATAATTTTAATAATAATAATAATTGTATTCAAGAGCATGTAGATTATATGGGGAACTTTTATCGTCCTCCTTATAACTCGAATAATAATCTTTCATTTAATAATTGTTATAATCCGGGTTTAAGGAACCACCCAAATTTTTCATGAAGCAACCCCAATAATGCTCAGCGTCCACCACAAGTGAATCCTCCAGGATTCGCTCCGCCACCACCACACAAGCCCTCTTCACTTGAAGAGGTCTTCACTAAATACGTTGCCTCCAACGAGTCCAACATCCGGAATCTATCTGGATTTATTAAAAGCCTGGAAAATCAGATTGGACAGCTCGCCAAGATGTTCTCTGAACGCCAGCAAGGAGCTCTGTCAGGCAATACTGAGCCCAATCTACGGGAGAGCGCCAACGCAATAACCCTCCGCAGCGGAAAGGAGGTAAAATCTTCAAATTTGGCTGAGCCCGAGGTAAATATTTCAACCTCACATCCGCATTTTATTTCTTCTGATTTAGCTCCGCGCAAAATTCAAACTCCTTCAATCTCTTATCCTTCTAAAATTCAAAACGAGCGCAGCGAGGAGCAATATAAAATTTTATAAATATTTTAAAACAAATTCAAATTAATGTTCCATTCTGCGAGACACTCTCTCAAATGTCTAAATACGCAAAGTATCTCAAAGATTTACTATCAAATAAAAAGTAACTTAAAGATATTTCGCGTGTTTCTCTTAACGCAGAATGTTCGGTGGTTGTTTTAAATAAATTGCCGCAAAAAAGTTAATGATCCGGGACGGTTTTCCATCCCGTGTTTATTCAAAAATTTATTAATCAAGCACGTCTTGGCCGACTTAGGAGCTAGTATCAATTTGATGTCGTTCTCCTTATTTACAAAGCTTGGTTTGGGAACCTCAAACCCAACTAGTATGAGCATCTAACTAGCAGATTAGTCGATTAAATACCCAATAGGGGTCGTGGAGGATGTGCTAGTGAAGGTTGACAAGTTTATCTTCCCGGTAGACATTGTCATCCTCGATATCGAAGAGGACGCCGAGGTACCCCTCATACTCGGTCGACCCTTACTAGCCACCGCTCGGGCAATAATTGACGTAAGTAACGGAAAACTTCTTCTTCGGGTTGGGGATGAAGAAGTTATTTTTTGCGTAAATCAATCAATGAGAAACGCGCTTCCTAACAACGATTCTTGCTTCACCTTAGAGTCAAATTTAGAAGAAGAATTGTCGTCTTTTGCTGAATTAATTTCTCCTCTTTTTAAAAATCCAGAGTTAGAAACTTTATTTTGTTTAAAAGGAATGACTCGGCAGCTTAAATTTGAACAAATAAATTTAAACAATTAAAAATTAAAACATCTTATGAAGAGTCGCCGAGCCTAGAACTAAAACAATTCCCGGAGCATTTAAAATATGTTTTTCTGGATAATAACTCAAAATTGCCCGTTATTATTTCTTTTGCGCTAAATGATTCGGAAATTTCCGAACTAACAAAAGTTTTAAATAACCACCGCCACGCAATTGTGTGGCAAATCTCTGATATTAAGGGAATAAATCCGTCATTTTGCACGCATAAAATAAATCTAGAAAATAATTCTCGTGGCACTATTCAGCCTCAACGACGCCTTAACCCCAATATGAAGGATGTCGTTAAGGCCGAAATTATAAAACTATTAGACGCAGGAATTATTTACTCAATTTCTGATAGCACTTGGGTTAGCCCAATTTATTTCTTTGTCCCAGTTTACTTTACCTGTCTATTTTCATGTTCACACAGTTTTTCAGATTTATATAACTGCATTATTTAATTGTGTAAAACCTGCTCAGAAGATAATAAAGAAAATTTAAATTGTGGCGGGCTTCGGGTCGTTACAATTAAGCGGTATCAGAGCCAGGTTTTTCACAAGTCGAGTAATGCAGAGAGTACCAATTGAAGGACATAATGTTACTTTGATGTTCATATACTGAATGGGATCATGTCTTGTTTTCAGGAGCCCCGTCAAGTATACTCGAGCCGTAGAATTTGAGAGGCTCGAGAGGAACCTGAAGCTGCTAGGGAAGCTATGTCTGAAGAAAGTGATAATGGGCATAAAGCTGCCCCACTTCAAATAGCAGATATAACCCAGGTCATAGCGGAGGCTATTAGACTGGTACGGGATACTCCTCCTGTAGTTGCACCGATTGTGCCAGCTATGCCTCCTCCAGCACCGATTGTGTCAGCTGTGCCTCCCCCAGCACTAGTTGATACGGATTTGAGGTTGTTTTTGGACTTAAAGCCGCCAATCTTCCGTGGAGGTCTTTCGCCGATAGAGACCGAGGATTGGATTTTGCGGATTGAGACTATTTTTGAAGCGATGCGGTGCCCAGCAGAGCGAAAAGTAGAATTAGATGCCTTTTTGCTAGAAGGAGAGGCAAAGCGCTGGTGGATTAATATGATGAAAGGAAAATTTGCTGGTAAGGGCTTGGAGAATGTCACGTGGACGGAATTTACTGGTGAGTTCACGAAGTGGTTCGTGCCAAGGACCGAAAAGAGACAACTCCGGGAAAGATTCTTGCATTTAGTGCAAGGAAATCGCTCGGTTCCGCAGTATGAGGCGGAATTCGCTAGTTTAACTTATTATTCTGAGTCTGTTGTGGCCACAGAAGAGGCCAGATGCTTACGTTTTCAGGAGGGCTTGCGAGATGATATCCGCGCAGCAGTTGTTCCATTTGATATTACAGATTATGCAGTTCTAGTGGAAAAAGCCAGAATGGTTGAATTGGATGCCGAGAAGAGGCAGCGCCGATCTGAACTGTTTAAGAAGCGCTTCAAAGAAGGAGTCAGTCCAAAATCATCAAGCAAAACAAGTACACCCCCGTGGAAGAAGAAGAAACAACAACAATCTTCGTCGACCGTTAGTACACAGGTCTCCCAAGCGACAGTGACGAAGTGTGCCAAGTGTGGCAAGATGCACAGGGGGGAATGTTTGACTGGTGTCTGCTTTTACTGTCGCCAACCGGGACACCAGTGAAAGAATTGTCCGAAGCTGCAGCGAAATGAAAGTCAGAAGGGAGCTCCAGCAATGCCAGCTCAGAAAATGTTTCATATAGGGACTTCCAAGGAAGGGGAGTCTATTGCATCGGCATCTGTTCCTGCTGAAGGAGACAGAGAAGAAAGGCTGGTCCTGCCCCGAGCTTTCAATCTTGGGCAACAAAAAGCGAAAGCTGATGATACGGTGGTTACAGGTATGATAAATGTGCATGATCAGTTATTAAAGGTCTTATTTGATACTGGTGCTAGTCATTTCTTTATTTCGTCATATATACTTGATTTTGTTCGTACACACCAATATCAAGTTGCAAAACCTTTGAATGTTCTTATGCCAAATAATACGGTGCTGACTACTCAAAAGCGAGTCGTGGTACTGTTATCTTTTAACGAGAAAAGAATAGAAGCAGATGTTGCAGTGCTACCGTTAGTTGAATATGATATTATCCTCGGTATGGATTGGTTGTCGAATCAAGAAGCAGTAATCAACTGCAAATCGAAGGAGGTAGTTTTCAAATATCCAGATGGGAGTTTATTTGTATTTAGGGGACTGGGAGAAGTCTCCAAGATTATGATTTCTGCCATGAAGGCATGGAAGAAAGTGAGAAAAGGTTACGATGCCATTTTAGTAATGATTAAGGAATCTAAAGAGGAAAAGAAGGAAATTACAGCGGTGCCTGTAGTGCTGGAATACTTGGTTGTATTTCCCGAAGACTTGTCTGGTGTGCCTCCGGCTCAAAAGGTTGAATTTGAAATCAAGTTGATTGAAGGAGCTGCTCCAGTGGCCAAGACACCTTAACGGATGGCGCCTAAAGAATTGGTTGAATTAAAAGTGCAGTTGCAAGAGCTGTTAAATAAAAAATTTATCCGACCGAGCACTTCACCGTGGGGTGCTCTAGTGTTATTCGTTAAAAAGAAGGACGGATCTCTCCGTTTATGTGTTGATTATCGTGAGCTGAATAAGCTGACAATTAAGAATAAATACCTTTTGCCTCGGATTGATGATTTATTTGATCAACTCGTGGGTGGTGCGCGAGTGTTCTCTAAAATTGATCTTCGATCAGGATATCGCCAGCTGCGAATTAAAGAAGAAGATATTCTGAAGGCTGCATTTAGTACCAGGTATTGTCATTTTGAATTTGTTGTAATGCCTTTTGGTCTAACAAATGCTCCTGCAGCTTTTATAGACTTAATGAATCGAGTCTTTAAAGCTTTTCTCGATCAGTTCGTGATCGTTTTCATCGATGATATTCTGATCTATTCTAAGTCAGAAGAAGAACATTCCCAACACTTGCATTTAGCCTTGCAAACGTTGAGAGAGCAACGTCTTTTTGCCAAATTTTCGAAGTGCGACTTCTGGTTAAAAGAAGTGGCTTTTCTGGGTCACGTGATTAATCAAGAAGGTCTATCGGTTGATCTAGCTAAAATTGAAGCAATTGTGAAGTGGACTCAACCAAAGTCGGTAACCTAAGTGCGCAGTTTCTTGGGTTTAGCAGGGTATTATAGAAAATTTGTGAAAGATTTTTCCAAATTAGTGACCGTTGACACAGCTAACTCGAAAGAATGTACCTTTCAAGTGGGAAGGTGAGTGTCAGCAAGCGTTTGAGGCACTGAAAGATCGATTAACGACTGCTCCTGTTTTGGTAATGTGTGAAGGATCAGATGGTTTCAAATTTATAGTGATGCGTCCTATAAGGGATTAGGTTGCGTGTTAATGCAACGTGGAAAGGTAATTGTCTTTGCTTCTAGGCAATTAAAGGATGCTGAAAAGAATTACCCAACGCATGATCTGGAGCTTGCGGCAGTTGTGTTTGCGTTAAAAATTTGGCGTCACTATTTGTATGGTGTGCGTTGTGAAATCTTCACCGATCATAAGAGTTTAAAGTATATTTTTTATTAGAAAGAAATTAATCTGCGACAGAGAAGGTGGCTGGAATTTATTAAAGATTATGATTTGAATATTCAGTACCATCCTGGCAAAGCAAATGTTGTTGCAGATGCCTTGAGTCGAAAAAGTGTAACTGCAATATCCGTAATGCCGCAGTTTAACAAAAAGCTCTTACGAAAGTTGCAAGAAATGAAAATTGTCTTTATTTTGTCAAACGAGGAAAAGCGAGCGCAGCTATTCCAGATGCAGATCCAGTATTCGCTGAAAGATCGAATCCAGAAGGCAATGCCACAAGATTCATTTCTGATGGGTGTGTTAGAGAAGGTAAAAAGGGGAGAAGCTAATGCTTTTACCCAGAAAAATGAATTACTATTTTTTAATGATAGAATCTGCGTCCCTGGCGCGGATAAATTAAGAAAAGACATTTTATATGAGGCTCGTAACACACCGTATTCGATTCATCCTGGCCGAACAAAAATGTATCATGATCTGAAACAGGAGTTTTGGTGGCCTAAAATGAAGCAGGATATGACAAAATATATTGTTCGATGTCATACCTGTCAGGTAGTGAAAGCTGAGCATATGAAGTCTGCTGGTTATCTTCGATCACTTCCTATTCCTGAATGGAAATGGGATGATGTAGCAATGGATTTTGTATTTGGCTTACCTCGTAGTAAGCCAGGTAATGATGGAATCTGGGTAATTATTGATCGCTTGACGAAGAGCGCTCATTTTATTGCAATGAAGCAAGGAGGACCTACTGAAAAGTTAGTAGAATTATATATCAATGTAATCGTTAAGCTACATGGGATTCTGCGAACTATAGTATCTGATCGAGATGGAAGATTTACATCGGATACATGGAGACGAGTGCATAAAAGGCTAGGAACAAGATTAATGTATAGTACAGCTTTTCATCCTCGGACTGATGGTCAATCAGAACGTACTATTCAGATGCTCGAAGATTTATTGCGAATGGTAGTTCTTGATTTGAAAGGTTCGTGGGAAAAATATTTAACGTTGGTAGAATTTGCGTATAATAATAGCTACCAATCGACGATCCAAATGGCTCCATTCGAAGCTCTTTATGGAAGGCGATGCAGAACTCCCTTGAGTTGGGCGGAAGATAAGGAAAAGAAATTATTTTCGAAAAAGGAAACTGGTAAAATTGAAGAAAAAGTTCGAATAATTCAGCAGAGAATGAAGATTGTGCAGGACCGTCAACAGAAGTACTATAATATCCGGCATCGTCGGGTCGAATTTAATGTTGGCGATCAAGTGTGCTTACAAATTAAACCTTTTAAAGGAGTTTCTAGATTTCAACGAATCGGGAAACTCAGTCCAAGATTTGTTGGCCCTTTTCCAATCCTTGAGCGTATTGGTGGTGTGGCCTATCGTTTGGCTCTACCTGATGAATTGCAGAAATTACATTATGTGTTCCATGTTTCTGCTCTCCGACGATATATTCCTGATCCAGACTTGATGATCTCTGTCAGTGATGTGCAGATAGAAGCTGATTTGTCTAGCCCGACTGAACCTTATCAAATTATTGATCGTCAAAGCAAGAATCTCCGAAATCGCGATGTGAACTTTGTCAAAGTATGGTGGAAAGGTCACCCTGCCAATGTTGCTACTTGGGAACGAGAAAATACAATGATGAACTTATTTCCAGCGTTCTTTCTGAACCCAGAAGATTGAATTTTCGAGGACGAAAATTTTATTAAGGGGAGAATTGTAAGAACTGAACCTGAATATATGTATAAATGTTATAAGAATCTATAATTAGAGAAATAATTTTCCCCGATGATGAAAAAGAGAACAAGATACAGTGCCGCCTCGACGTCGCACAATTTAATTTTCTAATTCGAGATTTTTGATGTTTTGCGGCGTTCGTTTCGTATTTATTTTATATTTCGTGTTGCAATCAACTTCTGAAATTGATGTACTTGGAGGTGGATTAGACTTGGTTTGGTAACCAAGTGGGCTAGCTGTTGGGTTGCTTGAGGGCTGATTTGGGCTGGCTGTTTTGGGCTGGTTGAGCCTTTTCCTTAGCAGCTGTGCTGGTTATAAGTACTAATTATATTATCCCTAATCTAAATATCTGGGTTAAAGCATAGGCGGTGGAGTCAATTCTTATATGTTATTCCATAGCTGGTCTTTTCCCCGATACTTTACCTTGCCGCCTCCTGGAGTCTTGCCGAGCTGAGAGCGCATAGGTGTTGATGTCCCTCTCCTTCCTGCTCCCTCTCGTGGCTGTTCTGGGAGCTCTGGTTAGGGCTGACGCTGCTGCCTTTTGTGTTGTTGCTGCTCTCCTGCAGCCTGGGTGTTTGTGTTGGCTGGAAATGTTTGGCCGGCTGTTTGAGCTCTTATTTTGCTGCTCTCCTCACTGTGAGCTCTTCTTCTTCTTCTCCCTCTTCTCCTTCTTAACAGATGGTTGTTTTGCTCTTGCTAGTTGCTGAAATTAGTAGGAGAGGAGTTAGGGTTTCGGTGTTTAGGAATTTGATTCCTTTATCTGCTAGGGTTTTGATTTAAAGAGCCTTCCTCTCCCTCTCCTTCCATGTCTGAGCTGATTAATTTTATGTTGTTTACCTTGGATTTGGGTGTGCTGTTTACTTGTGTTGTATGGCTGCTTTGGAGGCTGTTGTAGCTGACCTTGTTGATTCAATTAGCTCTGAATTACTAAACCTTTGTTGGCTCAGATTTTACTGTGAATTGGGTTGTTGTTCCTCTTGACTGTTGGATGCCTTTGGGATGTTTTCAGTTGGCTTTTGATCCACTGTTTTTGGAGAGTTTTGGACTGCAGTGGCAGCCCTTGGAGCTACTGTGGGCAGCCCTTGGTGTTGCCACATAGCAGCCCTTGGTTCAGGATTTGTTAGCTTGTGTGTTGGCCGGGTTTTAGATTATTGTTTGGGCTGTCTTTATTAGCTATGTGGGTTGTTTTCCTTGAGGTTAAATTGGCCACGAAAGTGATTAATTAATGAAAAGTATGGTGGCTGATTTCTGATTTTTGTAGCACTTAAAATCTGCGTTTATGCATTCCTTTCGAGTCACCAAGCTTGTCCTTTCCTAGGCAACTCCTAAAGGTCGTAGTTGTGGCCATCTTAAGGACTCTATTCGTAGCTATTTAAAGACGCAACCCTATAGTAAATGATTTAATTGATACTGCAGAAGATGGCGTCCGGCGATAGACGCGACGAGAATCCAGCCAAGGACAAGGACGAAGGAAAAGCTGCGGTGAGTCCTTACGACTTTGATTATGCATTCGAATATTTTCCTGAATATGAATTGCTTTAATATAGAATATGGAAGATTTGAAATCACTGAAATGTATGAAATCGCTAAAAAGCTAAATATGGATTAGCAAGCGATAGAATCTCGGAGGGGAATTAAAATAATTATTTCCTATAATTATGACTTGAATATGAAATGACATGAATAAGAAAAAGAGAGTGCGTCGACGCATCGAAACACTAAGGGTCAGCCTAGTAGGGGGTAAGCTTCAGACTCCTACACCCAGTGGAGGGGTAGATCTCCGACGGAAATTGATACTGAAATGTCTAATTTAGGGGGCATGAGAGCCTGTTGCGTGGTTGAGCGCCCTCGAATGGACATTGATTTGATGGGCCCGGATATTTGATTGAGAATGACCCTCAGTATTTCGAGAGAACGAGAAGAAAGATAATTGAATATGAAAATGAACTATCATAAGATATAAGAACTGAAATAACAGAAATTGTTTATTTCTATGTCCCAGTTTACTTTACCTGTCTACTTTCATGTTCATACAGTTTTTCAGATTTATATAACTGCATTATTTAATTGTGTAAAATCTGCTCAGAAGATAATAAAGAAGATTGAAATTGTGGCGGGCTTCGGGTCGTTACAGTAATTACCACCGAGCCCGACAAATTATTCAAACTCGACCTTGAAGGCAAGGTTGATTTTCAAGGGCGATGGAATGTTACCCTCACGCATTTGGCGGAGGAGCCACTCATCGTCGGAACCATCGGAGCGCGCATTTGGAAACCACCGTTATTATTTCTTGTAATTAACTTGTATTAATTAATTGATTAATATTAATTATTTAATATTAATTAGATTAATTATTTATTTAAATGAATTTATATTTCCTTGTATGTTTCCCTCCCTCATCTATATAAGGGGGAGGAGTTTTAGATGTTAGGCATATTGAGTATTAGGATATTTTGGACTCTCCTTGGAGAGAAAGATCTTGGAGGACCCAGCCTCTTTGATCTTAGTCGGAGCTTGCTCCGGATTTGAATCTGTGTTATTTCAATCAATGCAATCATTGTTCTTCATGTTCGTGCATTTTCTCTACTCGTAACATACAGTGTGACATCTAGTAGTGTGAAGAAATTGGTCCTTGTTTGGGACATCTAGGTAAGGTAAACTTAGGAAGCATTTGATGCTTACGCTTGGCCATCATTCTGCTGGTGTCGTAGTCAAACATATGGTAGTGTCGATTGCATATAGGTTCGTTATCTAGGGATAAATTAACAATTATATTATTGCTCTTCATCACAAATGAAATTTTACAGCTAATGTCTTGTACTTTAGGTATATGAATTACTCATAAGCATTACTCTGCTAAATAGTTACTTATCTATTGTGCTTTTATTGTTCAATTGAGTAATATAGATTTTAAAATCTAGTAGAGGTAGTGATAACGTTACTCACACCTTTCTATGGTTACTTACCTGATCAACAGGAGGAGGTGAGATTGTTGAGGTGAGAGAGTGCATTCTCAAGATTCTTGAAGTGAGTATTATCTGTCACTGATGATAGAAGATTGGTGTTACGCCGAACCAAATGACGGGATCTCTTTTCCAGCAAGAGAACAACTTCTAAAATGGGAAGTGGGAGGACAAGAAAACAAAGCATAAAGGGACAATTTTCTTCTGTCTTATGGCTAGAGGAGTTTCTATGTATACAATTTATATAACAAATTTATAAGAAGGTACTTAATTTTATTACAGTTAACATAATTGTAGATAGCTGATTAATAGTCGACACAAAAAGTAAGCATTAGGCATAGTTACTCAAAGGAGTTGCTTGGCAAAAATATTATAATATGATCTCGACAAAGATGGGTGTCGAAGGGGCATGGAGCGCCGAAGGGTCTGAAGAGGGTGGTCGCATCACCCTTTCTTTGAAACAACCCTTCCCATAATCATCTTTCTTATAGATGCTATATTTCCTGTTCCTCTATCAGAGTGAATTTAAGTAACATAGTACAAAGTCCAAAAGCATTTAAAAAGGTCATACTCAGGATAAAAACGTCACGTTGTGGCAAAAGACCAAGCTTGCTCTAATATAAAAATATGAAACCATGTTAATCCAAAGTTTTACAAATTAATCGTTCACAGAAATCAAACATTATTGCTTTACTGCCATATTCCCTTCAAGACAAAAAATCCAAGTTTTCATTTAGTTTCAGACAAATGATGGGGATGAGAATCAATAATACTAATATTGTTATTAGTTAATATTGCATGGAAGTACATTGAGGTTATAAAACAATTTTCAAGGCATATGCCAATTTAAAAATCCAAGGTTACTAAACTTGTTGTAATTAAGCAGTTCAACAGTTCAGCATAGGAGTGATATGAACCCTACAAACTTGTCGTACACAAATAATGTAACAATGAAGCGTCACCAATGGTAAATGGTGAGTGAGGACACTAATAACTACTAAAAGATAAGCTGAGAAAATGAATGACCACTTGAACTATGTAAAACTCTGGTGCTATAAATCAACAGATAAAAAAGGTAAATCATAAGAGAAAGTGGCACCATCCAGTAACATAATTAAACTTGGACAACATATGATTGGTGATGATTTCATTTTATTAAAATATATGTACCACCGCAACTACTAAAAAGAACAAGATTTGATAAGTTCAGATGACACTTAAATAAACTCTTACACATTTATTAACTCGTAAATTGTATGTCTGGGAATCCAATGTTTTAATCTTTATCTCAACAGTTGTCTCGGAATCTTCAACAACAAACGTATTGGCAACAGGAATTTTGGCAGCACCACTGGTCCCCATTTTTGGCCAATGTTCAAAGAGATATAAAGGTTACCACTCTGATAAGAATAAAGACATCACATGTTTAGATATAAATAGCAAAGCATATATACTCGAGTATAATTAGGGTGAGATAATAACTTTGATAGTAGACAAGAATAACTATAGATTAAGTATCGACAGTAGACCAGAATAGCAAAAGATTGAACATTGATATAGAATTTAATGGAGAAAATATAAAAATGCGTGAGAGCAATTAACTGACTCTAATAGATTTTCAACACTAAAAAAGGTACACATATGATCGTGGTAAATTCAGACGGAGAACAAGTATCTGAATCCGCTAATAAAATTTGGTATCTTATACAATTACGACCCTCTGGGGTGTGCATGAAAAACCGAAACCGACCAAATCAACCCGAACCGCTCGGACCGAACCGACAATTACACGGCTCGATTTGATATGGTTTTTCATAGCTTGAAACGGATAAAATCGAATAGCACCGATTTCATTTTATGCCTACAAATTAACTTTGTAGCAAGGTTTTAAAAATCGGACCGGACATCAAACCGGTGGAGGGAAAGGTTCAACCGGTTGAATCGGGGTTGAACCGTGATGACTACTGACGGAACTACATATTTAATCCTATATATATATATATTAAACATAGTTTCATAAATATAAAATTTTAAAATTGAACTAAAATTAAAATTATATATATAATATGGTATATGTTACCGACATCCAAGCTGACGAGCCAGAATGGCAGGTGTATTCGAGGAAGGCTCGCGCACGACCAATGGTTAACCCGGAAGCAAGCGGTTCGGCGAGAACAACCTGAAGTGGACGACCGGCCCATGCTCTTTTGTTGAAGTTTAATTTCTGTTTTTATATTTTCTATTATGAACTTGTGTAGTGGTGGGTTCCCCCTATATAAGGGATCACCTTAGGGTTTGACAGCATCTTTTGATCAATCAACCAAAGGAGGGGCTGCTCCCCTTGTCTTTCCCTCTCTCGATCTCTTCCTCTCTCTCTCTATCTCGATCTCGCTATCTCTCTCCCTCGCTCGCCCGCCCCCGCTGTCGCCCGCGCTGTCGCCCAGCGCTAGCTACCACGGTATCGCCCCCGCTGTCGCCCGCCTGTCGCCCAGCGCCAACCTACCGCTATCGCCGACGCTGTCGCCGCACGCTGTCGGCTGTCCGATACCCGAAGTGGTATCATTGGTCCGACCTGCCATCTCCGCCCGCGTCTCCTTCGCCGCCGGAAGCCCTAATGGCCCCTAACACTCGTCTCCACTCCGCCGACTCCTCCTCCGCCGCCGACGATGCCTCCTCCCTCGCGGCTAATGTCGCGATCCAGGGCTCGCAGATCTCCAAACTCGAATCAATGATGGAAGCTGTCTTGGCGACTCAAACCTCCATCCTCCAGCGCCTCGACGCCCTGCAACCGCCCTCGGGCGCGCCGCCGGCCTCCGTCACCACAGCGGACGCGACCTCCCTGCTCGGCACCCCCCCTGCCCCGTTCGCACCGGCCGTCCGTGCATCGGCGGCGCCCCAACCGTGGCCGGTGTTTCCTACAGTTCCGGTGGCCCGCCCCACATACGCCATGGATATTCAGCCTTTCGCCGGGACGGACCCTATGGGCTGGGTTGCTCGCGCGGAGCAATACTTCGACCTCAATGGCACCCCCCCCCCCCGGCGGATCAAGTCGGCACCGCTATGATCGGCATGGATGGCTCGGCCCTCCATTGGGCCCGTTGGCTGCGCCAAGTGCAACCCCTCATTCTGTGGAATGAATTCAAGCAAGAAATGATTAGCCGGTACGATTCCCGCTACACCGGCTCCGCTATCGAGCGGCTTTGCTCCGCCCGGCAATCAACCACGGTGGACGCATACATCGATGAGTTCATCGCTCTCGTCACACAGGTCCCCGGCCTTCCGCCCGACCACTACCTGGGATTTTTTCTGCAAGGCCTCCTGCCCAATATCCGCTCGCGCATTCGCACACATCATCCGCGCACGGTCTCCGAAGCGTTGGCGCTTGCCCGTGCGGTTGAAGCGGACATCGGCCCCCGGCACACCGGCCCACCTCCTCTCCGTCACCACCCCGTGCAGGACACCGTTCCTCGGCCGGCCCCCGTGCCACACCTTCGGCCGGCTCGTCCAGACGGTCCCAACCGCCTCTCCACAGTGGATTACAACGAACTTCGACGCCGCGGCTTATGCTTCCGTTGTCGCCAACCCTACTCACCTCAGCATGTCTGCCCCGTGAAGGAATTCCACGCCATCTTCAGCGACGGCGACGAATACGCCACCACCGAGGGTTTGCCACCGTTGGAGGCCACATCCGACCCCCCTCCCGCCGACCTCGAGGACGTCCCTATCAACTTGTTAGAACTGCCATTCTACTCCGTCGGGGGATTGACGGGACCCCGCACCATGAAGTTAGCCGGCGAACTTCGTGCCCGCCCCGTCATCGTGATGGTGGACAGTGGAGCCAGTCACAACTTTATGTCCGCCCAATTGGCGCAGGAACTCGCCCTACCGGTGGATCCATCACCGAATTTTTCGGTGTGCCTCGGCGATGGCCGCCGCCGACCGACCTTGGGCCAATGCAAGGAGGTGTCCATGACAGTGGGCTCGTGCCAGGTGACAGCAGATTTCTACATGTTCGAGTTGGGTGGCCTCGATGCTATACTCGGCGTGGCGTGGCTCGAGACCCTTGGAGACGTTCGGGTGAATTGGGCTTCGATGACAATGGTATTTCAACAGCAGGGCCGACAATGTCGCTTGGTGGGCGACCCTACGCTCCTCCGGTCCCCGCTGTCCTTTCGGGCCATGACACGGGTCGCCGACGTCGAGTTCTCGGCCTGGTTGTGGCCCCTTCAGGCGACCCCTTCCGTGGCGGCCGCACCCATCCAGGAGGACATGGGCGCCCTCCTTGCGGATTTCGAGGACGTCTTCACCGCCCCCTCGGGCCTTCCACCTTCCCGACCGACGGATCATGCTATCGTTCTCCATCCGGGCTCATCTGCGGTGTCTGTGCGACCATACCGTTACGGGCACGCCCAAAAAGACGAGATCAAAAGACTTGTTCACGAAATGCTGTTGGGCAGCATCATCCGCCCCAGTGCTAGCCCCTTCTCCAGCCCGGTGCTACTCGTCCGCAAGAAAGATGGCAGCTGGCGGTTTTGCGTAGACTACAGGGAGCTCAACAAGGCCACGGTACCGGATAAATACCCTATTCCAGTAATTCAGGAACTTTTGGACGAGCTACACGGCGCGACCTGCTTCACCAAGCTGGACCTCCGGGCCGGCTATCACCAAATTCGGGTTAGGCCGGAGGACGTGCCCAAGACGGCCTTCCGGACGCACGATGGGCATTTTGAGTTTCTGGTCATGCCGTTTGGGCTTACCAACGCCCCCGCGACCTTCCAAGCCACCATGAATGAGATCTTCCGCCCCGTTCTGCGTAAGCATATTCTGGTTTTTTTTGATGATATCCTTGTCTTCAGTCCCTCTTGGCAGGACCACCTCCGTCATGTGCGGGAGACGCTCGCTACTCTCCGAGTACATCAGCTCACGGTCAACCGCAAGAAGTGCACTTTCGGCACCGCTACTGTCAGCTACTTGGGCCATACCATCTCGGCCCACGGCGTGGCCATGGACGACGACAAAATTCAGGCGGTGCTGCGGTGGCCCACTCCCGCCTCCCTACACGACGTCCGGGCCTTCCTCGGCCTGACAGGGTATTACCGGCGCTTCATCCGCAATTACGGGGGCTTGGCCCGCCCCCTCACGCAGCTGCTAAAGAAATCCGAGGAGGGACCGTTCGCTTGGCCGCCGGCGGCCATGGAGGCTTTTACAGCGCTCCAAACGGCTTTGATCCACGGCCCAGTTTTGGCCATGCCGGACTTCCGCCAAACGTTCGTCGTCGAATGCGATGCTTCGGGCACAGGCGTCGGCGCCGTCTTGATGCAGGCCGGACGGCCAATTGCCTTCTATAGTCGTGCTTTCTCCAATGCGGTGCGCAGCCGCTCGGCGTACGAAAACGAACTCATGGCGCTTGTGTTGGCGGTCCAACATTGGCGGCCGTATCTCCTGGGGCGCCACTTCATCATCCGTACCGATCACCACAGCCTCCGCTACCTCCTTCAGCAGAAGATCGCCACGCCAACGCAGCAAGTTTGGGTAGCCAAGTTGCTCGGCTATGATTTCACCGTGGAGTTCCGTTCGGGCAAGACCAATCGAGCGGCCGATGCGCTTTCCCGCCGCCCGCACGCGCCAGAATTGACCGTCATCTCCCGGCCAGTGTGGGACGATGTCGCGACCATTCAACAAGAGGTGGACCGGGACCCGCAACTTCAAGACATTCGGGCAGCCTTGCTGACCGACCCTGCCTCCAGACCGCCGTTTACCTTGATCGGAGGCCGCCTCTTTCATCGAGACCGCCTCGTCTTATCTGCCTCCTCAGCAATGATTCCAGCTCTGCTTGCGGAGTTCCACTCCACACCGGCAGGCGGCCACGCGGGCGCTTATCGGACTTACCGTCGATTGGCGGCTTCGCTTTTCTGGCCTCACATGCTTCGTCAGGTGAAAGCATTCGTAGCAGCGTGCCTCCCATGTCAGAAGGCCAAATACGAGACAATGTTCCCCGGCGGCCTACTGCAGCCCCTCCCGGTTCCGGAACGTATTTGGGAGGACATAGCGATGGACTTCATCACCAGGTTGCCCCGCTCCAACGGCTTCGATTGCATATTGGTGGTCGTGGACCGCCTCACGAAGTACGGCCACTTCATTCCGCTTCGCCATCCTTACACGGCTGCCTCGGTGGCGGACTGCTTCATCGCGGAGATAGTCCGCCTTCATGGGTTTCCGCGTTCGATCGTCAGCGATCGGGACCCTCTTTTTCTCAGTGGCTTCTGGACCGAACTATTCCGCCTGCAGGGGACCCAACTCCGGATGAGTACTGCCTATCACCCACAGTCGGATGGCCAATCCGAGGTCCTCAACAGGTGCTTGGAGACCTATCTGCGCTGCTTCATCGGCGAGAGGCCAGGGTCTTGGGCCAAATGGCTGGGGTGGGCGGAATACTCCTACAACACCGCGTACCACCACGCGGCCCACACAACGCCCTTCGAGACGGTCTACGGCCGACCACCGCCGACCATGCTCCGTTACATGCCCGGGGAATGCCCGGTTGCTAGCTTGGCGGATCATCTCCAGGACCGGGACGTCATCTTGGACAGCTTAAAACACCATCTTCGGCGAGCTCAGGCAAAAGATGGCATCGTTTGCCAACAAAAAACGTCGGGACCTTCAGTTCCAAGTGGGCGAGCGAGTGTTTATCAAGCTCCACCCCTATCGCCAGCTCACGGTGGCTCGCTGCACTTCGCCCAAGCTCGCTCCGCGTTTCTTTGGACCATTCGAGATCATCAGCCGCATTGGCGTCGTGGCATATCGCCTCCGCCTTCCGGACACCGCCCGCATCCATCCCGTCTTTCATGTCTCCCAACTCCGGCGGGAGATAGGAGATCATCCGGTATCCGACCATATTCCGACGGATTTGGACGCACCCAGCTCCGAGCCACTCTATCCGGAAGCCATCCTCGATCAGCGCACGCCCACAGCCGGAGCGGCCCAACCGGAGGAGATACGCGTAGCATGGCGCAACCGGCCTCGGACGTCCGCGACGTGGCTATTGCGGGATGACTTTCGCCGGCAGTTCCCGGATTATTGCCTTGAGGACAAGGCGAATTTCCCAGACGGCGGTATTGTTACCGACATCCAAGCTGACGAGCCAGAATGGCAGGTGTATTCGAGGAAGGCTCGCGCACGACCAATGGTTAACACGGAAGCAAGCGGTTCGGCGAGAACAACCTGAAGTGGACGACCGGCCCATGCTCTTTTGTTGAAGTTTAATTTCTGTTTTTATATTTTCTATTATGAACTTGTGTAGTGGTGGGTTCCCCCTATATAAGGGATCACCTTAGGGTTTGACAGCATCTTTTGATCAATCAACCAAAGGAGGGGCTGCTCCCCTTGTCTTTCCCTCTCTCGATCTCTTCCTCTCTCTCTCTATCTCGATCTCGCTATCTCTCTCCCTCGCTCGCCCGCCCCCGCTGTCGCCCGCGCTGTCGCCCGCGCTGTCGCCCAGCGCTAGCTACCACGGTATCGCCCCCGCTGTCGCCCGCCTGTCGCCCAGCGCCAACCTACCGCTATCGCCGACGCTGTCGTCGCACGCTGTCGGTCGTCCGATACCCGAAGTGGTATCAGTATATCCTTATATTTTATAAAAATAAATATGGTATATTCTATGTATATATACACACACACACGTTTATAAGTTAATTAAATTAATTGAAATAAATAATACTATTATCTTAATTAATATGAATAACATTATATTATATAAATTATATTTCAGCACCTTTCAACTAAAGCTTAATTGGCGCAGTGGATGGTGTGTTTGGGATCCATCTTTAGGTTCGAACCTCATTGCCTTCATTTTTTTAAAAACATTTTAGTTAGACCCGCCATGGCTGCTTATTCAAACCGTTGGATCGCATCCAAAGGTGCAAATTCGACCCGCCCGGTTACAGGGAACCGGCCACAGTTCCCAATTTTCTGGTCAACCCGCCCGGTTCCCCAGCAGTCCGTAGATATAGCGGGTCGTATACCTGGACCGGACCGGCTGGGGATCCGGTCGGCGGTCCGACCGGTCCAACCGGACGGTCCGGTCCGGTTTTCAAAAGCTTGCTTTGTAGTCATTTATAAAGCGAGGACATTTGGTAACATTTCTTTATCATTTAATATCAAGTATCATCCATCTAACTTGGTCCTAGAGCCTAGTATTTGTCTAACTTAGTAACTTTTAATGCATGATACATAGTTATATTATGATTATAAAAAAATTTATATATTAAATAATAATAGGCTGTTAGTTCAGATTTAAATTATAATTACAAATTAAAATATTATATTAAAAATATAAGAAACTATTGGTTAATACATTGTTCAAAAAAATTTACAACCTCAAGCATTTATCCGCTCATATGCAGTAAAAACCCGACAAGCCGAACCGATAAAACCAACTTAAAACCGAATTGAGGTAAAACCGAACGGTCTGGTTTCGGTTTTGGTCCAAACCGAACGGTCTGGTTTCGGTTTTGGTCCAAACCGAACCACTTACATCCCTCTGAGCTCACAGCCACCTTGACAAGCGTTGTTATCATATTCACGCATGTGCCCACAGCCGCCTTGCCCACAGCTCTAGTGACATTTTGTTGTAATTACATTGTATGCCCAGTCTCGTCTATATAAGCCAGTGGAGGAGAATCTTTTAGATCATCTTGAATCACTTTCATGTATAGGCTCTCATAGGAGAGAAGGGCTCTTAGAGGGATCATGCCCTCAAGAGTTTGATATCGAGCATACCTCGATATATTGTATCATGAATTGTACTAATCTACGGTCCAACCTGTCGCCATTACTATTCAACCATGAACCCTAATTGGTTCGTCCTTTCTTAGCTCCATTTGACGACCTAGGCGAGATTTCACGGCCTACAAGCTCCGACCTCCTCCCATCCTGCATGTTCGTCATCCCTGCACAAGTTCGCTTTTGCATGTGTGTTTCTCTCTTCGGCGCGCTCCAGCACTCGCGACTATTGCATTTCAAGCGTGTCCACACCAGCTCGATCCTGTCTCTCCTTTGCTTGCATTGGGCAGCTAGATACCGCCGACCACACTCCACCGCCGCATCGAGACCCTCGTGCTCCTCTAATGAAGGGTCGTCGAACTGCACCGCTTGAAATTTTAGAGCCACTGATGGGAACGAAGCGGAGTTCCCCACTATGTGATGATGAAATTTCTTCTCTTTGACAGTCGTGAGGACCCCCTTACGTGGCTTACACACTGCAAACAATTCTTCGTGAATCAGTGCATATCTTGGGAAAGCGTGTCATCCTTTCACCTCATGGAAAAGTTGTAAATGTCGGACGTCGGAGACATATCGGAGATATTTTAAAATATCGAATTTTTATATCTCATAAATAAATATATATTTATATGTTCTAAAGTAAAAAATTAAAAGAACACAGGGACACATTATTTCATGTGCATCCCAATAAAAAATTAGAAGAGTATCTCAAATAAAAATTAGTAATACATTACGATAACTACTAATATGTATCAAAACAAGTACAAATTAGAAAATTGTGAAATATATTTAATATTATACAATAATTTATTTAAATAACATTAAGTTTTATAACAAATAATATTTAAAAGTTAAATGTACTTATTAATAATAAATTTTCTTTTGCTTAATAAAATTATATTAAAAGCAACAAAATCATCAACTAATAATGTAGAATGTTTTATTATTTTGTTAATATAAACTAACAAATGTATAGTGTGAAATGAATATACAAACTTGATTATAATGATAGCACCTACAAAAGATAATAAAAATAATAAATCTAATCGATTTAAGCATTATATAATATAATACATTGATGTAATTTAAGTATGTTTATTGCTAATATAACCTAAATTAAAATACTAGACGATATTTTCAAAAGTCGCGTCAGTCGATATGTCGGGAAAAATCGGATATATCAATATATATATATTTAAAACATATTGGACATGTCGAAGGATATTTAAAACATTGCCTCGGGCTTCCCCCAATTATCGTTTTCTCAGTTACAACGAAAAAAACTATAATTGGCATGGGAAGACTTTAATATCAATTGCAATCTCCGCTTTGGGCTGCCTCTTCATGGCAACTCCATCAGTGACCTCATCTCCCTTAAACAGACAAGGTTCGTTGACGACTACTTGAAGAAGTTTCAAGGCCGCTCACACAAGCCCAATCCATTCCCCTGGAGTACTAAGTGCCCATCTTTACAGTTGGCCTCCATGAGCGGCTTCGTCTAGATGTGTGAGTTTCAAACTCCAGTGGATCTCTCCACCTCCAAGAGCCTCGCATTGCATTACTAGAAGCATTTGTTGATGGATCGACCTTACACTGGTCATTGTAGCGGTGAAGGGAAGTCTTGGGGTTTCAATCCTCCACCTTCCTAGTCCAGCAGTGTCCCCCTCAGGGGTAAGGAGGGGGATTGATCAGTCGCAATCCGCCGCTTGTTGACTCAGGAGATGGTCGACCACAGGGCCAAGGGGCTTTGTTTTAACTATGACAAACCATAAATTCACGGCCACAAATGCAAGCGCCTATTTTGGCTCGAGGTGGACGACCCATCTGATTAGGAAAAGGTGGAGCCCAGGGACATCGAAATTTCCCTCCACGTCATCGCGGGACCGTATTCCGGGAAGACCATTCAAATGTCGATCACCATGACAGATCATATGTTGGTAGCGGTCATGGATTCCGGGAGCACGTATAGCTTCATCACTAAGCAAGCTGAAAGTGGATAACCACGGTTAAGAATTACTCTAAAGGGGGTGAATATAGTTTTAAAATTATTTACACAATTAATCACAGTACATGCCACAGAGTTCTAATCTAATGCAGTGAAAGTTAAATAAGAAATTAAACATCGAAAATTAAACAACCAGAAGAACAAAAGATTTATAGTGGTTCCTCAAAATGTTTGGGTACTTCACTCTTCTGCCCCTTGGCAGGCTATCCACTAATCAGTACTGAGTCTTTTGATAAGGAGACTCTTAGAACAAATTACAACTGAATCTTTTGATAAGGAAGGTTCTTAGAACCAATAGAAATTTTGATAAGGTCTTTCTAAACCCTGAATCTTTTGATAAGGAAGATTCACAGAACCAATGAGTCTTTTGATAAGGAGACTCAAAAATCAGAGAGGGATTCTCAAAACTCTATCAGCAGGTAGTAGTTGAATTTGTGTTTCCACAATGTAATCCTATTCAGCAAGCTCTGAGGCTTTTGATTCTTGTAAGCACTGTGTGGATTCTTGATGTAGAAGACAGCAGCAGGAATTCCTCAAGTTGATGTATAGATTTAATAGAGAGAAGTTTGAATCTTGTTCGAGAGGAATCCCGAAGAAGAATTGTAGAACCCTCTGAGAGAGGAGCCTTCAGATCTGAGAGAATATGATCTTGTCAGCTAGAGTTGTTCTGTGAGGACTTCTGGATGGAGAAGAAGGAGACGAGAGAGACAAGAGGGCTTTTTAAAATATCCTCCAGAATAATGACTTCCTCTTCTTTCTTTCCTTTGGTATATATAGATCTGTTGCTAGAATTATTCCTTGTGGGATCTAACCCAATTAGAATAAAGACTTTCTTCAATTGGATCCTTAACGGTTATAATCAGATCTTGGTCTTAATCTGCTTGATTTGTATTTAAAATTGTTTTATAGAGAAGTCGACGTAAGGCTTCTTGTGCGTCGACTTCTAGTCGGCATATGTTGGAATATAGAAGAAAAGAAATCTCAACGTATGTGGACATACTTACGCTTTGACTTTACTTTTCCTTTATAGGAGTTCTCGGCATAAGGAAAAATAACAGCTTGTCTTCATGTTGCGACTTCTAGTCGAAGCTCAGACTAAACTTCTCGACGTATGTCGACAGCTTCTCAAAGCACAGATTTTTATTTTGCTTTAATCAGATTCCATGAGTGCACTGAGTCTTTGTCTGACCTCTTCTAAATGACTATGGACCTATACTTAAGACAAAATGTCATCTATACATACAGGCATTTAACCTATATCACTTTGATAACCCAATATATCAAATCATAAAAGGATTTTTTCCAACAATATCCCCATATTTGATATACCATGTTTTACAAGAATAAGTGATTTCAAATAAGAAAAGAAGACAGTTTTTAATGATGGATACATATATAAACACAGAATAGATAGACAAAAAGATCTATACACGCCCCCATCCTACTCCTTAATATATCATCATCATCAAAACCTTTACATATAGACAGAAGAAAGAAGAAGATACATTAAAGAAAGAAAAGAAGATAACTTCATTTGTGCTCTTCCAAAAAGGCAGACAGAGTAGTAATAAGTGTCTTCTGAGTATTTTGCATAACCATCATCTTATTAGTTTCTATCTTTACCAGAAACTCAAGAATGTTTTGATGTATTCTTTTAGTTAATCTGTCAACATATTTAGTAAATTTTATTGAGTGTCAATCTGGATTTTCTTTTAGTGACTTCTCAAGTAATAGTACCAATCTAAAATCAGCAACAGCGGAGGGATATACATCAGATAGAGAATATCCACTTCTTTGAATTTCAGGAATCATCTTTTTGATAAGATCAACAGATGTGTCATCATTAACAACTTGTTTTCCTTTTACAAGTTGATCTTTAGCCTTTTTAAGGTAAGTTGCAGTCCTTTTAGGAACTGTATACACTGGCATGTCAACAAGAGGAATAGGAGCAGTGCGTCTTAAGTTAATTTCTGGAGTTGTCTGAGTCATTGGATCCTTTACCACCTTGAATCTCTTGCTCATAGGAATATATTCTGCATATGCGCTTGGCTCTCCATATTCAGGAAGTGTATCAGCCATGTCATAGGAGCACCAAATTTTTAGACCTGAGATAAGCTTCACAAGAGATGTTGCATAAACCATCTCTCTATGAGATAATGGTATAAGATCTCCAAAGGAACTAGACCTTTTTCTAGAATAGAGTACTAGAGCCTTAGAGGAAGGAGTTACATCCCTATCTTGAGAGGAATGCACAACGATCTCCCCCTGAGATATTGCTTTAGTAGGAACAGATACAGTTGACTCCTCCTGTGAGAGAGCAACATCAGCTAAAGTTGTTAATGCATCTGCTGGTGACTCCCCCTAAGGAACTGACAGATAAGCATCTTATTGAGAGGAAGATATCATCTCAAAGTTAAGTACAGTATCAACAAAAGCTTATACATCATCATCAGTTTAAGAATCAGCTTGAGCAGCTACATTTAGCAAAGGAAGTGGAGCATCTTTGTTGAATATATCCATGTAAACTAAATCTTGTACATTATCATCAGATTGATTATATCTTTATTGACTATATCAATGTTGAGTACAGTATCAACAAAAGCTTGTACATTATCATCAGTTTGAGAATCAGTTTGACCAGCTACATTTAGCACAGGAGGTGGAGCATCTTTGCTGACTATATCTATGTGGACTATGGCACCAGAATGATCTTCATCATTAGCATCACGAATAGCAGCATTATCATCATCAAAATCATCATCATG
This sequence comes from Dactylorhiza incarnata, assembly GCA_033032865.1. Taxonomy (NCBI): domain Eukaryota; kingdom Viridiplantae; phylum Streptophyta; class Magnoliopsida; order Asparagales; family Orchidaceae; genus Dactylorhiza; species Dactylorhiza incarnata. Next base: position 804,529 of record JAWHQI010000162.1, read on the forward strand.
AGCCTCATGATCATCAAACTGACTTTTATCATTAGGAATGTTGTTAGGAGAGCAGACTTTCTCCCCCTTCTTGATTTTATCAGCAAGAGAAATCAAGAAACTCTAGTGATAGAGGATGAAGTTGTATTCTGAGGGTGTATTTACTTTAGTAGAGAGAGATGTGATTTGTGTTTGAAGAAATGGACATTTAGTAGAAAACTGGTGTGAGAAATGTGTCATCTCATTAGTCATCTTGGATGAAAAGGAGGTAAAGGTGGGCATAATGGTATGAGGGTCAACATGAGTAATTAGAGAAGTAGAAACCCAGGTTTCAGAAGGAGGAACCACGGGGTGAACAGTGGCAGTAGAAGTTGGAGGTGGTGGAAATGTAGTGGTTAGGTGTGCAAATTTGGCCCGGGCCCGATTGCACAGCTCGGATCTGCCCGGGTCTAAGCCCGATTAGGCCCGAGCCCGGTTAGGCCCGGGCCAAGCCTAGTCCAGGCCTAAGGGGGCTCAACAGAACCCCTTATTTGGGCAGGGCCCGGCCTAGTGCCTGGCCCGGGCCAGGCCTAGGCCCTTCCAGGCCCAAGGACCCAATAAATCGGATTATGATGGGGCGGGGAAGCCCCAGCATTTAAATTAAATGTTGGGTCCGCCCGCCCCAGCAATTAAATGTTGGGGCCACGCCCTAACATTAATTTGATGGGGCCACACCCCACACCACAGCATTTAATGTTGGGGCATGGCCCCAGCTTTTCAAATGCTGGGCGGACAGAAAGCTGGACGCCCTGCCATTTGGCAGCAGGAGCTGCCAAATGGCAACTCCTGCTGCCAAATTAAGGAGGAGCCAATCAGGCTTGGGCCTGGCCCGTCCTGGCTGGGCCCGGTCTGGTAGGCTCTCCCAGGCCCCTCTTTTAAAGAGAGGCTCGGGCCCGGCCTAGGCCCGGTTTGCCGGAGGCCTGGCCTAGGCCCGGCAGATATAAATCCCGAATCTGGAGGGCCCGGCATGGGTCTGTCGACTGTCGGGCTTTTTTTGCACGCCTAGTAGTAGTCGGAATGTCAGAATGAGATGGAGAGATTGTCATGGTGATGGGAGAAGTGGAATGAATTGGAGAATCATTAAGAGAAAAAGGGAGGACTGAGGTGTCCACATGAGGAACAAAAGCCTCTGTAGAGGAGAGTGGAGCAGAAGGTAGAGGCTATCCTTCAATAGAAGGAAGTGAGTGTAACAACCATAAATGATTGAACAGAAGGAGAAGTCTTGGGCTTGATTTGTGTGCCCCATCTCCTGAACAGCTGCACATTCAACCTCTTCCCTGGAGGTATATAAATCCCCTCAGAAGTGCATACTGCAAGGAATAAGTGCTTAAGCACTAAACTAAGAATTCTTCCATAAGAAATCTCATGAAGACCTCTGAACCTATTTTGTATCAGCTTAACAATAGACTTTCCCCAATCTACTTTCTTTCTTAGAATGAGAATGTCCATTACCTGGAGCTGAGCTGTAGGAATAGCATTATGAGCTAATATCTTGCACATCAAAACCTTGCCACAGATGTCAGCTAAGAATTGATACTTCTCAAAAACTTCTTTCTTCTACATATCGGAAGGTTTACTCCTTGAATATTTCATCATTCTAAGAACCTCGGTAATTTCTTCATCAAAAAGAGCATCTTCTTCTAGACCGGTAGGTAAGTCAAATGTTGCAGCTAATTCATTACCAGTGATCCTTATCTGGACTACATTGATTGTCCCAGATAGAATACCATCCTTATCTGAACTACATTGATTGTCACAGATTATTGGAAGAGTAAAATGAATGAAGCTCAGTAAATTGGTAGTTTAGAGCGACCAGAAATGAGCTTCAATAATCCTTGTTCAACAAATAGATTTAAGACTTCTCGAAATTTATCTTCTACAGTGGAGAAGGACTCATAATCTAAATTGAAACCAGGATTAATCATCGCCGCATCCTTGCTTACCTGCAAAAGGGGTTAGAAGAGAAGAAAAACGAAAGGGAAAATGAAAGGTTTGAAGGAGTAGAAGCAACTGAAAGGAGTTTGTCTTTATATATCCGTCGAGCCCTAGAAATTTGTTCTGAGTAGAAGTCGTTGTAAGAAGATCAATATGTCAATGTACAGAAGTCGACACATCGACGTATAAATTTTGACTAGTCGACGTACAAGGGTTCGACGCATACCATCATGTCAAAGCTTTCATATAACCTCGACGCAAACAGCCTTTCTTAAGTAGGCTTATGTTGAGGAGAACTTGACATACGTCGAGATCATTCATCAACATACATCGAGTTTTGCCTTAAAGCAGAAAATATCAAATTTTTCTTAAGTTTTCTTTTAGATTTATTTTAACCAGCTCCATCCAGCATACCTAGAGCATTTAAAAAGTACTTATGTTTTACCTCATCAAGAGGTTTTGTGAAGATATCAGCTTTTTGATTATGTGTAAGGACAAATTCTAAAGTAATTCTCTCTTCATCAACATTATCTCTAATGAAGTGATGTATTATCTCAATATGTTTAGTCCCACTATGAAGTACAGGATTAGAGGCAATAGAGATGGCATTGGAGCTATCACGGAATATTGTGAATTAATTGAAAGAATATCCATAATCCAATAATTGATTGTGCATCCATAGGAGCTGTAAGCAACAGCTTCCAGCTGAGATGTATTCAGCCTCAGCTATGGATGTAGAAACAGTGGTTTGCTTTTTGCTAAACCATGAAATAAATCTAGCACCAAGGAATTGACAAGTTCCAGAGGTGCTCTTCTTATCTAGTATGCATCCAGCATAATCTGCAATTGAGTATCTAGTTAAATCCAGATTCTACTGGGTACCATAGGCCTAGCTCAGATGTACCCTTTAGATATCTCAAGATCCTTTTTACAAAGGTCATGTGAGGCTCTTTAGGATCAACCTGGAATCTTGCACACACACATGTTGCAAACATGATATCTGACCCACTTACTGTAAGATAGAGGAGAGATCAAATGATTGCCTTGTACGCCTTTTGATCTACCTGCTTGTCTGTCTCATCCTTATCAATTGCAGCATTAGTAGTCATGGAGTTTTCATTGTAATGATAATTTTTCATTCCAAATTTCTTAATTAATTCTTGTGTATTTGGACTGGGAAATGAATATTTCTTCGCATGCTTGTCTTACTTGAAGACCAAGGAAATTGGTGAGCTCCATCATGCTACTTATTTTAAATTTAGATTGCATAACTGCAGCAAATCTCTTGCAGAGTTTGTTGTCAGTAGAACCAAATATTATGTTATCAACATATATTTGTACTGAGAGTAATTTCTCTTTGTGTTTTTTATAAATAGAGTTTTGCCTACATTTCCTCTAACAAAAGAGTGTTCAGGGAGAAAGGTAGAGAGTGACTCATACCAAGCTCTGGGAGCTTGCTTAAGACCATATTAAGCTTTATTAAGTTTGTAAACATGGGAGGGATGAGTAGAATCAGCAAAACCTGGAGGTTGCTCTACATAAACCTTTTCTTGTAGAATGTCATTGAGGAAGGCACACTTGACATCCATCTGGAATGCCTTAATTTTGTTGTATGCAGCATAAGCAAGGAACAAGCTGATTACTTCAAGTTTGGCCACGGGAGCAAATGGTTAATCATAGTATATGTCATCTTCTTCCCTATATCTTTGAGTCACCAACCTTACTTTATTTCTGATTATTGATCCCTCGGTATCTAACTTGTTTCTGAACACTCATTTGGTTCCAATGATTGGGAAATTCTTTGGCTTTTCAACTAGAGTCCAAACTTGTTTCTCTCAAATTGAGGGAGTTCTTCTTGCATAGCAGCAATCTAGTGTGGATCATTGTTTGCATCTTCAAATTTTTGGGGCTCAACTTGAGATAGAAAACATTAGAGCACCAGATCATTGGTGATTTTGCTCCTAATTTGTACTACAAAAAAATCTCCAATGATTTGAGTGATAGGATGGTCTCTGAGAGTAACAAACTCTTCATGAGGTGTCATTGTCTTATTCTGTGGAGAGTCGAGAACAGTCACTTGAGTTTATTTATCAGGAGCTTCTTCAATCAGCTCAGCTGGTTGAGCATTATCTATAGTAGATTTTTCAATGATTGGAACATCTTCATCGTCTTTGTCTGCATAATTGTATATAACAATCTTTGAAACCAATTCAGATTGAGTAGAAGGATTGGAGGAGCTTGGAGCATCCTGACTCACTACCAACTCATTCATCTAATTTGTTATTGCTTTTATCTACAAATCATAATTAGTGAAAGAATTTTTCCCACACACAGCATGTTAGTTTCATCAAAAGTTGCGTGCATTGATTCTTCTATTTTAAATATTCTCTTATTGCAGCACTTATAAGCCTTGCTAGATGTTGAGTATCCTATGAATATACCATAATCTATTTTCTTGTCAAATTTGGCAATGTGGCTTTTACCATTGTTTAAAATATAGCAAGTGCATCCAAATATCCTGACCAAGGTGTTACCCTTAGTCTTGTGAATGAGGCTTCTATTGAGAACATAGTTGGTTGTGTTAACTGTCTCTGCTCAAAAGTACATAGGCAATTTAGCCTCAGTCAATAATGTTCTATCTAATTCAATCATCATTCTATTCTTTCTCTCAGCAACTTTATTTTGTTGTAGAGTTCTAAGAGTTGAGAAGTTATGCATGATTTCTTCATTCTCACAAAAGTCACACATCCTATGAGACTCAAACTCAGTGTCATGATCACTTCTGATCATAACAACTGGAGTATTCAGTTCATTTTGGATTTGTCTAAGAAAATTTAAGAGAACCTTGAAAGTGTCAAACTTAGTTCTCAGAAAAAAACACTCCAGTGAATCTAGGATAATCATCCTTAATAACTAGTGAATAAGACTTAACTCCTAAGTTATTGACAGCAATAAGTCCAGATAGATCCATATGTAGAAGATATAAGATCCTACAAGAATCATTATTATTGACATATTTAAATGAAGCTCTTGTTTGCTTACCCAATGGACAAGCTCTACAAGGCTTTTCCTTACATATCTATCTTGTGGCATACCTCTTACAAGGTTATTCTTGCAAAGTTTGGACACAATTTTAAGATTAAGATGTCCTAGTCTTTTATGCCACAAGCCAGCATTACTTACACTAGAGTTAAACAAGCATATTTCATTATGATTAAAGGAGAAATCTACAAAATAAACATTTCATTTTCTTATGCCAATAAAGACTATATTACATGCTACTGGGCAAACTATTTGACATTGAGTGTGAGTAAAGATTACCTGATATCTTTGATCACATAGTTGATTATGCTAATAAGATTGTGTTTCAACCCTTCCACATAAGCAACTTTGTCAAATGTAATTGCATCAACCTTGATCACCCCATACTCTTGGGTCTGACCATAGCTGGAGTCCTCAAACATTATCTTAGAACCTAGCTTTACTTTATAACCTTCCAGTAAATTTGTCTCTGGTCATATGTCTGGAGCATCCACTGTCCAAGTATCACAGCTGATTTGTGGCTGGACAGATATTTATTTGCATCACAATCAAAAGTTAGTTGGAACCCAGGTCACCTAACGTCCATTTCTTCCAACATAAAGAGTAACATAGTAGAAGGAAGGTCTATGCATATACCCCTTGAAAAGAGAAAATGTTGGTAGATTATACCAACAATCTTTCATAAAATGGTATGTCCTATGGCAGCAATAACATTCAAATTTATTATATCTGCCCTTTCTATTAATTTGAAGAGAAGAAGGACGGAGAGGATTTGGTCTTGTGAAAGATCTGTGCATTTTGTAATGTTGATCATAATCAACCATACTATGTCTGAAGTGTCGAGAAGTAGTCGACGTATGGTTAGCCATACGTTGACTTCTTGTCGACATAAGAGGCATAGATCTCAATGTACGTCGAGAGAAACTTAGCATATGTTGGGATTTTTCCAGACATTTAGGTTGTAGATCCTTCTTATAGATGGGTGTTTTTCCCAAGATCCTTTTTTGTTCTGAGGGGACTGAGGCATTCACCACATGGTTCATTGATTTATTAGTCCTCTTATGAGGAACTTTACTTATGATACTCTTTGAGGTAGAGGGAATGTCAGTCATAGGATTAACTGGCTCTTTCCCCTTAACACTTACAAACTTCACTGGATTTTTCTAGGATGGTAGGCTGATTGAATCAGACTTATGGGGGGAATCAACACCTAGGTCAAGATTCTTAAACCTGACTGTGAGGTTTTCAGAAATAGTCTTAAGTTGTTGACTACTCCCATTTAGACTATCCTCAAAGATTTTAGCTTTATTGATTTGTTCCTTTAAATTATCATTTTCAAATCTCAGAGAGTTAATTTCTTCTCTAAGCCTTTCATTTTGAACTCCCAATTCATAATTCACGGCTAATTAATCCTCTTCTAGTTTTTGAGTAAGAATTATTATCTCTTCACTTAGGACTATTATTTAGTTTTCTGCCACCAATTGGTCTTGGCAAAAACCTTTAAAAACAGTCTTAAATTCTTCTGAACTGAAATCAAAATTATCAAACAAAGTTACCTCATTTTCCTATTCAGAAAAATCTAGAGTCATCATGCAAATTTCTACAGCCTTGCTCTCTTCATCACTGAGCTGGAAGAGCTTTCATCATCAGTCTCACTCCATGTCTCAGCAATGAATCTCTTGCTCTTCTTCCTGTATTTCTTCTTAGAATCATAATTCTTCTTCTGATCTTTCCCCTATTTCTGGACCTTATGTTTAGGATTATCTAGGCAATCTGGAGCAATATAGCATGGCTTCCTGCATGTCAGAAATATAATTTAATTAGCAGGTGTTTTGTCGTACATTGGTTTTGAATGACTCCTTGCTTATTTTCTCCATCAGCAGTCTTCAATGCAATTGACTTGTCTTTGGAGGAATATGAAGTCTTCTCCTTTGCTTCACTTTCAGCCCTTGTCTTAAGTAGTATCTCATAGAATTTGGGATTTCCTAAGAGAGCATCTCTTTGTGGCATCTGGCCTCTCTGATAGCCCAAATCCTATGATCTCATAAGCTGAGGAAGCACATGAGAAGCTTATCATTAATTTTTGTTGTAGAAATCTCTTTACCAAGCCTCTTTAGTTCATTGATTATGAGGCTAAATCTGGAGTACATATCAGTCACTGATTTTGCAGGTCTTTTCTTAAAATTCTCATATTGAGAGATCAAGAAAGATCTCTTATCTATTCTTTCATCTGAAGAATCTTCAACCATTCTGGTTAATGAGTCACAGATTTCTTAGCTGGTTGAAAATCAGTAACCTTTTGAAATATGTCATCAGACATGGTGGATACCAAGATGTTCATGTCCTTGGCATCACATGATCTTGCTTTTTTTTTTGCTTCTGACCAGTCAGCTTTTGCAACTTGGACAGCAAGACCTTCTTGATTTGTCTTTATTGGAATTGTAAATCTTGTAAAAATTGAATCAAAAATATTCTCGTCAATAGAGTTCATATATAACTTTATTCTAAATTTGCAAATTTATCTAGATTGGATACAGGAGACCTAATGGTTGCATAATCTTTTATCTGTATAGAACTCATAATTGTGTAATATATTCACATAAATAATTCTTGACTCAGATCTTGTTTAATCAAAGTGTTAACCTTTTAATAATTAATCTCTCTCTGATACCAATTGAAAGTGAATAACCACAGTCAAGAATTACTCTAGATGGGGTGAATAGAGTTTTAAAATTATTTACACAATTAATCACAGTACATGCCACAGAGTTCTAATCTAATGCAATGAAAGTGAAATTAAGTACAGAAAATTAAGCAACTAGAAGATAAAAAAGATTTATAGTAGTTCCCCAAAATATTTGAGTACTCCACTCTTCTGCCCCTTGGCAAGCTATCCATTAATCAGTGTTGAGTCTTTTGATAAGAAGGCTCTTAGAACCAATTACAACTGAATTTTGGATAAGGAAGATTCTTAAAACCAATAGAAATTTTGATAACGTCTTTCCATAATATAATCCTCTTCAGCAAGGTCTGAGGATTTTGGTTCTTGTAAGCATTGTGTGGATTCTTGATGCTGAAGATACCAGCGGCAGGAATTCCTCGAGATGATGTTCAGATTCAATAGAGAGAAGTTTGAATCTTGTTGGAGAAGAATCCTGAAGAAGAAATGTAGAACCCTTGAGAAATGAGCCTACAGAACTGAGAGAAGATGGTCTTGTCGGCTAGGGTTGTTCTACGAGGACTTCTGGATGGAGAAGGAGATGAGAGAACTTTTTGAAATATCCTCCAAAATAATATTTGTCTCTTCTATCTTTCTTTTGGTATATAAAGATCTGCTGCTAGAATTATTCCTTGTCGGATCTGACCAAATTAGAATAAAGACCCTCTTTAATTGGATCCTTAACGGTTATAATCAGATCTTGATTATTGCTTTAATCTGCTCGATTTGTATTTAAAATTGTCATGTAGAGAAGTCGACGTAAGGCTTCTTGTGCGTCGACATATGTTGAGATATAGAAAAAAAAGAACTCAACGTATGTGGACATACTTATGCTTTTATTTATAGGAGTTCTCGAAATAAGTATAACAGTTTGTCTTCATGTGTTGACTTCTAGTCGAAGTTCAGACTAAACTTCTCGGCGTATGTCGACATCTTCTCAAAGCACAGATTTTTACTTGCCTTTAATCAGATTCCATGAGTGCACTGAGTCTTTGTTTGACCTCTTCTGAATGACTATGAACTTATACTTAAGATATCATTTATACATACAGACATTTAACCTATGTCACTTTGATAACCTGATATATCAAATCATAAATGGATTTTTCCCAACACAAACCTCTCAATGCCTTCAGCTCCATTTGACCAGGTGAGGCTGCCTCAACATAGCAATAACCAATGGGAATACAGCGATTACCCTCCGGGGTTTTGAGGATGTTTTAGGTGTGCAGTGGTTGCGCACCTTGGGGCCCTTGACATGGGACTTAGATCGACTCACTATGACATGAGGGCGGGGGGCAGACACGACTGTCTGGTAAGACTGCACAGCAGGCACTTCACGGCGCTCATTTTACTTGGCATTCGGTGATACAACTCACATGAGCCCAGATTCTCTCTTACAGAAATTCAGCGACTCCACGGTTTCCCTGTAGGAAGACCCCCTCCTCACCAACAAGACCATTACATCTGCCTCCTTCCGAACACAGCACTAGTGGTCATCCGGCCACACCGCTACTCTTTATTGTTGAAGGACGAGATTGAGCGTCAGTGCAACACCATGCTACAAAAAGGGATCATTCGTCACAGTGTATCCGCCTTTTCATCCTCGGTCCTATTGGTGCATAAGAAGGACGACACATGGTGGTTCTACGTGGACTACCGCAAACTGAATGCAAGAACAGCTAAGGATAAATTTCATCCTTGTGGTAGAAAATTGTTGGACAAGTTGCATGGCGTCGTTCCTTCTCCAAGTTGGACTTATGCTCGGGGTACCATCAAGTGCGCATGGCCCTAACCGACATGGAGAATACCACCTTCCGGACCCATCACGATCATTTTGAGTTCCTCGTGATGCCCCTCGGGCTCACTAATGTCGCCTTAATATTTCAAGCACTAATGAATGAGATATTCCAGGACTTGTTGGCCGCAATGTAAACGCTTTCTTTGACGATATTTTAGTATACAGTAAGACCTGAGAGGCACATCTTACGCATCTCCGCAATGTTCTACAGATTATCAGGTAACATCATTTGTTTCTGAAGAGGTCCAAATGCACTTTTGGAATAGACAAATTGGAGTATTTGGGCATATCGTGCAAAGCACAGGGGTCTCAGTCGACCCGAAGAAGATCCAATGAGTGGTTGTCTGACCAATTCCTTGGTCCCCACGCGAGCTCGATGGCTTCTTAGGCCTCATTGGCTACTATCATCATTTCATCCAGGGTTACAGCTCGATTACAGTGCTTGGGTGGCTTTGTTGAAAAACTTGTTTACATGGAGAAACGTCCGCGACCGCCTTTAAGACCCCCAGCACGCCTTGGTCACCGCTCTCGTACTTCACCCACTCGAGAGTGTCAAGTGGAGTGTGATTCCTCAGGGCAGGGGTGTGGGCAGTGCTACAGCAGGGCAGCCACTTGATTGCCTACTTCAGTTGGAAGACAAACATCAATCAACAAAAGCTCTCATCCTATGAACATGAGTTGATCAAATTAGCCAAGGTCGTTCTCGATTCAAACAGATCACTTCAACTGAAGTATCTCTTTGAGTAGCGCCTTAATACCTCAGGCGGGGGTGTAGGCAGTGCTACAGCAGGCCAGCCACCTGGTTGCCAACTTCAGTTGAAAGACAGCTATCCATCGCCAAAAGCTCTCATCCTATGAACATGAGTTGATCAGATTAGCCAAGGTCGTTCTCGATTCAAAAAGATCACATCAATTTGAAGTATCTCTTTGAGCAGTGCCTCAGTACCGCCCCTCAGCAGTGTTGGGTTAGCAAGTTGTTGGGTTTTAATTTTTGGGTCGAGTACAAGGTCGGCGCCTGAACCGCGCAATGGAGGCACTATCACGACAGGACCACCAGCGCATCTCTCTTTGTCATTTCCCAACCCACTTTTGTGACTTTCACTCGACTTCGACAAAAGATCCAATGCTCATCCGCTCTCTTGGAACTCAGTCGTCAAATTCAGGAAGAGCAGTTTCCCACCTGCTGGACCATGAGGGATGACTTCATTATGTACAATGAAAGATTATATATGGCACCCACAGTCCCCCTCATTACCGACATTTTGGAGGGCACCCATGGAGGGACCCACGAAAGGTTCCACAAGACCCTTCAATGCATTCAGACGGAGTTCTTCTAGAAGGGCCTTAAGCGCAGTGTATGTGAGTTCATTATAGCTTGTTGTGTATGTCAGCACAACAAGATCGATCATCTTCTCCTGGTAGGTCTCCTTCAATCACTCCCCATTCCGACAAAAATCTGGGCTGACATATCTATGAATATCGTGGAAGGTTTGCCTACATCAAAGGGGAAGTTGATTATCTTCATGGTGGTGGTTGAGTTCTCCAAGGGAGAATACTTTATGGCCTTGAGTCGCCCTTTAATGGCAGAAGGTGTCGCTCAAGCCTTCTTCGAGCAGGTGTTCCGCCTACACGGCCTACTCAAGAGTATCGTATCTGACAGGGATAAGGTCTTCACCTCTTCTTGGAAGGAGCTCCTCGAACATTGTGACATCAAGCTTGTCTTCTCCTCCGCTTACCACCACCAGTTGAACGGTCAGACTGAGGTGGTCAACCGTACAGTCGTGTGTACCATCGATATATCACAAGGGATCGTCTCAATGACTAAGCATGTTGGCTAACTTGAGTGGAATACTACTACAATACTTCATATCACACTTCTCTGCAAGCCACCTCCTTCTGCCTCATCTACAGGAGGGATCCACCTCGTCTACTGACTTATGGAGGAAGTGACACTCCTGGAGACCATGGACAGTGACCTCCAGACTCGCGACCAGATTCGCGCCCTTGCGCAAAAGCACCTCCTTCATGTTCGTGCACACATGGAGATTGTCGACAACCGGGGTCACCGTGAGCTGTTCTTTGCATCCAAGGAGTGGATGTAGTTGAAATGACGACCTATCAATAGACATCCGCCGCGAGAAACCCTATCATAAATTGAGCCACAAGTATTATGGGTCATTTAAGGTGTTGCAGCAGATTGGGTACGTGGCCTACCAACTACCTACCGAAGCCCAGATTCACGATGTCTTACATGTCTCCCTGCTAAAGTCGTTCATTAGAGCACCTTCAACAACACGCTTAGTAAACCTACCTCCGCAACTAATGGCAAGCTTGAGGACAAGCTTGATCTCAGCGACAAAGATGTTACGGATCCGCGATGGGGCGCCGCATAATAACGGTGTGCGAAGGTGCGCAATGACTGATATTTTCGCAAGCTAAATTGAAGTCAGTGATGTTAAGCCCTGTGATGGTCATTTTAGACATGTGGCGTAAATTTTGGCCACCATATTAAAGGGTGAAGGATGGGCAATGGGAAGGCAAGCAAGTATTAATCAAACTCTCCCACTCTCTCTCTACTTTTCTCTCTCTTCTCCTTCCCAATCCTACCTAGTGTAGGGCATCGCGACCAGCGAGCCAATCTCTCACTTCTGAACGAAGATCGCCGGCTCTCGCTCGACAACAGGATTTTCCTCTTGCGCCTCCCTCCACTCACCTTCTTACCTTTGTTGTCGTTATAGGTCCACAAGGCTCCAAGAAGGGGAACTCAATTCTCTTGCAAGACTTTACGCTCAAGACGCGAACGAGATCCCGATTGGGGTGATCGCGCAAGATATGCCAATATTCTATGGAGATCTAGCTGATTGAGTGGTCACAAACTGCATTTCAAAAGTGAACCGATTATTCAATTGTAGTGAGATTTTTGTTGATAGGCGAGTGATGTTAATCTCCTACCAATTAAATTTGGAATAGCTGCTTTGTGAGTCAAACTATGGGAAGAGTGATGCCGGGGAAGGGAAGAAGCACATCTCTATCTAGGGAAAATGCAAATGAAGTTGAAGGTGTGATTTATACTAAATGACTTGAGTGATGCCAATTCCAACAGTACGTTCGAAAAAAAACTCGGAACATCACAGAGTACACTGCAAAATTCATGTGGCACGTCTAGCAATGATGAAACTAGAGAAAAGCAAGTCTCCTATGGTCTAAAGCCAATGATTCGAATCGCGTGGAGATCATTACAACTAAAGCTAAAAATTGCTTGTTGAAAGCCAAGTGATCAATGCACTAATCGATTGCTACAAGTCAATCAGCCGCCTACAGTTGTGCATGAGAAACAAAAAATCGGCAGAACGGCACAAAGGGGGCAGCCCGGTGCAGAAAGCATCCCCGCGCAGCGAGGGTCCAGGGAAGGGTCCCACCACAAAGGTGAAATGTAGGCAAACCTTACCTTGCATTTTTGCAAGAGGCTGCTTCCAGGACTCGAACCCGTGACATCAAGGTCACACGGCAGAACAACACAAACAGAACAAAAATTCACACAAAACCGGTTCAGTAGAGGGCTGTTTTTTGTTTTCTCATATCTGACCCTCTTGAGATTCGGTGTGATTTCCAGTTTGTAAGAACAGATTAGCTGCACCACCTTGTGACCCATCCCAGCCTAATAGGTCACAAACATCGACTCTAGGATTTTTAATGAATCCATTTCCAATAGAAATGGGTGTTCTTCCGGAAGAAAAGAGTTTAATAGGTGAGAGTTAAAGATAAGATCCTTTTAGATGTTTGATAATGGCTAAAAATGGTAAACAAAGCGACTATATGGAGACATCAACTACCTAAGGTAAATAATAATTAATGTCTACCTAAGATACATAATAATTAATAGGTTCACATTTAGCTGTGTAAACTAGTTAGCACCAGGTAAACTAATTAGCTCTATATATGGAAATAACAATTTACTTATTTTCTACTCGGCAAGCAAATTTAGAATTGCGCTCGTGAGTGTTTTTGCTCTTGAAAATAATATGATAATTATTTTGAATGCTAAAGCTCACAAATTTCAATATATCCAAACAATAACTGAACTTGTGCACAATCGATGTGAAATATTATGGTGTGCACATTCCTATTTTCAATTATTCTCTTTCTCTGGAGAAGGGGAGCCTTAGCACACCGGTTAAGGTGTTGTCGTGTGACCTTGAGGTCACAGGTTCCAGTCTTGGAAGCAGCCTCTTGCAAAATGCAGGGTAAGGTTTGCCTACCTTTCACCTTTGTGGTGGGACCCTTCCCCGGACTCTCGCTGCGCGGGGATGCTTTGTGCACTGGGCTGCCCTTTTATTATCTTTCTTTAGAAAAATTATTGCTTGCACATTCATGTACCCGTTGACTAATTGAGCACTTAAAAAGAACAATATTTGTGCATAAAATTTCCATGTAATGTACTCTTTTGATGAAAAATTATGATATCTTACGAAGAAAAATGAAAATAAACCAATAAACTGCTTGAAATAACATATCCCCGTTAATGAAATCAAACTGACCGGTTTCGATCCGGTTTAGTTTGGGTATTAAAATAGCACGGCATCCTCAGTTTGGTTTTGGTTTTACTGCAAGCCAACAGATTGTTGCAAGTCGATGATCCTCTAGTATGTTTCTCCTTGTGAATGTTCAGGAATCACATCGTGCCTAAGGATTTGACATTAATATCTTGACTATTAACCGTCTAATATATTTTACTTTATTTTCAAGCAATTTTCCTTTTTGTTTGGTAATTGCATTAAAAAGCATTGTGTAACAGGTGTGTGAAAGATGCACAAATGGAAAATAACAGTTGGAAGAATACACAAAACAAGGGCCAATATCAAGTGGAATTTCAGTAACACCGGATCGGCTCACAATTCAAAGTTTTGAATTTGGCTCAGTTTGAATCAACATGTAATTTAATCAATATTGAGCCGAGCTGGATCGAAATAAGTGAAGTATTCCGATCAAAATTGATTCGAATTATTATTATCCTTTTTTACGCTTGAGATGGCTCCACATGAAAATCAATATCGACATAGCGTCAGCTCAAATCATTTTTCGAGTGAGCAAACCAATGCTTGAAATTGACTCCAAATTTTATTCGAGTGTGTTTGAATGGCTGCCTATCGGCTCGAATCATTTAAATTTGAATCCAAATCCAGTATAATACTAAGCAATTTTAAAGTTTCAGATATTATGTTCAGCCTTATTCAATACCAAATAAAGAGAGGCACAAACACGCCACCACTTCCTTGCACGTTGAAGAACCCCTCAGAGGCCCAAAACACTGAACTTCCGCACCAATCAATGAACTCGATTCATCAGCTTCTATAAGGTCAGAAAACTGTTTAAACGACGGGGAACCCTAATCAACGCAACCCCTCCAAACCACTCAAAAAAATCACGTAAATTAACAAAAATAAGTCAAAACAGGAACTCGGAAACTAGAAGCCCGTAAATATACTGTTTCCGCCAAAGAAGAAGCAAAAAAAATGCAATCGCATGATCTAATATGTTAAACAACAACAAAAAAGATTAAGAACGAGCAGAAACAATACTACACCAGAGCGGTAGATCGGGGTTGATTGAGGAAGATTATCGGTGTTTCCGTTCTCGCTTTCTCCTCAAAGTCCCCTCCCTGCCGCGCCGCTGGTTATGAACGAGCAGAAACAATACTGCCTCTTTTGGCAGATTTCACCTCAGAAAAAAAACCATGACTGGCAAGCTGCACCCTCAAACTTTAAATATAATTCTCAATTTTATTTTATTTTGGCAATCTGCACTTTAGGTTATTTTTATCAGGGATAATTTTGTTCAGGCTCAATCAAAAATGATTTTTTCACCCAATATTTTTTTGGGGGCGTTGCTATTAGCACCGCAGTTTTGACTAGTCGCACCGCACTCTTCTAATTTTTCAAGTCTTTTGAAAAAACTCCTTGAACATGCATTTTTAGGAAAATTATCCAACACGAAAGTTGTAGATTTCGACGAGATCTACAACTTGCGTGTTGAACACTTTTCCTAAAAATGCATGTACAAGGCGTACTTTGGAAATACGCCCAAGTTTCGCGCATTTTAGAAATACGTCTTGTACATGCATTTTTAGGAAAAGTGTTCAACACGAAAGTTGTAGATCTCATCGAAATATACAACTTTCGTGTTGGACAATTTTCCTAAAAATGCATGTACAATGCGTATTTTCAAAAGGCGCAAAAAATTAGGAGAAAGGGCGGTGCGATTAGCCAAAACTGCGGTGCTAATAGCAGCGCCCTTTTTTTTATATAATGCTAATGGCAGCCCAAAATCGTGTAAATAACAAATTGTAGGCCGGATTTTTTTAAATTACCATTTGTAGCCCGACTTTTTTAAAACTACTAGTCTCAACCCGACTAAAAATGTTATTTGCAGTCATAATATTGTAACATTTTTATTTGCAGCCGAAAATTGCTAGCATTCTAATTTTGAGCCCGAATATTATCACATCCACCAATGTGCTGTCCGAAATTGAGATTTGCAAACCTACATCCATCTTTCAGTTGCAATTGGCACCCCAAATACAAAAATATGATTACAGAACCCTAAGCCATACAATGAGATAATCCAATAATAAATAATCATACAGTTCCAGATTACATTTCCAAAACAAAAACTAGTTTTAATCATTTAGATAGTCATACATTAAGGCTTCATTTGGCGTGGCATTTGGAGGCAGCGTTTGCGGCAAACGTTGTCGCAAGGCGGGTAACCAAACGCCCGGCGGTGGCGTTTGTCGAGTCTGCATCCGCCAAGCCCTGAGAAATGGAGCAAACTGCTCCGTTCCGAGCCCCGCCTCCTCCCTGTTGGATCTTACGGTGCACTTAGAGGGGGTGAATAAGGGTTTTATGGAATTTAGATCTTAATTAAATTTATCAGAGTTTGGGACTGAAGTTTCAGAATATTTTATAGAAAAATATATTTTAATATCTCAGATAAGGGAAACAGAACTTTTTCCTTACTGTTGCTAACGTCTGGCGTTAGGTGTTAACGCTAGGCGTTACCTCTTCAGAAAATTAATCTGCCCAGAATTATGTCAATGAGATTTTACTAAAGAAAACATTAATGAAATACAATTCCAGAAAATCAGAGATAATAAAAAGGATTATTGTATTTCAAAGATAATTACACAAATGTTAATTTTAATACTTTGATAAAAATATAAATTAAAACATTCTTGAAGAGGAAATAAAATCAATTGAATATAACATTAAAAGACATGATTTTATTTCAAAATAAATTGAATACATAAATGTTTGATTTCAATATCGCTAGAAATCGGAGGCGTACAAAGTAAAACAATTTTTCCTTTTCTATACTGATTTGTATCCCCACAAACCGGTTGGCTTTAGTCTATCCTTCCTCGGATATGGCCTCAAGGCGCTCTAGTCAATCCTTCCCCGGATATGGCATCGAGCACCCCCAAGATCTAATCTCCTAGACCTAGTCGCCAACACAAGGCGAATTCCTCCCTAAGTCCTACCCAGACCTAGTCGCCAACACAAGGCGAATTATTTCTCCACACAAATTACAAAGAGAATAAAATAAAAGATTACAAGATAAGTCAAGAGAAACTCCCCAAGAAATTCTGAAGGTGAGGACGAAGGCGATGTAGATGTTGGCGTTCTTGAAATGATCGTCCTTCGTATGGGATATGCGTTGTAGACCTTCTCCTTCAAAATCCTCTTTAGATCTTCATGATAGCCCAAGGGAGATCTCTCCATTGCTGTACACGAACCTCTCTCCAAAGTATCAGAATTCTGGAATCATCACGCATAGAATGAGACGGTTGTACTTTAAATAGCCTCGGAAGCTAACGCGTGGCGTTAAGGGTTAACGCCGGCGTTAGTGAACGTGTACGGCAGTTGCTAAGATAGTGCATAGCGTCGGGAGCCTGGTTGAACCAAATTTCGTCCAACGAAAACAATTTTCATCGAACGCGCCTTCGTCGAACGGAAACCCATTACGTCAACCGCAACCGTCAGGATCGTGGCAGAAACCAAGTTCGTCGAACGGAATCAATTTCGTCGAACGGAACTCCAAGTTCGTCGAACGCAGTTTGTCGGGCGCAATGTCATCGAGCGCGGGCTCATTTCGTCGAACGGAACTCCAAGTTCGTCGAACGCAGCTTGTCAAGCGCAAGCAATTTCGTCGAACGGAACTCCAAGTTCGTCGAATGTAGGTTCCTTCAGGTTTCGTCGAGCGCCTTCAGAGTTCGTCGAACGCCATGTCAGCGGTTTCCTTCTCAGCGGTTGTTAACGCTGTGCGTTAAAAACTAACACGAGCGTTAGCTCTCTTTCCAGAGAGTCATCTCCAATCAACAAACTACTCATGTAGTTATAGTTCCTGTAAACATGCACACTATAAACACACAAAATACAAGATCAAATACAACACGGTATTTGTTATTCTCAAATCAAGAGATTCGGAACATAGGCTCTAACAATCTCCCCCTTTTGATAATAACAAATACCTGTATGAGAAATTAGTGAGATTAAGACCATTTGTGTTTATAGATAAGTGTGGTGATAAGATATGCATGAATAACAGGTTTAGAGCATGATAGATTTGAAAGCCATAGTGCATACTCTTTCTATATAAAGTTCTCCCCGTACATAAGTGTTCTCTTATAATTTACTCCCCCTAAATATTTATTTGACTAGATTTCTCAATTTCTTCTCCCCCTTTGTTATTAACAAAAGTGGGTGGGAATGAGTGTATATCTATTAAACTTGATTAGGAACCACTTATTGAAGGACTGTCATGATCGAGCATATGATAGTGTATGCACCTCCTATATGAATACCCCCCTACAAAGATACCCCTTTTTTAGTTTAATATTATTATAATGCACTCCCCCTAAATATTAGAATTATGCAATTTATTCTCCCCTTTTGGTAGTATCAAAAGGGGGTTTAGGTGAGAGTATGCAATAAGGAGTAATATGTTCTATGTCGAGAAGAAAAATAGGATGCAATCAAAAGTTTGTTAAATACTACTTGTTGAGAGAAATATAAACATGATGTAACATAAAGTAGTAAGCAACATAACTGACATGATAAAGTAAGCATTCTATTTTAAGATACCACTTGTTGGAAAGAAAACCACGGTGTTAAAAATAATAGACATGAATGAGCATAAGTGGTAAACTTAGCAGAAGAATATAATAAGCACTCTTAAACATAAACATCATTTTAGAAGATAAAATCATATAAAAGATAATGAGTTTTAAATGTGAAAAGTTGATGTTTGAGTTATAGATTCAAGAGATGCTATTCCATTAATATAAAATTGCAAGCATGATTTCATAATATCAAGAAAAGATACAAAAACTACAATGTAATAAAATTTGCATTTCAAGTAAACATAAACATTGTAGCGATCATGTTTTGCTATCTAGTGCATTTACTTAAGTTTGTAGAGAATAGTATAGATGAGCATTAGGATCCAATTCTCATGAGTAGAAGTTTTATGAAAGATAATGATGTGTACAAAATAGTGTTTTGATAAAGCATACATATGAATCAATCAAAAACATATGACATATATAATGAAATAACACAACATTAAAATACACAAATACTATTACTTCCACAATATTTCAATACACATGAATAAATAGTACAACTACCAATGTGCTCTACACACACAATACTTATTAAGACTTATCAGGGTGCAAAGTAGTGCTTGGGGGATCACTTTTATACTTTTTAGCTTTATTTTCAATTTTTTATGATCCGGTGTACTAAGAGAAGTGGTGTATAAATTATTTGCTACAAGACACTTTACAATTCTTTAGCCAAGGTGCTCAACCTCACAATGCTCATTAAGACTTATCAGGAGGGTGAGTAGTGCTTGATGGAGTTTTTCTTGTCATTTATTATTTGCCTTTTAGTTTAGTGACTAAGGACTCCGAATTCACTTGTTTTGCAAACATAGCATTTTAAACCACATTTCTCTAAAGAATAAGTGCATGAAAGACAAAGAATTGTAATAACCAATTCAATGTTGTGTAGGTAATCAATTTATGCATTTTAATTATTTATGTAATTACACTACACAATCATGCAAGTATCAGATTGTAAACATATGTAGATTATCAAAAATAAGTGAGTGATTGAATTATTATCAAACATAATACATTACTCATACTTAGAGGCATGCTAAGCATTTCTACACATGTTTATCTACAATCAATTTCATTGCACATTACAAGATAATTTTCAAGGCATGACAAATACAAAACAATGTTTGTAAGAAACTTGAAAGTTAAAATAAACATTGCATTTAATCTTTAATTGATATAATTAATCATCCTTGACAATGGCAATGAATAACAATCAGTTTTTTTTTATAAATTTTTTAATAATTTTTTATAAAAGCACAAGACAATAAACACACATAAAGAGAAAAAAACATATTTTTGTTCTTTGAAATTGTTTTGCAATTTTGTATTTGATTTTTTTATATACAACAACAACATAACTCATATAGTCCCCAATCATTGGGGGTATGGGCGGGGGAAGATTGGAAGCAGACCTAACCTTTGGCACTATGCACAAAGTGGCTTCTCTCAGAGGAGAAAGACCTAACCTTTGACAATAAATGCACAAAGTGGCTGCTCACAGAGTACCACTGAAATAGTGCCCCCCTATACCGTCGCGTTTGCCGCGGAATCATGCCCTCAAATCAAAGCCAAAGACATCAGAGAGGGCAGACCCAAGAATCCATTTTTTTATATATTCTCTGGAAAACATAGAGGTCTTTAATAGCCCTTTCAGTAAATGATATTTTATGCCAGAGAAATAAACCCAAAATAATGCATTAGAAAATACTTTTTTTTTGAAAAGAAATAAAATTTTGTTTTAAAGGAAATAAAAAGATAGAAAACTTTTTACAAATAGAGAAATAAAACACACACAAAATATTAAAATAATACCAGAATTATTCAAAATTAAAAAAATATTTTGGAGCAAAGGAGCTACACCAGGCGTTAACTTCTTAACGCCAAAACAGAACTGCATTTCTTGATTTTTTGAAAAATGTTTTTCAAAATTCATTTGTATTATAAAGAGGTCTTCCTTCAGTTGAAAATTCAGAGTATATTGATTAGATTTGAAGGCTCTTTTAACATATTTTTGGTGATTTTTCAAATACTTGTGTTTTGTAAAATCATTAAAGCTCAAAATAATAAGATATGCAAACACAAGATGCAATATTAGAACAAAAACAAATATGCATGATTTTAGTATAAAGAGTGAGATAATATTTATGCAATGAATATAACATGAGTATATCTAAGATCAAGTTACCTTAACTACATGACTACACTCTACCCCGTACTAAGTGACGGATGGGCATGAGGAGCTGCACACATGACATAGGTTGTGGTGTTAATCCCATATGCATACAAAAGACGACGCTCAACCTAGCACTCTTTCCCCCTAGTGCCTCGCAAAGCCCTACTAGAACCCTCCCCGGTTAAGGACAAGACATGACTTAGAGGTTAGGTCTCTAATGCACACAATTCTACACCCTCGCTATTGTGAGACACATATCATAGGTTAATGATTATGGATATACTAAGCGTTTTAGTCTGAGGATTGATTCATAAAATATGAGTTTGTTTTAGTTTTAGAACATACAGTAGATTTTGAAATTACAATGTACTCATGAATTTTAAAGTTCAAATTTCTCTACCTTTAGCATGTCACTATATTGATAATCCTAGCATAAACACTAAATTGAGCATATACCAAGAGGTGCGGCTAGGATAATGAATTTGGATTATGCAAAATATGCTAATATATATAATTGGTTTGCATGTAATCAATTTTAGAGTTTTGAAAATTTATAGACCTAGAATGAAGTGACAATTCTATTTGATTTCAAAACACATTGTTTTTTATATTAATTGATTCCAATTTTTCTTGATTATGATTTTCAATATAGGGGCTATTATATGTAGCAACGAAAAATAGACAAATATGCAATAAGTTATGCATTTAATATTTTAGGCTAAGACCCCTAAAAGTCCATTTAAATCCAATTTTGAAAGTAATTTAATTAGTCTTGATAATATCATTTTGCAAATTTAGCATTCAATTTATAATGGTAATATAAGACATTTAAAGGCAATGGATTTATAAGGATAAAACATAGAAAAAAAGAAAGATAGATCACTTAAAAGAAATATGACTTTATGTTCAATTTAATTCAATTTGATTTGTTAAACATTAAGCTTAAAATGAAAGTCATATCTTATGATACATAAAGTGATCATAAACAAGTTGGCTCAAAAATAAAAAATAAACAAAAGAAAAAGCAATTACGCATATCATGAAGTAGAGTAATGATATTTCATTTTTAATTTATTTCTACTTCATGCAATACAATGATTCCTAGTGAATGAGAGATTTAGGTATCCAAAGGGGACCATGTGTGATGGTTCCTTTGGGTACCCAAATACATCGTATTGGCTTTTGGTGAGATAATGATGAATGGGCCTTTACAAGTGGAGCTTGTGTTTCGTTTTTAATTTTGGGCCTCCATTCATACTTTGGTTGTTTATCACTTAAATCCATAAAATGATTATGTGACATCTTTATATGATGATAGTTGTTTGAAAAATAATTCATTGGGGATTCATGTTTATTCAAATTATTTTTCAAAATAGCTTGATGTTGATAATCATAATTAGTTTTGTTATATGGATTGCTTGAAAGTTTATAAGAGTGATTGTCTTTCTTTAGAATTGAATGTTGAAAGAGTGGGTTACAATATGTTTTAAATGATTGATTCTTATTTTGATGATTTCCATTTCCACTCTTTCTTATAGACATACTCTTATAATATGAAGGATAATATTTTATAGTTTGATTTTCATGATTATGAGTTGTTAAATTTGAGTCATGATTGAAAATATATTGAGACTTATAACAGTGACTCTTAAGAATTTTGTGAGGGTCATAATTCATTTTGAAACAAAATTCCTTTTGATTTGATGTATGAAAATGGTCCTTTTTAGAAATTATTTTGTAAGCTAATTTATCTTTGTTATTCAAAATCTTATGATGAATGACATTCCTAGAAATTAGAACTTTTTCAATAAAAGATTTTAATTGTCTTAACTTACAAGGTAATGCATCATTTTCAATTATCAATTTTTCATTATGTTCTTTAGAAACTAAGAGCCCTTTTTCAATATCCTTGAATTTTTCTTTTAATAGATTGCATTCTAATCAAGGAGTAGGAATTTTAATTAAAGAGCATGAAAGAGAATTTGAAACATCAATATAAGATTCTACTTTAACGTTTGCTTTTAAAGTTTTATTTTCTAAACGTAATTTGGAATTAGCATGTTTCAACTTTGAAATTTTACGCTTAGCAAATTTAAGCACACGAAATGTAGAAATAGAATTAGTTACTAGAAGAGAAGATTTAGATTTTCTTACCTTGCTATAATTTCCGCCTTCTCTTTTGCTTGATGTTTTGCCATCAATTGGGTCCAATATTGTTTCTCTCTTAGATTGATCTTCCTCCAAGAATGAGTCCTCGTCGATTTCTTGTCTTGGATCCATAAGGAATTCCTCTTGTTCATCATCTGTGGAAGGAAGACTATAAGTATTCTCAAGAAATTTCCAAACTTCAAAAGCAGTAGGAAGCGTATAAATAAGTTTGAAAATATTTTGATCTAGAACACAATATAGACTATTCATAGATTTGGCATTTAAAAATATATCATTTTTATTTAAAATACTTGGGGGCATTTTAATAGTAATATTCCAAACTTCAATATCCAAAGTTTTAAGAAATTTTTCCATAAGAGTTTTTCACCCATTATAATTTTTACCCATAAATAACGGTGGACATAATGATTTTTCATTTTGATAAAAATTATCCTCTCTAGAAGATGCGAGATCATGAAGCGCCATTATTCCCGGTTGTGAAGCCGTATTGGAATAACCAACCCTCTGATACCACGTGTTGGATCTTACGACGCCCTTAGAGGGGGGGGGGGGGAGTGAATAAGGGTTTTATGGAATTTAGATGTTAATTAAATTTATCAGAGTTTGAGACTAAAGTTTCAGAATATTTTATAGAAAAATATATTTTAATATCTCAGATAAGGGAAACAGAACTTTTTCCTTACTGTTGCTAACGCCTGGCGTTAGGTGTTAACGCTAGGCGTTACCTCTTCAGAAAATTAATCTGCCCAGAATTATGTCAATGAGATTTTACTAAAGAAAACATTAATGAAATACAATTCCAGAAAATCAGAGATAATAAAAAGGATTATTGTATTTCAAAGATAATTACACAAATGTTAATTTTAATACTTTGATAAAAATATAAATTAAAACATTATTGAAGAGGAAATAAAATCAATTGAATAGAACATTAAAAGACATGATTTTATTTCATAATAAATTGAATACAGAAATGTTTGATTTCAATATCGCTAGAAATCGGAGGCGTACAAAGTAAAACAATTTTTCCTTTTCTATACCGACTTGTATCCACACAAACCGGTTGGCTTTAGCCTATCCTTCCCCGGATATGGCCTCAAGCCGCTCTAGCCAATCCTTCCCCGAATATGGCCTCGAGCACCCCCTAGATCTAATCTCCTAGACCTAGTCGCCAACACAAGGCGAATTCCTCCTAAGTCCTACCCAGACCTAGTCGCCAACACAAAGCGAATTTACCCACGGAATCCTTCCCGGAATCTGACGTTCTCCTCGAACGATTTCTCCACACAAATTACAAAGAGAATAAAATAAAATATTACAAGATAAGTAAAGAGAAACTCCCCAAGAAATTCTGAAGGTGAGGACGAAGGCGATGTAGATGTTGGCGTTCTTGAAACGATCGTCCTTCGTATGGGATATGCGTTGTAGACCTTCTCCTTCAAAAACCTCTTTAGATCTTCATGATAGCCCAAGGGAGATCTCTTCATTGCTGTACACGAACCTCTCTCCAAAGTATCAGAATTCTGGAATCATCACGCATAGAATGAGAGGGCTGTACTTTAAATAGCCTCGGAAGCTAACGCGTGGAGTTAAGGGTTAACGCCGGCGTTAGTGAATGTGTACGGCAGTTGCTAAGATAGTGCATAGCGTCGGGAGCGTGGCTGAACCAAATTTCGTCGAACAAAAACAATTTTCGTCGAACGCGCCTTTGTCGAATGGATACCCATTACGTCAACCGCAATCATCAGCATCGTGGCAGAAACCAAGTTCGTCGAACAGAATCAATTTCGTCGAACGGAACTCCAAGTTCATCGAACGCAGTTTGTCAGGCGCAATGTCGTCGAGCGCAGGCTCATTTCATCGAACGGAACTCCAAGTTCGTCGAACGCAGTTTGTCGAGCGCAGGCAATTTCGTCGAACGGAACTCCAAGTTCGTTGAACGCAGCTTGTCGAGCGCAATTTCGTCGAGCGCAGGCAATTTCGTCGAACGGAACTCCAAGTTCGTCGAACGCAGGTTCCTTCAAGTTTCGTCGAGCGCCTTCAGAGTTCGTCGAACGCCATCTCAGTGGTTTCCTTCTCAGCGGTTGTTAACGCTGGGCGTTAACAACTAACGCGAGCGTTAACAACTAACGCGAGCGTTAGCTCTCTTTCCAGAGAGTCATCTCCAATCAGCAAACTACTCATGTAGCTATAGTTCCTGTAAAACCTTCACACTATAAACACACAAAATACAAGATCAAATACAACACGGTATTTGTTATTCTCAAACCAAGAGATGCGGAACATTGGCTCCAACACTCCCCTCCGGTCCCAACCCGCCGTCTCCACCCGCCATCTCCGCCCGCCACCGCCTAACCAAATGAAGCCTAAGACATACAAAAAAAAAACATTCAATTAGCCAACAAAGATAAAGTTCACACTCCTCCACTGCATGAAGATCACGATCAACTCCGCAAGCAACCCCCTCTTCGGTAGAATTTTCATCAACCAACAAATTATCTCACTCCATATCTACGGGAATTTCCATTGCTTAACTCAAATTAAAATTATGCCTAAAAAAATAAGACTATAGATCACATACAAAACTTATAAACTCAAAAATGTGAAGAATAAGAGGGGCACCTGGGATTTTACCTTTGTTGAAATCAACTTTTGACTGATGTGGCTCAAATCTGCAGTTGAAATCACTCACTTCGAGCGATCAAAGGCCTGAAATCTGCAGGTAAAGAACGACAAAGTGCTGAAATTGAACAAAATACTGACAAAGACCTAAAATCTACTGAAATCAAACGAAGTATATACTTACCGCCTGGAATCAAAATGCCGACTATGAGATCGAATGAGAAATCAGAAGTTGTGATCGAAGGGTAAGGAACGTTGGCGTAGGCCTGGAATCGAAATGTCGACTATGGAAAGAAACACCGACGGATCGAACGAGACAACACTAACTGTGTTCGAAGGGGAAGAAATGCCGGCGTATTTGCTATCGTCGGAGTGCGAGAGGCACAATGAGCTTGCTCGAAGATGCAACCGGGGTATTTGCAGTCGATGGAGACGCAAGCTGCTTGTTTGCTGTCGCTGGAAGACGGCATGTTTGTTGTCGCTGGAAGATGGCGTGCCCTAAGTATTACCCCTGATTGAGCCCGACCGAAATTACCCTTGATAAAAAAAACCTATAGTGCAGATTGCCAAAATAATGATATTGGGGGGTGCAGAATGCTATATTTAAAGTTTCAAGGTGCAGTTTTAGAAGTGCACTGTGTGCCTCTGAGTATACTCTAAAGGGGGTGAATAGAGATTTAAAAATATTTCTATCCTATTTGTGCACACACAATAAAAATACTAAGTGTTATGCTTCAACAATTCCTAACACAGAATAAAATTAATGCTGTTAAAGTAAAGCAGAAAAACTGTAAGCTATATGAGACAGCACAGAAAATTAACACACACAGAAGACAAAAGATTTTATAG
Organism: Dactylorhiza incarnata; assembly: GCA_033032865.1. Lineage (NCBI taxonomy): Eukaryota > Viridiplantae > Streptophyta > Magnoliopsida > Asparagales > Orchidaceae > Dactylorhiza > Dactylorhiza incarnata. The sequence continues at coordinate 831,038 of JAWHQI010000162.1, forward strand.
AGGTTCCCCAAAATGTGGGTAGTTCTCTCTTCTACCACCTGGTAGGAATGAACAACTTGTGTCTGAGTCTTTAGATAAGGAAACTCTTAGAACCAAAGATGTTTTGATAAGGAGATCTTGAATCACTCAGATCTTTTGATAAGGAGATCTTGAACCACTCAGATCTTTTGATAAGGAGATCTTGAACCACTGAATCCTTTGGAAGATGGATTCTTAAAACTCTGTACAGTTGAGGAAGTTAAAAGAAGAAAGAAGATAGAGAGAAGAATTCTATGGAGAAGAAGAATTCTGTTCTCATAATTCTGTAGAAGCTTTCAACTTCTGTTTTTCCCTTCAATGAATCTGCTAATGATGAACCCTTACTTATGATTGTGATAAGTTGAAAGGGTTATATTCTTCAGATCCTTTTGTATATCACTTGCTTGCTATCTAGCTGTTATATGATGTTGATGGGGAAGCAGCTCTATTTTATGTTCTGAGAGAGCACTTGTTTTCTCTATTTGTCTTTGTTAGGGTTCCAGGAGGAAGAAGAAGAAGTAGGAACCCTAATCGACAAACTGTAGCAGATTGTTATGAATGCCCTGTATTTTCCTCTCTTCTCATCTTATTTATTGTCCATGATTAATTTTGAATTAGTTTCCTCTTTTGGATTGTCCAGAAAAGGCATAGTCTTCGACAATTAATCTTTCTTTCTTCTTTTGTTCACGACCCGTCAGCCAGCTGTTTGAATCCTTTTCAAGAAAGCTTTTCCTATCTTCTTTAAGGCTCCTCTCCATTCTAGGCAAAAAACAAGCCATTATAGAACGGTTTTTAGTGTTGTGGGCCTTCAGAGAGAGTTCTAAAAGGACAGCTGAAAAGGTTTCCTTTTCAGACTGTATTTAACGCTGCGTCGACTTCTTTCTCTCTCTTATCGACGCACCTTCGAGTTATGGTAAGAGCAACTTCGAATTCCTTCTAGCTCTGGTTGAACTCTATTGTCGACGTTACGTCGATTACTTATCGACGTAACCGTCGAGTTGAATACTTGTATTTGAACTTCATTGTCTACGTCGAATTGTAGTCGACATTGCGTCGACTTCTGATGGCTTCGACAGACACTTCCTTCTGCGTTGAATTGAAGTCGAGGTTGCATCGACTTTTAAGATAACTTCGACATGCTCCTTCATCTATGTCGACTCCTATTCGACGTAGCGTCGACTTGATATACTTTGATAAAGAGATTGAGTTGCTTGGACTTCTAGTCTGAGTTGTGTCGGCATCAAGTCGAAGTTGCGTCGACTTATATTCGACGCAAGTATTAATTCAACTCAGATTGTGCTTGTCCTGACCTAGTCTTGTCACTCTAAGATGAGTGAGACATCCTAAGACATCTAATGACCAAATTACCCTTACTATACAATGTGGGTAATAAACCTAGAAGGTAAAATCACTTATAAGTAATTTGTTAAGTTAAATCACAAGAGGTTTTATCCCAACAATCTCCTCCTATTTATCTTAACAAATTTTATAGATGGTTTTGAAGTGATTTTACACATTCTTTTACATAAACAGAAATACATACAAGACAATATAAGCAATAAAATATGACAAAATGAAATCACAGACTATTTCATACATTGTCAAGTAATTTATATTATTCTTAACAATTGTACCCACCAGAGACTAGAAAAGTATTTAACTCATCTCAAAATTAAAGTACCTGAACCTCACTGTCCTCTATCTGGAGTTTTCCTTTTTCTGGAAAAGACCTTTGGAACTACCTTCCTTGGTGCAAATGTAAGTGGTTCATTTTCTTCTTCAGAATTCTTCTTTGTTGCCTCATTGATTTCATCCTATTTGGGAGGCTCCCTCTGAGATTTTGCATTCTCCTCAGCATCTTGAACAGCTTCTTGTGCAATCTTTGCAACCTCATCTAGAAGCATATCATTCACAAGGAGCTCCCACTGAGTTGATGGAAGCTCCCCCTGATTTACTACAGGCAGTGCTTCATCATCTTGTGCTGGATCTTCCTGAGGACTTGTATGATGCTCCCCCTGAACATCTGCAGTAGGATCCTTAACATTTGCAGTAGGACTTACTATTTGAAATACAGTAAGTGTATTAGGATGTTCCACATCTTTATCCTTCACATGGTCAACCTTTTCTGGGATTGATCTTTCCTCCACCTGAATATTCTCCCCCTTATTAAACTTACTGACAAGAGAGGTTAAGAATTCTTTGGTGACCATGGAGGAGGATACAAACTCCTTGAGATCCATGAGGGACCCTCTTGAGTCTAGGAGTTCAGACTCCATTTGAGAATACTTCTTTTCAAACCTTCTGGCTTGGCTGGCTAGTAGGCCAGCAAATGTGTTGTAGGCTAGCCCTACTGCTTTGGAGATTGCTTTCTCAATGTCAAAAAAGGGTGTAATATGGGAGGTGGAGGCGGGTGGAGGTGGAGGTGGGAGATTCTCATTCAGATCAAGAGGATCTTGGTAGGCAGGGGAAAGGGTTTGGTAGGTTTCTGGAGAAATATAAGCTGGTGGTGGTGATGGAACAGACTGATTGTCCGGAAGTGGGGTGGATGGTTGTTGTTGTGGGTGGGGAGGAGACTGTGGTGTAGGTTCAGGAGTTGATGTGGATAGGATGGATTGGAGGCTTTGCTTTGGAATGACACTTTGTTGTACTGGTGGATTATTTTGGGTTGGAAGATCTGGTACAGTTATCTCCATGTCCTGTGGTGCTGGAGAGAGAGGAGGTGAAGGTGCAACTTGACCAGGCTTGAGGATCTGCCTGGTCCATTTGGAGAAGATTCCAATGATGATCCTTTTTCCAGGAGGAATGAGCACTCCTTTGGACTTGCACAACATTGGATAATGCTGGAAGAGCACCTGGCTCATGGTCCTCATGAAGGCATTTTCCTTATTAGAGTATTTATGAGCAATTAACTTTAGGAGACAGCTCCCCCAATTTATGTTCTTATGCAGAACTTAGATTCCCATGATCTGCAGCTGCTGCCTGGGAATGACATCATGGGCTGATATCTTGCATAACAAAACCTCCCCAAAAGTATCAGCTAAGAACTTGTACTTTTCTGCCACATCAATCTTCTTGAGATTTATTGGCTTCTCCTTCCTGAACTGCATGAGCTGCAAAACCTGGCTGATTTCTTCCCCTATCAATTCCACTGGTTCACTCCCAGTGGGTAGATCAAATGTTTGAGATAGTATTTCTTCAGATACAAAGATATCTTATCCAAAAATTGTCCCTTGAAGGGACACATCATCTGCTATATGGATACTGTCTTTTAATTCTGTAAGTTCCACATCTAGAATCTTACACCTGGTAGAAATGAGCTTTGTTAGACCAGCAAACTGAAAAATGCCTATAATGGCCTTGAAACTTTCCGCAGCAGCATTAATGGAATACACATCCACGTCAAAACCAGAGTTGATCTTGGGTGGAGCCATTGGATTGTAAGTACCAACAAGCACAACGAAGAGAGAGAGAGAGAGAGAGAGAGAGAGAGAGACAAGAGCTCGAGATAACTAGAGAGGAAGAGAGTGTTGGAGCATGCGTTTCGCACTCTTCCGGTTTGATAATAACAAAGTCCAGTTTGTATTTGATTCTATTTTTATTAATGGTGTGCAGGTAACAGGTATGAGATGTTCACAATTCTGCTGGAGCTCAATTTGAGTGTATGAAAATTTCACTGTCGGAATTTTCCGACAGCTGATGTCGCCCAGGCGACAGTAGAGAAGTTACAACAACTTCCCCCATGACGAACGGCAGTTTTGCGCTGTCGAAAATCCGTCAGCGATGTCGCCCAGGCGACAGCTCGAAGGTTACAACAACTGCCCGCACGACAGCACTACGAGCGGCAGTTTTGCGCTATCGGAAATCTAACATCGATATCGCCCAGGCGACAGCTCGGAGGTTACAACAACTACTCGCACGACAGCACTACGAGCGGCAGTTCAGCGCTGTCGGAAATTCCGACAGCCTATGTCGCCCAGGCGACAACGAATTTCTATATATTGGCTCCTTTTGTTCGTGCATTCTAAGCATTGACAATTTCAAGTCCCTTCCTGAGTGCATACGAACCAGAGAGCTCCAGAACCTCATCAACTCCCATTTGTGCTTAGAAGGTTTGAGATTGAAGACGAGATCGGGCGCGCTTCTTCATCAACGATCATCTCGAGGCTTCAACCTTCCTTTCAGAGACCTAAATTTCTAGGGAGTTGTTCTTTTCATATTGTATTTTCATTTATATACATTTCATTTTGTATTGGTAGAGAAATCGTCGTCTTGCGTGCGACATCTAAGTCCTTGCGTGGCTTAGGGGAAAATCGCTTCCTTGTGTGGAGCGTCCAAGTCCTTGCGTGGCTTGGTGGGAAATCGTGGCCTTGTGTGCTACGTCTAGATCTTGGGAAGATTTAGAGGATAGGCTTGGGCTTGGTCTAGAGAGAGACAAGTGATAGCCTTCCGATCCTTGGGAGAATGATTGGTAAACACAAATTGTAAAATGGTTATTATCATATTTGTGCCTTGATCTTAAGCATTGTTAAGATCATATTATTTGTATGTGATTTTCATAATTATAAAGTTATGACTTTTTCTTCAATTGCAAATATGGTTGTTTAATCTTTAACTTAGAAATTTGTGTTTGAATTTATTCTAAAAATTACATTAGTTTGAAATTTTTATAAGTAACTTTTAGAAAAGTAAAAGTTGTTTTAAAATTCTTAAGTAAAAATCATATTTTCTACAAGGCCCTTATTCACCCCCCCCCCCCCTCTAAGGGCGCCTCAAGATCCAACACGTGGTATCAGAGCCAGGTTACTCCATAACGGTTTTACCACCGGGAGTAATGGCGCACAACGATCACGCGTTCGTTGAGGGGCAATGAATTAGTAGGCCACCACTTTTTACGGGCACGGACTATAACTATTGGAAAACCTGAATGCGGTGTTTTCTAATAGCTCTCGACATGGAAGTTTGGAATATGGTCGAGACGAGTTATTCTTCCCCAACAATTGTTGTAGGAGATGTAACTATGGTCAAACCCAAAGACAAGTGGGATGACAATGATAAATTAAGATGTAAAAACAATGCAAAAGCCATGAATGCTTTATTTTGCGCACTAGATCGCACTGAATTTAATAGAGTTTGTGCTTGTGTGCATATGAAATTTGGAACCTTTTAGAAATCACTCATGAAGGTACTTCGCAGGTAAAGGATTCAAAGCTATTCAACTGGAGTCAGAATTCGAAAGATTCAAAATGGAGGTGGATGAAGAAATTGATACAATGTACACACGATTTACTAAAATCGTGAACGATTCAAAGGTGTTGGGTAAGGTTTTCTCCAATGGAGATTTAGTGAGGAAAATCTTAAGATCACTTCCCCTGAAGTTCAATCCTAAAGTGACTGCAATTTCTGAGTCACATGATCTTAAGACCTTACAATTGGAGAGTCACATTGGGAATCTAAGAACCCATGAAGTGGAGTTGAAGATTCAAAGCCAAGAGTACAATTTGGAGCCCAAAAAGAAAAGCTTGGCGTTGAAATCTAAAAAGGAAGTTGAAACTGAATCTGAAGAAAGTGAGGAAGATGAGGAAGGACTGTTTATGAGGAACTTTAAGAAGTTTATGAGAAATCCAGAGAGGAGAAATTCATTTAGAAATTTTTTCAAAAAGAATGATTTTGCCTACCAAAAAGGCAAAGGAAAAATGGAGAATGAAGAGGAGCGTCCGCTACCGGAGTGCTAACATTGCAAGAAGATTGGTCATATCAGAAGCAAGTGCCCAAAGTATCTGAAAGAGCAAAAAGCAAAGAGGCACGATGAAAGTTACAAGAAGAAAGTGTTAAAGGCAGAGACTTGGGATGATTCTTCGTCTGGTGAAGAAAGTGATTCCTCAACACAGGAGGAAGAGGAGGCAAATGTCTGCTTGATGGGGAAAGAAAATGCGTCATCTGACGACGATTGCAGTGTCCAAAGCGACACTGAGGTAACTCCTCCATCTTATGCAGATTTATATTCTGAATTTATGAAAACTTGCAAATTTTTGGATAAAAGCCTAAAACAAATTGATTTTTTAAAATCTGAAAACAAAGTTCTTTTGAAAGTAAATAAAAAGTTATCAAATGATTTGAAATCTATTGGGAACTAGAAGGAAATTTGTCAAGAGTGTGATCACTCTTCGACAAGGATAAAAGAACTTGAAAACACTATTTCTAAGTCCGATCAAAAAATTGATCAACTTCTAAAAGAGAAAAAGGATTTAGAAAAAGTTGTTAAAATCTCTCATTCTCAATTAAAGAATTATAAGAAAAGTGTTGCAAATAGATGTGGCATGATAGTAAAAGAAAATTCAATTTTAAAGTCCAAAGTAAATGAGCTGAACATGGCAATTGGAAAATTTGGTGTTGGAAAAAAAATCTCTGGATATGCTTTTAGCCAACCAATGCCATGGGACAGCAAAATTTGGGCTATGATACGTTTCTGGAAGCTCTGAAAGCTGTCGGAAATTTCCGACAGCTGCTGTCGGAACCAGCGACAGCTCCAGGTTCAGAAAACCTGTTTTTCAAAATGAAAATTTTTCTAAGTCCACACATAAAGATGTTTCCACCAGCAAGAGTCCAGAGAAACCATTGAAAAATGGTTCCTCACCATTCATTGTATGTGCCAAATGTCATCGATTTGGTCACATCTCGGGCTCATGTTGGAAGAAAGGAAAAATTAATGTTAAACAAATCTGGGTACCTAAGGCGTCCACCTATACCATGGGATCGACCACTTGGGTAACCAGATCTTTACTCTCATCATCTTTTTAGGTGTGCGTGCAGGCTAGGAACAAGGAAGACGTGTGGTATTTGGACTCTGGATGTTCAAAACACATGACAGGCGATAAATTAAAGTTCCTTAGCCTGGAGATGAAGAAAGGTGGAACAGTGACGTTTGGAGATAATGGCAAGGGTAAAGTCAAAGGCATTGGAGTAGTAGGTAACGAAGAATTTAAAATTTCAAATGTTTTATATGTTAAAGGTTTGAAACATAATTTAATTTCTATTAGTCAACTATGTGATAAAAATCTAAATGTTCTATTTGACTCTAGCTCAAACCTTTGCAAAATTATTGATTCTAAAACAAACGAAATCGTACTTACTGCACCAAGAATAAACAATGTCTATATAATCACTTTTCATGATTTATCTCATTCTACACTTAAATGTTTTATTTCAAAGAATGATGAACTTGAATTATGACATAGGAGACTAGGACATTCTAGTGCCAAACGCTTAGTAAAGCTTTCTTAAAATAACATTATAAAAGGTTTACCAAATTTGAATGGAAAACTTTCTTCATTATGTTCACCATGCCAAAAAGGAAAGTTTACAAAATCATCTTTTAAAAGCAAAAATGTTATTTATACTACTAGACCTTTACATTTATTACATATGGACTTGTTTGGTCCAATTTCTACACAAAGTCTAGGAGGTAGAAAATATACGTTTGTTATTATTGATGATTATTCTAGATTTTGTTGGACATTGTTTTTAAATTCAAAATCTGATGCTTTTGATGAATTTGTAAAACTAATTTCACGTATTCAAAATGAACTTGATTTAAAAGTAAAATGCATTAGATCAGATCATGGAGGAGAATTTGATAATGAAAAATTTATTTCATATTGTAATGAATTTGGGATAAAACATGAATTTTCCGCTCCTCGCACACCACAACAAAATGGTGTAGTGGAGAGGAAAAATAGAACACTTCTAGAATTAGGACGTACTATGCTTTGTGAATTTAAATTGCCAAAATATTTTTGGGCCGAAGCGGTCAGTACTGCATGCTATATTATTAATCGTGTCATGATTCGTCCCACATTACAATTAACTCCTTATGAATTTATTTTCAAAGAAAACCAAATGTATCTTACTTTAAAGTTTTTGGTTGTAAATGCTTTATTTTGAATACAAAAGATAACTTAGGCAAATTTGATGAAAAATGTGATGAAGGATTTTTCATTGGTTATTCTTCAACTAGCAAGGCCTATAGAGTTTATAATAAACGTACTAAAGTGGTTGAAGAATCTATCCATGTAAAATTTGATGAAAACATTTCTTGTGTAGAAAAAACTAAAGTTGCAGGTAATGAGAAAAATGAAGAAGATGTGGAACAAAATCTGAGGAAAAATGATGATGATAATGATGAAGAAAAAGTAGAGAAAGAAGATGAAAAAGATGGTGAAGAAGAAGAAGAACAAGGATATGTACCTCCAACCGAGCTAAGGTTCTCAAAAGATCATCCGCAAGAACTTGTTATTGGAGAACCATTAAGTGGGGTACGTACACGTTCTAGTTTACATGAAAGTTTTTCAAATTTATGTTTTGTCTCAAATATAGAACCAAAATATGTTGCCACCGCTTTAAATGATGAATCTTGGTTTCTAGCTATGAATGAAGAACTTAACCAATTTGAAAGAAATAAAGTTTGGATTCTTGTAGATAGACCTAGTGATCATCCTGTGGTAGGAGTCAAATGGATTTTCATAAACAAATTAGATAGTGACTCTAGGGTCACTAGAAACAAAGCTAGGCTTGTAGCGAAAGGATATAATCAAATTGAAGGGGTAGATTTCGATGAAACATTTGCACCCGTAGCACGATTGGAAGCAGTTAGAATTTTTGTTGCATTTGCTAGTCATAAAAGGTTTAAATTATTGCAAATGGATATTAAAACTGCATTTTTAAACAGGTTGATTAAAGAAGAAGTTTATGTTGAACAACCCCCAGGATTTGTAAATGAAAATTTTCCTAATCGCGTATATAGATTGTTAAAAGCTTTGTATGGTTTAAAACAAGCACCACGAGCATGGTATGATAGATTGACTATATATTTATTACAAAATGGTTTTAAAATGGGTGGTGTTGATTGTACACTCTTTATTAAGCAAGTAGATGATGATTTAATTGTTTTACAAATCTATGTTGATGATATTAGTTTTGGAGCCACTAATGAAGAGTTGTGTAATTATGTTGTAAAAATGATGGAAAGTGAATTTGAGATGAGTATGGTAGGAGAATTAAAATATTTCTTAGGATTTCAAATTGTTCAAAAACATGATGGAGTTTTTATTAACCAATCAAAATATATTCATGATGTTTTAAAATGATTTGGATTTGAAAATCTCAAACAAGCAAATACTCCTATGAGTGTATCTTTAAAATTAGGAAAAGATGAAAATGGAATATCAATAGATCAAACATTATATAGAGGCATGATAGGTTCACTTTTATATTTAACTGCTTCTAGACCGGATATTATGTTTTCAGTTTGTTTATGTGCTAGATTTCAAGCCGATCCCAAAGAATCACATTTAAAAGCGGTAAAAAGAATTTTTAGATATTTAATTGGCACATCTAAACTTGGTTTATGGTATCCTCATAGCGATGATTTTACTCTTTTTGGCTACTCTGATTCTGATTATGCCGGTTGTTCACTAGATAGGAAAAGCACTAGTGGCACTTGTCACTTTTTAGGCCCTTCACTTATTTCATGGTCAAGTAGGAAATAGAATTCTGTTGCCCTCTCAACCACCGATGCCGAATACATCGCACTTGGTAGTTGTTGAGCACAAGCTCTTTGGATGAAACAAACTTTAGATGACTTTAATATTAAACAACAAACTATTGAATTATGGTGTGATAATAAAAGTGCAATTGATTTAACATACAACCCGGTCCATCATTCAAGGTCTAAGCATATTGATGTGAGACATCATTTTATTAGAGATCATATTAAAAATAACCACATAAAAATTACATTTATAGGCACGGATAATCAACTAGCGGATATATTCACTAAACCGTTACCAGATTCCCATTTTTCTATGCTTAGGCTAGAATTGGGAATCCTAGACATTTCACAATGATTATATCACTACTTATGACCTATAAAATTAAAAAATATATATATCACAAAACCTATACATTTTAAAAAGAAAGACTAAATTTTAAATCAAACCATAGAATTTGAATTACTTAAGAAAAATTCACACATAATTAATATTACATAAAATTGTTTCACAAAAAATAGTAGAAATCAACATAGGATCAAGTTCAGATAACAGAAAATGAAATCTGGGCAAATTCATTGTCGCCCAGGCGACAGTGGATGTCGGAAAATTTTGACATTAGTCAGAAGCAACACCCTGATGATAACTACTCAGAATCCTCATAACCAGCCCCGCTGCTCTCTGGACAATCTTCTGGAGGTCCTCGTCTTACAGCCTTACCACGTCGAGTCTGCCTCACCGATGGGCGCGGCGGTTCTTCATCTGGAATTTGCCATTCGGCCGCTTCTTCCGGAGTAGGCTTTAATTTCAAACCTTTCACTAAAAATTTCATAAACTTCTGCATTCTACTACGATCTTTCTTCACTTCCTTCTTGTGATCCTCTAATGAATCACGAAGATCATCTATAGACTCTCGTAGTGATCCTGCCCTAGGCATTGTAGGCTCTCTAATATCAATTCTAGGATGAGGCTTTTTCTGAGTCTTCTTCACTCTCATAGTTCCCGTATAGTACATCTCAGGAAAACAATCATCAAAGTACGAATCTTGAACTATCCATCCATACTTCTTATATAGTATATGTTGAATTATAGCCCCCATTGGCAGAGTATGAATCTTCACCCATTTTGGATGTTTTAATCTAAAAGCATACTAAATCTGGGAAAGGATGAAGTCCGCTACATCAAAAGGTTCCTCCTCCATAATAAAGTATGTAATCAACGTCAACTGTGTCGTGATACTCCTTGTATCTCCACTCTTTAACATAACTGAGTTCCTTAATATATCTTGGACTAAATATGCATCCGGAGTGAGTGACGAAACTTCAGTGATTAGGGTCTTCTTTGACTTCCATGTAAACTCATGTTTACAAGGGTCCAATCTCTATCCTTTCTATAGCTCTCTACTATATCAGGCATATGTTCACTCATAAGAAGAATGAATTCCTCTCTAAGATCAACATGTGTTATTTCCACTTGTTGAGCTTGGATTCTAGATCTCACTCCCCCATCTAATTCAGTGTAACTCGGGTCTTCCAAATGATTATAAAATTCTCAAATCAAAAAGGATGAGAACGTATCTGCTGTGATTACTGAAATTATACCTGCATTCGCAAGACGATCATAGATATGATCGTGCTTCGGAGAATCAAATTCTACATATTTTGCTACTCCAATTATAGCTTTCTCAATCCCAGGGTAAACTTGATATGAACTATGCGCATCTTCAGACGTACTCCTTCGTGCCTTAGAACTGGAAGCCATTCTGCAAACATAACATAACAAAAATGAATTAAACAAGTTCTGTGCACTGCAACGATGTCGCCCAGGCGACATTGACTGTCGGAAAATTACAACAGTACTCCAGTGAACTTTTCTTTAAATTTTTCAACTACACTTCCAGATCTACTTAAAATCAAGTTATATTTCTGTTAAAAATTTTTTTTTTCCTTCTAGAACAAAACTACATCTTCTCACATATCCTTACTGTTCATCTTCTTCAACCTTCTACAAAAGAAAAATCTTCCATTTTTTGAAATTAAACCATGTACAACACTTAAACCCCAAAAATACAACACTTAAACCCTAAAAATCACAACATCCAAACAAGATCCACCAAGATCCACTTGATTTACACTAGATCTACACCTTTTCTACACAAAACTTCAAAGATCTACACCATTCATCAAAGGTAAAATGAAAAACACATTTTTCATCTTCTCTCCTTTCCAAAATTACAAATCTCTAAAAATTTTGAATCAAAAACTTCAAAATAAAAAAACCCCATACCTTAAATCTAGGGTTGTCGCCGAACTCCGACAGCTTCCTCTCGCCCTTCAGTCCAGAAAATGATGCACAATAGGGTTTGACTCAGTTTTAAGCTGTATTTATAATTTTAGCTGTCGCCTAGGCGACAGTGACTGTCGGAAATTTCCGACAGCTCCCGATTTGCTTAATATTTAGTTTTTGGTCCCTTTGATGTTTTGCAATAGTTATATGTCTTTATTAATGTTACAACTCATGAATTGATGCCAAACCATGTGTTTTTTATTTTTTAAAAAAATGGCTATTACATGATTATATGATTTCATTTCCAATCTATCATCGTATTGACACTCCTACTTAGTTGTTTAGACTATTGGAAATTGTTTTCGCATGCCTCTAAGTATGAGAAATTGTTTATATATAATAATGAACTATCACGTTCACTTCTTTTGATCCATACATATGTCTTTCTATTTAATATATACATGAATCATATTTGCTTTAACATAGTACAATAACACTTCATAAATACTACTTTCAACCTTGATTTGTTAGCACAACAAAATATACACCATCTTTTGCGATTCAAGTGAATTCGAAGATCCTTGGTCAATTAAAAAATTATCAATATCTCGATATTAAGATATCACAAAATATGTGATAAAAAAAGTTTAAATTAAAGACAAGGATACTCCACCAAGCACTACTTACCCTCCTGATAAGTCTTAATAAGCATTGTGAGGTTAAGCACCTTGGAAAGAATTGTAAAGTGTCTTGTGCAAAAGAAAAATGGTATTCTATTCTTCTTATGCTATCTCTTCAAGGTCAAAGTTGTCTTTATATGCTTATATTATGTTCTCTATTCCAATGATCATGTACATTAAATAACTTCATATGTTTGATCTAAGTATCACTTGTACACATCATTATATTATATAAACATTCATCTCATGAGAATTGGACCGAAAATATTCCAAATTTCTATACACAATTGTGTCTTTCTATGATACTTTAAAATGACCTTAATCATGTTTAAGCTATTTTATTTTATTACTTCATATGGCTATACCGTCTATTCATGAGTTTATTCAATACCATGACATATTACTATTACTTCAAGAACTTCAATCATTTTCCCAGCAAGTGCTTCCGCTTACTCTTATTTTCTCCATCCTCTCTCTTCCCTTAAGATCTACTCATTCATTACCTTTTGCTAATACCAAAAGGGGGAGAATTATAAGTATATTCAAGAAATCAAAGAACTATTACACCTAAATAGTCAACCTAAACAATACATCATTTCAATTTACTATAACATTTAGGGGGAACATTCATTTAGGGGGAGCTTTCATCTAGGGGGAGATTACTCTTAAGAGGAATATATCATGTTATTTTTGTGCACACACCATATGTTAAAATCAACAACCTAAATAGACATGATTTCTTTTTATACGGATTTGTTATTATCAAAAGGGGGAGATTGTTGGAGCATGCGTTTCGCACTCTTCCGGTTTGATAATAACAAAGTCCCGTTTGTATTTGATTCTATTTTTATTAATGGTGTGCAGGTAACAGGTATGAGATGTTCACAATTCTGCTGGAGCTCAATTTGAGTGTATGAAAATTTCACTGTCGGAATTTTCCGACAGCTGATGTCGCCCAGGCGACAGCAGAGAAGTTACAACAACTTCCCCCACGACGAACGGCAGTTTTGCGCTGTCGAAAATCCGACAGCGATGTCGCCCAGGCGACAGCTCGGAGGTTACAACAACTGCCCGCACGACAGCTCTACGAGCGGTAGTTTTGCGCTATCGGAAATCCGACATCGATGTCGCCCAGGCGACAGCTCGGAGGTTACAACAACTGCCCGCACGACAGCACTACGAGCGGCAGTTTAGCGCTGTCGGAAATTCTGATAGCCGATGTCGCCCAGGCGACAGCGAATTTCTATATATTGGCTCCTTTTGTTCGTGCATTCCAAGCATTGACAATTTCAAGTCCCTTCCTGAGTGCATACGAACCAGAGAGCTCCAGAACCTCATCAACTCCCATTTGTGCTTAGAAGGTTTGAGATTGAAGACGAGATCGGGCGCGCTTCTTCATCAATGATTATCTCGAGGCTTCAACCTTCCTTTCACAGATCTGAATTTCTAGGGAGTTGTTCTTTTCATATTGTATTTTCATTTATATACATTTCATTTTGTATTGGTAGAGAAATCATCGTCTTGCGTGCGGCGTCTAAGTCCTTGCGTGGCTTAGGGGAAAATCGCTTCCTTATGTGGAGCGTCCACGTCCTTGCTTGGCTTGGTGGGAAATCGTGGCCTTGTGTGCTACGTCTAGATCTTGGGAAGATCTAGAGGATAGGCTTGGGCTTGGTCTAGAGAGAGACAAGTGATAGCCTTCCGATCCTTGGGAGAAGGATTGGTAAACACAAATTGTAAAAGGGTTATTATCATATTTGTGCCTTGATCTTAAGCATTGTTAAGATCATATTATTTGTATGTGATTTTCATAATTATAAAGTTATGACTTTTTCTTCAATTGCAAATATGGTTGTTTAATCTTTAACTTAGAAATTTGTGTTTGAATTTATTCTAAAAATTACATTAGTTTGAAATTTTTATAAGTAACTTTTAGAAAAGTAAAAGTTGTTTTAAAATTCTTAAGTAAAAATCATATTTTCTAAAAGGCCCTTATTCACCCCCCCCCCTCTAAGGGCGCCTCAAGATCCAACAGAGAGCAAGAAGAAGAAAATTCGAAAGCATAATGAATTCGACGTCAAGATTTCTTAAAAGAAGGTGATTCGTCGCAGCTTAGGGTTGCATTCGAAGCACCATCGATAAGAATCAATATTTAGCGTGCCAAACTATGTCAAGACTGCTTCTAGAAGCAACTCTGCGCGCGCTGTTATATGAATGTTGCGTCGATTAATATTCGACGTAACTTCGAGATTGATCAACGACTATTATGTCGACGCATGCGTCGATATGAATTTGATGTTGCGTCGAATATCATTCGAATTATCTGCTCTGATTGTCTATCGAAGCATGCGACGAGTAGGACCCGACGGTACGTCGAGTTCAATTCGACGCAACACTGAATCGATAATTAATTTTTTCTTAGAAAATTCTTGTTGTTTTTCTCAGCAATGAAGATTATTGAAAATAGTGTTTATACTATTATTTTTATGAACTATAAGGATAACAAGGAAATTTAAAGAAGACATGACTCCCTTGGTTTTATTTAGTTCTTCCTTCGTGACCTAGATCTTTCTTCCCACTCCATTCTCTCTTAGGAGGAATCCTACCTAATCCTGCACAAATAATTCAAACATTAGAAGGAACCCAAGTTACCTTGGGCTCTTTGCTTTTACCATTGTAGGGTTCAATGAAAGAATATAAGGGTCTTTCATGATTCCCTTTTGGATGATAAGGAATGAGTTTCCCAAACCTATGATTATCATTATGGTGCTTGAAATGTGTATAAAAAGTATTCAAGTATAATAGATCTGCAGAATGTCTAATTATTTTATTCTTGGCTTTAGTTCTTTGATTGTTGTTTGTTAGTTTCTCTGAATTATTTTTGCCTAAGGATTTTTTTTCATTGTTTAGATTCACTTTGTGAGGCAAAGTTATCTTATTTGGATTATTATTGTCTTTAGCAATTTCACTCCTCTCACTTGATTGATACTCACTAGGTCTAACAAACCTAACTGGATTTTTCCAGGCTGGTCTACTAGTGGATTCAGTGCTAGTGCAAGGGTCTACTCCAAGACCTAGGTGTTTGAATCTCATGGAGACATTTTGTGTGATGTCTTTGAGCTTCTGACTCCTTCCATTGATAGAGTCCTTAAAGGCTTTTGCCTTTGTTGGCTCTTCTTTTAATCTCATATTTTCATTTCTTTTGTTAATTAGATCTGATTCTTTATTATTTATTTGATTTATTAAATCTTGATTTCTTAGATATAATTCATCTTGCTTTAGGTTGTCTAGTTCTAATCTAACTGTTTCTATTTCTTTTTGTACATTGAGGAAATCATTGCAAAACTCTTTAAAATAAATTTTAAATTCATCAGAATTAAAATCAAAATTTTCAAACAGGGATACATGTTCTTCTTCATCATCATCTGATGACATCTCCAATGTCATCGTGCAAGCTGCTTCTGTTTCTGCTTCTTCATCACTCTCAGATGAAGAGGAGCTTAACTCTGCTTCAGAGTCACTCCAGGTTTCAGCAATGAAACCTTTGCCTTTCTTTTTGTCTTTCTTTTTGAAAGACTTCTTTTTCTTCTCTTCTTTACTGCTGCTACTGACCCTTTGTTTCTGTGGGCATTCAGGGGCAATGTGCCCTGGCTTGTTGCAGGTGAAGCAAATTATCTCCTTCTTTGAAGTATTATAATATCTGGGCTTTGAGCTCCTCTCTCTTCTCCTTGAGTCTTCTGTCTTGACACATTTTCTGAATCTCCTTGCTAGGAGACTGAGCATTTCATATTCAGGAGTGGAGGGCTCTCCTTCAGTAGCTTTCAGAGCCAGACTTCTTTGGATATGAGCTGGAGCTGTCTTCCTTTCCTCTGATTCAACCTTGTTCTTCAGAAGCATCTCATTTGACTTAAGCTTTCCTAGCAAAGCCTCAGTAGAGATTTCCCTATGGCATCTGCACTCTCTGATTGCCCAGATCCCTAAGTCCCATGAGCTAGGGAAGCACATGATGATCTTATCATTAATTTCTGTTAAGGATATCTCCTTATCCAGATTCTTCAGCTCATTGACAATAATGTTGAATCTGTCATACATCTCAGCAACAGATTCATCAGCTTTCTTTTGAAAGTTCTCATATTGGATAAGAGAAGGGACTTCCTATCCTTTCTTTCATCAGAACTTCCATCTACCAACCTGGAAAGAGATTCCCAGATCTCTTTGGCTGATTAGCAGTCAGCCACCTTCTGGAAGATGTCATCTGACATCGTGGATGCCAGATGTTCATAGCTTTGGAATCACATGCCTTCTGCTTCTTTTCAGTCTTTGTCCAGTCAGCCCTGGGTATAGGTTCCTGTGTAGAAACTCCACTAACATCCTTCTTGTATGGGGCTGGAGGACCTGTAATGATAACATCAAAGATGTCCTCATCAATAGAGTTCATATATAACCTTATTCTGGCCTTCCAGAGTGTAAACTTATTTAGGTTACACACTGGTGTTCTTGTTGAGGCATAATCCTTAGAACTCATTTTCTTAATTAAATAAATTTATTGTAGAGAAATAAGAGTAGGAGGTTTTTTTGATCAAGGTATTAACCTTTTAATGATCATCCTCCCTTTGATACCAATTGAAAGTGCATTGTGTGCCTCTGAGTATACTCTAGAGGGGGGGGGGGGGTGAATAGAGATTTAAATACATTTTTATCCTATTTGTGCACACACAATAAAAATACTAAGTGTTATGCTTCAACAATTCCTAACACAGAATAAAATTAATGTTGTTAAAGTAAAGCAAAAAAAACTGTAAGCAATATGGGACATCACAGAAAATTAATATACACAGAAGACACAAGATTTTATAGAGGTTCCCCAAAATGTGGGTAGTCCTCTCTTCTACCACCTGGTAGAAATGCACAACCTGTGCCTGACTCTTTTGATAAGGAGACTCTTAGAACCAAAGATGTTTTGATAAGGAGATCTTGAACCACTCAGATCTTTTGATAAGGAGATCTTGAACCACTCAGATCTTTTGATAAAGAGATCTTGAACCACTGAATCCTTTGGAAGAGGGATTCTTAAACTCTGTACAGTTGAGGAAGTTGAAAGAAGAAAGAAGATGGAGAAGAAGAATTCTGTTCTCAGAATTCTGTAGAAGCTTCCAGCTTCTGTATTTCCCTTCAATGGATCTGCTAATGATGAACCCTTGCTTATGATTGTGATGATTTACAAGGGTTATATTCTTCAGATCCTTTTGTATATCACTTGCTTGTTACCTGGCTGCTATATGATGTTGATGAGGAAGCAGCTCTATTTTCTGCTCTGAGAGAGCACTTGTTTTCTCTATTTATCTCTATTAGGGTTCCAGGAGGAAGAAGAAGAAGTAGGAACCCTAATCGACAAACTGTAGTAGATTGTTATGAATACCCTGTATTTTTCTCTCTAATTTTTAATTAGTTTCCTCTTTTGGATTATCCAGAAAAGGCATAGTCTTCGACAACTAATCTTTCTTTCTTCTTTTGTTCACGACCTATCTGCCAGCTATTTGAATCCTTTCTAAGATAGCTTTTCCTGTCTTCTTTAATGCTCCTCTCCATTCTAGGCAATAAACAAGCCTTCGTAGAGCGGTCTTTTGAGTTGTGGGCCTTCAGAGAGAGTTCTAAAAGGACAGCTAAAAAGGTTTCTTTTCAGACTGTATTTGACGCTGCGTCGACTTCTTTCTCTCTCTTATCGACACACCTTCGAGTTCTGGTAAGAGCATCTTCGAATTCCTTCTAGCTCTGGTTGAACTCTATTGTCGACGTTATGTCGATTACTTATCGACGTAACCGTCGAGTTGAAGACTTGTATTTGAACTTCATTGTCTGCGTCGAATTGTAGTCGGCATTGCGTCGACTTCAGATGGCTTCGACAGACACTTCCTTCTGCGTTGAATTGAAGTCGAGGTTGCGTCGACTTCTAAGATAACTTCGACATGCTCCTTCATCTACGTCGACTCCTATTCGACATAGCGTCGACTTAATATACTTTGACAGAGAGATTGAGTTGCTTAGACTTCTAGTCTGAGCTGCGTCGACATCAAGTCAAAGTTGCGTCGACTTATATTCAACGCAAATATTAATTCAACTAAGATTGTGCTTGTCCTGACCTAGTCTTGTCACTCTAAGATGAGTGAGACATCTTAAGACATCTAATGACCAAATTACCTTTACTATACAATGCGAGTAATAAACCTATAAGGTAAAATCACTTATAAGTAATTTGTTAAGTTAAATCACAAGGGGTTTTTCCCAACAAGTTTGCCAAAACATGACTTTTCTGGGGTGCAATCTGGCAAAAAGCCGATAATTTTTGTCAATTATGTCTAGACAGTTGCGGTTTTTGAGGTGTTGCTGGTATTAAACAAAATAATAGGTAGTTTCTATACGTTAAAAACTATATTTGAAATCCCAAATGTTTATTTTTTTTACTTTTGTACTTGGAAAATTCGTTGACATTAGAGTATAAATTTTGTGTAATTGAGGTATAAAGTCAAAATTAGGAGGATCCAAAGACTAAATGTTTAAGCAAATTACAAAATATGGAGTAATACATAACATTCACGAGTCGTTGTCCCAAAATGATCACCAACCTGCATGAAATAATGAACAAAATTTAAAATTAGTTGTCTGAAATTGATTTGATTCAAATCATCATTATAGTTGAATTAGATATACAAACCAGTGAAAATCTTACAAAAATTGTGTACGATGTCATTGATTTTTGATGATTCATTCAAATATAACAATGGAGTGCGGGTATAACGGCAACCTATAAAAATTTTGATAACCAAAAATTATATAACATATGCACATACTTAGAACAATTTTCAATTATATTAAATATGCATACCTTTCATCAACCATAAATATTGGTTACATGAGGAATGTCTCATTGCTCTGTCATCTCGTCATGGTATCTCAATAATACTGGAAACACCCCTCGTAGCGGACAATTTTCACGCGTTTTCAATAGAACGAAGTGATTGCCATCTACAAATCCAATATAGATTGTCCTTCTAAATGTTGGAGGTATTGAATGCAATGGAAGAAATATGATTAACTGCTGACTTGAGAAATGAATAAATTGCAAGACAATGCAACTACTAGGCACATATCTGATATTGACATCCACTTATCAATCGGGGTAGGGACAATATGGCAATCTAGTGAGCTCTATAACTTTATTCTCCTTGTCATTCCAAATATTTTGTTGTATAAGTCATCGTTATATTTTAATTATTGAGATAAATCATGTCGGACTTGCAACCAATTATCACACATCTCCATAGCAGTGCTAATCAATCTATACCCACAAATGTCCATCACATCATTTCAATGATGTCAATAATATGTATTTAGATGTTTGTCTGCATTTGTGATCACACATGTTCAAGCAAATTATTTCTTGTGTCCACAACCCTTCATGCATCTTTCTTAATATATATCTTCAAAGGTTCTCTTTTTGTATGTAGGCGGTCTAATATTTTATTTTGTAAAGATTCAAAGGTTCATTTTTTGTTGATTTGTAATCATCCACCATTTTTTACAAACTCCCTTTAGGTTGTCCCCTCAAATTCCTTGGCATTTTAGGTTATTGAGTTTGACTTAATGCTAGATTCACTATTTCATGGAACTTTCTTTTCAATTCTTTTTTTTGCCGATTACTACATTTGTTATACCTTTCTAAGAGTCCTTCAATATCATTATCAATATCATTTTTTTATATCTTTCACATTATCTTATGGAATAAGTTGAGTTTAATTCAAGGATAATTATCTCCAGTGTTTGTGTATCATCTATAGTGGAAATGCATTTCACGCATTGATATACTGGAACAACTCTAGTGCGCAAGGTAATTCAAGAGTATATTTTATTGTATGCATGTATTTTTCAGGTTTCATATAACACGTTTCGATAGAAAATTTGTCTTTCTTAATAATCTCTAAAGCAGAAATAGAAATATTACCGACCAACTCAGAGTATAACATGCTTTTAAAACTCGTGTTAACATGAAGTTTGCTATGTCCAAACATCTTCTTAATTTATGTATGTTGCAAAGTAAGTAACTGATCAAATGTCTTACATACAGTTGTAAGATTATAATTGAAACTTCTAGGAGTTTTTTCAACTGACTATACTCACCCTCTACACGGGTTGTAGAACTATTACCCAAATGCAAATATTTATCAATCCATGTTGAATCTTCTCACATATAGATGTGTTTCTAAGTGAACCATCACATGATTATGAATCCCGAATATTACCTTATGTTTCCATTCATTTAAGTCTTCTTTATGCCCTCTTAAGGAAAATTTGCAATCACACTTCTTAGAACTTGAATTCTTTAGGTTCTTCTTATTGATTTTTTGGGGATTTTGACTCTTCCATGCAATTTAATATCTATCGCAACCATGAGTTACTATAGGTTTCGCTCTTTTTTCAAGTTTGTCGGCCTTTAAAATGATGACAACAAATCTCAAGCCTCTATTAATATTTCTTGCCCATTCTATCAAGTCTTCCTTACTTGGAAAACTCAAATGTGTTACAAAATGTGGACCAACATCTATTATCACATCTTGAGAAAAAAATTCCATATGTCAACAACTTTTGCTCTTCACCACTCATTTCAATCTAGAGAAAACATAAATAAAATTAAGAATGAAAATAAAAAATCAAATGAAAACCTACATTAATAATAAAAGCATATACAATGAATGTGGTTGTTGTGCAAATCAATTAACAATAAAAACCTAGATTAACT
Source organism: Dactylorhiza incarnata (assembly GCA_033032865.1). Taxonomy (NCBI): domain Eukaryota; kingdom Viridiplantae; phylum Streptophyta; class Magnoliopsida; order Asparagales; family Orchidaceae; genus Dactylorhiza; species Dactylorhiza incarnata. The sequence continues at coordinate 852,358 of JAWHQI010000162.1, forward strand.
ATGAACACCTACATTCAAACCTACAATAACACTGTTATAAAACCCTAACAATGAAAACCTAGATTAATAATAACATTTACAATGAATCCACAAATTAATACACAACCTAAAATCAAATCCATATTTGCTAGGAGGAAAATGGAATGAAAACCTAAATCATAAAACAAAGGATACTCATATTGGGGATAATAGTAGAAGGAAGAAGCTAGTAGAAATACGGTATTTCAGTCACAGTAAAAGGCTAGCAGAAATAGGCGGTTCAGTCAAGCAGCCTGGAGGTCGGCATGAAGGTCTCCATTTCAGAATCGAGCAGCATGCTGGTCTCCTTTTCGGAGTCCTTTTATGCCTCTGCATATCAGCACATCAAGGAGCAGCTTCCTGGTAGCGCAAGACAACGATGTCTGGCGAAACAGCAGGCAAACGGAGGGCGGTGGAGGGCGTAGGCATGGGGACGCCAAAAATGGGGAGGCAGTATCAGGAAATGTCGAAGACATGAGGAATGAAAGGGAGTGGCAAATAAAGGGTTTTTAGGTTATTTGGTATTAGTTATGGTTATTTTTGGGGCTGCAACTATCCATTTCAGGCCTGCAAATATAAGCACCCTAAAAATTTTGATAACTATTTTTTGCCTAAATTTTTACTGAGGCATGGATGTTGAGGGTCACTGACGCTCAATCACATTTATTTGATTAGCATTTTTAGAAAATAGCATTCACAACAACATTTTTTAAATATTATATAGATTATTCATAATTACATTCTCAACTGCTTAATAACATTCATAACAGAACCTACTTAAATATTATATAGATTATTCACAATTACATTCTCAACTGCTCACAAGCAAGATCATAAGTTAATATAAAAAATAATTTTAAAAAGACGACTAGTCATCATGTGCCGGCGTGCAATGGCATACTTGCGAATGTCAAATACTATTGTTGAGGTACACAGTGTAACACCCAATTTCTTGATTTTGACCATTGATGGGTACCCAGAAAATTAAAGTGGTTAGATCGTAGAAATGAAAGCACAACCTCGATCGGCTCGACGAGATAATTCCAATGGGCAAATTTCATATAATTCGGAGTCTATTTGAACCCTCAAACAGCCTCATAAGTGGTTCATGGGAAAACTACTTGAACCAGACTGGACTAGCCTTGATCGGCCCGGGCCGATCTCCCCCTTCCTCACACTAAGGTTGAAGCCCTAGTGTGTGGAATGGCTAGGGGTGGCGGCCACCGCCATTGCTGAAAGTGCAGAATATAAAGTCTAAATGCTTCTCTAGAGGGGATGAATAGAGAAGACACCCAAGTTACTAGGTTTTTAAATTCTTTTTGATTTATTATTTAGGTTTAAGGAAAGTAATGAGTTATAACATAAAGAAAAGAAACAGAAAGATAAATAAGTAGCATAGAAGTGCATCTAGAAGACATGATTTATTGAGGTTCCACAATCAACTGGGCGCCTCTTCTCTTCCACTAATCAATGAGCTAACACAGTCTCTACACCAAGGCGATGAGTCTTTTCCACTGGAGACACCAACCTACATGAACTTTTCCACTATAGATCCAATAAGCCAAGTAGATCTTTAAAGGGAGGTTGATAACCCCTTACAGTCGATGGTTAAGACTTTATTAGCTTTAGCTCAAGCCGAGTTATCTCTGAAGAAGAAAGACTAGCTGAATCGCAGAGTAAAGGGGATTTAGTTTACAAGTGAAGAGGAAGGTAGAGGTAGGGTTTTTTGCTGATGTAAGCTTTTCCATTTTGTGTGCTTTTTGGCTGATTGTTAGGGCATCCTTTAGAAATTAAGGAGCTTTTAGATTTCTTCTCTTTTCTAATATATGCAAGTTCCAAAGTGGCATGTGCGATATGGGAAGCAAAAAATAGACGCATTCCATTCTGAGACTTGCAACGGCTATATTTTGATTTGACAAAAACTTTAAGCTCGGTTAACAATTGATGAGTGGATCTCTTCTCGGGAGAGGTAGTGCGGTCGATGATCGCATATTTTTTATCAGCGAAGTGTGATTAGTCTTTTCCTTGATCCAGGGTTAGCGATCGACGATCAGCAAGTGATGCTAGCATTCGTCGATCAATGATCATTGATTGTTGAGCTGGGCTTCTTCTGATCTTCAATAGTTGAGTGATTTGGTCATCGATCAATGGTCGACAGTCAATCATCATAGATCACTGAGCCTGCTTCTTCAAACTTTGATCTGTGAGTTTCTTGGTCACTGAACATCGGATGGTGGTCAACGATCATTGCTCACTGGTCAATGAATGTCAGTTAACGATCGTTGAATGCAGAGCTTTCTTTAAGGGAACTTTTCCTTAGATCAACTTCCTTACTCAACTTCCTAACTTATTTCATTAAATCCTTAAGGATTTCTACCCACAATCTCCTCATATTTAATGAAAAATAATTTTATATTTGTTGATGATTAAATGGAAAGAAATAAGATAGATTTCAAATCATTTCGAGATACAAAGCATAGAAATAATATAATAGAGAAATAAATTGAATAAGAGGGAACCTGCAAAACTTCCAATTTTCATTTCATTAGAGTAAATTATAAGGAATATACATGTTTTCTTACATAAGACTATTTTTTTTTTATTAAGGTCTTATTCAGTGTTGGGAAAAACTCCTTGGATTTAACTTAACAAATTATCTAAAGTGATTTTAACTCTTAGGTTTTAATTACCCATTGTATAGTGAGGGTAATTTGGTCATTATGTGTCTTATGATATCACACACAACTTGGAGTGTCAAGACTAGAGCAAGACAAGCATAAATTGGGTTGAGTTAACAATTGCGTCGAATAGTATTCGACGCAACTTTGACTTCATGTCGACGAAACTTAGACTAGAAGTCCAAGCAACTCTACCTTATGTCAAAGAAGATCAAGTCGACGCCATGTCGAAAGGATATCGACGTAGATGAAATGAGCATGTCGAAGTATCATTAGAAGTCGACGCAGCTTCGACTTCAACTCAATATGGATGATAAAATCTGTAGAAGCCATTTGAAGTCGACGTAACATCGACTACAATTCGATGCAGATGATGATGTTCAGAGTCAAGCCTTCAACTCGATGATTACGTCGATAAGTAATCGATGCAACGTCGATATCAGGGTTCAATCAGAGCAAGACAGAATTCGAAGCTTCTCTTACACGGACTCGAAGGTGCATCGATAAGAGAGAAGATGAAATCAACGCAGCGTCGACTACAGTATGAAAATGAAACCTTTTTAGCAGTTTCTTTTGCACTCTCTCTGAGGGCTCACAACACTAAAGACCGTTCTACAACGGTTTGTTTATTACCTAGAATGGAGAGGAGCATTCAAGAAGATAGAAAAAGCTTTCTTAGAAAGGATTCAAACAGTTCGCAGATAGGTCGTGAACAAAAGAAGAAGGAAAGATTAGTTGTGATTGCCAATGCCTTTTTAGAACAACCCAAAAAAGGAAAGGAATTCAAATTAAATGATGGACAATAAATAAGAATAGAAGGGAAAAACAGCAGAGCATTCATCACAATTGTCTGCATCTTGTCGATTAGGGATTCCTCCTTCTTCTTCCTCCTGGAACCCTAAAAAGACAGAAGAACAAAAACTGCTCTCTCTCTCTCTCTCAGAACAGAACAACTGAAGGCTTCTCATCATCAATATCTCATAGCAGCCAGATTTTAATCAGAATAAAGTAGAAAGGATCTAAAGCTTATAACCCTTGCAAATCATCACAATCATAAGCAAGAGTTCATCATTAGCAGATCCAGCAAAAGAAAAGAAGCTGAAGGCTTCAATAGAATTCTGAGAACAGAATTCTTCTTCTTACTTCTTTCCTATCCTTCTCTCTTCAACTCAACTGTAAAGAGTTTTAAGAATCCCTCTTCCAAAGGATTCAGTGGTTCAAGATTCCTTATCAAAAGATTTTTGGTTCAAGATCTCCTTATCAAAAGATCTGTGGTTCAAGATCTCCTTATCAAAAGATCTGTGGTTCAAGATCTCCTTATCAAAAGATCTTTGGTTCTAAGAGTCTCCTTATCAAAAGACTCAGGCACAGGTTGTGCATTCCTACCAGGTGGTAGAAGAGAGAAGTACCTACATTTTGGGGAACCTCTATAAAAATCTTTGTGTCTTTGCTGTGATTTTCTGTGCCGTCCCATTTACATTTTCTGCATTCATTTCCAGCAATACTTATAATATTTATTCTGCCATTGGTTTTGATTGTGTGCATAATACCTTAGTAAGTTTTATTGTTTGCACGGTTAGGATAGAAAAATATTTAAATCTATATTCACCCTCTCTAGAGGATTCTTAGAGGTACACCGTGCACTTTCAATTGGTATCAAAGGGAGGTTGATCATTAAAAGGTTAACATCTTGATCAAAAAGACCTCCTACTCATATTTCTTTACAATAAATTTATTTTATAAAGAAAATGAGTTCTAAGGATTATGCGTCAACAAGACCACCAATATGTAATCTGAATAAGTTTACACTCTGGAAGGCCAGAATAAAACTTTACATGAACTCTATTGATGAAGACATCTTTGATGTCATAATTTCAGGTCCCCCAACTCCATACAAGAAAGATGCCAGTGGGACTTCAACTCAGGAACCTGTGCCCAAGGTTGAGTAGAATAAAACAGAGAAAAAGCAGAATGCATGTGATGCCAAAGCTATGAATATTCTGGTCTCCACAATGTCAGATGACATTTTCCAGAAAGTTGATGACTGTCAGTCGGCTAAAGAAATCTGGGAGTCACTTTACAGACTTGTAGAAGGAAGTGCTGGTGAAAGGAAGGACAAGAAGTCCCTTCTCATATCCCAATATGAGAACTTTCAGAAGAAAGCTGAAGAAACAGTTGCTGATATGTATGACAGATTCGGCCTTATCATAAATGAGCTCAGAGGCTTGGGCAAGGAGATATCCTTGACTGAAATTAATGATAAAATCCTCATGTGCTTCCCTAGCTCATAGGATTCAAGGATCTGGGCAATCAGAAAGTCCAGATGCCACAAAGAAATCTCTACTGAGGATTTGCTAGGAAAGCTAAAGTCATATGACATGCTTCTGAAGAACATGGCTAAATCAGAGGAAAGGGAGACAACTCCAGCTCCTGTCCAAAGAAGCCTTGCTCTAAAAGCTTGTGAAGGAGAGTCCTCCACTCATGAAGATGAGATGTTCAGTCTCCTGACTAGGAAATTCATAAAATGGGTCAAGACAGAAGACTCAAGGAGAAGAGAAAGAAGCTCAAAGCCCAGATATGATAGGACTCCAAGGAAGGAGATTATCTGCTTCACCTGCAACAAACCAGGGCACATAGCTCCTGAGTGCCCACAAGAACAAAGGAACAGGAGCAGCAACAAAGATGAAAAGAAGAAGTCTTACAAGGGAAAAGACAAGAAGAAAGCCAATGGTTTCATTGCTGAAACCTGGAGTGACTCTGAAGCAGAGCTGAACCCATCCTCATCTGAGAGTGATGAAGAAGCTGAAGCATAAGCAACCTGCATGATGGCCTTGGGGATGTCTTCAGATGATGAAGAAGAACGAGTATCAATGTTTGATGAATTTGATTTTAATTCTGATGATTTTAAAAATTATTTTAAAGAATTTTGCAATGATTTCCTCAATGCACAAAAATAATTAGAAACAGTTAGGTTAGAACTAGACAACCTAAAGCAAGATGAATTATATATAAGAAATCAAGATTTAACAAATGAAATAGATAATAAAGAATCAGAATTAATTGAAATTAGAAAAGAAAATCTAAAGCTAAAAGAAGAGCTAACAAAGGCAAAGGCCTTTGAGGACTCACTCAATGGGAGGAGTCAAAAACTCAGAGATCACATAAAATCTCTCCATGAGATTTAATCACCTAGCGTTAGGAGCAGAGCCATCCACAAGCATAGAAATCCCTAGGAAACCTGCCTGAAAAAATCCAATTAGCTTCATTAGACCTAGTGACTATGACTCCTGTGAGAATAGTGCAAAAACTAAGAATCAGGAAGCTAGTGAACCAAAGAAAATAACTAGAAGTAATAAAACAAATCTTAACAAAGAAAAGAAATCTCAAGGCAAGAGTAATGTAGGAAAATTAAACAATCAAAAGGCTAAACCTAATAATAGAATAATAAGACACTCTGCTGATCTTCTATATCTAGATTCATTCTATGCACATTTTATATACCAAGGTAATAAGCATAGGTTTGGGAAACCCGTTCCTTATCATCCAAAATGGTATCATGAAAGACCCTTCTATTCTTTCATTGAACCCTACAATGGTAAAAGCAAAGGGCCCTAGGTAACCTAGGTTCCTTCTAATGTTTGAACTGTTTGTGCAGGATTAGGTAGGGTGCCACTCAAGAGAGAATGGAGTGGGAAGAAAGATATGGATCATGAAGAAAGAACTAAATGAAACCAAGGGAGTGATTTCTTCTTTAAAACTTCCTTGACTGTCCTTATAGTTCATAAAATTAATATCATAAGCTCTATTTTCAATAAACATAATTGCTGGGAAAATAACAAGTATTTTCTAAGAAAATAGATCTGTTCATTCAGAGGTGCGTCGAATAGAAGTCGACGTACCATCGACTCCTACTCGACGCCAGTGTCAAGAAGCACTCAAAGTGGATAATTCGAATAGAATTTGACGCAACGTCAAGTTCATATCGACGCATGCGTTGACTTAATGGTCGCTGATCAAAGTCGTGGTCGTGTCGATTGGAAATCAACGTAACGTTGACAGGACTGCGTCGACTTAAGGATTGCTGAACAATCTCGAAGTTGCGTCGAATATTAATCGACACAACGTCGATATAATAGCGTGTGCAGAGTTTCTTCTAGAAGCAATCTCGACATATTTTTTCACGCCAAATACTATTTTTTATCGACGGTGCGTCGAACTAAACCCTAAGTTGCGACGAATCGTATTCTTTTAGGCAACTTCCACATCGAATTCATTACGCTTTCCAATGTTCCTCTCCTTGCTCTCATGCTCTCCTTCTCTTCAGCTCTCTCGCGCTTTTCTCTCTCTCTCTCTCTCTCTCTCTCTCTCTCTTTTTGTTGTGTTTGCAGGTACTTACAATCCAATGGATCCACCAAAGATTAACTCTGGTTTCGATGTGGATGTCGACTCCTTAAATGCAGATGCAGAGAGTTTCAGAGCCATTCTTGGCTTATTTCAAGCAGCTGGGCTAACGAAGGTGATTTCTTCGAGGAGCAAGATACTTGAAATAGAGCTTACTGTGTTCAAGGAGACTGTGTAGATAGGAGATGATGGCTCCCTCGGTGGAAAAATTTCTGAGACAGAAATACATATCACAGAGGAACTTCTGAATCAGACAATTGATTTTACAACTGGAAATGACTCAGATGAACTAACAAGAGAAGAAATAAAAAGGGTCCTACAGATTATGCATTTCAAGAAGGACAAGCCCATCAATCTGAAGAAGATTGATCTTGGAGAGGAATATAGGTTCCTTGCTGACATAGTAGGGAAGGTGATGCTATGTAAGATCTCTGCCCATGATGCCATTCCCAGGCAGCAGCTGCAGATAATGGGCATTCTAGTTCTGCAGAAGAAGATAAACTGGGGGATATGCCTCCTGAGAATGATTGGGCACAAATATGCCCTCAAAGAAAATGCATACATGAGGATTATGAGTCAAGTATTACTCCACCACTATCCTAGTATGTGCAAGTCTAAAGGTGTGCCCATTCCACCTGGTAAGAGAATAAATATAGGTATATTCTCTAAGTGGACCAGGTAACCTCAAGCCTGGTCAAGCTGCAACAACTTCACCTCCTCCATCCCCACCTCCTCAAGATTCAAAGAGACATATACCAGATCCCCCAAGGGATAATACTCTTCCTCAAGACACTCCAGCAAGTCAACCAGATAATCAACCAGGTGATGATCTAAATGTTGATCTAGCCCGGTACAACCAGGCCAGCCCATCCATTCCTCCCACATATTCTGCACCTCAACCTACTCTCCTGCCTTAGCATCAACCATCCACTATCATCGCAGACATTCAGTCTGCTCCTCCACCACCACCATCATACTATGTTTCTCCAGAAGTCTATCCACTCAATTCTCCCATCCATCAAGACTTTGAGGATACTCAAGAGAACTTGCCACCACCACCTCCTATGTCAACCACAACTACTCCTTCCATCAACATTGAGCAAGCAATTTCTAAGGCAGTAGGATTGGCCTCCAGCACATTTGTTGAACAACTACTCTAGAGATGAGTGGTCATGAAAAGGACAATGGGGTTGAAGCTCATGATAAAATTACTATCTTTCAAAATGCAAATGTCCAGGGGAAGCCTCAAGAGAATCCTCAAGGGAATCTGGAAGAGGAAGTGATGGCTGAGGATGCGGCACTGAACCAGGTGGAGCCTCTCTCAATCCTTCAAGATAATACTGTACCAAATCAGGGGGAGCTTCCTATAACACCTCAAGAACCAGCTCAAGGGACATTTGGAGAATTGATCAGGGGAGGTAATTCCCTCTACTCTGGTGGAGCCCAATGAAGATAATCTACTGGATGAGGTTGCCAATATTGCTGAGGAGGCTGCTCAGACTACTGAACAAGATCAAACCTATCAAGAAGCAGCAATGTCTCCTGAAGATGATGAGCCTCTAAAGTTTGCATCAAGGACAGTGAGGTCTAGGTACTCTAATTTTGAAATGAGTTCAATACTATTCTAGTCTCTAGAGGATACAATTATAGTGAACAATATAACTTATTTGACAATGTATAAAATATTCTGTGATTTCATTCTATCATACTTTTACTGTCTATGTTGTCTTGTATGTAATTCTGATTATGTAAAAGAATGTGTAAAATCACTTTAAAACAATATGTAAAATTTGTTAAGATAAATATGGGGAGATTATTGGGAAAAACTCCTTGGATTTAACTTAACAAATTATCTAAAGTGATTTTAACTCTTAGGTTTTAATTACCCATTGTATAGTGAGGGTAATTTGGTCATTAGGTGTCTTAGAATATCACACACAACTTGGAGTGTCAAGACCAGAGCAAGACAAGCATAAATTGGGTTGAGTTAACAATTGCGTCGAATAGTATTCGACGCAACTTTGACTTCTTGTCGACGTAACTTAGACTAGAAGTCCAAGCAACTCTACCTTTCTATCAAAGAAGATCAAGTCGACGCCACGTCGAAAGGATATCGACGTATATGAAATGAGTATGTCGAAGTATCATTAGAAGTCGACACAGCTTCGACTTCAACTCAACGCAGAAGGAAGAATCTGTCGAAGCCATCTGAAGTCGACGTAACATTGACTACAATTCGACGCAGATGATGAAGTTCAGAGTCAAGCCTTCAACTTGACGGTTACGTCGATAAGTAATCAATGCAACGTCAATATCAGGGTTCAATCAGAGCAAGAAGGAATTCGAAGCTGCTCTTACAAGGACTCGAAGGTGCGTCGATAAGAGAGAAGATGAAATTGACGCAGCGTCGAATACAGTCTGAAAAAGAAACCTTTTCAGCTGTTTCTTTTGCACTCTCTCTGAGGGCCCACAACACTAAAGACCATTCTTCAACGACTTGTTTATTTCCTAGAATGGAGAGGAGCATTCAAAAAGATAGAAAAAGCTTTCTTGGAAAGGATTCAAACAGTTGGCAGACGGGTCGTGAACAAAAGAAGAAAGAGAGATTAATTGTGATAGCCAATACCTTTCTAGTACAACCCAAAAGTGGAAAGGAATTCAAATTAAATGATGGACAATAAATAAGAATAGAAGGGAGAAAAACAGTAGAGCATTCATCACAATTGTCTACATCTTGTCGATTAGTGCTTCCTCCTTCTTCTTCTTCCTCCTGGAACCCTAAAAAGACAGAGGAACAAGAACTCTCTCTCTCAAAACAGAACAACTTAAGGATGCTCTTCATCAATATCTCATAGCAGCTAGATTTCAATCAGAAGAAAGTAGAAAGGATCTGAAACTTATAACCCTTGCAAATCATCACAATTATAAGCAAGGGTTCATCATTAGCAGATCCAACAAAAGAAAAGAAGCTGAAGGCTTCAATAGAATTCTGAGAACAGAATTCTTCTTCTTACTTCTTCCTCATCCTTATCTCTTCAACTCAACTGTAAAGAGTTTTAAGAACCCTTCTTCCAAAGGATTCAGTGGTTCAAGATCTTCTTATCAAAATATCTGTGGTTCAAGATCTCCTTATCAAAAGATCTGTGGTCAAAGATCTCCGTATCAAAAGATCTTTGGTTCAAGATCTCCTTATCAAAAGATCTTTGGTTCTAAGAGTCTCCTTATCAAAAGACTCAGGCACAGGTTGTGCAATCCTACCAGGTGGTAGAAGAGAGGAGTACCCACATTTTGGGGAACCTCTATAAAAATCTGTGTCTTTGTTGTGATTTTCTGTGCTGTCTCATTTACATTTTCTGCATTCATTTCCAGCAATACTTATAATATTTATTCTGCCATTGGTTTTGATTGTGTGCATAATACCTTAGTAAGTTTTATTGTTTGCACAGTTAGGATAGAAAATATTTAAATCTCAATTCACCCCCTCTAGAGGATTATAAGAAGGCACACTGTGCACTTTCATTCAGAGTTATGTAAGAAGTTTTTTCTTCTTTGATTCTCCCTTTGTTTTTGCAGCCTTGGTAAGGGTATCTTCATCCCTGGCCAAGAACTTTAACAAGTTGATCTTGTTGGGCTCATTGTGTAACGCCACCATCGTAACAATCGTATAATATGGGGCCAATCGGGCCCCATATCAAACACTCATCATAATTTAAGCATTAAAAAGAGGTATAAAAGTAAAACTATGCAACCTAACAGTCACACAACATAAACATAACGATAACTATGAGTGTTCACATTTCAATAACATAACATCAAGAGTCTTTAGCAATAAGGTTGCACAAAACATGTCAATCCAAAACATATAAATTTCCAAATCTACCTTGGCGTGCATGCAAGAACACTAAGCAATGGAAAATACATCAAAAGGAGAAGGGTAAAGCACTTTATGAGGCTTGGCATTTATAGACGGCTAGCGCGCTCCACCATTGGAACCTTACAATGCAACCAAATCAACATGAATGGTAAACGAGGGTCAACTATGAGTTGACCACAAATCGCATAACAACCCTAATATGTCCGTCTTAGCGGACCCCGGGGAACAACATCATCCTGCAAGTCAGCACTTCATCCGCGCATGATAAAAACACATACACAAACATATCAAGTTTATTCTAGTGTCGCAATCATCAACCATGTTGTTGGGAACTGTGCCTAGCAATGTTCCTAATTTGAAGAAGTGCTCAGATCAATGATAAATATGTATTTGATGATATAGCTTATTCTTGACCGCTGAAGATAAATAATATATCAGATAATTTTCTAAGTCTAAAATTATCTAGGACTGGAAATATCGTTGATAAAAGATACATATCGTTGAGAAAGTATCAAAGCTACATCACCAGTGTATAGACGATAAAAGTAATGAAAATTAACTAAGTAAAATTTCGTCTCAGGACAGCTGAAGAATCGGGGAGAAAAGTATCATATCGTCGAAATAGTTTTGACGATATCGTCATGATGAAGACACATCATCTTAAAGGTTGAAGAAAGCTTGTTGTGGATAGAGCTAAGTTCAGATCTCGACGATATCGTTTTGAAGAAAGCTTATCGTCGATAAAGCTATGATATCTCGACGATATCATATTGAAGAAAACTTATAGCTGAGAAAGACCAAGTCTAGATGTTTGGACGACATCGTCTTGAAGAAGAGGTACAACCTTGATGATTAATGACTTGACTCATTAAGTCATGAATACAAACATCAGTTTGAAGACCTTATATTATCTAGAAGATCAAGACATTATCATCTTGGACAAAGGCCATCAGCTTGAAGAAAAGTCTAAGTTATATGAAAAGGAATATCTCGACGATATCAGAAGAAGTAATATCGTTGAAATATTACATAAAGCCTTGAAGAAGGAAGTATCTAGGCGATATCATTTAGAAGAAGCAATCTCGTTGAGATATCAAGTCAAGTATTGAAGTAGAAAGTATATCGATGATATCGTCGTGAAGCATATATGTTGATCAAGACGATATCGTCTTGAAGGAACAATATCGTCTTGATAGGTGCAGAGCAGCATTTAATGCGCTGGTTCTCTTGGAAATTGACATCTAGGGAAAATGAATGCCGCCCATCTTGCGCACCAATCAAGGAGTAATAAATAATATCCTCTGTACAAAATATAGCTGTTGCACAATGTTTAAGGAAGAATTTTATTGCTTCTATATTCTGCAAGTTCCAAGAATGGCAAGGCATTTATTATAATCAATTCAGTCGGTTCTTCCAAATATTCTTTCAGGTAATTTATGGAAGATTTCTGAAGGGGCATTTATGCAAAGTTATAGAAGAATATAAAAGGGAGAAATTGTTGATTTCAAAGCACTTGTTCCTACTGAATACAAAAAATCTGATCAAGAAAAGAAAAGAAGAAGAACAATAAGAAAATCTTCACCACTTGGCTGAGAAGACAAGAAAGAATTCTTCTCCTATACTAGAAGTGCATCTATTATCAAAGGAGCAGGTTCAAAAGAAAGGTTCATTGATCCACAAGATCTTTGGGCTTATTGTTACAAGAAGAAGAAGATCTGTGATTCAAAGCCTTCATTCTGAAGTCTTCTCTTCTACAATAACATCTCTGTATTACTTTGTAGGGTTCTTTGTGAGTCTGAGCTGGTAGGATCTAGTGATAGATCTGAGTTGGTAGGGTTCTTGGTGAACCTGAGTTTTGGTAGGATCTTGTTGAAGATCTGAGATTGCAGGACTTGTAAAGTCTGTGCTTTGTAGGGTTCTGTGTGAACCTGAGTTGTAAGATATGAATATAGTGAAAAGATCTAAGTTGGAGAAGTTGCCTAGTCTAACACACTGCTAGACAGGTGGGAGGGACAATGGACTACCTCTAGACTCATTGTCTAGTTGGGAACCACTATAAATCATGGTGTGTTTTCTGTGATGCTTGTGTGCTATGATAGATAAATTCTTAAATAACAAAGAAATTTGAAAACACCTAATCACCCCCTCTATGTGTACTTTATAGACAATCCATAATCATTCAATTGGTATCAAAGCAATATTAAGTTCAATGGCTTAACAGCTTAGAACAAGATCTACAAATCTAGTGGGTTGTGGTAAACAAATGGCTGGTAAGCATCATAAGGAGATGACCTTAATGAAGCTGCCCATCTGCACCAAAGAGAACTTTGCCATATAGAAGTTAAGAGTCAAGTTATTCATGGAAGCATGAGATCCCAGATTATTCATGGTTGCTGAAGAGGGAACTTATGTACCTAACACCTTATCACAGCTCATCTATGAAGATGAAGATCTAATAATTGTGGATAAGAGAGCAAAACACATACTTGAAAATGCAATAGATGATTCTACTTCTTAATACTTAAGTCATTGCAAAACAGCAAAAGATATGTGGGATTCCTTGGAGATCTACATGAAGGAAACTGAAGAAGAAAATTCAAAGGGCATCACCAGTGAAAGGGTCATGATTCTTGAGGGTGAAAGCTTGAGGAGTACCAACGACAATATTCTGATAATTCAAAATATCTCTGAGAACACAGAAGCTTTGAATGCAAGCTCATCAAAATCTGATGATATTGTTAAAGAACCAGTGCTCGTCACCAAGCAGCTCAAAAGAAAGATGCCCAGAAGAAGAAGAGACAGCCAGAAGACATCCTCCTCGAACTCCAGAAGATCTAGTCAACATGACCAGCATAAATCTTCAAAGGAGGAAAGGTATAACTCTAAACTTAATGAATTTGATTTGGCTAACTTAGTGTGTTGTCACTGCAAGAAGACATGTCACATGATTGTTGACTGCCCCTCTGAGAAGAAAGAATTCAAGAAGAGTGATGATAGAAGAAGTCCAAAGGAGAAGAAGGAAGTGAAAAAAGATTCACTGCCAAGAAAATCAGAACACTCAGTGATTCTGATTCAGATTCATCAGAAGATAAGGAGGAAGTTCTCATTGGCTTTATGGCCATAACTGAAGAAATCCAGGATGACTCCACCTCTTCTAGGAAGGTACTTATTAGAGCCCCCTTATCTTTCTCTGATTCTGAATCAATGACAGTTTCTGTGCATGAGAGTGAGTGTGGATCTGCCTGCAATAGTATATCCTCAAGATCTCCACATGAGGTTGAATCTAACCTAGTGCAGCATAATGAAGCCTTGTGGATTGCCTTGAAAAGAATAAAGAAGCTTCTTAGAGCTCAATCTAAGGAATTAGCATCCCTGAAATCTGCCCAATCTGAGCTCCAAGAGACAGCTGAAAAGCTTATTGCTATGAGCAAAGAAATGGACAATCTCAAGGATGTCACGAAGCTCCAAAATGTTGAGTTGGGTAAGAAGAACAGGGTCATCAAGGACATTGAGGAAATGTTATTGGTTGAAAAGAAAATTGTTGCCAATTTCTCAATGCCCAAGACTGTCCTTCCCATCATTGACCAATTCTCTGCACAATTCAGAGGTGGTGTTGGATTTGATAAGGAGGCAGTTAAGGGCAAGACATATGAAGCCCAACCTTCTTACATATAGAAGCTACTAGCATCAAATTTCTCCAACCAACAATCTTCACATGATCATCTGACCAAGACTTGATCTACAAGAAGCAATAAACCCCCCAACACACATAGAAGAGCAAGATTTGGGCCAAGTGTTTCTCAAACACCCCTTGAAGTGACCCATGTAAGGATTCCAGGTTCTCATGTCCATGGATCTACAACATCAATACTTAAAAGTAAGGTAAAGGCAGCCAAGCTTGTTCCCAAGGTGGTGAACCAAAAAGTGGTGAGACCAGCTCAACAACATACTCACCAATGTGAGGTTCACCCAAGGCATGTTAGGTCAGTTATCTTCACTCATGCGCACCAACATTTCCAGGTGGAAAGGCATAAGAGAAGACACAACAGGTATGAGTGCTGGTGCTGTGGAAAGATTGGTCATTTTTCCCTGGACTGCTGGTTCAATCCAACAACGCTTAATGCAAGAAGAGGGCATACCACACATTGGTATAGTATTTCAGGTTATTACCCTAACATGAACCTAGGACCCAAATCCAATTGGGTGCCTAAGGATAAGTAATCCTTTTTGCAGGTATGTCCAATTGCCAACCCTTTTGGTATTTGGACAATGATTGCTCTAGGCACAAGGCTGGAGTAAATAAGTATTCAAGAAAACTCAATCCAGAGAGAATAGATTAATAATGATACTTGGAATTTCAAACAAACTAATGCCACTCAAATATCAGCACACTTCCCCAAAAAGTTCATCCCTCTCTTGATTCTATTGAGGGGGAGCCATCTAAGAGAAGATACAACTAATGGAAAATAATCGAGCTCTTCAAAATGAAGTACATTAGAAGAATCTCTCAAATTCCTGCAACAATGGAGGGGGAGTACATAGCTTCACTCACAATGAAGACCTCAGATCAATGATAGAAGATGAATAAAATGTTCAATCATCATAGTCCCTACTGTCTCATCTACATGGTTGAGAAGTGGGTGAGTTAGAAAGCAAAAGACATCATGTTACCTTTGAAGAACAAGAAGCCAAGATGAAGAAAATGAATGAAGTAAAGGAGAAACCTGAAAGAGTATTAGGTTTGTAGCCTAAATCACCTAGAGAGGGGGGGGGGTGAATAGGTTCCTTTTTAATTTGCCTCTAAGTGTCCTAGCTTATTTCTGAGTTAACTTAAGCAAAAGATCAAACACCCAGAAAGCACACAAGTATGTATAGAGGTTCCTCAAGACAGGGTGTCTTGAGTAGTCCTCTTCCCCCCTTCACCTTTCTAACAATGTGTTAGACAAGGCCAACTCCTCCAAACTCGGCTCAAAAGAGCTTACAACACAGATCCCTTGGGATCTCTCAGGTTTTCTCAAGCCCTACCTCAGGCACAGCAGCCCTACAACTCAAATCAGCTCCTGATCCTACAACTCAGACCTCAGCATGTCCTACAACTCAGACCACAATAGGTCTTACCTCAGGCTAAGCAGCCCTACCTCAGATCATCTCCTGATCCTACAGCTCAAACCTCAGCAGGTCCTACAACTCAGAGGATTCCTCCTCCTACAGCTCAGGCAATGAAGCCCTACAACTCAGATCAGCAGATCCTATACTCAGGCCTTCAGCCCTACACTCAGAACCCTCGGGTTCCTACAAACTCAGACCAAATGGTCTTACAACTCAGGAAAAATGCCCTACAGAAAATTGATTTAGAATATTTCTACAGTAGAGGTACTCTCCTGTAGATCCTGCACAGCTTGTGCTTCCTGTAGCTGAAGATGTTGAATACAGCCACGACTTGATCGTCCTCTTCAATAGAGTGATGGCAGATCACCTTGCCCCTTTTGGTGGAGGAGCTATCTTCTTCTCTTTGTTTCTTCTTCTCTTTCAGGGAGCAGGAAGAAAGTCAAGAGCAGCTGCCGTCAATGAAACATTGGATTTTTCTTTTTGCACGCGACGGAGGAGAGCTTCAAATGTGCCCTAGCATTTCCTTTTATCCATCTCTGATCTTCAACGACTCTTAGATGTCCTTTGGAGAAGAATGGGAGAAGCTGGTGGACCCCACACCACTTGTCTGCAACTTGCCCTAGCCGCAGGTTCCGCCGCCCTACTTTTCCGTAGAGAAGGACTGCGCTCGACAAATGCGCTGCATTCTGCGTTCGATGAACTTGTCAAACTCTGCGTTCGACAAACTTGTCAAACTCTGCGTTCGACGATCTTGACTTGTCTCTGCGTTCATCGAACGACACTCTGCGTTCGACTATCTTGACTTGTCTCTGCGTTCATCGAACGACACTCTGCGTTTGACGATCTTGTCTTGTCTCTGCGTTTGTCGAACGGCGCTCTGCGTTTGACGATCTGCATTATCTCTGCATTCGACGATCTGCACTGTCTCTGCGTTCGACGATCTGCACTGTCTTTGCGTTCGACGAACGACACTCTGCGTTCGATGAACACGCCAATTAAGCCTTCTCAGCGGCTCCTTCTTTGGTCTCGTCTCAGCGGTCGATGAACTTAGTCCTTCGTTCGACGAACGGCCTTCAGCGTTCGACTAACACGCTGATTCTTAGCATTTGAAGAACTTATCAGTGGAGACACCTTCTTCTTAGCGGATCCGCTGAGACGGCTCCTCGTCTCAGCGGTTTAGACCCTTCGTCTCAGCGGTTCTGCTGAGACAAATCTTCATCTCCTTGTAGATGATTCATCACAACTAAGGGCATGTTTGGCCCTTTCTTTTGAGTCACCTGTACCTGTATATACTACACAAGTATAGCTTTATCAAATACAATATGTCCTTAGCATTGAGTGTGATGCCTCTTCAAATCAAGGTAATATTGAGGGCAATATACCCAACAATCTCCCCCTATTTGAAGAAGGCAGAACATTCCCAATGCTAAGGTACATTAACAGCAAAAACATATCACAAAGATTGATCTGTGGCATGGGCCCTAATACCCTAGGCTTTGATACCAATAGGGCCAATGCTTAGGATAGGCCAATGCTAGATAGGGCAAATGCCTAGGGTATTAGGGCCCATGCCACAGATCAATCTTTGTGATATGTTTTTGCTGTTAATGTACCTTAGCATTGGGAATGTTCTGCCTTCTTCAAATAGGGGGAGATTGTTGGGTATATTGCCCTCAATATTACCTTGATTTGAAGAGGCATCACTCTCAATACTAAGGACATATTGTATTTGAATCACCTGTACCTGTATATACTACACAAGTATAACTTTATCAAATACAATATGTCCTTAGCATTGAGAGTGATGCCTCTTCAAATTAAGGTAATATTGAGGGCAATATACCCAACAATCTCCACCTATTTGAAGAAGGCAGAACATTCCCAATGCTAAGGTACATTAACAGCAAAAGCATATCACAAAAATTGATCTGTGGCATGGGCCCTAATACCCTAGGCATTTGCCCTATCTAGCATTGGCCTATCCTAAGCATTGGCCCTATCTCCCCCTTTCTGGTTTCTTCAACCTTTAACCTTCTATGGATAGGGAGGCAACATCTAATGATCCTTTTGGATCAACTTATAGGTCAACCTATACACACTTAGCATTTGCCATCTCCCCCTCAACCTGAGCAGCGAATTTGCTCCCTCTCAATTGGAAAGCTATTTTCTGTAATGACAGATCCTGTTCAAATTGAACAACCCATTCTAGTTCTTGGATACTACAGGTAAAAATACAGAGTGCATATATCAATAAACACAATATGATTTTTAGAATCTAAAATATCATTTCAATTTAAATGTTTAATACAGACATTTCACACAATTCAACTTGTGATTGTACATGGAATAATTTTTTTTTTAAATTCAAGGCAGGTTCATCTTAGATGGTCCCTGGGAAGAGCTTTCTCCATCTTCAGACTTTCTCTTCCTAGCTCCAGCAGCAGCCTTGATCTTCTCCTTTACTTTGAAGTACAGAAGTGGCTTGGGAAGATATCTTGTGGGAATCCTTAAAGGAGTTTCCCTTCTCACCATGTTTTCTTTGAGAATCCTTTCCCTTAAGGATTCCCTCTCAAGGTGCTTGATCCATTCAACAGCTGAATAGATATGATCAATGTCCTTCATTTGATTACCATGGCTCACCCAGGTATTGACAACAATTGTGTCCAACTCCAGATTGTCATCTTCATGGAGTGGATCCTCTAATTTTTCCATTCTTTTCTGGGCCATATATTCTTCAGCAGTTTGAATGCCCTCTGCCCTTCTCCTCTTTGCTGCTCTCTCATCTTGAATCAGATTTGATTGACTTTGGAAGTCAAAGTCTTCATTTCTGCTTGGATTCAAGATTGGAAGATTCAAAGCAATCCTTGTTCCTTGCAGTACCTTTAAGCTTGAGTCCCACTGAGTTTCATTAACCTGTTTGACCATGGTTAGGATATTTTCTTGAATAGCATTGGAAGCATTGTTGACCACTTCCACCACTTGCTTGCTAGCTTCTGCCTGATTGGAGAGTATCAGCTGGTGGGCAGACTCCATGCTGTTATACAGCTTTATATGAGCACCTTTCAGCTTAGCATTTAGCTTGGTAAGCTTCTCCTCTCCTTCTTTGCCATTGTCCATTATCTTTTTCTCTATCTCAGAGTGTTGATCCATTATGGATTGAGAGAGAGTTTGGAAAGTGTTGTCCACATCATCCAAAATGTTTTCCTTTGCCTTGTCAATGTGGGACTTGACTTGGCTGCTTGATGTGTTGACCACTTGTGTCATCCTGGTAACAACATTCTCCCAGACATTTTGATTCCTGTACAGGTGATTCTTTACATATGTAATGTCTTTAGTGGAATCCCCTTGATGGACTGCAATATTTTTCAGAACTGTGTGCTGGGCAGCAACAGTGTTTTTGGCCATCTCAAACCATCTGGTCATTTGCTGGAGGATATGAGCAGAGTCAGCAGTGACAGTCTTGATTTGAGTATTCAGCTCATCCCTCACAACATCCACCCTTATCTCCAACCTCTGCTCACTGGCTTGGATTTCTTGAGATAAAGCTGCTCTCATAGCATTCAGCTCATCCCTAACTTGAGCAGTAGCACCTTGTATCCTTTCAGCAACAAGTTCTTTTACTGACAGCATCTGACCCTCAATTATGGTTTGAATTGAGTTTAACAGGTCAGATGTGTCTAGAATAGCAACTGGCCTTTCCTGGGTCACTACTTTTACAACCACCTCTTCAGCTCCACTCAGAGCATTAGCCCTTCCATCATCAGGGATCTGCTCCCCCTCATATGGGGCATTAGGTGTACCTTGAAGATTTGGGTGGGTGGGGGGGGGGGGGGGGGGGTTGGTTCCTGTTGATGTTCCCCCCCCCCCCCCCCCCCACTATCATACCCACCTCCTCCTTCATAGGCTGGGCTATGCTCCCCCTCACTTAGGGCATACATAGATGGAGAATTTTGTCTAGGGTCACCATGGATCGGTGAATTAAGAAGATCATCTTCAGCTTGAGGAACAACTGGATCAGTATTCATCTGAGTTGGCTCAGGATTGGGTTCAACTCTTCCTTGGGGCTCCTCATCCCCACTTGTCCTGGGGACATCTTCTCCTACCAAACCATCCTTGGGCATTGGAGGTTCATCATCCTTGTTGGGGGATCCAACGCCTTCTCCTTCATTCATCTTAGTTCTCTTCTTCTCCTTTATTTCGGCCACCATAGAGGGTTGGCTCATGGGGAGAACCCTGGTAGACCTGTCCAAGGTTTTGATATCTATTCTCTTCAGGTAATGAATGTTTACACCCTTGATAGAGGAGGACTGGTCAGGATAAGCCTTCAGCAGGAAGAGAGATAAGATCCTTCCAAGGTTTGGATCCTGCAGGCATTGCTTGATCCTTAGGAACAGGACATTTCCCCAACATGTACTTTTCTTTAAAATGATCCTTACAATCAGCTCAAACGTGGGTTGAGAGATTGTGTCATGAGATCCTGGCTTGCACAGGAGTGCCTTTCCCACAATGTCACACAACAACTTCCCTTTCTGATTGAAGAATTTCTTTTTTAGTGATGAAGTCTTGGGGGCACTGTATTCACACTACTTCAAGGCATGCTCCTTGTCTTCTGCTGATATTTCCTCTTCTTCCACTCTAGAAAGGTGCAGTACTTTTTCCAGTCTCTTAGGGGACAGTTTCACCCTAATTTCTCCAACCTTAGATGTTAGGCCATCCTTAGAAGATGACTGCTTGGCATTTGCAAAGAACTCTAGCACTTCTTGCTTGAAGATCTGAGAGGGTTCAGACAACAAGAAGTCTAGTCCAGCATCAGTAATTAAGGATATAACGCTCAAAATCTCTGGTGAGGCATGGAGAAACCCATCCCTCGCCAACTCACAACCCTCTTGCAATTCCTTCGCAATCTTGGGCGCCATCTAGTCAAATGAGAAAAACAAAGACGTTGGGACGGAAGATATTTCGTCTCGGCGGCTGGAGTGGTACGAGAGAATGTGAAAAGTCATTTATTGCCATCGAGAGTTTATATAGTGGGTCAAAGTGTTAATCTAATCGACTCAGTAGTTCAGTTGAGACGGTTCATCTAAAGTTTTAACCTAGGGCTAAATTCGTTGAACAGCTAATGTTTTAAAACTAAGTTCGTCGAACCCAGACTTAACCCATCTATTTAAGCGAAATTTAGAGCTTAGCCAACACAGATTTTGCTGGATAATTCTATCAACCTACTTTAACACTGTTATAGATAGCATTTGATGATAAATTCACAATATGGAGGAGAAATACTTACCTTGAGGATTTATTCCTCTATCTGATATCAAATTCATGATATCACCCTCCTTCCTTTCATGTGCCACAAGCACATACTGTCCAAGTACCAAGCGATGATGAAGCTGGTACTTGAACTATCCTGCAAAACAGAGTTTAATGTTCCTTAGGAGCCCAAGATGACTTGGGTCCTAGGTTCTTGTTAGCATGATCAAAAGGCCTTACTATAGCTGCACCCTTGGCAGGAAGACTCTTCTTTGCATTAGGTACATTGGGGTTGTACCAACAATCTATGGCAAAGTGTCCCACTTTACCACATCACCAACATTCATGAATGTTGTATCTTCTCTTCTGAGCATTTCTTGAGGATTATGCAGCATAGTCCTCATGTTCAGGAATAGATACAACATCATTCTTCCTGTTCCTCTCAACAATTATTTGACTGAATGTCATTCTGTGAGTTTTCTTGAGGCTCTTTGTCCTGATGGCATCATCTTGCAAAGACTTGGTAGCCATACAAGATTTGATGGCATCTGACACTGAGCAATCAGACATGTTTACAGAATTGGCAGCAGTCATGTTCCTGACTGATCCAATCTTAGAAAGGCTTGCCTTCTCATTCTTGAATGTAGTGGCTGAAGTACCAAAAACAAATGGTCCATGTTGGGCCATTTGAATTTCCTCATGGGGAGCCTTCATGACACTCAATCCCATTCCCTTTCTTCCACTATGTGAAGGAGCATTTTCCTTCCTATAACACCTCTCATTCTTCCAGTGACCATAAATGCTTTCATGGTCATACCTTGAAAGGAGAATTTTAGTTCTTATTCTTATTATTAAAACTCTTGTTTAACTTTGTTTTAAAATATATGATATATATAAATATATAAGTGTGTTTGCTGATTGAGTAATAAACACAAACAGTGAAAGTGCAAAGTAATAAACAACACAAATAAAACAATAAAACAATAAAACAAAGCACACATCCAGACAACACAAGATATATAGTAGTTCCCCAAAACCCGGGTACATCTACTCTTCTACCCACTGGTAGAAATCCACTAGGAGAGTTGATCAGGTGCCCTCACACCAAGGTATTTTTGATTAGGTGTCCACACACCAATGGGAGTTTTGATCAGGTGCCCAATTCACCTATAAGCTTTTGATCAGGTGCTTATAAACCAAGCTGCAGGTTTTTGCTAAGGTGGCCTGTCACCGGGAGTAAACTTTTGAAGGGAGTTTTAACCCTTTACAAGATGGGAAAGGATAAAGGGAAAAGATTTATTGTTCTTCTCTTTGTGCTGAGAAGACTCTTGATGAAGATCCTGATTGGTAGTTGTGTTGGATCTTGATGATGATGATGTTGAAGAAGACTCCCCCTGTATGATTTAGTTTAGATGACAGCCTTGAGTATGGAGCTTCTTCTCTAGAAAGCAAATCCTCTGTTCTTCTTTTTGCAGTTATGATCCTGAGCAAGTAATAGTGTTTGGTGTCTCAGGATGAAGATGATCTGCAAGAAAGAAGTTAGGCAAAAAGAAGATATAATAATATACTTGATCTGATCTTCTTTTTGCTCCTCTGTTTCTCTTCTTCTTCCTTTTCCTGCACAACAAGTGTTAATGTATTCTGTCTATCTATGTTAGATCTATACAGCAATATATATTCTGTATATATATATGTTAAGAGAGAACAGCTGTATACATTCTGATATATATTCTGCTGTAATATATTCTGCTGTCGTGTATAGCTGTTTGAATCCTTGCCAACCAAAGAGGAAGGGAGTAAAGTCTCTTTCATTTCCCAGATCCTTGAGAACATAAGTTGTCGTTTTTGGCTTCTGCAACGGCTATATTAATTAATATCTGCAATAACTATATTAATTAATGCTGCAATGGCTGGATTGTTAAATCAACAATATATATAGCAATATATAAAATAGAATAAATAAAATATTACTTTAATAAAGTCTGACAACAAATATATATTTTAGTCAAGCTAAATAATATAAAATATTACTGGAAGAATTTCGTCGAGCGGAGCTCTACGTTCGTCGAGCTCATCATTTCATTCGTCGACCAGATCATTAAATTTACTATTTCTGAACATCTGTTGGAATTCGTCGACCGTTGTTCGTCATTCGTCGACCGCTGTTCCACGTTCGTCGACCGCAGCTTCCTTGCTGTAATCTGTCGTGCGCTGCTGTCTGTTCGTCGATCGCCGTCCGCCGAATGCTGAGCTTCGTTCGACGTTCGTCGAACGTAGCTAATATATGAAATATATTCACTCTTATTTTCTCTTATATTAAATTCTCTTATAATATTTTCTCTTATATTATTTTGCCTATTATTATAAATATATTTTTCTTAGTATATTATTTATACATATATATTATTTTCAGCCTTTTAACTTAATAGGATATTTAATCTAAGTTGTAATATATATTATGATATATACTTAAATACTTAAGGTGGATCCTAACTCAAATCAAAACTAAGGTTGCAACATACCTGTTGGAGGGAAGTAGCACCTTTTGAAAGGTGGGTTGAGGCTTAGCCTTCTCCTTGCTCTTTACTCCACTCCCTTCTCCTACTTCCATTTTCTTGAATCCTAGTCCTCTCCTATTGGTTTGAGAGGAGAAGGTGTCAATTATAGGAAGCACAGTTCTGGGCTTGGAGAATTGAGCCACCAGGCTCTTCTCCTTCTTAAGTTTTTCCTCAAGGTCCTTGATGACCTTGTTCTTCAGGGAAATAATGCTTAATTGCACAACAGTTATCCCCTGCAAATGGCTAATTTGTCTACTCATCTGAGCCACCAGGGTGGTAGGTTCAGTGTTGACATCATTAATCATTTTGAGGGAAACAATTTCCTGGGCTTGCCTCTTGGCAAGCTTCTTGCACTTCTTCAGAGCCTCCAAAAGAACACCATATTTTTCAATCAATTGATTGAGTTCTTCCTCAGCTTCCATGCCCCTTCCATCAATTGATGGAGGTGCATCAGATTTTGGACTAGTCTCATAATCAGAAATTGAAGTGGAATGAGATAGTACCTGATCATTGTCAGGAGCATTCTGACTCCCTTTCTCATCAGTGAATGCCATAAGGCCTAGCTGAGCAATGTCTTCTTCATCCTCCTCTTCATCACTATCTAAGTGTGAAAGAGGGGCCCCGATTCCTGTTCTAGCAGCAGGATGGTCTTCATCCTCCTGAGCAGCAAATAGCCCTATGTGGGCTTTCTCTTCTTCATCTGAATCTGAAGATGATGATTCAGATTCACTCCAGATCTTGCTTTTCTTGGCTAGAAGGGATTGTTCTCCCTTCCTCTCCTTCTTATGATGAGGCTTCTTTTCACCTCTATCTTTCCTTTTGATTGGGCAGTCGGCAATGACATGCCCAGTCTTGCTGCAGCTATAACAGATTATATTGTTAGAAGAATGTTTACTCAGTTTAGAGTCATACCTGTCACCCCTTGGGTGATGTCTTTTTGATTTGCTGCTGTCCTTTTTGTTGTGTGAAGATGAGGAGGGCATGTTTTTCCACTGCTTCCTCTTCCTCATCTTCTTGAACTGCCTTGTGAAGGCAGCAAACTCCTCATTAGAGGAAGAGCATCCTGAGGTGCCGACTTCAAGTTCAGCACTTCTCCTAGGAGGAGACACCATCCTGCTTTTGCTTTTCTTGGAGCTGTCAGCTTTGAGAGCAACAGATTTCTCCCTTGCTTGAACCCTTGAAGAGGTGTCCTCTTCCTTCCTTGCAGACAGCTGCATCTCATAGGAAAGCAGCTTACCAAACAGTATGTGAGTTGGGGTCTCACCTAGCTTTGCCACTTCCATGATGGCATATATCTTTATGTCCCAGTCTCTTGTGAGGGATCTAAGGAACTTATCATTCAGCTCATAAAATGGTGAAGTTCCTTTCATAGGTCCTCAACTCATTCACTATCCTAAAAAATCTTTCATAGCAATCAGCTATGCATTCCTGGTTCAGTTGCCTAAAGGCTTCATACTCCTGATTTTGGAGTGACTTCCTGTCATCCCTAACTTCAGTTGTCCCTTCCATATATACTATCAAAGTATCCCACATTTCCTTGGCAGAAGTGCAATGTACTAAGTTTTGAAAGGTGGAATCATCAATAACATTGACAATGATGTTCTGGGCCCTTTTGTCCATTGTGAACAACTCAAGTTCATCCTTGGTCAGATCTTTGAATAGTTTGGACACTCTTCTTGTTGGATCTATAGTGGATGCAGTGTGAAAGGTGAAAGGTCCTTCTTCAACTGTAATGAAGATCCTTGGATCAAACGCTTCCATAAACACTCTGATCCTTTGCTTCTATATGCCAAAATTCTCTTTGTTGCATATGGGCAACTTCATGGACCTCATTTCCTTTTGCAATCCAGAGGAGGCCATGGGATTTTGACTAGACAATACCTATTAGGATCTGGTCAGACTGTTAAGTCCTTTTTGACCAACCTCCCTCTGATACCACTTGAAATAGTATTAGGTTTGTAGTCTAAATCACCTAGAGGGGGGGGGGGGGGGGGGGGTGAATAGGTTCCTTTTTAATTTGCCTTTAAGTGTCCTAGCTTATTTCTGAGTTAAGTTAAGCAAAAGATCAAACACCCAAAAAGCACACAAGTATGTATAGAGGTTCCTTAAGACAGGGTGTCTTGAGTAGTCCTCTTTCCCCCCTTCACCTTTCTAACAATGTGTTAGACAAGGCCAACTCCTCCAAACTCGGATCAAAAGAGTTTACAACACAGATCCCTCATGATCTCTCAGGTTTTCTCAAGCCCTACCTCAGGCACAACAGCCCTACAACTCAGATCAGCTCCTGATCTTACAGCTCAGACCTCAGCAGGTCCTACAACTCAGACCACAACAGGTCCTACCTCAGGCTAAGTAGCCCTACCTCAGATCAGCTCCTGATCCTACAGCTCAGACCTCAGCAGGCCCTACAACTCAGATCAGCAGATCCTACACTAAGGCCTTCAGCCCTACACTAAGAACCCTCAGGTTCCTACAAACTCAGACCAAATGGTCTTACAACTCAGGCAAAATGCCCTACAGAAAATTGATTTAGAATATTTCTACAGTAGAGGTACTCTCCTGTAGATCCTGCACAGTCTGTGCTTCCTGTAGCTGAAGATGTTGAATACAGCCACGACTTGATCTTCCTCTTCAATAGAGTGATGGAAGATCACCTTGCCCCTTCTGGTGGAGGAGCTATCTTCTTCTCTCTGTTTCTTCTTCTCTTTCAGGGAGCAGGAAGAAAGTCGAGAGCAGTTGCCGTCAATGAAACAGTGGATTTTTCTTTTTGCACGCAACGGAGGAGAGCTTCAAATGTGCCATAACATTTCCTTTTATCCATCTCTGATCTTCAACGGCTCTTAGATGTCCTTCTGAGAAGAATGAGAGAAGCTGGTGGACCCCACATGGCTTATCTGCAACTTGCCCTAGCCGCAGGTTCCGCTGCCCTACTTTTCCATAGAGAAGGACTGCGCTCGACGAACGCACTGCACTCTGCGTTCGATGAACTTGTCAAACTCTGCATTCGACGATCTTGACTTATCTCTGCGTTCATCGAACGGCACTCTGCGTTCGACGATCTTGACTTGTCTCTGCGTTCGTCGAATGACACTCTGCGTTTGACGATCTTGTCTTGTCTCTGCATTCGTCGAACGACACTCTGCGTTTGACGATCTGCACTGTCTTTGCGTTCGACGATCTGCACTGTCTCTGCGTTCGATGATCTGCACTGTCTCTGCATTCTACGAACGGCACTCTGCGTTTGATGAACACACCAATTAAGCCTTCTCAGCGGCTCCTTCTTTGGTCTCGTCTCAGCGGTCGACGAACTTAGTCCTTTGTTCGACGAACGGCCTTCAGCGTTCGATGAACACGCTGATTCTCAGCGTTTGAAGAACTTATCAGCGGAGACACCTTCTTCTTAGCGGATCCGCTGAGATGGCTCCTCGTCTCAGCAGTTTAGACCCTTCGTCTCAGCGGTTCTGCTGAGACAAATCTTCATCTCTTTGTAGATGATTCTTCACAACTAAGGGCATGTTTGGCCCTTTCTTTTGAGTCACATGTACCTGTATATACTACACAAGTATAGCTTTATCAAATACAATATGTCCTTAGCATTGAGAGTGATGCCTCTTCAAATCAAGGTAATATTGAGGGCAATATACCCAACAAAACCAAACCTTGAAGAACGGATCCCTTCCCATATAAACATCAAATTGATATTCTACATAAGAGATGTGAAGGAGAAAATATAAGTAGCACTATTTCCAAGAATTCCTCAAGGAATGCTCAAGTTAGACAAGTATCGGATGAGCATTTCAACGACATGGATGAATTCTCAGCGATACAAAACGAGCAGTCTCGATGACAACATCTGCATCTCGATGATATTAGTAAAATCTCGATGACAACGTTGAAGTGATTTTGATGACAATATCGCGACAAAGATGCGCATCATCGAAATACAGCGCAGACACTTCATGTTGTATTGGATCCCTAATCTGAGCCGTCTGATGGATTTTTGATCTATTAACCAAGACAAAAAGGTACTTGCCTCTTCATCTACTCCTAATATAAATAGAGTGAATGCTTAGTTAAAAAATTATGCTTTTATTTGCCCTGAGTCATTTCCGTGACAGTCCTTTGTTCTGTCTCCGACAATCTTTGCTCTCGATGCTCTGCATCAATGATTCCAAAGAAGGAAGAATCCCCAGTCATCTATGGATGCGAGCTCATGAGGGGAGGATCCAGTTCTTGATCCAAAGAGATCAAGTCAGTAATCGTGTTGATAGAATCAGCAGGGCTGGAGTATCTACTCTGCGAACCATGTGTTCTTCTGAACAAGGAGGTCCAGGAATTCTTTGATGGAGCTAGAGTAAATAGCTCAGGGGTCATTCTGAAGTCTACCATAGCCAGGAAGAAGATCAAAGTAAACGCCATGAGCTTAGGAAAAGCTCCGAGGATTTCAAGATTGGAGAAAGAGGTCGAAGAGGAAGATCTGGCTGCTGAAGATCTATCTGTTGGATATGCCTGGTGTGGGCACAATGGCAAGACCTACAGGTCTATTAAAAAAGCAGAATTCAACCAGAAGGGAAAGCTCCTTGCAAATATTATAGGGAAAGTAATGTTGTGCAAGCCTGGTTCTCATGACAGGATCTCAAAGGAAATGTTTGAGACAATGTGCATGATCAATGTCTCAAAGAAAACCGAATGGATAAAGTTCCTATTCCAGAGAATTAAGAACCCCCTGAAGACCCCATCATATGGAAGAATCTTAGCCATCTTCCTCCTGAACACAGTTGGGGATGTAATTAAGAGAAACATGGGAGCACCTCTGCACTACTCAAAGAAGTTAGATTCTAAAATGCTGGATAAGGTGGGAGAGAGTTATCCCCAAAATCCCAAGGATGCCCAAACTGCTCCAAAAGGAAAGAAAAAGAAAGATGTGATATCTGACCACTCAGATAAGGAAGGGTCCTCTAGCAGTTCTGAAAGAGGAGGAACATCACCAATTCTAGACCCAAATCTATCAAAGGTTTCTGAGGAAGAAGGAGCCTCATCTCTACCAAACCTTGCTTGGATAGAGGGGGAGGTAGCTCAAAATCAAGAAATCTCAAAAGGATATTAGTGAACCTACTCACACAGAGGTTTCTGAGGAAAGAAGAAGCCCCATTATGGGGAGTGATCCCGTTGAGGGGGAGTTCCTAGAGGGAAACTCAGCCCAAGATATTGAGAGAGTTGAGGGGGAGACCCACCTGGGGTGCTCCACCCTGGAAGATCAAGCTGAAAAGTCTACTGCTGAGAAAATAATCCTAGAGAAGGATGATTTAGAGAAGGACAAGGAAGACAATGTACAACAGAAGGATGAAAGTTCTAATCCCCAGACTGGGCTTGACCTAGTTCTGATCAAATGGAAGCAGGTGTTGGTGGAAGAAGATGAGCAGATGCAGTAAACTCTCCTGATTTTCTGGCTCAAGATAGCGCTCCTGAAGGCTCTCCAGAAGAAAATGCAGCCCCTAAAGTGAATACAGTAGGACCATCCACTGTTCACTCAGGCTCCAATGTTTCATATGATTTCAGCCTTGCTGAATATTCAAAGGGAGAAGATAGAAAAGTTCATTCTACAGACTGTAGATTCCCTGAGGCAAGAAATAAAAATTGACCTGCAGATTGTAAAGAATGATATGTATCATCTAAACACTCAACACACTCAGTTCTTTCATTTAGCTGCACCAGCCGTGGAACATGTTGGTCAGGGGATCAACAAAGTTGGACATCAAACTCACCAGCTCTTACAAAACCAAGGCACAATGCAAAGGAATACAGAGAGAGCATTTCAACATATAGCAGGGTTCACGAATTCAGATAGACACTACTAGAAAATTGACTTTTAGCCACGCTCATATTGCCCACGGTCATTTGCCGTGGCAAACAGTCAAATTATCGTGGCTAAAAGTCATAGAAAAAGGGTATTTGCCACAAAAAGAGCATGGAAAATATTTTTTTGCCACGCTCGTATTTCCCACGCCCATTTGCCACAGCAGTACGTGTCTAAAAGTCTTTTGCCACAGTAATTTGCCCTGACTAAAAGTCTATTTTCTAGTAGTGAGAGATCAAATCCTAAACAGAATGGAAGTTAATACTCAGATCTTAGATGAACATCTGCTAGAGATAAGGAATAACTTGGATGAGGTTGAACAACATATAGATGAAAGGATGAATTTAGTGCAAGTTACTCTTGATGATCATATAGCTGAAGAAGTCCTAAAGGGGGAGAGAGCAATGATAAATACTGGCTCCAATCAAGCCATGTGGACAGTCAATCAGGTCAAGCAAGCCTTACAAAAACCTCCATCAGCTTTTAATCTAGCAGAACCTTCTGAAAGCACTGCATCAGAGGTCTATGGCATAGAAGTTGGATATTTTGCTAGCTCCAGAAAAAGAAAAAAGACTCAGAGCAAGAGGTACAGGCAGAAGAGGCTTAGAGAATTTGAGCAGGATCCACAGTCATGCAAGTGGAGTCCTAACTCTAGGACTTTGATCTTTGAAGCCTGGATGGAGAGTGGATACCCTCAGGATGGGTCAGAGATAGTATATTATTCCGCTGATTGGAACCTACACTCAATACAGATGGAGAAAAGGAGAAATCACAAACTAGAATTTCCTCATGGTCCTCCTCCTTATCCAAAGAAGATTCCAAAACCAATCAGCTTCTATGGAAGGCGAAGGAGGAAAGGAAAAGGAAGCAGCAACAGGACATGAAGACCATAGAATGTTTTATCAAAAAATGACTTGGCAAATGACTGTGTTATATTTTTGTTCTAAAATATTATCTATTTATGTCATGCTATAGATGAATCATATAATATTCTTTGAATCTATTTAAATTATGATTTTATTTATACCTAGACATTTATCATTGAAGTGAGTTATAACTTCTTCAAATAGGTGGAGATTGTTGGGAACTGTGCCTAGCAATGTTCCTGATTTGAAGAAGTGCTCAGATCAATGATAAATGCAGTATGTATTTGATGATATAGCTTATTCATGACTGCAGAAGATAATTCATATATCAGGTAATTTTCTAAGTCTAAAATTATCTTGGACTAGAAATATCGTTGATAAAACATACATATCGTTGAGAAAGCATCAAAGTTACATCACCAGTGTATAGACGATAAAAGTAATGAAAATTAACTAAGTAAAATATCATCTCAAGACAACAGAAGAATCGGGGAGAAAAGTATCATATCGTCGAAATAGTTTCGACTATATCGTCTTGATGAAGACATGTCGTCTTAAAGGTTGAAGAAAGCTTATCATGGATGGAGCTAAGTTCAGATCTCGACGACATCATCTTGAAGAAAGCTTATCGTGGATAAAGCTAAGATATCTCGATGATATCATATTAAGGAAAACTTATAACTGAGAAAGACCAAGTCTAGATGTTTCAACGACATCATCTTGAAGAAGAGGTACAACCTTGATGATTAATGACTTGACTCATTAAGTCATGAATACAAACATCAGTTTGAAGACCTTATATTATCTAGAAGATGAAGACATTATCATCTTGGAGAAAGGCCATCAGCTTGAAGAAAATTCTAAGTTATATGAAAAGGAATATCTCGACGATATCAGAAGAAGTAATATCGTTGAAATATTACATAAAGCCTTGAAGAAGGAAGTATCTAGGCGATATCGTTTAGAAGAAGCAATCTCGTTGAGATATTAAGCCAAGTACTGAAGTACAAAGTATAATCGACGATATCATCGTGAAGTATTTTTGTTGATCAAGACGATATCGTCTTGAAGGAACAATATCGTCTTGATAGTTGTAGAGCAGCATTTTATGCGCTGGTTCTCTTGGAAATTGACATCTAGGGAAAATGCACGCCGCCCAAATTGCGCACCAATCAAAGAGTAATAAATAATATCCTCTGTACAGAATATAGCTGTTGCACAATGTTTAAGGAAGAATTTTATTACTTCTATATTCTGCAAGTTCCAAGAATGGCAAGACATTTATTATAATCAATTCAGCCGGTTCTTCCAAATATTCTTTCAGGCAATTTATGGAAGATTTCTGAAGGGGCTTTTATGTCAAGTTATAGAAGAATATAAAAAGGAGAAATTGTCGATTTCCAAGCACTTCTTCCCACTGAATACAAAAAATCTGATCAAGAAAAGAAAAGAAGAAGAACAATAAGAAAATCTTCATCACTTGGCTGAGAAGACAAGGAAGAATCCTTCTCCTATACTAGAAGTGCATCTATTATCAAAGGAGCAGATTCAAAAGAAAGGTTCATTGATCCACAAGATCTTTGGGCTTATTGTTACAAGAAGAAGAAGAATATTTGTGATTCAAAGCCTTCATTCTGAAGTCTTCTCTTCTACAACAACATATCTGTATTACTTTGTAGGGTTCTTTGTGAGCCTGAACTGGTAGGATCTAGTGATAGATCTGAGTTGGTAGGGTTCTTGGTGAACCTGAGTTTTGGTAGGATCTTGTTGAAGATATGAGATTGTAAGACTTGTAAAGTCTGAGCTTTGTAGGGTTCTGTGTGAACCTGAGTTGTAAGTCTGTATATAGTGAAAAGATCTAAGTTGGAGAAGTTGCCTAATCTAGCACACTGCTAGACAAGTGGGAGGGACAATGGACTACCTCTAGACACATTGTCTAGTTAAGAACCACTATAAATCATGGTGTGTTTTCTGTGATGCTTGTGTGATGTGATAGATAAATTCTTAAATAGCAAAGAAATTTGAAAACACCTAATCACCCCTAGGTGTAGTTTATAAACAACCCATAATCTTTCACATGTCTTTATATTGAGTATCAAATAAAAGGGTATGCAATGCAATCATATATGCAACTAGCAATCACCAACAGATCCACTACAACACCATATTCATGTGTATAAATTTAACAACCCATTAAACATAATCACAAGACACAAAATCAACTTGCTTGAATCCACAAATCATAACATTTAACGATTATGACGACAGTATATCCTAATACAGTGCCAACGACCAATACCCATTTATTATAGCAATTCTCAGCAAGTGCGGCGACTGATGAGTCTGATATTAATATGGTTTTTCGGACTCATCTGAGTTAGTTTTCAGCACATGCACTTCACTTGTAGTTCATTATTGCATATATTTTACTGGTTCACTCTTCTCACATGAAGTGCACGTTTAGGCATGTTGTGGTGTGCAATTGCGCACTATTCTGTTAGGGGTAAGCACATGGTGCTCCCCATATCTTTATTTTGTAGATTTGAGCTATTTTGTGTCTTGGAGAAGTGTTCCAGGCTGTGTGTATGGTTGTGCAGGTGGGCAGATCTCCCTTTTTGTCTGAATTTATCCTGTAGAAATCGCACAATCATGCATTCCTTCACGCATGATCGTTGTGACCGTGCGATACCTATAGAGCCCAAGAATGGTGATATGCCCCAGGTCGTGCGATTTGTTCTCGACAGGATGTTTTCCCGTGCGTGACCAAAATCGCACTACCTTGCCTTTTATCTTAGAATTTTTTGTATTATTCGCTCGTGCATTTTTACTCACGCACAGTTGGATTCAGTCGTGGGAGAAGAAAATGCACAATCTCCTGTTATGAACCAGATTTCAAGCTATCTGGATTTGCCCATGCGTTTTGCGCGCACTGTCAATTTCGACCGTGCGTGAGTAAAATTGCACGGTCTGTTGCTGAGCCTGGATGGGTGATTTCTGTGCATTTAATATCACACTATCCACGCACGGTCGTGCGTTCGACTGTGCGTGCATATTTTTTTGACTGTTTCCTATAAAAGCTGCAGATTTCAACCTAAAAAGAGCCCCGATTCTATTCTGCCATTCTCGCCGCAGGAGGAGCTCCAACTCCATTTTCTTCCACCTTCCATGAGGGCTTTGCCCTAGGCTGCTTCACATCATCCAAGCACTTCAAGGAGAGTATTCCACACTCATCTTCATCGCCAAGCAAGGAGTTTTTAACATCGGACGTGGCCGGATTGTAGTTTACCGGAGAAGATGAGTCCATTGGGAGGAAGTGACAGCCCTCTTCTACCCCGGACGATAGTTGGGACCGAGCTATGATGTGAATTCACAACCCAATGACTCCTACCATGAATCTACAACAAGCCTCCAGATTCTGATGTATCCCTTGCCTTTTTCTCTACTTGTATGGATGTATATGAATGTGATCTTCATTTTATTGATGATGTATATCATTCCAGACTCTTGATTTGTAGTTCTATTTTCATGGTTGTGAAAATACTTATTTATGTAGAATGTGCTAGAAGTGCGTGGATTTCGCACCCACTCCATTCCACTCTGCAAACCCTCCACTCCATTAAGCAAGCTTACTCTTCCACTACGTGAGCCTGCTCTTCCATTCCGCAAGCCTACTCTTCCATTATGCTTGACTACTCATCCATTACGCATGCCTACTCTTCCACTCGCCAAGAGAAGAGGTGCTAACGACCCATATAATCTACTTCACTTCCGCCGGTGTGAACTCTCCATCCTCTTGCCTTCTCGCCAATCCGCCTAGGGAAACAGTGCATAGCGTCCTGCATAGTTTCCATTCAGCTTGTGAAGCAGTGCATAACAGACTGCATAGTAATTTAGTAGTTAGTTTTATTTCATTTTCCACAATCCAATACAACCCTTCCGCAATCCATCTGACTTAAAAGGCTTCGATCTCAAGTCCCTCCTCGATAGATAACTCCACCTTACTGTGTTCCATGGGAGATCGATACTTGAAGAAATTCACCCATTTTATTACTTGAACGATCAGGACACTGCTATTTCGTGTTTCAGTCTCGCTCCAGCCTATAGTGTCGTGCTAGATTTGCGCATCAAGTTTTTGGCGCGGCTGTCGGGGAACACAGTCGTGTGAGTTTCTGGAGAGGAAGACGAGAGGTAGAAGTCCTTCCATTTGTAAATTGCATCCTTTTTTGTTTTGTTTCTTCGTATTCTATTTTTCCTGCTTTAAATTTAGGTTGCTTTAGTAACCTATTGTTGGGTGTAGTATTTTGCACAATATTGTTTTTCTTTTGAATCTAGTTATCTTCACGCAATGTGGGCCACATTTAAAATTCGTTGTCGTTGTTGTGGAGATATTTCTCATGCTAGTGATAGATGCCCAAAAGGAGATAGTAGCCCTAGTCCCGAAGGCTCAATGTATCGGGCACTGACACTATACGGTACCTCATACACTGCGCCTAAGTCCTATGCTACTCTTTCGCTTCGCACGTGTCATTTTTGCATTCAGCTATCCGACCCACTTTGGGTCGAAGAAAAATGCAAAACAGTGCTTGTTTTGTCGGAGCACGGATCATGCCTTGAAGGATTGTGTTGCTTATCTTTGCCAATTGGACAAGGATGATGAGCAGGATATCCGGATCGTCTCGAATCCTAACTATGGCAGACACCTTCTACTTCTGATTACTTCTCTGTGTCACCTTCATATTTTGAAGAGAATGAGGCAGACACGCTTATTAGAGTTGTGGCAGATGTATGTTCCGACATTGTTGAGCCCATCTCTCCTATGCATATAGCACCTTGCGTGGATTCAATTCTTTGTGAGGAATCGGTGCTTGACTTTTATCCAAGCACTATTCATCCCCCTATTGTGCATACTACTACAATTGTCTCTGAAGACATTATTGAGGATGTCTTACAGGATAAGGTAGGTGATCTGTGTGTTGTGTCTATTCTTATGGAGGAGGATATTTTCCAAGGTGACGAGGATTCTACCTCAGCACCGGTGGAGGAAGTCCAAATCGTGGAGGTGGCCACTGATGATCCTACTGAGCTTGCAGCATTATCGACGATGCCGACAGTATCCCGATGCTCAAGTCAATGATGAGCATATCCTCATATGTGAGGAGGTTGATCCCTCCTCCATAGTGGAAGCCTCACTCATTACTTTCTCCTTATGCCGCCTCCCTGAAGACGACACCTTATTGTGCAAGGATATGTTTGGTGAGTTGAGTGAGGATATCTCCTCCTCCACTTACATTCGTTTCCCTCTACTTGTGAGGAGCATGTATTATTATTTAGGTAGAAGGGTAACTGTTCTATCACTGTATCAATACCCGCTACCGACACGGATATTAGGTCAGTTACCTGTGCATTTCTCTTTTCATACTCCCATTAGCTAGAACCTTTTACTTTCTGAATAAGTCGTGCTAGGAGGACAATAACCCCAGTAGTTATCTTACTTTTTCCTGCATTTTTTTTATATAGTTTGGTTTAGTTAGTTGCCACAACTCGCATTTTCCCGATATATTTTATGTATTATCAGAGTAGGGGAACATACGCATCATGATGACAAGTCATGCAGGGGACAACTACAGACGCTCAGACAAACACTCTTTACGAACCTTCATACAAAATATAGGTATCTGTAAGTCAAAAGATATTTTGAGCTTCTTTTAGGTTGGGACCGTGTCCCTCGGTCCTGTGGAATACTTAGTCCACAAACAGAGAATATACGTACGCAGCGGAAATATAGGTTCATTTACCCTATATAAGCACGAAGACCAAGCCCGTCTTCAAGAATAGCACATGCTTAGATTTATTATATATATAAGAAAATACTTAGCTCGATTTCACAATAGATGTTACATACTAAGAAAAATTATGCTATGAATCTTTACAAAAAAAGTATCTCATCTAATTTAGCAAGATACACATTTCCCAAAGAGCAACCGCAATCTACCTCAAGGGTAGTACAAAATAGTAGCATCCCACAAGTCCACTGAATACACAATTGAAACCTTACAAGCTTCTACAACTAAATAGAGCCCACAAGGTGACAACATGAAGGCAAAACATCTAGGACTGCTCCTCACCAGGAAGATCCTCTACCAGGGACCGGACAACACAGCTCTACCGCTTGCCGCAACTACTGACCAAAACCTGAACCTAGGGCACTCAACAAAAAAGAATGCCTCAGCCCAAAAGGGAGCAAGTAACAGTAATAATAAGAACAACATTAAATAACAAGAGTAATATGCAATCAGGAGTAAGGCACAGAAGTAGCAATGCCAAAGAACAAAGTTCATACATGAATAGAAAAGTAAACAACCCCTGTAACACCCCCATCCGTTAAGAAGCATATAGCAGAAGGTCCGGCCGGGGCCCCACGCCATATACTACAAAACAAATGGGAACGTCACTATTGAATATACAACGACACTATACCACGAAGCCTAACTCAGAGCATTCTATGCGGAAGTAAAAGAGAGAGAGAGAGAGAGAGACAGAATTATAAACCACAAGACCCAAACTCGGGTATGTCCACTTCTATTAACTTGGAATAAAATGTTTTACAACACAAAAGAGGCACGACGGCCTTACAGTTTACCAACATCGGCGCGCAGGCCGGCCATACATGAAAAACAAAAGGAACATCAAAGGCCTTCAAGGGCTGCAACAGCGCAGGGGCTTCATCCCGCCAAGTTCCCACTCAGTCCAGCACCTGTACAACAAGCCCACCAAAAACGGTGGCAAAACAGGGCAACGGTCAGCTAAAGCTGACCAATTTATAACGACCCCACCCCTTCGAGTGGGTGGCAGTGCTAACCGTCCCTGCAAAACAGTCTCAACAGCATATACATATCTAAGAGTGCGACTAGACGAGCCCACAGCATTTCATACATATGCAACAACACAAACGTGGGAATGGACTCCACGTCTCGTGCACTCAGGCACTCTTTGGTGTACTACGCCTTCCACCACCATCCACTCTTGATGGTTTTGCCCTTTGAGGCTAAAGTCGGCGACCCGAATACCAGGGCTCCCCCGTGCTTTAATTGTGAACTTGCGCAGTCCGAAGACTCTCCCCCGTTGCCTCCCGACATGCTATTCGAGCCTTACTAATCAGGTGCTGCAATGGTTCGGGTGTAGGTTCACCAAATGCCCGTTGTTCACACACTCGTTGTACAACACGAAATGCGGGTATGACGTCCCCTCAGCCTAGGTATTCTCAATTAGCCGGCTCCACGGGCCGCTAAGTCATCCACCAGGACACCCTTACAGGTCGGGCACGCTGACCTCAGGTCCCCTCAATAGGTGGGCACAACAAACATCACCAGACCCATGTCTGGGAGCTGTCGCCCAGGCGACATTCACTGTCGCCAGCGACAGTGCACAAACCCTAATTTGGCTTCTAGCTGTGGATGCTTCCCGGAGCACACCCCCAGGCATTGCTGCACATGCAGTAGCACTCCCTAGCCTCAAAACACCCAAATTCATCAGAATCCAATTCAGGGGAGCTGTCGCCCAGGCGACAGTCACTGTCGCGCCGGCGACAGCTAGACAGAACTCCATTTCTGCCTTTTAACTTCGGGTGCTCCCCGGGGCACACCCCCAGGCGTTGCTGCGCATGCAGTAGCACTCTCTAGTCCAATGTAGCAGGATAACAACACGGGGTTTTCCCCGAGCACGCACAATACCACAAGGCATCACCAATCCGGACGAACCATCACGGATGGGCTTCACACAGCGCGCCTACGTCCGTATTACGCACGGACTCTATATGTATGCAAACTTGGATGGGGATAACACGAATCGATCCGTCGGAGGCCACGACCTCACCCTTTTGAGTAGGGGCCTCAATGATGCAAGGGAATGGACTAAGGCATGTCCAAGAGATGGTAGAAAAGTTCGTTACACTTAAACGCCGCTTTGAGACCATGGCTTGACGTTCCACACGGATGGAAAGAAGCGCCTTGCCCTCCTCTACGCGTAGCCACCCACTTTGAAGGGATTGGATGAGTGTAGCTCCTCCAAACCCAAGCTCCAAGCTAGGGTTTTCTATTCACCTTCTTCTCCAAGCTCCTCTCTCTCTCTCTTAAGAACCCTTAAGAAAAATAAATGAAAAGAGAGGGATTTTCGGCCTTGTATGCTGCCACCAAGCCTCCCAAGCCAAAACAAGCCACCAAAGTCAAAGTGCAATCAATGCCCTTGATTTCGGCCATAAAGTCCAAATTTCAGCTGTCGCCCGGCGACAGCCACTGTCGCCCTGGCGACAGCGACAATGAACCGACATTGACTAGTCAACGCCGTCCGACAGCTCACGGCAGAACCTTCTCAACAGAACGCTATCGCCCGGGCGACAGCCACTGTCGCCGGCGACAGCTCTGGATTCCAGATTTCTGAATTTTCAGATTTGGGGTCTTACAACCCCTACCAAGTTGCTTGCATGATAAGTTGAAAAGAAGGAATGTGATGGGGGCCTGATATATCCACCCACACTCCAGCCACAAGTCCACTACGGTGGGGGCCTAACATATTCACCCACACTCCAGTATAAAAAGCCACTGTGGTGGGGGTCTGATAAATCCACCAACACTCTAGTATAAAAATCCACTGTGGTGGGGGCCTGATAAATCCACCCACACTCCAATATAAAAATTCACTGTGGTGGAGGCCTGATAAATCCACTCACACTCCAGTATAAAAAGCAACTGTGATGGGGGCCTGATAAATCCACCCACACTCCAGTATAAAAAGCCATTATGGCGGGGGCTGATAAATCCACCCACACTCCAGTATAAAAAAACCATTTCAAATTATACTTATCAACAACTTACTTAGTTTAGCATTTTTTATGGTGGCAAACCAAGCCCATACAAAGGAATCATAAGGTAAATCTTACCTTGGAATAACCAAAGAAGTACTTTCAAACAGCTGAAAAGTCAGTACAATAACTGAAAGGATTCACAATATTACAAGAGGAGTCAAGAGGAATCAAAGGGAATATTTCCCTTCATACGACTAGAAAGACTCAAGAAAATGAGTAACTACCTCATTACTAGGCTTAATAAACCAATCAAAATGTCTCAAGATAAAACAGTCAGGTAACAAAAAAAAGTGAGGAAGAAGTAATACTCCTCACAAAGAAAAATCACATGAGCAAAGAACTCAATCCAGGGAACCAAGAGGGAGACAACTAGATGCTAAAGCTCAAAGGGAGAGAAGCAAGCGTTAGAGCAAAAAAAACTGCACTAAGAAAAAAAATCGGCGGGCGGTCCCGTCGATCGACGGGAGGTCCCGTTGATCGACGGGATCCCCCGTCGATTTTGACTTAGCGACACAGGCAAGCCATTTTTTCTCGCTGCTGCCACCGATCGGCGGGCGGTCCCGTCGATTGACGGGATCCCTCGTTGATTTTGACTTAGCGACACCGGGAAACCATTTTTTCCCGTTGTTGCCGCCGATCGACGGGCGGTCCCGTCGATCGACGGGATCCCCCGTCAATTTTGACTTACTCAGAATCCAGACACAACAAATTCTTCCTGTAAGGGCAGAATCAACAACAACTCTCTTCCTGGAACATACTTACAGGAAGTTCAACAGCAGAAAACAAGGCAAAAAGAAATGTAAATCAGACTATAGATTTTTTAGAAAACTCGAACAGATTTCTAGAAATACGAAATCAGACTAGAAATTTGACTATAGATTTTCTGCAAACTGCACTTTGCCTCGATTTCAAGCGACGAATCATCGGATTTTGATGATCTTGATGACGACCTTCTGATCCCTCGCTCTGGCGACGAGATCGACCTCCCAAAACTCCCTCTCCGACTGAACCCTAGCTTTCTCCCTCCTCCTTCCTCTTTTTCTCTCGCTAAAAAGAAAATCGTTGGAACTTCCTCGGGAAGGAGAATTATCCTGCAGCTTTTATTTTCTACATGAGTTAAATATCATGGCATACAACTGGCTGCCAATATGATTTATATTGAAGTTAGTGGATTTTTTTAAAAAAATGTATACATATAACTGATTATATATATATTATTTATAAAGTTATTATATATTCATAATATATATACTTACTGTATATATATACTTACTGTATATATATACAAATCTTTAACTTATAAAACTCGTCGGATCTTGACGACGCGTCTGAAACGGTAACGCCCTCACATCAACACTTAGAATTAAACATTCGATCTAAAATAATTATTATTATTTTCATTTTAAATAATCTATCCGAAATTTCGGGGTGTTACATTAGTGGTATTTCGTTTTAGTTTTTTCTATTTTCTGTTGTTTTGGCGAAGCTCACCCCTGCAGGTATTATTCCTTTATGAAAATGGTGGTTGTGATTCTTCGTATGGCGGATGCTGCAGCTTTGTCTTTGGTTTACATGCTAATCTTCTAGTATGCTCACTTGCTGAGCATTGGGTACCCTCTTCCCCTAGCTTTATTTTGAATTTTATAGTCATATATTGTGTTGGATTGTTTAGTTTAAGTCTGGGGGAGAGTCATTTTATGGGCCCACTCACATGCACTATTACATAACATGTTAGAAGCTTTTATTTTAGTTATAATGTAGATGTTCATTTTCACCACACAGTAGGACCCACTTGAGCGCACACTTTACCGTCGGCGCGTAACAAGTCTAACTCATTTCTTTAGTGTGATGAGAAAATCATTATGCTGGCTTAAGATTATGAGGT
Source organism: Dactylorhiza incarnata (assembly GCA_033032865.1). NCBI lineage: Eukaryota > Viridiplantae > Streptophyta > Magnoliopsida > Asparagales > Orchidaceae > Dactylorhiza > Dactylorhiza incarnata. Next base: position 893,711 of record JAWHQI010000162.1, read on the forward strand.
AGAGTAAAATGTTGACTCCATTAGTGCTCCTAGTCGAGTGCTTATGTCTCGCATAGAAATTTGTGTAGACTCAATTTCTTTTTATGCTTTTAGTTTATATTTCTCTATCAGCGTAAATATTATTTACTATACTCAAAAATTGCTGAATCTGGTGTGAATCAAACGGTAGCATAGAAATGTGTGTAGACGATCGTTAGCTTCATATTGCCTGAGTCGGGAGGAAGGATTATATTTCTCGGCGGCTAAGAACTTGACCCAAGCGATTCTTAAAGCATGGGTATACGGTTAGTCAATTGCGTGAATGTGATGTAGACCATCATGTTTGTCCCGGTTGAGCATTTGTGCCCATTCCTATCACTATATCCTCGCTAGCCCAGTTGTGCCTACCCGTTCTTTGATTCAGCCCACTTTTATCTCACCAAAACCTTAAAGCCAATCCTAGTCGCACACCCAAATTTGAGCTCAAGTTTGTATTTTATTTTCATAATTGGGGTGTTGATGTTGTGTTAATTTTTGTGAAAATGTGGTGGTGCTTCACTGCTCAATTTGCTGAAAATAATTTGAAAAGAAAAGAAAAAAATAAGAAGAAGAAAAGAAGTAAGAAAAGAAAAAATTTGAGAAAAGAGTTTGATTGAAAATCTTTTTGAGATGTGTATTGGGAGTAGGCGGTGCACACACCCATGTTTTCAAGTGTAAGTCTGGGGTGTGTTGCACCCGCATGTTTATTATGGTGCGTAGATAGTTTTTGTTGTGTGAGCTCTTTTGGGTTAAGTGTATTAAGCCCTCCTTTTTATCATTGTATACCTTGCCTAAACCCAAGCCTTGTTTTAAACCTAAAGTCCTATTGATTCACGCATTTGAGTCGATCCAGTGCCATGAAGAGAGTGCGAACGGGCAAGCTTATGGTCACCGACATTGATGGATTTTAATGGAGACTGTCCCGAGCCCCAATCTTTGGCAATGCTCGCCTCATCGTTCAGTCTAATTTATTCCTATGCATGACCGGATAATCCACCGTGATTCAATTTTTGAGCAAATGTAATATATAAATACACTCCTAGAAAATTATTGACTAATATGTATACTTAGAAATTTCTTTTACTGTATTTCTACGCGTGCGAGCATACCACTTCGCATGGTACTCTGATTTATAATTTCTATTCCAGCTTATGTTTTTCTTGTCTGCTTGAGGGATGATTTGCTCGGGACGAGCAAATTGTTAAGTCGGGGGTGTGATGAGTCCAATATTTATAGGGGTTTTTGGACTCATCTGGGTTATTTTTCAAGCATATGCACTTCACTTATAGTTCATTATTGCTTATATTTCACTGGATCACTCTTATCACATGAAGTGCACGTTTAGGCCCTTTGTGGTATGCAATTGCGCACTATTCTATTGGGGGTAAGCACATGGTGCTCCCCATATCTTTATTTTGTAGATTTGAGCTGTTTTTGTGTCTTGGAGAATTGCTCTAGGCTATTTGTATGGCTGTACAGGTGGGCAGATCCCTCTTGTTGTCTGAATCTATCTTGTAGACATCGCACGGTCATGCGTTTCCTTCACGCACGATCATTGTGACCATGTGATGCCTACAAAGCCCAAGAATGGTGATCTGCAACAGTTCATGCGATTTATTCTCGCATGGGCTGTTTTGCCCGTGCGTGACCAAAATCGCACGACCTTCCCTTTTATCTTAGAAATTTTTGGTATTATTCGCCTGTGTGTTTTTACTCACGCACAATTGGATTCAGCCGTGCGAGAAGAAAATGCATGATCTCCTGTTGTGAGCCAGATTTCAAGCTATATGGATTTGCCCGTGTGTTTTGCCCGCACGATCAGTTTCGACCGTGCGTGAGAAAAATCACACGGTCTATTGCTGAGCCTGGCTGGGTGATTTCTGCACATTTAATATCACACGATCGACGCACGGTCATGTGTTCGACCGTGCGTGCCTATTATCTGACTGTTTCCTATAAAAGATGCCGATTTTGACCTTAAAAGAGCCCCGATTCTATTCCACCATTCTCTCCATAGGAGAAGCTCCAGCTCCATTGTCTTCAACCTTTCATGAGGGCTTTGTGTTGGATCTTACGGTGCCCTTAGGGGGGGTGAATAAGGGAATAAAAATCTTTGATAATTTTTACTAAATTTGCTTAGAGTAAATTAGAATGAAATAATCAATTTAACTTAAAGGAGGAAACAATTAGTAATTTGTAATTTTATAGATTATGCCAAATGAGAGAAATCAAGTAAACACAAAAAGAGACATGATTATATTATATGAAAATGTGTTTACATAAATTGATTTCAATATCGCTTGAAATCGGAGGCATATAAAGTAATACAATTTTTCCTTTTCTATACCGACTTGTATCCCCACAAACCGGTTGGCTTTAGCCTATCCTTCCCCGGATAAGGCCTCAAGCCGCTCTAGCCAATCCTTCCCCGGATATGGCCTAGAGCCCCCTACATCTAATCACCTAGAACTAGTCGCCAACACAAGGCGAATTTCCCCCTAAGTCCTACCCAGACCTAGTCGCCAACACAAGGCGAATTAACTTAACGATTACAAAAATTATGGAATGAAAATAAAATTAACAATAATGAAACTCCCTATATGAGATCTCTGAAGATGAGGATGAATGATCGTTGTAGCATAAGCGAGGTTGAAGCGATTGTTCTTCGAATGCATCGTGGTGGCTTCCTTCTCCAGAAATCTTCTTTGAATTTGAGTGGGAGATGAACTTTCGGCAGAGTAGCAGCTCTGGAAATATGATACAGGTAATCTCTCTGGAAGCACTCAAAATGAGAGAGAGCCCATCATTTTATAGAACTTGACGATAACGCCTGCGGTAGCTCCTAGCGCCCATGGTAGCATTCGTGTGGAGCGGTTGTGAAACCGTCGGTGGCGTGGCGCTGTGCACGAATTTGAGATAGCGCCAGGCGGTAGCTCTAGCGCTGGCGGTAGTGAAAACTGTCAGTGGCGTGGCAACGAACTTTCGTCGATCGGAGCTTCAAGTTCGTCGAACGGAAATTTCGTCGATCGGAGCCAAATTCGTCGAACGAAATTTCGTCGAACGGAATTTTCGTCGACCTAAATTTTCGTCGATCGCAGCTTCAATTTCGTCGGATGGCTAGCGCGTGGCGGTAGCGCTAGCGCCGGCGGTAGTGCATTCTTCAAGATTTTTTAATTCTGCTGCCTTCTGCATGTGGAGTATTACACCTATAGTTCCTGCACACTATAAACACACAAAATACAAGATCAAATATAATTTGGGATTTGTTATTCTCAAACAAAGGGATGTGACACACATGTCCAACAATCTCCCCCTTTTGATAATAACAAATCCTCTTATCAAGAAATCAACAATAGTGTTTATAGTATATGATAAGCAAGATGATAGTGCATTTATAGTATATGATAAGCATGATAATGTGCATACTCCCCCTATCTTAATGCTCCCCCTACATAAATGCAATTTATGTTTTACTCCCCCTAAATGACCTTAATATTCTATATTTCTCCTATATAGATTTCTTCAATTAATCTCCCCCTTTTGGTATTATCAAAAGAAGGTGGGGTGAGGGTAGTAAGGAGGCATTTCTTATAAATGATAAAGCATGATCGAGCTTTTTAATATAGATAATGATAAAGATTTTAAGCATAGTATATAAGAGATTTTAAATAAAAAGATAAGAGTTGTAAGCAAGCGGAAGATTATAAGAAACATCTTTTTGTAATCATGAAAAAGCATAAGTAAAAATATGAGTTATAGTTTAAAATTGAAAGATGTTTTAACCTTTTTGAAATCTCAAAGTTTTTCATAAAGATACCAAGCATGAAATGAACATATCAAAGAGAGATTATACTACAATGTTACTTAATTTTAAGTTCAAGAGATACCAAAACATTGTAGAGATCATGCTAGGTTATCTAGTGCATTTTGTATATAAAGAGTAATATATATAAAGCATTAGAATCCAATACTCATGAGAAGAAGTGTTATGAAAGAGAATGATGTGCACATAAGTGTATTTTGGGCAATGTTAACAATTGATTTAAATCAACAAAATACAAGACATATGTAAAGTAATGTGCACAATAAAACACAAGTAAATTACTTTCACACACTTTTAATGCACATAGTTTTTAACAAAGTGGTGTATTAACAAAGGTTTGCACAAGACACTTTACTATTCTTTCCAAGGTGCTCAACCTCACAATGCTTATGAAGACTTATCAGGAGGTTCAAGTAGTGCTTGGTGGAGTTATATTTGTCTACATATATAATTTTTTGTTCACATTTGTGAGACAACATTCTCCGAATACACTTGTTTTGCAAACCCAAATTTTTAACTTAACCACTTTTCTAAATTTCATAAGTGCAATTCAAATGTAGTGTAGGCAATAAACTTATGCAAGTTTTAATTAATTGTACAAATACAATACACAAGCAAGCATTTTTAGATTTAAACACACATGTTGATTACCAAAATAAGTGAGTGAAAGGTTTCATTATCAATCATAATACATTTACTCATACTTAGAGGCATGCTAAGCTTGGTTCTACACATATTTTTCAATACAATTGATGCACTTTAAATAGATATATCAAAGCATGATAAGCAAGATAATGTTCATAGTAATTTGAAAGTATATGTTTTAACATTGTAAATAATTCTAAATAATAGAATTCATACATGCTTGATATTGGCAATAAAGATCATACCGTTTTTTTGTTTTGAAAATTTTTTAATGAAATAAAAACAGAAAAATCACACAAACATATTTTTGTATTTTTTGAATTTTGGATTTTTGTAGTTGATTTTTCATAATGCAAATAAAACAAAAATAAAATAGACAGAAACACAAAAATAAATTTGTACATATAAACTAACATATTTTTGTTGATTTTTAGAAATTAAAAAAAACAGAAAAATCACACACCCACGCTAGCGTCGACGCTAGTGATAGCGCGACAAACAGTACACGATTTTTTAAGAATTTTAAATTTTTGATTTTTGATATTGATTAGGGGTCTTAAGAGTAGTCTTATGCAGAAATTGTGTAATATTCAGAGATGTCTTGAATGCTCAAATTGCATAAAATATTAGCGTTTTACATGTTATTCATCCTAAGATGTCTAAGACTCCTAATTCCAACCTTAACATTTGAAACCTTGCATCGGGAAGAGGTTTAGTAAATATATCAGCAAGTTGAGAGTCCGTGCCAATGAAACTAATCCTTACATTTTCCTTTTTAATGTGATCCGTTATGAAATGATGACGCACATCTATATGTTTGGATCTAGAGTGGTGTACCGGATTATTTGTGAGATCAATGACACTTTTGTTGTCACATTTTAGTTCAATATTTTTTAGATGAAAACCATAGTCCTCTAAAGTTTGGCTCATCCATAGTTGTCACATGTAAGCCAAACTTTTGTTGTCACATCTTACGGCGCCCTTAGAGGGGGGGTGAATAAGGGAATAAAAATCTTTGATAATTTTTACTAAATTTGTTTAGAGTAAATTAGAATGAAATAATCAATTTAACTTAAAGGAGGAAACAATTAGTAATTTGCAATTTTATAGATTATGCCAAATGAGAGAAATCAAGTAAACACAAAAAGAGACATGATTATATTATATGAAAATGTGTTTACATAAATTGATTTCAATATCGCTTGAAATCGGAGGCGTATAAAGTAATACAATTTTCCTTTTCTATACCGACTTGTATCCCCACAAACCGGTTGGCTTTAGCCTATCCTTCCCCGGATAAGGCCTCAAGCTGCTCTATCCAATCCTTCCCCGGATATGGCCTCGAGCCCCCTAGATCTAATCACCTAGAACTAGTCGCCAACACAAGGCGAATTTCCCCCTAAGTCCTACCCAGACCTAGTCGCCAACACAAGGCGAATTAACTTAACGATAACAAAAATTATGGAATGAAAATAAAATTAACAATAATGAAACTTCCTATATGAGATCTCTGAAGATGAGGATGAAGGATCGCTGTAGCATAAGCGAGGTTGAAGAGATCGTACTTCGAATGCAGCGTGGTGGATTCCTTCTCCAGAAATCTTCTTTGAATTTGAGTGGGAGATGAACTTTCGGCAGAGTAGCAGCTCTGGAAATATGGCACAGATAATCTCTCTGGAAGCACTCAAAATGAGAGAGCCCATCATTTTATAGAACTTGACGATAGCGCCTGCGGTAGCTCCTAGCGCCTGCGGTAGAGTTCGTGTGGAGCGGTTGCAAAACCGTCGGTGGCGTGGCGCTGTGCACGAATTTGAGATAGCACTAGGCAGTAGTGCTAGCGCTAGCGGTAGAGAAAACTGCCGGTGGCATGGCAGAACGAACTTTCGTCGATCGGAGCTTCAAGTTCGTCGAACGGAAATTTCGTCGAACGGAGCCAAATTCGTCGAACAAAATTTCGTCGAACGAAATTTTCGTCGACCTAAATTTTCGTCGATCGCAGCTTCAATTTCGTCGGACGGCTAGTGCCTGGCGGTAGCGCTAGCGCCAGCGGTAGTGCATTCTTCAAGATTTTTTAACTCTGCTACCTTCTACCTGTGGAGTATTGCACCTATAGTTTCTGCACACTATTAACACACAAAATACAAGATCAAATACAATTTGGGATTTGTTATTCTCAAACAAAGGGATGTGACACACATGTCCAACACTTTGCCCTAGGCCTCTTCACATCATCCAAGCACTTCAAGGAGAGGATTCTATACTCATCTTCATCGCCAAGCAAGGAGTTCTTAGCATCGGACGTAGCCGAATTGTAGTTTACCAGAGAAGAAGGGTCCATTGGGAGGAAGTGACCACCCTCCTCTACCCTGGACGATAGTTGGGACCGAGCTAGGACACAGATTGACGACCCGACGACTCCAACCGTGAATCTACAACAAGCCTCCAGATTAGGTTGTATCCCTTGCCTTTTTCTCTACTTGTATGGATTTATATGAATATGATCTTCATTTTATTGATGATGTATGCCATTCTAGACTCTTGATTTGTAATTCTATTTTCATGGTTGTGAAAATACTTATTTGTGTAGAATGTGCTTGAAGTGCGTCGATTTTGCCCCCACTCCATTCCACTCCGCAAACCCTACATTCCATTACGTAAGCCTACTCTTCCACTATGTGAGCCTACTCTTCCATTCCGCAAGCCTACTCTTCCATTCCACTTGACTACTCGTCCATTACGCATGCCTACTCTTCCACTTGCCAAGTGAAGCGGTGCTAACGATCCGTATAATCCACTTCACTTCCGCTGGTCTGAACCCTCCATCTGCTTGCCTTATTGTCTATCCGCCTAGTGAAGCAGTGCATATCGGCCTGCATAGTCTCCATTCACCTTGCGAAGCAGTGCATAGCGGCATGCATAGTAATTTAGTTGTTAGTTTTATTTCATTTTCCACAATCCAATTCAACCCTTCCGCAATCCATCCGACTTAAAGGACTTCGATATCAAGTCTCTCCTCAATAGATAACTCCACCTTACTGTATTCCTTGAGAGATTGATACTTCGATAAATTCACCCATTTATTACTTGAACATTCGGTACACTGTTGTTTCGTGCCGCAGTCTCGCTCCCGCCTATAGTGGCGTGCTAGATTTGCGCATCAGCGACATCATGAGTAAAGTCCTCTAGCCTTCTTGGTAGCATTACACACAAAGACCCTCTACTCCGCTATTATAATTATCCAATTTGGATACAATGGCATTGTGTAAAGACCCAAATCTTCACTGTGGTATTACACACAAAGACTGAACCATTACATTCTTAACACAATTACATGTGTGGCAACACATGAAGACCCCAACACTGATTCAACAATGACATCATACACAAAACCCAAGGTCGTGACTTCTCCCACGATCTAATCAATAGCTTATGAGATATTAATCATACTCGTGGCAATGCATGGAGACCCGAACAATGATTCTATGAAGGCATCATACACAGATTCCAAATTTGTGACATTTCCAACGAACTATTCACTAGCTTATGCAATCTAGCGACGTCGCATTTAATCATTAGAAATCTCACGCGCAAAGCCTTGCCTTAACCTCAACATCGCAAAATCTCATGGAAAATAGGCAGCATGACCACATTCGCACATCGACCGAAAATCTTATATGCAACGTCAAGCAATCATCAACAAATTGGGTCACCGACCTCAATTTGGCTTCACCCACAATGTCTAATAGGAGAATTGCTTTCAGAGTTCTAAAGCAATCATGTCGGGGTCATAATCACATGCCCTAGTGGTTCTTAATGAATCATGACAACCCCAAGCCCTTTAACTAGAGGCATTGGGTACCACAATCAATGTAAAAATGAAGGAATGCAAGCATGCATCCTGAAAACTCGAAAAAGAGGAGTCTTTACCTTTCTTGATTTTCTCCATGCGATTGAATCATTGTGAGATATGAATGAAGATGACCATAATCGAATCCACTCTGTGAATCTTGTCTCGACTTGACGTTTGGAGCTCCAAAGCAACCTCTAATGGCGGATCTCCCCTCCTTCTTCCTCTCTAACCTAAGAGAGAGAAATAACTTGATGAAATGAGACCCACTTGCTCTCAAATTTGGCCTAAAGTCTCCAGCCAAAGATTCCTGACATCGGATCCTAAATATTACAATCAAACAACGCAAAAAATGAGTTTAAAAACTATTTACGGCCACGTACACGACCTCCCACACGACCATGTGCTAGGCCATGTAGCTCGAGGGATAAAAATCCATATACGACTCATTTCATGGGCTTGTACACGACCCTTGACACGACTTGGTCCCAGGACATGTTAGGTAACATGACCTCCTACCTAGCCGTGTTGAACTCCTCAACACACCTGTGCAGCTCTCGGGAAAATGAGTACTTCTACATATCTCGGACACGACCGTGTACCAGGCTGTGTAGAGCTTGTTTTTATCTAAATGGCCTCCAAAGCCTCCTCAATCAGCTCCCAATCTTTTCGGGACTTCCCTAAGACTCTTAGGTCCCCTATGTCTTTAATTAATTCAGGTTTTTGGGGTGATACACAATGTGGCAAACCCTGCCTATTAATTCCATGAGCTCATCCTCCCATAAAGTCTCTTCCTCGAATTTTTAATCTTGAGCGGGCCTGCCAGAATAAATCTGCCCCCATTTGTCCTGAGGAAAGTGGCAGATTCATGAGTTTTAGATAATGGAACTATAGGTGCTCCACGAGTTAATGCAAGGGCCTTTGACCTAGGTCCCCTGGTATGGAATTGAGTAATGGAGGAAATTTCATACTTTTTCAAGTATGATTCTTTATTAAAGGTTGGTGCTGCTCTTGATGAGAGAATGCCACCATAATGGGGTGTGACTACAATAATTGGGGGAGCTTTTACTACTATTTTTTCAGCTTCTTTCTATCTTTGCTCATTCTCAAGTTCTCTTTCCTTTTTCTTTATATGTTCCTCATGGACCTGATTATATAAATCATTACTGCTCGGTGATAGCCTTATCGTTGGGTGATAACCTGTAGGAAACTTCAACAATAAGATGATGATTGGCAGCCAAATGAATCATCTAATCTCATTTAGGCGCGAGGATTTATCATGCTGCCGCATAGCGAAAGCCTTATCGCAATGCGATACAAGTTGCCTAAGATAACAACCTCAACTTATAAATTAAGAGCAATTGAGCGGAAAATCAAATTATGAGTCAAACGCCCGACGATAAGTGTTATGCCGACAATTGTGCATAGAGATCTATTTAAACAACATTTTGATCCATCTCATGACACACGTACACAGATATTTTGAGAGAGGCTTCATCCAAGAGTTCTAGAGGAGAATCAAGACTCCCCTGCGATGATTAAAAGATCTAGAGACTTCTAAGACGAGGAACGTTAATTCTCATTCGAGACGAGTGTGAGCGCATCTACGACGACTATCTCAAGTGTTCCTTTGCACAGCCTTAAGAAGTTCTTTATGTAGTTTTAATTTCAATAATATTTTATATTGTCTCTCTTTGTATTTTATCTTTTGTTTGGTTACTCATTTTTGTAAGTTGAGGAATTTGCCTCTTGTGTTAGGCGACTAGGTCTGTGTTAGGCTAATATGGGTAATTTTCCTTGTATGTTAGGAGACTAGGCTGAGTTTCAGGTCTATGAGGCTTCAATCCTATCTAGGGATAGATAGGTTAAGGACAACCCATTCAAGTGGCGAGTCTGTATAGAAAACCAACAAAGTATTATTCATCATCTTGACATTCAGCGTCATAAAGATCCAAATTTTGTAATCATCCTAAAATATATTTTAAAATTGTTTTTATATTGATGTTCAAAGCTCTTTTTGGCTGAAATTATTATTTTAATAATCCAAGTTTTATTATTCACAAAGAATTTTATAAAAGTCATTAATCTCTTATTCACCCCCTCTCCTCTAAGGGCGTTCCATAATCTAGAGTATTAGATAACAACACATAGAGATCCAATGAATAATGATGATAGATCTATGTTAACTCCTCCATTATTCACTGGGCGTCATTAAGATAAATGGAAAGAATAAATAAAAATATTCTTATTTCAATTGATATTGATGTGGGGAATATTACTATTATTAAATATATTGCACAATCTATTTTATAGAACAATATTGTAATTCATAAGCCTATAACAAATTTTAATGAAATTAAGAAAAATGAATGTAGTTTAAATGTTAAAGCTATGAATTGCTTATTTTGTGTCGTTGGAAAAAAAATATTTAAACCTATTCATTCTCTTAGCATTGCTTTCAAAATTTATTGAAAATACTTATGATTCTCTTTCCACATGCACTGAAAGAATTCAAGAATTAAAGAATCCACTAGATGCAAAAAGTGTACATACGCGTTCTATCTCTCAAAATGATTCTTGTTTAGATAACTCTATGGTGTGCACATCAATTAGAAGGGAAACTGTTAGTGCATCAAATGATAGTTCTTCGGATTACACTATAAGCACAATGTAATCCTTTTTTCTTGAATCTAAGTCATTTTCTACATCTCATGTACTTGAATTTGCTAGATGTAAAATTGAAAAACACAAAATCTATGTTAAGTTTAGAAAACAAAAAATTTAAAAGCTAAACTTGATGTGAAATGAATTTATGATGTGCCTAGTTGTTCTCCTTCTTGCTGTACATCAGAACATGTTGTACCTTATTTTGATTGTATAGATTATAAGGATAATTTTATGGTTTTTTAAAAAGAGCTTCTTATAACAAAAGAGCAAGGTGAACTATTGATTAATAAAAATAATTCTCTCTCTAGTGAACTAGATTCATTAAAATTGTTTATTCAAAAGATTTCAATTGATAGAAAAAACATATATATTTAGTTTTTCTAGTAGTTTATGTAAGGTCTCTACTAGTGTAACAAAACTTATGAAGCAACATATACCTAGAAAAATATTTAATCATGTGAGCACACCTTACATCAATTGCTCGATATATTCCAAATTTAGGCATACATCATCTTGATAAAAGGATAAATATAAACCTTGCACACCTCACCAAATTTGTGTTCCCAAAACCTCATTGTCCAAGTCATTTGGATCCATATGGGTTCCCAAATCATGTCTTCATGTTCCATGCTTTGTTTGATGGGCTAGGGATATAATTATCATGACATGGTTTGTTTATATTCTTAATTATTATTATTTAACAAACCTACTTTAACCCCTAGTCATATATATCAAAAGGAATTTGTTTTTTTCATTTAGTATGTTTAGTTTGTCCTTGTTTTTAGCTTGTACTTGTGTTTTATTGAGCCTTATTTCCACATCTTTAACATTTGCATTTCATGTAGCCATATGCTCATTTCTGCCTCACGGAGACACTTCTTGCTTGCACTTAAAATCTTGCATTTTTGTTGTTTTGTATACCATTCTATCATTCATTGATACAATCGGCGATATCACTTATCTCTTATTGATAGCCTTCTGAAATAACTACTATGTTTTGTGTGTCTCCTTATTGTCGAAATTCTCGGTGTTGAGCATATATGTTTATCTTCACAACTAATGCATATTGTTTCATTTCACATTTACTTTGCATAATCTTACATCGTTATTAATTGAGTATAATACAAATGATTAATCATGCATTCTGCCACGTATATCATTGTAGGTTATCAATAGCATTCTATGGATGCTTGATGTCTTATGTTTGCATGGCTTTCATCATGTTTCATGACTCTAAGATTATGACATATTTATCTTAATAAACTAAAAGATTCATTATTTATATCACTCCTAATTTCATGAAAACATATTGAAACTCTATCTTCAATACATGCATAATAAACTATATTTAATAACCTGTATTGAAACTCATGTTGATAATAAAAGTCATATCATCGCATGTTGTCATCTTAACTCATTGCTCTAGCATAATCATTTATTATATATTCATTTCATTTCTTATGCTAGCTTTTATTCATGATGTCATGCTATTGTTATATGAATATTATTGTGTTTCAAAATAATTATATTTGTGATTTATAATTATGTATGATCAATCTTTCTTGTGGCTTGAAAAGTGACCATATTTACTATGATATTATTCTTAAATCTATCATGTATCATGTGAAAATGGCAGTATTAGTGTCTTGAGTGATGATTAGTATATTTGTGATCATTTCCTTGTGTTATGTGTGTCATAATAGCGTGGGCGTAGGGTTGCATCCATTTGAGGTGTTCACTTCAAAGTCATGTCTTGTACTTAACCCGGAAGGGTGCTAGTGGAATCTTGCGAGGCACTGGGGGAGAGTGTTAGTTGGAGCAATCTCTTGTGTATGCATATGGGACTTACATGCCAACCTACGACATGTGTGCAGCTCGTCATATCCATCCATTGCGTAGTACAATGTTTTGTGTTGTCATATGTATTTGTGATATTTTTGTCTTACCATACTTATTTCACATTGGTTGCTTGCATGCTTTCTTGTTTTACACTTGAATAAAAATATTTATTCTGCACTTTTTTAATCTTTTTCTATTTTTCTTTTTGGAATGAGTTGCTTCTTAGTGCATATATAGAAAATACATAAAAATTTAAGATTTTTTTTTCTAAAAACATGTTTTTTCAACATTTTTTCAAGTCTCTATTTGATACAGCCTCACTGTAGTACTACTATTGGCGATAACATCTAATTATGTTATTTTTTCTCTGGATTTGTGTTGCCACCAGATATTTTTATTTGCTTGGACTTCAATGCTTTCTTCTTATAACACGATCTTTTTTAATCACTATTTATTTCTTTATAAAAAATCAAAACAAAATATAAAAATATAAAATAATTTAAATATCTAAAAATATGCTCATTTTGATATTTTTGTTTTACATTCATGTCTTTGCTTCTTATTTTAAAAATATAAAAATTGTTATAACATTAAATTGTATTGAATATAATTTAGTACAACAACAACAACAAAACCCATATAGTCCCCAATCATTGGGGGTATGTGCGGGGATGATTGGAAACAGTCCTAACCTTTGGCACTATGCACAAAGTGGCCTCTCTCATAGGAGAAAGACCCAACCTTTGATAATAAATGCACAAAGTGGGTGCTCACAGAGTACCACTGAAATAGTGGCCCCATATACCGTCGTGTTTGTTGCGGAATCATGCCCTCAAATCAAAGCCAAAGACATCAGAGAGGGAAGACCCAAGAATCCATTTTGATTTATGTGCACATAACCATGCTTCCTTCATTCAGCATCCAGAGCATTGGTGCAGCATGTATATTGAATATAATTTAGTGTTATACAATAATATGTTATAACATTAATATGTTTGATTTGTCATGCTTTAATCATTGTTTATATTGTAGTGTATTTTCATGCTAAGCAAAAATATGTTTATGTATCTTGAAAATAAAGTGTAAATGATTGTGACATGATACTTATGTATGCTCCAATATATGTATGAGGATTTATTTGAAACAATGTTTATATAATTCCACTCATCGTGATTAATACTTATGCATATAATTTTGCTTACATGCATGTGTTGTGTTTATGCCATAACTAATTGTTATGCATAGATAAAGTACTTGCACTCCATTGGATTGTCTTCGTGCGATCCATGGATATTCATGCACTAAATCAAGAGAAGTATGGTCTATTATATGTATGTTTGCTTTCAAGTAAATTTTGGGGTCTTTGTTCATCCAAAATAAAAAAAATGACAAGTCCCCTAAGCAATGATTCGTACCCCTGATAAGTTTTAATAATCATTTTATGGGCAAAGTAATTTAGGTTGAATTATAAATAATCTTGAGCAAACAAACTTTAAAATACCATATTTATACTTCTCTTTAGTACACTGGATCACCTAAAAACACAATAAATATAATGTTATGTGCCGCCAAACACTGCTTTGTATCCTTTATAAATCTTAATGAGCATTGTGTGAATGAAGTACCTTGATAGTTGTACTTTATTATGCTTAGAAGTTGTGGAAGTAATTTAACTTGACATGGTGATGATCTTAGTGTACAATTCATTACATCGGGACATGTTTCTTGCTTATTACATATGGTATAAACTATTGATGCTACATTCTTATACTCTTCATTATTTCATATAACACTTTCGTGCATAAGAATTGTACTAAGCTTCATTGAATATCTCTTACAAGAAAAATAAAGTTCTAGATTGATTTGCGTGATCTCTCAAATGTTTCTTTGATTACCGCACATCGATAGCCTTATTTGAGTCCTGGAAGCAGTCTCTTGCAAAAATGCAGGGTAAGGTTTTTCTACACTTCACCCTTATGGTGAGATCCTTCCCCGGACCATCGTTGTGCATGGATGCTTTATGCAATGGGTACCCCTTTTTTTGTCTCTCTTTGTATTTTTTCCTGTTTGGTTACTCATTTTTGCATGTTGAGGAATTCGCCTCTTGTGTTAGGTGATTAGGTATGTGTTGGGCTTATGAAAATAATTTGTCTCGTTATAAGTTCCCTCTATTCGAGTGTGTCAACTCAGGTACCCCGTTGAGGCAACAGGGGCAGTGGATCGGGCATGTCCACTTCTAGGCTCCTATCAACACCTCCTGTCCTAGACTTTATGTACGTCCCTAAGAACACACAGGGTATCCGCATACTATCTGGTAAGTAACACCTCATAATTGTATTTCCTCGAGCCTCCAGCTCACCGGACTATCCAGTCCTCCTTAGATAACACCGAGCTTACCACTCGCAGGACTAACCCGTCCTGATATCATAACTTCCCGAGCCTCCAGCTTGCAGGACCATCAATTCCTTATACCATTCTGTCCATATGTTGGGACGAGGTTTACCTTATCAAGTTCTCCTACTTAAACTACTCTTATCTATCATTTAGTTGTACTTAAAAGTTTAGCGTGAACTTTGGACTTCCCGAGGGCTACCCGGTGAAGGGCTCGCAGCGGTACTAGGGAATACAATGGGTTGAAGCTCAACTCCCCATTTACAGGATATTTACTCTTTTTTGGTAACTACCCATTGTTAAATACTCACTCCTCTCCGGTTACTCTAGTTACCTAAGGTGGATTAAGACTTAACCATGGAAGTGTTGATGTTCTTTTGTACACCGACACGACCCCTTCTTTTAGTGACCGAGTGCTGCTCCACTCATAACCATGGAAGTGTTGATGTTCTTTTGAACACCGACACGACCCCTTCCTTTAGTGACCGAGTGCTGCTCCACTCATCATCACTTTCACACTCAAGGATCCTAATTCAGGTGTCCATTCTACCTTACTCCTTTGATATATCACCAAATATATGTCTCTTCACATATCCTTAATTCAAGTCCATATCGAGTGTTTTACTAAACACAGCTTAATCCTATACGTATGTGTTGACCCAAGATTAGTTGTTCTACTAAACACTCTATGATGTCCATGATGATACAAAGTTATTGGGTCTATGTACGATGACCAAGTGGGATCGAAATCACTAAAGCCCTTTTGTTTATTTGCAGACCAACTATGATTCCAAGTATTCATGTATCTCTTATGAAGCATCTGTCTACCCCTCATGTCCAAATGGACTACAATAATTCATGTGGTTATACATGTCATATGTCATACTTATAATCTGATTTATCCATTTCTAATTATAATTTTCTGGTATCTACTTAATCCACAAACTTTTTCAGAGATTCTCTAAGGTCAAAAATGTACTTTTACAGAAATTCACAATTTTCCATTTGCATTTACCCATAATAAATAATATTATAGTAATATGGGCCTATTCAACATTTACAAAGGATCTATGTGATTTCACATCTAAAAATTACAGGAAAATTTCCAAAGCTTGTAATTGATCCAAAAAGAGTTCCAACTAATTTTCACAATTTTCTAGACAAATTTACCCACATAAATTAAATTTACCAATTATAGCAATAAATCACAAAAGCATTGAAACTAATTAATTCTATCATCAATTAAATTCTTAAAAGTTCTCCAGAGCTTCAATATGTTCACACATGTGCTCCTAACAATGATTTGTATTTTTCTGGCATATACTTCCATTAATAATAAATATTTCCCCAAATTAACAAAGTTCAATTATTGTGAAGAAACTACTAAATATCATCAAATAAAAACTATGATAAAATTTCCAGAACTTATAAATGATCCAAAATAAACTCCTACAAAATTTCATCATTTTCCAGAGAGGGATAATCACATAACCATTTTTTACTAAATATAGGCATAAGCCCATTATTAAAAGATCACCATGTTTTAACCAACTAAAAATAAAAAAAATCCCAAGGCTTATAAATGATTCAAAATGAACTCCTCAAATTCACAATTTTCCAGACAGGTATAATCATATAACTAAATTTTACTAAATGTACTCATAACACATTATCTTTAATATAAAACATTTTATTCATCAAATAAATACCCAAAAATTCTCCAGTGGATATAAATGGTCATGTGCATATTCTAACAGAGGTTCATATTTATCCAACATTAATTTCCACTAGTGATAATTAATTATTCAAAATCATGAAATTCTACATAATGAAGCAGCTACTTGTTAACATTATCCAAAAATTGAAAAAAAATCCCAATGGTTTAATTTGATCTAAAAAGCATACTGACAATTTTTCATATTTTTCACCGGTCATTTTGTCATAATTATTTTATTTTGAACCCATAGTGACAATTTAAGTTAATGGAATTTAAAGGAATAATTGAACTCCAAAAATTCTAGAAAAATTTTCTGGAATATAATTTGACCTAAGGGTCCATGTGCTAGAGTTTGGTAAATTTTCCTAATCATTTTGGTCACAAATGTTTTATTAAAGTGTATATGAGACTATTTAATTTAAATACAAATATATGGAAAATCATTTCCAATTTTTTGCCAAACTCTCAGAGGTTATTCACATCACCACACGTGCACTTATATATTTTCACTACCATACTTCAAGGGATTCAATGAAAATCACAAAAACAAGTAGAATGTGCAATATGCACACCCCCCCCCCACCTTCATGAACTATCATGCATGTGAAGTTTCCTCAACATGCACTAACCTAAATAGTTTATAATTTTGACCAGGTCAATTTATGACCTAACCTAGCACCCACCAAAAATTTGGATGGGTTTGAGGTCATTTGCTCACCTAATTAATACATGCTTGGTTAATTAAATAATTTCCAAAACCTTAGAAAATTTATTCCCAAAAATTATCATTTTTGGTCAAGGGGTGCACTGGGTCATTACACATGCATGGATGAAATTTCAGCTCATTTGAGTTAGTGTTTTAGTGATTGTTCCCAAATTAGTGTCTAGAGTCACTCATGTACAAGCTACACCAAAATGTGTGATGAGGGAGTTGTATTGTTACAAATAGTGCGATTCAAATTCCTATAGAAACTAGACATCCAGAGCTACAACTTTTGTCTCTGGCCACTTTTCCTAAAACAACATCTAAGTAGGCTTAAATCGGGCATGAAAACACTACATAAAATGTGACAGAAATGAATATTATTATATCTTGGCCTGCGATTATCAATCAAGCCCAGATCCAACGGCTGTGGTTCATCTTCCACCTACAGCAAAGGGACAGGATTATCCCATCCCAAGCCCTTTTCGAGGGCCATTTCCCAGCCACCTGAGCACCCTCCCGGACGGCTACCACCACCATCACCTGCGTCGATGTGGTGGTTGTCGTTGGGTGGTGGTTTGCTAGTCGGCGGTGGATGGAACAGGGAGATAGGGGAGGGTCTAATCGGCTCAAAACTGAGCCAACTTTTCCTTGATTTGTGCTCGATTGAGCTTGAATCAAGCATAATTATTTCTAGATCTAGCATTGAGGGAAGGAGCAAGGAAACCTGCCTGAATCAGGGATTGATGATGGGCATTTCCCTGAGTTGCCATAGCCGACCACTCTACCTGGAGCACCTTGTTTATTTCCTCCAACTGAGCTCGATTCTCTTCTCCAAGTGGGGGCTTTCTCTCCTCTCCATTTATTGAAGGTGGTGGTGGAAGCAATTAAAGGTGGGGGAGCTCTTTAGGATGTTGCCATTATAGGGGGCGACCATGCTCAAGCTCCTGAAATTCTCCACCATTTGGCACCATCTCTGTAGGGAATTGATGGGAAACTTAATGGTGAGCTCAGAGAAAAGCTTTGGGAGATGGATTGAAGGCTATGTGGCTTTCAATCCCACATTTCCTCCTTGTCTCATATGGGAATTTGGGGAAAACCCTAAATTACCCATGTGCATGTCCTTGCATGCAAGTTTCTGAGGGAATTAGGGGTAATATTGTTCATGCGCTGTAAAATGGGTTTGCTTTGAGGGCTTTAGGCTATGGGAATTAGGTTAGCCCCTTGAATTTACCTATTTAGGTCAAATTTGACCAAGGTTGACTTTGGGGTTGACATGGTCAAATTGATGAGATGACTACCCCCATATGATGTTCATGGGTCCTATGACACTAATTAGGGTTAATTGTGGCTAGGTTAGGTCAATTGGGGTCCACTTGACTTATTTGGACCAATTTGAGCTAAGTGAGCCCAATGTTGGTTTCGACCTAAACTAGGAGTTTGACCGGACCCAATGGATTATTGGTGACCCCTTAAGATCCCTAAGGGATTAGGAAGAGTTGGGTGAGGTCAATTGGGTCATTAGATGGCTATAGGACTCTAAATTAAGAAGATTTGACCAAATTAGGGTTTGGTTGACTTTAGTCAATTTGACCAATTGGGTTGACCCCATTGGGTTTTAAGTGACCCAAGAGATTCCCTAAGGGTTTAGGAGGGTTATGGTGGGGTCATATTAAACATTTGAAAGCTAATTGACCCTAATTAGAGAGGTTTGACCCATTTAGGGCTAGAGTTGACTTTGGTCAACTTGACCAATTGGGTTGACCCCATTGGGTCTTAAGTGACTTATTTGTCTCCCTGAAGGATTATGAGGGTCAAGGTGAGGGTATATTGACATATTGAAGCTCATTTGGTTAATCCTAGGAAAGGTGACCTAAAATTGCTAAATGCAGACCAGGGTGTTTTGATCTTGTAACTTAGACTTCTTAAGCCATTTTGGGTAACCTAACCTTATGTCATGACACATGTCCTGACAAAATCCTCTTGGGAGCCTAGTAGGAATGTGGATGTTATAAATCCCAATAAACGAAGAAACAATTTTGTCCTCGAAATTTAACTTAGGGCTACGGGGTTAGAGTTCAAAATATACTTGCAAGGTATTTTGTAATTAAAATCTAGACTCATATTCCGAGATCATAATATGCTTACAGCTTGTGCAATATTGGTCCTCCTAATTTCCAAGACATCATCATTCATTTAATATTTAATGTCAACGATTAATCATGCTTTCAAAATCCAAAATGATATGAGAAAATTTAAATATGACCACGGTCATTTACTAAATTCACGGATATATCTAGTGATTATCAAGCTTAGTTCCAGTACTCAAATTCATGTGCGTCATCAATTCCAAAACTCAGAAAAATTCATATATTGTAAATGCGCCAAGATTACTTCTTGAATTGCACATAATCATGTTAATGTCCTATAATCTTAGTCTTGGTTTACCCCTCCAAGTGTTATCCCTAATCCAAGTGTTATTGGTGGTCAAATTCCATAGTTCTCATTTTTGCTAAACACAGACCAAGTTCAAACATTGCACAAGACATATCTTCTATGAATCAACTATCAAAATATGTGGCCAATTGATCTCTAATTTAACACCAGAGGACTATCATGACACAAATAAGGAATGATCAGAAATTCATAATTTTTCTATTAAATTGGTCATAACTAAAAAGTCTCCAAATATGTGACACATGTCATTTTACACATGAAACACAAGTTCTAGATGATCAAATATTTCAAATAAATTACCAGAGATACATATTGATAAATTATTATGTCTAACAAAGTTTCATAATTTACCATAATAATTATGACCATAATTCTCATACTTAAATGTTGATATCAATTTGCCACATTGCACAGCATGTACTAAAATATTCCATTCAAAAATTCTGAGAAAATTACCATATGTTGATAGTAACTTAATTCATCATGTGGCTGAAGATTGGATGTTTTCCTAAGTCATTAGGACATTAATACACTTATGTGACATAATTATAGTTAAGTAAATACCTAGGATTTTTGGCTCCGAAAATCCATATCCTTCTAGGGATGATTCCTTTCATCATATTATTTTTATGCCCCAAATTTCATGGGCATACACCAATGGAATATTGAGGAATTCATAAAAACATGAAATTTGCTACATGCACACCATTCCCGAACATTTACCAAACTTACATGGGAACAAATGGTGCAAAAGTTTGGCCAAGGACTTTTCCTGACCAAATCTTCCATCCATAAAAGATTTGGGTGGATTTTACTTCAGTAAACCCTAGATCCACCACATGCATGGTTATTTAAAATATTTCCAAAACTATAGGAATTATGTCTCCAAAAATTCTGATTTTGGGATAGCATGTGAATCCCATAATATTACATGCATGGTAAAATCTCCAACTCATTTGGTTGAGTCAAAAGATGAGGGCACATAGATTTGTGTCTAGGGTTCACTTTATACACCCTACACAAAAACAGGTGCCCTGGGAGTTATGTTGCACCAAATCACCTGAAACAAAATCATATGTGTTGCTAAGACATAGATCTACATTTTTCATGTTGAAGACTTTCCCTATTTCAGGCTCTAAGGTACCTAAATAATTTCTTGAACCTACTGCATGAAGAGTGACAATAACACACAAATTTGCTAAATGCACTCCAACTCCACATACACCATTATCACATGCAAGTAGAATTTACTAACATGCAGAGGTCCAAATCACCTAATATTTTTATCAGTGACTTAACATGATCTAATCAACATACCACCCAAGATTTGGGTCAATTTGACCTAGTATAGCCTCATTAATTTTAAATATATTAAGAAAATCACATTTTCCCAAAACTATAGAAAAAGTTGTCCAAAAATTCTAATTTTTGGATAGGTTGTGTGTCTAGGGTATATGCTAGCATGGCCAAAATATTAGGCCCATGAAATCATCCATGTTAAAGATATTCACATTTTAATGCCTGCCCCTCCATAAGGACACATCTTAGCAAAATGATCCTACAGGGAGTTGTAGGTCATCAAATCTGATGATTCAAATTTCTATGAAAAGTAGGCATCAAGGGTGTAAATATTTCTATTCCTTGTGGGTTTGTGAATGATTTGAAACAACACCTTGCATAATCGATGTTGTTATGCACTAGTGAAGGCAAGATCTCTCTTTATGTTGCACGTTAAGTAGTTATCTTCTTCATTTTACTCGAAAGTTTGAGAGATTCTTAATACCTTATACCGATTTCTTAATTTCAAAGTTGAGTGGGTAGAACTTGGCAAAAATCCAAGTGTGTGTCAAGGAGTTGTTTCACCGATCTCCTCATTTGTTATTAGTGTAGACTTGGGTTGATGTGGAAAAATGATATTCCTCCCAAAATATTTTTCTCTCTTGATTATTAGTGAGAGTTAAAGCGATCAAACTTGATGGTAACAATCTTCATTGCACAAAATTAGGTGACTTTTTCCAGCTCACAGACCCTAATGTTGAAGGATTTTGATGACTCGGGGGGGGGGGGGGGGGGGGGACTCGTTATAGTAATGTGAGGGAGTTTAATTGCGAAGGCATTATGTTTCTAAAACAACCCAAGTTAATATCATACTGGCCCAATAAACGAAGAAATATGATTAGCTTACCATAAATCTTGTGTTGAGTTTCTTATATCCGAAAATATGGACATTCCACGTATGCACATAATCCTTATGGGTATACAGTCCTCGGCTTGGAATTATACAAAATAAGTCCTCGTATCCAAGCACCTGTAAAATAGTCCTTGAGATTTGTGGATATGATAAGGTTCTTTGCCCTCAAAACTACCATTTATAGCAACATTTTCAAGGGTAGTGTGCTTGTTATCCTATTAAACTGTGTTAGTTTAGGGTGCTGTGCAATTACCTAGATGGGGAGGGGGTGAATAGGTGCTTTAAAAACTTATTTTGGTCTTTTTGAGTTTCAGACTTTATCAGCTTGAAAAGACACAACCAGAAAACACATCACAGGAAACACACCAATATTTATAGTGGGTACTCCACTGTCCCCTTTCACCTATCAAGAAGTATGCTAGATTCGGCCAACTCCTCCAAAAATCAGATCACTTTCACAGATCCTACACATTAGGCACAAATGCCCTACAGCTCAGGCACTTCAGGCCCTACAACTCAGATTCTTCTAGGATTCTACCTCAGGTTCCAAGAACCCGACAACGCAGGTACTTCAGGCCATACAACTCATATCTACAGAAGATCCTATCTCAGGTTCAATCAGAACCCTACAGCTCATACTCAAAGAGTCCTACAGAAAATAAGTTGTTTTTACAAGATTGAAGAATACTCCACACAGCTATTCTGGAGAGTTCTTATGAAGCCTGATGCAGATGACCTCTGGACTTGAAGAGAAAGCTTTATGAGAGTTTTACGGATGCACAAAAACTTCTCTTTTATCCTCTTCTTCTTTCTTGAACACGACTTATCAGTCGATGGTTCTTGACTGGGACTTGGAGAACTAAAAGCACGAGTGTATTGTTGTCAAGAAATTGTTCTTGCTTCTTGCAGCCATTCTGTGCTCTGATTCTATTCTCTGTGTTTTTTTGTTATGACACACACTTTGTCTTTTTATATGACAAAGCCTTCTAACAGTCTATTCTGAGCACTCTTTAATGTCAAAAGCTCATTCTTTAACGACATCCGCTGATTGGTCTCTTAGATGGCGACATTAAATGTGGACAGTGCATTTCAAAAAATCTCGATATGTCTCTACGATATGAGCAGCATCTCGACGACAGAGCCTGTTGTCTCAGCGATCCATTTGGGACTTAGGCATTTCCTCATGTCTTCTTAAATCTTCACCTGAGATAGATATCTCAATAATATGGAATATCTCAGCTACACATGCAATCATGACGACATGAAGTTTTCTCGTCGATATCTCAGCTAGTGTAGTCACGACGACATAATGTCTTCTCGATGATATCATCGAGATCATCTTGTCAACATGAGGTCTTCTCGCCGATATCGTCGAGATCATTCTGACTACTACTTTAGCTGCAAACCATCTCCACGAACTCTGACTTAGTCTTCAAGATGATATAGCTCCTTTACAATGATATGTCTTCTTAGCCAGATACTTTACTTATGAATTCTGAAGAACTTCAGCACGACAGTTTTTTCAATGATACCCATACTTTCTCAGCGATAAGCCTAGAGCCTTCATGAGTCTTCTCAACGATACTGTCGTGTGATACTTGTTGTTATAACGATATCGTCGTGTTATACTTGTTGTCATGACGATACCTTGACATAGTTGTTTCTTCTTGTTCTCACAATGATATCGTTGTGTGTACTTTGTTGACACAATGATATCATCGTGTTATTCTTATTGTCACGACGATTCTTGACTGATTTCTTCTGCTGTCTTCTGCGAGTAATCTTAGTGATATAATCGTGTGTATCTTGTTGACACAACGATATTTGTCTTGGTCATTTTTGAAGATCTTAATACACTATATTTATTGTGTATGTGTTCTAACCTGCTCATGTCATATCAAATACAAATTGTACTTATCATTGACTTGGGGACTTCTCCAAATCTGGAACATTGTGGGCAGTGTTCCCAACAAATGGTCTTCTCTAGGTTGGAATTCTCATTCCACATTCGACATCCTCTCCTTCTGATGGCTTTTACGAGGATGGAAGTGGGGAGTATCAATTTTTAGGTACGGGAGTTAAACCTATGAGTCTCCTACTAATCCAATAGTAGAATCACAAGCACCAAATCCACTTAAGATGACCCTATTTGTTCGTGTGAGGGGTGTTAATATCGCTTGGCAAGTGACGTGGGAATATCAGAGAGTAAGCCTTGAACACTTACACATGCTTTCAACTCTTTCATTTAGTCGCTTTGGGGTATCCTACTACTTGACCAAAATATACCCGAGGTTGATGCAGACTAGGATACCTTACGAGGTTCTATATGCTCATACATGTGCTCTTAACAGAAATTCTATATGTTACTAAGTCAAACTAACATCCAGAGGTTCTATATGTTCATATATGTGCTCTTAACAGAGATTTGTATTTTTCTGACATTTATTCCATCAATAATACATATTTCCCCAAATTAACAAAGTTCAATCATTGTGAAGAAACTACTAAATATCATCAACCAAAAACTATGATAAAATATTCAGAACTTATGAATGATCCAAAATAAACTCTTACAAAATTTCATCATTTTCCAGAGAGGGATAATCACATAATTAACCAAATTTTACTAAATATAGTCATAAGCCCATTATTAAAAGATCACCAAGTTTTAACCAACTAAAAATTACAAGAAAATTCCTAAGACTTATAAATGATCCAAAATGAACTCCTACTCAATTCACAATTTTCCAGACAGGTATTATCATATAACTAAATTTTAATAAATGTAGCCATAACACATTATCTTTAATATAAAATATTTCATTCATCAAATAAATACCCAAAAATTCTCTAGTGGATATAAATGGTCATGTTTATATTCTAAAAGAGGTTCATATTTTTCCAACATATATTTCCACTAGTAATAATTAATTATTCAAAATCATGAAATTCCACATAATGAAGCAGCTACTGGTTAACATTATCCAAAAATTGAAATAAAAATTCCAGAGGTTCTTTTTGATATAAAAAGCAAACTTTTCATTTTTTTCACACTTATTTTATTTTAAAGCCATGGTGATAATTTAAATTAATGACATTTAGGAAAATAATTGAACTCCAAAAATTCCAAAAATAATTCCTAAATTATAATTTGAGCTAAGGATCCATGTGCTAGAGTTTGGTAATTTTCTCTAATCATTTTGGTCATAAATGTTTCATTAAAGTGTATTTGAGACTATTAAATTTAAATACAAATATATGGAAAATCATTTCCAATTTTTTCCAAACTCTCAGAGGTGATTTACATCACCATTTCACATTCATATTTTCACAACCATACTTCAAGGGATTCAAGGAGAATCACAAAAATAAGTAGAATGTGCTATATGCACATCACCCCCCCCCCCCCCTTCATGAACTATCACGCATGTGAAGTTTCCTCAACATGCACTAACCCAAATGGTCTATAATTTTGACCAGGGTCAATTTATGACCTAACCTAGCACCCACCAAAAATTTGGATGGGTTTGAGGTCATTTGCTCACCTAATTAATACATGTATGATTAATTAAATAATTTACAAAACCTTAGAAAAATTATTCCCCAAAATTACCATTTTTGGCCAGTGGGTGCACTGGGTCATAACACATACATGGATGAAATTTCAGCTCATTTGAGTGAGTGTTTTAGTGGTGGCACCCAAATTAGTGTCTAGAGTCACTCATGTACAAGCTACACCAGAATGCGTGCTGAGGGAAATGTATTGTTCCAAATAGTATGATTCAAATTCCAATAGAAACTAGAAATCCATATCTACAACTTTTGTCTTTGGTGACGTTTCCTAAAACAACATCTAAGTGGGATTAAATCGGGCATGAAAACACTGCATAAAATATGACAGAAATGAATATTATTATATCTTGGCCTGCGATTATCAATCAAGCCTAGATCCAACGGCTGTGGTTCATCTTCCACCTCCAGCCAAGAGACGAGATTATCCCGTCCTGAGCACTTTTCGAGGGCCATTTTCCGGCCACCTGAGCACCCTCCCGGCCGGCAACCACAACCACCACCTGTGCCATTGTGGTGGCTGTCATTGGGTGGTGGTTTGCCACCCGTTGGTGGCCGGAATAGGGAGATGGGGGAGGGGCTAATCGGATCAATATCGAGCCAACTTCATACTTACTTCGTGCTCGATTGAGCTCAAATCAAGCCTAATTATTTCTAGATCTAGCACTGAGGGAGGGTGCAAGGAAACCTGCCTGAATCGGGGCTTGATGGGCATTTCCCTAAGTTCCCATGGCCGGCCACTCTCGCTGGAGCACCACGTTGATTTCCTCCAACTGAGCTCGATTCTCTTCTCCAAGTGGGGGCTTTCTCTCCTCTTCATTTACTGAAGGTGGTGGTGGATGCAATTAAAGGTGGGGGAGGCTCTTTAGGATGTTGCCATTATAGGGGGTATTCGGACTTGCTCAAGCTCCTGAAATTCTCCACCATTTGGCACCATCCCTGCATGGAATTGATGGGAAACTTAATGGTGAGCTCAGAGAAGACCTTTAGGAGATGGATTGAAGGTCATATGGCTTTCAATCCCATATTTCCTCCTTGTCTCATATGGGAATTTGGGGAAAACCCTAAATTACCCATGTACATGTCCTTGCATGCAAGTTTCTGAGGTCATTAGGGGTAATTGTGTTCATGGGTTGCATAATGTGTTTGCTTTGAGGGCTTTAAGCTATGAGAATTATGTTAGCCCCTTGAATTTACCTATTCAGTTCAAATTTCACCAAGACTGACTTTGGGGTTGACTTGGTCAAATTGATGAGGTGGCTTTCCCCATATGATGGTCATGGGTCTTATGACGCCAATTAGGGTGAATTTTGGCTAGGTTAGGCCAATTGGGGGCCACTTGACCTGTTTGGCCCAATTTGAGCTAAGTGAGCCCAATGTTAGTTTTGACCTAAACTAGGGGTTTGACCTGACCCAATGGATTATTGGTGACCCCTTAAGCTCCCTAAGGGATTAGGAAGAGTTAGGTGAGGTCAATTGGGTCATTAGATGGCTATAGGACTCTAAATTAAGGAGATTTGACCAAATTAGGGTTTGGTTGACTTTGGTCAATTTAACCTATTAGGTTGACCCCATTGGATCTTAAGTGACCCAAGGGATTCCCTAAGGGTTTAGGAGTGTTATGGTGGGGTCATATTGGACATTCGAAAGCTAATTGACCATAATTAGAGAGGTTTGACCCATTTAAGGCTACTGTTGACTTTGGTCAACTTGACCAATTGGGTTGACCTCATTGGGTCTTAAGTGACCTATTTGTTTCCCTGAAGGATTATGAGGGCCAAGGTGAGGGTATATTGACATATTGAAGCTCATTTGGTTAATCCTAGGCTAGGTGGCCTAAAATTGCTAAATGCAGACCATGGTGTTTCGGTCTTGTCACTTAGACTTCTAAGGCCATTTTGAGGAACATAGCCTTATGTCATGACACCTGTCAGGACAAAATCCTCTTGGGGACCTAATAAGAATGGGGATGTTACACGCACTTGTGTTTATTTTCTTGTGTAGAGAGTCAATTTATAATTATTTTGTTGAATCCACCTCCACACCAATATATATGTCTGTCAAAAATGTAAATGATGTGGACCATATTATCATGCCAGTGTTGAGTGTTGGAGTGTGAGAAGAAGTTATAATCAGGATGGTTCATCATATGGAGTATCCACCTCGTATGGGTCCTCATACAATGAACAGACTTATTATAACTATGTGCCTCCAGTACGAGCCTCGCCTTCTTCAGTTAGTTTAAATTCCTCAAAACCAAAGCCATCGGGAAGCAATGCTTATTTTGTCAAAGTATGGATCGCTCATTGAAGGACTGCACTCAATTCAAAGCAACAATGGATGAGGATGATCAACCTAATGGCATATTCTCTTCATCTTCCGTCCATTGTTCGGTTATTTCATATGTTGATGAGATTTATTCAGTACCTCCATGTCTTATTGGGAGTGTTGCATACCCCTCGATTAACACCATCGTTGATCTAGAGGATAACCTGGATTTGTACATTCCTTCCCCTGTTGCTTCATCACCTCTTTCGGATTCACCAGTGCTGGGTTTTTGTCAATTTCTCTGAATATATATATTATTTCTCCAATTATTTATGACTCTTCTAATCTTGATTCTTTTGATCATGTTGATATTATTGTTGCATTACAGGAGGAGCCCGAGGAACTTGTAGTCGAGCCGAGTTGTATTGAGGAGAACTTACTCCAAAGTGAGGAAAATCTCGATTTCCCACCAAAGGAGGAAATTCAACTAATCATTGAAGTTCCTTCCCGCTTACTTGACTCATGTGATGATGGGCAGTGTGCTGACAGTGATCAGTGCGATGAGCTTGATGAGAGTGATTGATATGTGTTTTTCTTTTAGTATTTTTGCCTGATTTTCCTGATGAGAGTGATTTATCTAAATTTTGATTGAATCTCCACTCAAAGTATAGCAGACAAGTCTTATACATTAGTCATTGTAGATGACTTTTCTAGATTCAGCTGGGTATTCTTTCTAAGAACTAAGTCAAAAACCTTCAAGATCCTCTCAAGATTCATTAGACAGATTCAATCTAAATTCAATACTCAGGTTGCTGTGATCAGAAGTGATCCTGGTACTGAGTTTGAAAACCAGTTAATTTGTAGATTATGTGAGGATGAAGGGATAAGAAAAGGCTTTTTAGCTCCTATAACCCCCCAACAAAATAGGGTGACTGAAAGGAAACAATAGAACTCTAATTGAATCAGGAAGGACATTATTAGTTGAATCCAATATGTCAAAGTCCTTCTAGGTTGAGGTAGTGAATACAACTAACTATATTCTGAATAGAAGTATCATCCACAAAACTAAGTTAAAGACTCCTTATGAGTTATTGAAGGGAAAGACACATATAGTCATATACTTTAGAATTTTGGGTGTACTTGTTTCATTCTGAACAATGGAAAGAGCCAACTTGTCAAATTTGACAAGAAGTTGATGATGGGATATTCTTGGGATTCTCCTCATCAAGAAAGGCTTATATGTATTATAATAAGAGCTCTCTCAAAATTGAGGAGTCAATGCATGTAGTGTTTGATGAGACTAACATGTTCTCTAAGGGGAAGGGACTTCCACCAATGTCATCTTGCGGGAAGAAGAACAGTTGTTAGATTATATTGTGGATGTAGAATCAGTTGTTAGATTATAACTTTAGTCTTGAGAACTCCACAGTATTCTATGACAGCTCTAATGCTATCTCTATAGCTTCCAATCTTATTCTCCACAGTAGAACTAAGAACATAGAGATAAGACACCACTTTCTCAGGGATAATGTAGAGAAGAGTAAGATCAATCTTCAATACATTTCCACTGATAATCTAAGGGCTGACATTTTCACTAAGCCATTTGATGAAAGCAAGCACAACTTCTTCATCAATGCATTGAGAATGCTTGATGGAGCTCTTTAGGACACACTTATTATGTAATAAGATCTATTTTCTATAGAAAGCTATTGCCGGGAAAAATAGCAAATTTTTTGAGAAAAATATAACTATTTAATCAGAGTTGCATCGAATATAAATCGACGCGTCGTTGATTTCTGCTCGACGCCGGCTTCGAGAGATGTCTGGGGTAGATCATTCGAATGGCACTCGACGCAACGTCGAATTCTACTCGACGCTTATGTCGACATAAAAGTCACTACTTTCATTCGAAGCCACGTCGACTTCTACTCGATGCCACGTCGATTTTTCGCAGCGCGCACAGACTCGACTTCTAGAAGCAACTTCTATAAGTTTTGGCGCGCTGAATCCACTTCTTTCCGACATTGCTTTGAATACAACCCTAAGTTGCTATGATTCGCCTTCTCAAATCAACACAGTCGTTAGACTTTCTTGTGCATATGAATTCTATCCCTCCCGCTCTCCTTCTTTTCTGCCTCTCTACCTCCTTTTTCCTGGCTTGCAGGTACACGCCAATACACAATGACTCCAACTAAAAATCGACGAGACATTCTAGATGCAGTTGATTTAACCCTAGAGACATTGTTGTCTCTGTTCTCTTCCTTATATCTCAACTTCTCAGATTGCTATCACAAATTGTGTATTCAACATTAGAGGCTACGAAAGCTCACTGCCCAGATGAAAGCTATGTAAGTGGAGCTAAGATTATCAGGGCTGTCTACAGAGGTCTTTATATCCTTCTTCAAAGATATAAAGAAGTGGGAGAAGTGTGACAACATGCCCCCTCCAAATTCAGTCTACACTATAAATCTTCCATCTCCCTATGTTTTTGAAGGAGAAGCAGCCATCACCTCCAAGTTCTTTCTGATATGTGCAATATCCTCTCCCTCCAGAACTCTGCCTACACTCCAGGGGGAGTCATTAGGGGGAGCATGATCTATTTTCAAATGATGATGATTACTGGAAAAGTCTGAATGAGTTCTCAGAATGGGCTGATTCACCCATTCCCGAGACAACAGATATCAGGCCTGATTCTGAAGATTCAACAATAGCCCCACCTACAGTACAACCTGCTCATGCTTTTGATTTTGCCCCCTCTTCTCCTGATTCTACACCAGCCCAGCTCCCTCCTGCACCTCCTTCAACAATCCTAGCACCAACTCCCAGAGGAAGTTATCCATTTAGAGGAAGGGGATATGGGAGAGATAATAGAGGAAGGGGATATGGAAGAGATAACAAAGGAAGGGGTTATATAAGAAATAGACCTTTTGGGGAAAGGTACACAAAGGAACAAAGAAAGCAATTCAAGAAGGATAGGTCATACAACAAGACCTATGAGAATATTGAAATACCTGAAAATCAAATGAAACTATACACTGATCCAATTCTTGAGAAGGTCTTTGATAAGGTTAGATAAAGAGAGCAATAAGAGTATGAGGCTTCTCAAAGAGAAATTGAAGAAAATTAAAAGACTAAAAAAGGGCAAAGTTGTTGTGGAAGAAGAACAGTTAAAAGAGGCAATTCAAATTCCTCTGTTTGACTCCTCCAAATATGCTGCCAAGAATCCTCAAGCTAAAGTCCTGATAGACAAAGGACAACTCAACAAAAGGGGTCTTGGATGTAATCAAGAGATGTAGGATCAGCCATATAAAAAGAAACAGAAGATTGTATTCAAGACATCTCCAACTTCTGGTAATCGACAATCAAAATTCATAGTGTCAGACCCTGATTCAAAAGAGCTTGATTTGGTTGAACTGAATGAGATGACTGCAAGAATTATCAGCCTTAGATTCAAGATTCAAGATGTCTATCTTGATGCAGAATCTGACCTGGAAAAGCTATTCAAAGGACATGACAAAATTCAGCAGAATCCTGAGAAGGCCAAACCAGCAAATTTCAAGTATGTTGAAAGGAAGTTTCGAAAGGTTTATGAAGCTCTATCAATGTTTCTCAAGAAGCGAAAGTAGAACACCTCTTGGGCAACTAAATTCTGATGAATCTTCATTTATATTAATCAGAAGTTTTTGTTTGGTGTCATTCTTGTTTACTACATATTTACTTGTACTCAATTTTATTTCTCAGTATGATTGAAATCACTTAAAATATTTATAAAATTTGTTATGATAAATAGGGGAGATTATTGGGGAAAACACCCTTTGATTTATCTCACAAATTATATAAAACTAATTT
Organism: Dactylorhiza incarnata; assembly: GCA_033032865.1. Lineage (NCBI taxonomy): Eukaryota > Viridiplantae > Streptophyta > Magnoliopsida > Asparagales > Orchidaceae > Dactylorhiza > Dactylorhiza incarnata. Next base: position 925,696 of record JAWHQI010000162.1, read on the forward strand.
CTTTATCTAGTATTACCCATGTTGTATAGAGAGTGTAATTTGGTCATTAGATGTCTTAGGATGTCACACTCTCATTAGAGTGGCAAAGACCAGTCCAAAAAGAGTCCAAAATTCAGTTGAGTTAAATCTGTGTTGAATAGAAGTCGACGTAGCTTCAACTGCAAGTCGAAGTAACTTCGAATAGAAGTAACATTAACTCAAACTGAAGTCAATGTATAAGTTGAAGTCAACGCAATGTCGATAAGTACTCGACGCAGAAGACAGAGTCAGTTGAAGCAGTATTTGAAGTCGACGCAACTTGGACTTATATTCATCGCAAAAGCAAGGGCTCTAAGTTTAGGATTTTATCTTGATGGATACGTCGATAAGTATTCGACGCAATGCCGACTGCAGAGATCATTTCTAAGCTGAGGAGGATTTTGACGCAGCTTCTAGTAGAACTTAGAGGTGCATCGATAAGAAGACAAATGTATTCGACGCTACCTTAAATACAAACATGTTGGGTATATTGCCCTCAATATTACCTTGATTTGAAGAGGCATCACTCTTAATGCTAAGGACATATTGTATTTAACAAAGCTATACTAGTGTAGGATATACAGGCATAGGTGTCTCAAAAGGAAGGGCCAAACATGGCCTTAGATAAGAAGAAATCATCTACAAGGAGATGAAGATCTGTCTCAGCATAACCGCTGAGACGAAGGGTCAGAACCGCTGAGACGAGGAGCCGTCTCAGCGGATCCATTGAGAAGGAGACTGGAGCAACCGCTAAGAAGGGGACTGGAGCTGCCGCTGAGACTGGAAGCTATCTCAACCCAACCGCTGAGACTAAAAGCTGTCTCAGCCCAACCGCTGAGACAGATCCAAATGTGCTGACGGGATCTGCTTTTGGCGCAAAGGACAATTGAGAGGGAAAAGCAAGTCCAATCTGTCCCATACTGTGTCAGGAGGATCGATATAGCCGTTGAAGCCTTCTAGAGGTATAAAAGAACAAGCTAGGGCACAACAACAAACACTGTTCCATTGAGAAGCTTTTGTTACACGCCGCAATCGAGCATTCACAATTCAGCCAGTTGAAGTTGTTCTCTGCAGCTGAAGTTAATCTTCTAAGGGAGATTAGTTAGCTCTTCATGTACAAACTCAAGAAGGGCAAGTTGATCTTCTGCTTTGCTGAAGGAGAAGATCAAGGTGATACAAATCTGAAGCTGTTGTTTCCAGATCGGAAGAAAGGATTCAGAAGACCTAAGAGTAAACCTTTTGTCTTTTGCATCTAGCTCAAACTCTATTATATCTTTGTAAGGCTTTGTTGCCTGAGTGAAAGGTTGTTAAGCCTGTGTGTAAAGCTGTGTTGACAGCTTGAGTGGTAGGACTTCTTGATAGGTCTGAGGTAGGAAATCTGTGGGATTTCTGAGTGGTAGGAGTTCATAACTCTGAGCTGTAGGGCTGTTGAGCCTGAGGTGTAGGGCTGCTGAGCCTGAGGTGTAGGGCTGCTGAGCCTGAGTGTAGGGCTGCTGTGCCTGAGGTAGGATCACTCTGGACCTGAGAAGTTCTGAGGAACTTGTGGTGTAAGCTCAAGGAGCCGAGATTGGAGTTTGTGGCCTTGTCTAACTCATTGTTAGAAAGGTGAAGGGGGAAAGAGGACTACTCAAGACACCCTGTCTTGAGGAACCTCTATACATCCTTGTGTGTTTTCTGTGCTTGTGTTTTCTGCAGATAGAAACATTAGGTTTAAACAAAGAAAATAAGTAAAACCTATTCACCCCCCCCCTCTAGGTATTATTGACTACACCTATATAAACTATCAAAACAGAATTAGAATATCTACTTTATTCTTTTCTAAAGATGATTCAAAGGATATATATGGAATAGTTTGTATCTCTAACGGGTCGATTATATCCAAGAATAGAAAGGAAGTCTCCAGAGACACAATAAAGCTATTTCTGGAAAATATTCAAAGAGATTGACGGGTAGTCAACAAAGTTAGAATGAGAATATGATTATCCCTTGGAAATTCCTATTAGGCATACAGTAGAAAAGGAAATGAATTCAAATTCCATTCTATAGAAGAATAAGGGTATTTAGGAAGATCAACAACTACAACAATTATATCATTCTTCATCTTCTTCTTCCTGAAGCCCTCCCCCTCTCTCTCAGGCTGACAGAACAATAATTCTCTGTACATAATACATTCAAGGCTTCTTCATCTTCTTCTTCTCTAACAGTAAGAAGCCAACAGAAAGACGGAGATAATGGAATCAAAGCTTGAACAGTCCTTGCAACTCTCTCTCTAAGCAAGGACTCAACCACTAAAATAAATATTTGTCAGCAACCCTAAGTGCTTGAATCCTCAGTGATTGTTGAAGAGGATTCAATCAGAAGAACATCTTTTTCATATATTTCTTCTCTATCTTACTCTTTCTATTCCTTATTGTAACCTGAGTAAAGAGCCCTAAGAATCACTCTACAAAGGATTCAGTTGGTTCACGATCTCCTTACCAAAAGATCTAGTGTGGTTCTAAGAGTCTCCTTACCAAAAGATCTAGTGTGGTTTTAAGAGTCTCCTTACCAATAAATCTAGTGTGGTTCTAAGAGTCTCCTTACCAAAAGACTTAGTGGTTCTAAGAGACTCCTTACCAAAAGTCTCAATAGTTGGTTCTAAGAGTCTCCTTACCAAATGACTCAGTGGTTCTAAGAGTCTCCTTATCAAAAACTCAGGCAATGGATAGTGTATTCCTACCAAGATGGTAGAAGAGTGGATGTACCTATAAATTTTGGAGAACCACTATATCTCTTGTCTCATTGTGTTGTGATTTTCTGTGTTGTCCACTTACTTTATTTCTGCAATCTGTGTTCGTTTTATTTTGTGTTGGAAAGTTGAATGCATAGTTATTAGAAGTATTTTTATTGTGTGTGCATAATAATTAGAAAAATGTTTTAAACTCTATTCACCCCCTCTAAAGAATGCTCAGAGGACTCACTACGCACTTTCATTTTCTTAGCGTTTTCATCGATTCATTGTATGTAATTGTTTGTTTAATGCTCATATCATATTTACTTATATTTTTGTACTGCGTGAATGTTTTTTTTGAACAAGTGTGAACTTTTGTGCATTTTAGGGAAGGTTATGATCAATTTAGCTCAAGCACGCCAGTGCAGAATTTTCGCACGTGCATGCACCTCCTTCTTCCCATAACAATGTAGTTTCTATTAATCTAAAATTGGGCGTGCGACATTTTCGCACACCCGTGTGCACACGTGCATTTACGTGTGCGCGGTCATTTTGTGCTTTCCATGTTGTTTTGGTCAATTTGAATTTGGGCGTGCGTGATTTCTGCACGCCCATGTGCACGCGTACAATTGCCTGTGTGAGGACCTAGGCGCACAATTTCTTATTCGTTTTACCTTATGCACGGGCGTGTGCTTTGCGGCGCACATGCGTGCACCCTATTTTCTTTATAACAGAATTTCACGATTTCATTCGGGAGACCCAATCCAGCCCGCCATTTTCCTCCAAGATCTCTAGGGTTTCATCCCTACGATCTTCTCCAACATGCCCAAGCATTCTAAAGGAAGGGAAAACATCAACGTAGTTCCATTGGAGCTCTTCAAGTCCGAAGCCATAAGTGTTGAGGCGGGCGACGTGAGAGAAGACTTTTCTAAAAGGAGGTGACAACTCCATCCTAATAAAGGAAGTAGACAACGATGAGGAGGACAAGGACGGTGGACCAATCTAGACTCTCCTTTGACTCCGAAGAAGAGACTCTCATTCATTTCTGTGCTTAGAGATTGGTAAACTCGTTCTTTGTTTCTACCTTTAGAATATCTTGTTATTGTATTGTGATTCTTCTAAAGCACTCACACACTATGACCATTGGGTGTGAGTGTTCATAAATTTATCTTTTATTGTGGATGCTTTGGTTTAGATTGTGTTATTGTGATGTCTTTTCATTATGAGCATTATTGAGATTGTGGTTGTGTTGTGATTAAGGTTGTGTGTGAGTGGCCGAAGTTGTGTTGTCGTTGAATTAAACTTGAGTCGACGAGGTGAGAGGTTGACCTTTGCATTTGCAATACGCAACAAGCGAAGTGGTGCTCACGACCTGTGGTGGAATGAAGCGAAGGCATGCGAACCGCAATAGTGCGAAGCGGTGTTTACGACCCGTGGTGGTGAGAAGAGGTGAAGGCGACCCACATTGTGTGAGCGTGTGAAGCGGTGTCGGCGACCGGCTAGTTAATTTAGTTTTATTTCTTTGCATTAGTGTTAGTCCAAATCAAAACCCCATGTAAACATTGACCTCAAGACTTCTATCTCAAGTCTTTCGCCGAAGGGAATTCCACCCCGCCGTGTTCCGCGTGATTCGATACTCAGGGATTTATTCCCATTTTATTATTACTTGTATGACCGTGATGCACTTGCCCATGGATACACCTTAAGTTTTTGGCATCATTGTTGGGGAACACAACACGTGTGAATTTCTGATGAGCGAGTCGAGAGAGAAGATCTTTTATTTGTGTATTACATCTTTTAGCTTATTGCATTCTTCTGTTTTTCAGTGTTTTGTCTTTTAAATTTTTGTATTTCTATAAAGTTTTATTTTGCTTTTGATTATGGAAAGGAGACGGGGTGAGTTGGTTCCATTTGACCATGAAATCGAGCTAACACCATGAAATCTGAGAAGAGAGCAGGCTCGAGTCATGACTCATATTTCCCCTCCGAATCCCCAAAATTTATATGATGTGATTCCTGATCTGAATATTCATGTTGAGGAAGAGGTGGTGTAGTCGCGTGCTAGCACAATGTATGAATGCACTGACCCTACCATGGGTCGTGTGTATCCTACGTTGAGCACGACCATCACTAACCTCCAATTTGAGATCAGGTTTTCTATCTTAAACATGTTAAGAAACTTCATCCAGTTTTGCGGATTGCCTTTAGAGGATCCCCACCAGTACATTTACAATTTTCTTGAAATTTGCGATACTTTCCGGATAAATGGGTGCCAGGTGATACCATCAAGATTAAGTTTTTCTCATTTACTCTTAGGGACAAAGTTAAGTCTTAGATCTTTTCAATACCCAGCGGAAGTATCACCACGTGGACGGATCTAATGAATGTCATTTCACAAAATTCTTCCTTGCTGCTAAAATTCTAGCGGCACATAATGAAATCCACACCTTTAGGTAGTGTGATCAGGAGTCCCTTACAAAAGTATGGGAGCAGTTCAACGAGCTCCTGAGGAGATTTCCTTAGCATGATGTCTCTCTTTGGATGCTTGTGAACACCTTTTATGGGTCTCTTGATCAGAACATTCAGTCGAATGTTGATTCTACTTGTGGTGACTCCATTATGGGGAAGACCTCGAATGAAATGTGGGATATTATGAAGAATCTAACCCATCATAATGCCCAGTGGGGCGATGGGAGAGGTGCCCCTAGAAGGCGGTAGTGGGTCTTCAACAAGTCGATCCACGTACTACTATTTCTGCCCAAGTAGGGGTCATGTAAAAAAATAGAAGATCTTAGTTTAATGGGGAAGAACATCCCCGATGCCTCGCCTGTGTTAGTTGTACCTTACCAAAGTGGAGGTGCCCCTGAGAACCACTCCTTTGAATGCCATCGGGGAAGTACCATTTCTAATTCTTTTACTTCTAATGTGTTTGAAGATGTTAACTATGTAGGTAATCAGGAGAGGGGGCCTCCCTTCTGCAATACATACAATGTTGGGTGACGAGGTCAATCAAATTTTAGTTGGAGAGATGGGCCGCACCAAACACAGGCGGGTCAGGAGAGAGGAAGTCGACCTCCTCAATAATTTGTACCTCCCCAACACCAAATTCAGCATGAAGCTCGCACATCGTGGGAAGATAAGATTGATCAGCATATTGACTTTACAAATCATTTATTGTGAATCAAAACTCAACGGTAAAGAATCTAGAAACACAAATAGCTAAATTGGCAAAAACTAATCACTGAGAGAATGCCTGGTACTCTCCCGTGTAAGTCTAAGAACAACTCAAGAGAGAAAGGTCGGAGTTCCTCCGACCTTGCTCCCAATTTTTTTGTTGGTATCGTGGAAGCTTGCAAAATAAACAGTGTGCCCACTCAAGTTCTAATGTGCACGGGCTCCTCCTGGAACATTATAGATCTGAAGGATGTTGAAAAGTTCAACATCAATACTAATGAGGAGGAGGTTGTGCCTCTGATTTTGGCAAATGGTGAGGGTGTTATTGTTGGAGCTTGCGTTTCATATCTCTTAGTTTGAGAATAACAAATCGCACTATGTATTTAATCTTGCTTGTGTTTATAGTGTGCATGTACTACAGTTAAATAACCCCATGAACATGATGCCGATTGATGACGATTCTCTGAACAGAGAGCTAACACCCCGCGCTAGTAGTTAACTCCCCACATTAACTTATCGTCGAGTGAGGATGACGTCGAGAAGGGAATGACATAGAGAAGAAATAGCGTCGAGAAGCCAGAGACAATGCCAGCGTTGGAGCTAACGCAGGCATTGAGTCCATGATCTGCCACGATCTCGATGGTTACACGATCTCAATCATGAACGTACACGATCACTAACACTCGTGTTAACTACTTAATGCGCGATGTTAGCTCCCGTGCTTATTTAAAGAGCTGATTTCGTTGCTCAAGGGTAGAACTTTCAAGCCTTCATTTCAATCTTCTGAGAGAGCATTTGATCCCCAAATTCAGAGAGCACTCCCAACACCACCATTGAGGAACAAGAGTGAGAAGGAGATTTTCCAACTGTCAAATTTGAAGAAGGATGCTCGCTTCAACTCCGATGATGGTCTTTGTGTGTCTTCAACATCTCCTTCAGCGCTCTTCATTATAGGAAATCTTTTATTCTGAATTTACTTTTATCTTTTCATTATTTTCTTGTAACGTTGGTGAATTCATCGCCTTGCGTAAGGAGTCTAGACCGGGTTCAGTTTAGGGAGAAAATCGTCACCTTGTGCGTGGCGACCAGGTCACGGATAGATCTAGGGTGTGGCTAGAGGCCTTATCTGGGGAAAGATATGTTATAGCCAACCGGTCCTTGGGAGAAGGACCGGTGAAGGACCAAAAGGTAATTTTACCTTGTCGCCTTTAATTTCAAGCATTATTGAAATTTTAACTTTGTAATTCTCTTTGATATATAATATTCATTTTTATTACCTCTGATTTTCTGGAATTGTATTTCATTTGAGATTTCATAAGTAAAATCACTTTGTCAATATTCTGTTAAGCCTAATTTTTTGGAGAGCTAACGCCCAGCGTTAACTCTTAACGTCGACGTTAGCAACAGAATCAATAAGTTTTGATTTTCTATAAATCTCTCAGTCTTACAAAAAAATTTGTAAACCCCTTATTCACCCCCCCCCCCCCTCTAAGGGCGTCATATGATCCAACAAGTGGTATCAGAGCAAGGTTATTCCAAAATGGTTTTACAATCGAGAATAATGGCGCGTCATGATCATGCTTTTGTTGATGGTCAAGGGATTAGTAGACCTCCACTATTTACCGGTACTGATTATAATTATTGGAAAACAAGAAAGCATTGTTTTTTAATTGCTTTAAATAATGATGTGTGGGGTATGGTGGAACAATGCTACTCTCCACCGACAATTGTTGTTGGAGAAGTTACTACTTAAAACCCGAGAGACAAATGGGATGATAACGACAAGTTAAGGTGCAAGAATAACGCTAAAGCTATGAATGCTTTATTTTGTGCTTTAGATAGAACGAAATTTAATAGAACTTGTGCTTGCGAAATTGCTTATGATATATGGAAATTATTAGAAATTATTCATGAAGGTACTTCGCAGGTCAAGTATTCAAAGCTTTTCCAACTTGAATCCGCATACGAGATTCGGATGGAGGCGGATGAAGACGTAGATTTAATGAACACAAGGTTCACCAAGATCATCAATGACTCAAAAGTACTTGGAAAGGTGTTCTCCAACGGCGACTTGGTGAGAAAAATTCTAAGGTCTCTCCCTCCAAAGTTCAATCCAAAGGTGACGGCTATCTCAGAGTCGTATGATTTGAAGAAGCTCCAAATTGAGAGCCTCATTGGGAACTTCAAGACCCATGAGGTTAAACTCAAAATTCAATAACAAGAGTACAACATGGAGCCAAAGAAGAAGGCATTGACCTTAAAATCAAAGATGAAGGCTGACGGAGATGTCCATGAAGAGGACGAGGAGAGCCTTTTTGTGAAGAAGTTTAAAAAGTTCATGAAGAATCTGGAAAGGAGAAACACCTTTTGGAAATATTTCATCAAGAAGGGATCCTCGTCGAAGAAGGGAAGAGGTCGCGACGAGGACGATGATGAGCGACCACCACCGGAGTGCTACCATTGCAGAAAGATTGGACACATCTCGAGCCAGTGCCCAAAATATCTGAAAGAGCGTAAAGAAAAGCGGCACATGGGAAAAGAGAAGAAGAAGGTCCTAAAACGGCTACTTGGGATGAATCCTCCTCCGATGAATCAAGCAGCTCATCTTCCAGCAGTGAAGAAGAAGTCAATGTGTGCCTCATGACAAAGAGCAACACACTATCTGATGATGAAAACAGTGTCCAAAGAGACACTGAGGTAACTCTTCCTACTACTTATGATGGTTTATATATTGAGTATTTGCAAACATGCAAATTTTTTGATAAAATTTTAAATGATATTAAGATTCTAAATTCTGAAAATAAACTTTTGTCAAAAGAAAAATAAGAAATTATCAAAACTATTAGGGAAAGAGAAAGTATCTTGCCAAGAGTGCAATCACTTCTTGGCAAGAGTGACAGAACTCGAAGAAGCTCTTTCTAAGTCCCACTCAAATATCGAAATTCTTACTAATGAGAAGGGGAATTTAGAAAGAACTTTAAAAACCTCTCTTTCACAAATAGAAGAAGGAAAGAAAAGTTTTGTGAATCGATGTGTTATGTTAGTAGTGGAAAACACCACTTCAAAGCTCGTATTCATGATCTAAGTATGGCTATTAAGAAATTCGGAGTTGCGCAAAGGTCTCTCGACATGATCTTGTCCAACCAATGACATGGTAGTGCCAAATATGGCCTTGGATATGTTACTGGGAGCTATCGCCCAGCGTTAACTCTTAACGTTGGCGTTAGCAATAATTCCAGAAATTTTAAATCTGTTAATAAAAAATCATTTCAAAATTCAAATGTTATCTCATCTTCCTGCAAGAGTTTATCCAAAACTCCGAAAAGGGTTTCATCCCCTTTTATATCGTGTGCCAAATGCCATTTATTTGGACACACCTCAGACTGATGTAGAAAGAAGGGTCGTAATGCTATAAAGTAAATCCGGGTGCCTAAGGTTTGGAATTTAGTAGAGAGGTCATCTAATCATCCGGTTATATGTGTCAATGGATTTTTAAAAATAAACTAGATGGTGACTCTATGATGGAATAAAACTAGACTAGTTGCACAAGGTTATTCACAAATTGAAGGGCTAGATTTTGATAAAACTTTTGCACCTGTTGCTCGCCTAGAATCAATTAGAATATTTCTTGCATTTGCGGGTTTTAAAAGATTTGAATTATTTCAAATTGATGTTAAAAGTGCATTTTAAACGAGATTATAAAAGAAGAAGTTTATGTAGAACAACCTCCCGATTTTGTGAGGGAAAAATTTCTAAATCATGTGTATAAGTTAGGGAAAGTGCTTTATGGATTGAAGCAAGCGCCACGTGCTTGGTATGATAGATTGACATTTTTTTGATAAAGCACGGTTATAAAATGGGAAGTGCGGATAATACACTATTCATTAAGCATGTAGATAATGATTTGATTATATTGCAAATTTATGTTGATGATATTATATTTGGAGCCACTAATGAAGAGTTATATAACGAAGTAGTTTTAGTGATGAAAATGAATTTGAAATGAGCTTGGTAGGAGAACTCACTTATTTTCTAGGATTTCAAATCTCGCAAAGACAAGATGGTATTTTTATTTGTCAAACCAAATATGTTTATGATATTATTAAAAGATTTGGATTTGAAAACATAAAATAAGCTAATACACCAATGAGTGCATCACTAAAGTTAGGAAAAGATGAAGCCGATATTTCTATTGGTCAAATATTATACAGAGGAATGATAGGCTCATTGTTATATTTAAGCGCGTCAAGATTCCCCCCACCCCCCCACCCCAAGAACTGAACCCAAGTCGGGGGAGAAGAGATCTTACTGCCCAAGGTGGCCACTTAGCGCTTCCCGGGTGGCAACGACCCACCCTCTCAAGCACTGAGTGATCGTCTTGTCAGGCAAAAGAATCAACACATCACATCAGAAACACAATGCGGAAGCAATCATACGGAAAACTAACCAAGGCACGCATATATACATAAGCAAAAAGGCCATAACTAACTGTTTACATAGACGACCATGTGGGCTAAGGATGTCTACTATGACTTTCACACTCCTTATTTAGTCTTATACTCTAGGACTCACATCACGGAAGACGGGGGGTGAGGTCGGTGTGTCTGAACGGGCAATCTCGAGAAGCGATATGTCATCATGCGGTGTGGGGGATTTGCGCTGTCTCATCTCCCGTGAATGGTTATAAAACAACCTTTAGTCACAGAGCTAAGTGGAGAACACATCTCCTCCCCGGATCCGTATCTTGGGGACGAGCATAAGCACCCGAACAAAAAATTTAGTAGCCGAAGCAAGAAGGGTTAGCAACATGTATAAAATCGGGCATCCTAATAACACTAGCAGTTATTTAAAGGAAGTGCTCAGTTAATAACCTTAATAACATTGATAATCATAATTTGCACACACACTGCGGGTGTTCAAAACCCGCTCACAAACCTTGTGCTGACACAGTTTGGACCGTTTTCCTTCTAGCAGGGTAGCGATCCCTGCGGGCCTCACCGATGTGGCCGTCGGTGACAGTGGCCAGTCCAGACACTTCTGAGTGTAGTCATACCGTATCACCTAGGTCCTCCCGTACAACTCAGTGTACTACTTGGATGTGAGCGACATCCGGCGATTCCGAGATTTTGGCTGACTAATGGAGGAAAATCAACGGGTACGAAATGGTGTTTCCGCGGTGCAAATCTCCTTGTCGCCATGAGTCGTCAACTTTCCCGCACCGGTACGAACAGTCTGCGGGCGTGACCGACCCGCCACTTTTACCACAAGCATTTTACAAACAGTTAACTAAAGAAAGAACATACACCTCGGGTTTGTCGCGGCTTCCTTGACTCGACCGGCTACCCATCTTTTGGCTGGGAGGCGCAATGGGCGTGAGGGCACATTAGTTGGGGATAACCATGGAGGAGACACTCAACTCTTGGTTATCCCCAACTAAGGCTCTACCAAACAGGAATGTCCGCACATTAGAGCAGAACCTGGGTTAGCATTGTAGGTATAACAATTTGCAGTAATTGAGTACGGTAATTATGGTACAAAGTAAGCTGCAGAGTTGCGGTGCTGAATATTAAAGTACTTGAAAGGAAGGCCGAAAGTGAAGGGACGAAATAACCTGACCAGTACGTGACTGGAATAGTACTGCAAAGGACTAATTAACAAACAATAAACATCTGAACAGTATGAGACTGAGTATCGAAAGGACTAAATAAAAGCAGTAAACATCTGACCAGTTCCAGACAAGAGTATCGAATGGACTAAATAAAGCAGTAATTACGGGACCAGTATGAGACTAGAGTATCGAAGAGACTAAATAAAAGCAGTAATTACGGGACGAGTAAAAGACTGGAGTATCGAAGAGACTAAATAAAAGCAGTAATTACGGGACCAGTACGAGACTGGAGTCAAAGAAGTTATAATAAAATAAATAAACAGGTTAGTAGTCCTACGCTCCATAAACTGGAGGCTTCAGTCCCATATCCGTTTTTAGGAGGAATGTTCTGTTCTACCTCCGTTCGTAGGAGTTTCTTCCCAATTCTGCCTTTCTAAATTATGGTCCAACCAAGGATTTTAATTGCGCCTTTTATAGCTTTATTAGGTGCTCCTTAGCTTCTCCAAAAAGAGACAAATTCCAAAGTCCGGGAATCATTTTAAATGCAGCATGATGTTTCATAAATACCCCTCATCGCTTCGATCTTGAGTTTTCACTCTTATTCATCATGTTGTTATTTATTCGTAAAATCGTCCTACGATTATGACACGATTGCGTGTCACGATTCCTTCTCCCAATACTTTTGAAAACTTGATGATATAAATCTTGGTTGTTTTTTTTCTCGGGAAAATGGCGAGTCCTCCTTTTATCTCCAAATGTCCCCATATTGTGATAGTATACTCAAAATAGTATTTTAAGGACTAGCAAATTATTCCAAGATTTTCCAGCCCTTTTGGGTGGTTTAATTTATTCTAAGAAATCTTAATTGGGCTTTTTCAATTATCAATTCACTTGATAAAAATCCCAAACTTTGACAGTATCTTTATTAGGCCCTAAACATGAGCCAATAATTTTTACAGAATTTTCTAAGGCGGTTAGGGTATTTAATTCCTTCAGATAAATCTTGCAAAGGCCCTTAAAATAGCAAAATACACCAGAAAATTCCCAAAAATTTACTGGGGTTAGGCTTCATAAAAAGGAGCATTTTTCATGTTCAAAGATTTTTCCCTAGGAGTCTACATTTTTCTCAGAAAATTGGTAAGGGAAAATGGGGGGGGGGGGGGGGGGGGGATTGGGGTGCGGTTGGCAAATCCTGAGGCCAAGATTGGCTAGTCGCGCGCGCCTAGTGATCTGCCTCCACAACGGATCTGGGCCTGATCCGATTTGGGGGGGAGCGAGTGCGGAGGCAGGCGGGATTTAAGAATCCCGCCGTCGTCTGATCTCATCATGGAGATCGGACGGCAGTCACTGCTCCCCGGCGATGCAGAGGTGGTGGCCTCTGCCAGTGCCGGTCAATAGCCGCCTACTGTCGGTGTCGCCCCCGGTCGACTCGCCGGGGCCGGCGAACCATCTGGTAGTGGTCCGGCGGCCTGACGCCGCCGGCCACCGCTAGATTCACCAGGAAGAATGGGGCGAGTGGCACGGCCTGAATGGGCCATCTTGGTTGATGTCGTGCCGCCCCTCCCCCTTAAAGAGCCTCCTACTTCCCCCGGTCGGGTCGCCGGGGGTAGGGCTTGTCTCCGGTGGTGGTCCGACGGCCAAGAGCCGTCGGACGCTGCCGAAAACCGCAACGATACGGGTACAGGAAAAACAGAGGGAGGGGGAAGTTTGCGGGTGTCGCCGGAGGCGCGTCCTCCTGTGGCCCCACTGCCTCTCCCTGCCAGGACAGGGGTCCCCGGGTAGGGTACTGCTCCCCCAGCACCACCATCGACGTTGGGGTGAGGCTTACACTGTCGGGCCACCACCCGAGCCTGAGGCATGGCTCGAGTGGTGCTAGCGGCGCTCCAGCGACGGAGGGCGGCATGCAATGCGTTGGGGTGTGGGGAAGGTCATCCACCTGGTGTGCGGGTGCTCGGGCGGCGTTTGGCTGAGCGGTCATGGGAGGTGGTGGTGGGCTTGGGGAGCATTTTCCGATGAGGGAGCTTGGGCAGAGGGGAGGGGTTGTCTGGGGGGGTGTGTACTCAAAGGGGAGGGGGTTTACTGCCTTTATAGGGAGGGAGGGGGACCTCTGTTCCCTTCCTCCCAATGTGGGACTAAAGGGAGGGGGAGTGGGGGAAGATATTTCTCCCTCCCCCCCTCCCTCCACTACCCTAAGGTCAGCTGGCCACTCATGGGGTAGGGGTAGCCTTCTTTGGTGGTGGGGTGGGGGGAGGCCCTTACTTGGAGAAAAATCACAAAACAAAGAAATTGGGGGGGGGGGGGGGGGTCAACCCTAGGGTGGGTTCCTCCTATCGTTCAAAGTCCGAGTGGGTCAAACTTGTCGGGTGGATGGTCAATGCTGAAGTATTAAATCAACTTGGGTGTGTGCACGCTTTTCGGCGTGTCATAAAGCTTGATTTGTACGTGGGTTGACTTTTCTACGTCATAATTGGTCACAACGAACTTTGTTTGTCTTGTTTTGACTTCAGGAGTCCACTGATACTGACTGAGAACGATTCCGAGTTTACACGCTTAATATTTTAAAACTGTGTCGTGGCGGCCTGCAAAACCTAAAACAGACATATTTCTCATACGATCTCTGATTGAAATGGAACAAGTTCTGTTATGCTTCTATTTGTTATACGAGTCTTACGGAACTAACAGAAGTCAATTCAGAGTAAATATGGTCACTATTCCACAACAGCGTTGTTGTGACGTGATACGATACTCAAAATGGTCGTTTTCTCTAAACGACCTCGGATTAGAATGGAACAAGTTCTGTTACACTCGTATTGGTTATATGAGTAATGGAACTGACGGAAATCAATTTGGAATAAGTATGGTCACTATTCCACAACCGTGTTGGTGTGACACGCTATGATACTTAATATGTTTATTTTCCCTAAACAACCTCGGATTGGAATGGAACGAGTTCCTTTGCACTCGTATTGGTTATACGAGTCTAACGGAAATGACGAAATCAATTCAGAGCACGTATGTTCACTATTCCACAACGGTGTTGTTGTGACATGCTACAATACTCAAAATGGTCGTTTTCCTTAAACGACCTCAAATAGGAATGGAATGAGTTCTGTTGCACTCGTATTGGTTATACGAGTCTAACGGAACTGACATAAATCAATTCGGATCACGTATGGTCACTATTCCACAACGGTGTTGTTGTGACACGCTACGATACTCAAAATGATTGTTTTCCCAAAACGACCTCGGATCGGGATGGAACAAGTTTCGTTGCGCTCGTATTGGTTATACGAGTCTAACGGAACTAACGGGGCTCAAATTAGGGTTCCTGTAGCATAATATCCTAAAATTGGGTTATTTTCTATCCTCTGGGTTACTTTTATTGGGTCCACTAGGGTCTAGTGACCCAATAAAAGTCGGGTGTTACAATCCAATAAAAATATAAGGATTTTCGTTCTCAAAAATTGCTTAAGGTAGAGAGGATATGTGAAGTAGCTGAGAGAAGAGTGTCGGGTATCTTTCTCGTACGAGAGTTTCTGGTTCCCATGTAAACTCGTCGCGTCCGCAGTTTGACCATAGGATTTTGACCTTTGTGATGGTTTTGTTCCATAGGTTCTTAACCTTGGAGTCCACTATCCTCACTAGCTCGAGCTGAATGGATCGGTCAGATTGTATTGGTGCTGGCGGTGTGGGAAGATGTTGATCTGTTTGTTGGAGAACACGTCTTAATGATGAAACATGAAAAATGTCGTGAAGGTTTCCTAATTCAGCAGGCAAAGCTAATCGGTATGCAACAGGGCCGATTCGTTCTATGACCTGATACGGGCCCAGGTAGCGAGGATCCAGCTTTTTCTGCTTCTTTATTCGGGAGATCTCGTGCATAGGTTTGATCTTTAGGAATACCATATCCCCTACGTTGAATTCTGCCGGTCGATGACGCACATCTTAATATTTTGCTTGGCGGCTTTGCGCTTTCAGCATTCGATCTCGGATTAACCTTATTTTTGTCGTGGTGTCATCTATATATGTGACCCCAAAGTTTCTGGGTCCTCATCTTGTGCCCATGACAGCGGAGTTCGACAACGTCTTCCATACAGAGCCTTGTATGGTGCCATCTTAATACTTGCCTGGAAGTTGTTGTTATAGGAAAATTCTACCAAGGGTAACACTTGTTCCCAAGGTTCATTGTGTTCTACTATGCACAGTCGTAGAATGTCCTCCATCGTTCGGTTTGTCCTTTCCGTTTGCCCGTCCATTTGAGGATGGAAAGCAGTACTGAAAGCTAATTTTATCCCCAGATAGGCTTGCACTCTCCTCTATTCCTTCGAAGTGAAACGTTCATCGCATTCGGACACAATTTACTTGGGTATTCCATGAAATCAGACTACTTGCTCTATGAAAAGCCTGGCTAGAATGTCGACATTATCGCCTTGTCGGTTCGGGATAAAATGAGCCACCTTTGTGAGGCGATCCACCACGACCCATATAGAGTCGTTCACTGCACGAGATCGGGGCAGGCCATGGACAAAATCCATATAGATATCCTCAAACTTCCATTTTGGTATGAGCAAAGGCTGTAGTAAGCCTCCCAGGCTACGACATTCCGCTTTGACCATCTGGCAGGTCTGGCAGTGTGCCACATAATTGGTAACGTCTCTCTTCATACCTGGACAGTACAACGTCCTTCGCAAATCTGTATACATTTTTACCACCCCGGGTGAATAGAATATCTCGACTGGTGTGCTTAGCGAAGTATCTCTTCTCGGATCCCTTCGGCGGAGGGGATAAATACACGGTGCTTGTATTGTAGAATACCATCATATAAGTTGTAATCTTCTTGAGTGCCATCCTGCAGGGCTTGGATTATTGGAGCCGCTTCTGGGTTGACCTTTTGAGCCTCTCGTATTCTATTCTTAATATCACATTGTATATCCATCCAATATAACTGAGCTTGGTAGTCCATAGGATCCCTGCGGGTGATAAGAGTGATGCCTAAGTCCGCCAAAGATTTGATCAACCCCTTGGGTATCAACTCTAGCCAGCTTCCGATCACTGGGGGTTGATGACTTAAAGCATTTGCGACCTTGTTGTCCTTGTCGGGGTGGTATTGAAGGGTGAAGTCGTAATCGTACAGAAATTCTAACCATTGACATTGTCGGAGGATCAGCTCCTTCTGGGTGAAAATGTACTTGAGGCTTTTGTGGTCGGAGAAGATCTCGCATCTTACTCCGTATAGGTAATGCCTCCTAATTTTTAGCGCGAAAACCATAGCACCCAATTCCAAGTCATGGATTGCATAGTTAAGCTCATGAGGCTTCAACTGTCGTGATGTGTAGGCGACTACCCTGCCATGCTGCATTAGTACGACTCCCAACCCTTTCAGAGATGCATCTGTGTAGATTTGAAAGCCCTCGGTGCCTGAGGGGAGTATAAGGATTGTAGCAGAGGTTAAGCGGTTCTTTAATTCTACGAATGCTGCTTCACTCGGGTGTCCATCAGAACAATGTATCCTTTTTGGTGAGGGTAGTGAGGGGTAAGGCGATCCTTAAAATTCCATCCACGAACTTACAGTAGTATCCAGCGAGACCAAGGAAGCTTCTGATATCTGTCGCTGACTTAAGTGGTGGCCAATTTTGTACTGCCTGTACTTTGGCCTGATCTACTGCCACCCCGTTCTTATTGATCGTGTGTCCTAGGAACCCGACTTCGTCCATCCAGAACTCGCACTTACTGAATTTTGCGAGGAGTGAGTGTTCTCGTTGTTTGAGTAGTACCATTTGGAGATGCCTGGAATGGTCTGGCTTGCTCTTTGAGTAGATGAGTATATCGTCTATGAAGACGATCACGAAGTGGTCTAAAAATGGTTCAAACACTCTATTCATCAATGCCATGAAGGCGGATGGGGCGTTGGTCAGCCCAAACGGCATTACCATGAACTCATAGAGTCCATAGTGGCAGCTAAAGGCTATTTTGGGGATGTCCTTCTCTCGTACCCGGAGTTGGTAGTACCTAGACCTTAGATCCATTTTGGAGAAAATGGAGGCACCTTGCAGTTGATCGAATAACTCGTCTATCCTTGGTAGATGCTAGGTATTTCAGATGGTATAGTTCCCTGTAATCGATGCATAGGCGCAATGATCCGTCCTTCTTTTTTACGAATAATACAGGGGCTCCCCAGGGTGAGGTGCTTGGACGGACGAAACCTGCATCGATTAGTTCTTGCAATTGTATCTTGAGCTCGGCTAGCTCCTTCGGGGCCATTCGGTAGGGTGCTTAGTATACTGGTCGGGCTCCATGTGCAAGTTCAATCTGGAAGTCCACTTCTCGCTGCGGGGCAACCCTGGAAGGGGTTCGGGAAAAACATCTAGAAAGTCTCGGATTACGGGCACGCTGGCGAGTATTTGAGTTTTGTCTTCCATTTCGAAGTAAAAAAGATACATTTTGTCTTTTCGTCGGATTGACTTGACGGTTTGCGCAGATGCCAGGACGAGGCGAGTGACAGACGATATACCTGCTAAAGTGATAGATTGTCCATTTGTGTTCTGAAGGTTGATTTCTTGGGTCGAGCAATTTATTTGGGCATTGTGCTCGGCCAACCAGTCCATCCCTAGGATGATGTCGAACCCGATTATTGCTAAAATAGTTGCGAAGATTTCGAACTCCATGTCTCCCAGCATTGCCTGGAATGAGCACTTTTCTGTGGATGTCATGTCTGACCCGTCCGGGAGTCGGATTCGTATTGACATTCCAGACGATCGGATGGTGTTCTCCTTGTTTGCGATGAAGTTCCGGGAGACAAAGGAATGTGTTTTCCTTGTGCTCCACATCTCTTAGTTTGAGAATAATAAATCACACCATGTATTTGATCTTGCTTGTGTTTATAGTGTGCAAGTACTATAGTTAAATAACCCCATGAACAGGATGTTGTTTGATGATGATTCTCTGAACAGAGAGCTAACTCCCCGCATTAGTAGTTAATGCCCCGCGTTAACTTATCGTCGAGTGAGGATGACTTCGAGAAGGGAATGACATGGAGAAGAAATAACGTCGAGAAGCCAGAGACAATGCTAGTGTTGGAGCTAACGCGGGCATTGAGTCCATGATCTGCCATGATCTCGACGGTTGCACAATCTCAGTCATGACCGCACACAATCACTAACGCTGGCGTTAACTACTTAACGCGCGACATTAGCTCCCGTGTGTATTTAAAGAGCTGATTTCATTGCTCATGGGTAGAACATTCAAGCCTTCATTCCAATCTTCTAAGAGAGCATTTCATCCCCAAATTCAGAGAGCACTTCCAACACCACCATTGAGGAACAAGAGTGAGATGGAGATTTCCAACGGTCAAATTTGAAGGACGCTGGCTTCAACTCCGATGATTATCTTTGCGTGTCTTCAACATCTTCTTCAGCGCTCTTCATTATATGGAGTTTTTTATTCTGAATTTACTTTTATCTTTTCATTATTTTCTTGTAACGGTAGTGAATTCGCCGTCTTGCATGTGGCGACTAGGTCGGGTTCAGTTTAAGGGGAAAATTTTCATCGTGTGTCTGGTGACTAGGTCAAGGGTAGATCTAGGGGTGGCTAGAGGCCTTATCTGGGGAAAGATAGTTTATAGTCAATCGGTTCTTGGGAGAAGGACCCGTGAAGGAATAAAAAGTGATTTTTACCTTGTCGCCTTTAATTCCAAGCATTATTGATATTTTATCTTTGTAATTCTCGTTGATATATAATATTCATTTTTATTATCTCTGATTTTCTGTAATTGTATTTCATTTGAGATTTCATAAGTAAAATCACTTTGTCATTATTCTATGAAGCCTAATTTTCTGGAGAGCTAACGCTCAGCGTTAACTCTTAACGCCAGCGTTAACAACAAAATCAATAAGTTTCGATTTCTATAAATCTCTCAGTTTTACTAAAAAATTCGTAAACCCCTTATTCACCCCCCCCCCCCCCTAAGGGCGCCATAAGATCCAACAGTTATTACTATTGTGGTGGACAAGGATGTTGAGGTCACTTTAGAGGGAAGCACTATAACTGCAGAGTTCCAAGTAATGACACCACCGAAAAATGTCTCACCATCGATTTTCGGCCTACCATTACTTACGACTCTGGGCACCACTCTACACTTTGTAGAGGGACACGTCTCTTCCCCTTCAAATGGGACACTCTTCAACCCCACTCCTAATCATGTTGATGACACTACACTTCGGTGTAGTGAAATTTCTAACAATCTTTTAAGTTCATATGCAGGTGTTGAAACTGAAAAAGAAGGAGGAAATGAGAAAGATGATGTGACAGTGGTGGAGCCTCAGGAGGAGGCGTTAATAACTGATGAAGATATTATTTTTGTGGGAGAAGCAGCCCGGAGCGAGGGGTGTGATGAACCTAAAACTGTTAAGAAAGTCCATTGGGCGGATCTTGCTTCTACCACCCCGGTGGAGCAGGATTCCACCGCACGGAGCGCTGAACGTTCATCTTTTTGTGCTGAAGCGAGTATTTACCGGTGGAGATCGCTACAGGTAGAATTGCAGAGAAGAGAAAAAGAGGAGCGGGCTGCTTGTGCAGCTGCATGTAGAAAAAAATTCGGTGCAAATCTGGGAGGGAAATCCTCTCACTCGAGCCGAAGTGCCGACACTGTGCCTCTCCCTCCCTCCAATCTGAGATGTACAACAAATCAGCGTATATCTGACTTCTGCCCGAGCAATGCTTCGTGAAACTTTTCATTTTTGTTTTTAAGAATTTCATTTACTTTTGTCAAACTTTTTTATATTCATATTTAGACAATACTCTATAATTGCTTAATACATGTATTTAGTCCAGCTCAAGGGCGTCAAACCAAATGCATTTGAGAGGCTCCGCAATGTTATCTGTCTTTTAATTTCAATTTTTCAATTCATGTTTGATTGCATGTTGCATGAGTCCAGCAAGGGACTTTCAAAAAAAAACTTAGATGAAATTTTGAGTGTGTTTGCATAATTGCCTCTTTTTATGCTAATCCATAGTTTAGTTTTTATGTTTCCCTTGTGTTTGTTTTCGTTAACCATGGTGCAGGTTTCGGCTGATTCGTATACTCTTTTTTGCATAACTTGGGACGGGTGCACATTTTGGCAAATTCAAGGTTAACGTCGTCTCGGAATGCCCCATATCGGGCATTGGGTAACGTGTTTTTATCCCCTCAAGTATTTAAAATTTTTATTTGCATTAAGGACAATGCTTACTGTAAATCTGGGGGTAAATAGCTTATCTGATTGTGCACTTACACTTATTTTGTATTCTGAGTACGCACGTTTTATCAAAAGGTGCCCCGATTTTTATTTTTAAATTTCATTTTCTTGCACGTTTACATTTCATTTCTGCACCCACATACGTAGGAAGCGAATAATTGATAGTTCCCTATTTTTCTATTTATTTATTGGTGTAGGTTAGATTTAATTTAAAATTAAAATTGATTCCGGTAGTGGATTGTAGACTCGTGTAGCGCTCCTAATCAAGCACACATGTTCTTGGGTAGAAATAGTTATAGAATTAAATTCTTTGCATATGCTAATTGCACCCGCTTTTTGATAACTATCGTAGGTATCTATCCACTCCCCGTTAGAACACGATCTCGTCTAACGCTAGTGTAGAGCCGTCTTGTATAACCCATAATTCATCGAGATCAGAAATGCCTAAGGAGACGGCTATTCGCAGACCTCGCCAGTAGAGTACTGAACTTCCTCAAGGAGGCGAGGATGGGCGAGGATGGGCGAGCATGGGCGTGCATGGGCGTGCATGGGCGTGCATGGGCGGGGATGAGCGAGCATGGGCGATCATGGGCGAGCATGGGCGAGTATGGGCGAGTATGTGCGTGTACCCATTGTTACTTATGAGTATGGTCAAATAACCCCCCCCCCCCCTCCCTCCCAGGATTTCTCTATAAATAGACTCCCAGGGGTACCAGGAATGACACTTTGGAAGAGGTCGACCTCCCCCAAGTGAGATACTCGCCAAGTTCGTGCCCTACTCATACCTAGCTCAGCCTTTGGTTTTGGAGGGGAAGCTCGTATAGACTTTCGGGTACGTGGCAGGGCCTCCCTGCTGAAGCGCCTGGGGTGTGTTTGTAAGCATTTCTCTCTCTCTCATGTTCTAGCCATTAGAGTTGTAGCATTCGACTGCGGGATCAGTAACCTTAGGCTACACTTAGGTTCGAACATTTGGAACAAGGATTTTCCTGGCTTCAACACTTTGGTGCGGTGAGCGTGGACCGTAGTCAGAGGAGGAAAGTCTAGAGAGAAGACGTCATGGCTCAAGATGGCGAGCTAGAGGCCAAACACGGCAACTCGCGAGTATGGCGAGTTCTCGCGAGCCGTACAAGCTCCTTTCTAACACGGCCATAGGCTAGTTCATGCAAGCGAGTTCTAGAGACGTGTTCAGATTAGCGACTTCAATACTCGGCATAGGTGACTTCATGTAGGCGGCATCAAATTCGTCGACTTTAAATGGCGAGCTTACTTGTTACTCGTATATATGTGACTTTATGAAGGCGAGCGACATCAAATTCGGCAACTTCATAGAGGCGAGTTTCTTCGTTTCTCGCCATAAACGAGTTTATGTAAACGAGCAACATTAAGTTGCGCGGCTTCAAATATGCGAGATTCTTCTTTATTCGCTCATAGGTGAGTTCCTGCAAGTGTTCTACTCACAAATTGGTGAGTTATAGATGACGAGCTCATTTGGCGAGTTTCAGATGACGACCTCAGTTGGAGAGTTCCTGATGGCAAGTTTAAGGCCAAGCGAGCTCAAAATTGGGGCGAGTTGGAGTGTGGAAAATAAAAAAATCCAGGGGCGCTGCCCCATAACCCCGCAAGGGGTGCTGCCCCCTTGACCCCCATCAGCTGACAAATCCCAAAACGTCTGCGCATGGGGTTCAAATGCAAAATGGGACACTTACCCCTCCTTAATTATCTCATTTTTCAATAGCAGTGATTTTCATACATGTGCATGCTTACAGGTACTTTTGTAAAGCTCGTGAGTACTTTTGTATGACTAATAAGCAAGGGTATTCATGATGAGTTCACCACCATGAGCAAGCATTTAAAGTGTTACACGAGCTCCTATTCGTGATGATCTTCATGTTTATAAGTTCTCTTTTATTCTGCGCTCCTTACTCGCGATGATTTCCTTCAAGCAATTTACATTCCACGAGAATGCTTCCTCGTGATGTCTTCAAGCTAGTATTCCGCAAGCTAATTACTCGTGATGATCTCCTTCAGCAACTTTCATTCTATAAGGGGTCTTACTCATGAGGTATTCCAGTTGGTATCCCGCGATTCTATGATCGTAATGATCTCCTTCCATCAGCTATGTTCCATGAGTGGTCTTACTCGTGAGGTATTCCAGTTGGTATCATGTGATGCTATGTTCGTGATGATCTCCTTCCGTCAGCTATGTTCCATGTGTGGTCTTACTCATAAGGTATTTAAGTTGGTATTTTGCGATGATATATATCCTGCGATGCTAGGTATCCTGCGATGCTAGGTATCATGCGATGCTATATTCGCAATGATCTCGTTCCAACAACTTATATTCCATTAGTGGTCTTACTCATAAAGTATTCAAGTTGGTCTTCCACGATGTTATGTTCATGAGGATCTCCTTCCATCAGCTTATATTTCACGATAGTTCTTACTCATAAGGCCTTCAAGTTGATATCCCGCGAACACATAACAGATTATGTTATCTATAAATACATATTTTAACTAATCAGTAAGGTTACATCTGCGTCTTTCTATAAAAATGAATGAAGCTTGAGGTCATATCGAGGTGAAGCCCACCTTCGCAAGTGGTTTAGAATGTGAACCTCCAACTAAACTCTTTTAACTCTTAAGTTGGGCGATGGGACTATGACTCAGAATAATAGTGCATCCTCCTAAGACCAAGCCTCTGCATTGACGGTCGAGAACAATTCCCCCCTTGCATGTTGGCCGACGATCCCTCAAGTTCACTTCTCATCCACTTGAAGATTTACTGGAAGAGAGTATGATGTCGTACTCTATATTATCTTATAGTTTGAAGTCCATCTTCGTGAAGTGGTGAGGAATTAGACCATCGACTCACCTCTATTGACCCTCAGGTTGGGTGATGTGATAGTGACTCGGGATAATAGTGCATCCTCCTAAGACCAAGCCTCTGCTTTAATGGCAGAGATCAACTCCCCCTGCATGTTGGCCGACGATCCCTTGAGTTCACTTCTCATCCGCCTGTGGTCCTTGGAGGGGCGCCCAGAGTCGCATTCTAAGCTACCTTTAAAGAGCTTATATGGTAAAGTAGAAAGTAAATGAAGAATTCATCTTTTACGCTTTATATGCCTTATAAGAGTTGGTGTGGATAACCCTTTTATACTATTGAGTGAAATGGATTAAGCAAATGGTAGGATGCATGGAGGCCTCGAGCGTGTGTCTGTCAAGACCCCCCAAATGTCACTTCCCTATCAAGGATCCTTTGCCATCTCAGCAAATGGTAGGATGTAGGCCTCGAGTGTGCGCGTCCGACAGGACCCCTTGAGTGTCATTTCCCTATCCCAGATCCTTCATCATCTCAGTAAGTGCTAGAATAGAAGCTTCGAGAGTGTGCGTACACCGGATCCCCTGAGTGCCATTTCCCCCCTTCGGGTTTTTCCACCTCCAGTTGAGCTCGGCTCCTGCTAAGTGTCGACTCTTCTCCATCTCCAGTTGATCTCGGCTCCTGCTAGGTGTCGACTTCCTCTCCACCTCCAGTTGAGCTTATCTCCTGGTAGGTGTTGACTCTTCTCCACCTCCAGTTGAGCTTATCTCCTGGTAGGTGTTGACTCTTCTCCACCTCCAGTTGAGCTCGGCTCCAGCTAGGTGTCAACTCTTCTCCACCTCCAGTTGAGGTCGACTCATACTAGGTGTTGACTTCCTATCCACCTCCAGTTGAGCTCAGCTCCTGCTAGGTGTCGACTCTTCTTCACCTCCAATTGAGCTTCGCTAATGCTAGGTGTCGACTCTTCTCCACCTCTAGTTGAGCTTCTCTTCTGCTAGGTGTCGAATCTTCTCCACCTCTAGTTAAGTTTCTCTCCTGCTAGGTGTCGAATCTTCTCCACCTCTAATTGAGCTCGGCTCCTGCTAGGTGTCTACTCTTCTCTACCTCCAGTTGAGCTTCACTCCTGCTAGGTGTCGACTCTTCTCCACCTCCAGTTGAGCTCACCTTTTGCTTGGTGTCGACTTTCTCTCCACCTCCAGTTGAGCTCGGCTCCTGATAGGTATCGACTTCCTCTCCACCTCCAGTTAAGCTTGGCTCCAGCTAGGTGTCGAATCTTCTCCACCTCTAGTTGAGCTTCACTCCTACTAGGTGTCGACTTCCTCTCTACCCCTAGTTGAGCTTCGCTCCTGTTAGGTGTCGACTTCCTCTCCACCTCGAGTTGAGCTTCGCTCCTGCTAGGTGTCGACTCTTCTCCACCTCCAATTGAGCTCGGCTTCTGCTATATGTCGACTATACTCCACCTCTAGTTGAGCTCGGCTCCTGCGAGGTATCGACTTTCTCTCCACCTCCAATTGAGCTCAGCTCCTGCTAGGTATCGAATTCCTCTCCACCTCCAATTGAGCTTGTCTCCTGCTAGGTGTCGACTTCTTCTCCACCTCTAGTTGAGCTTCACTCATGTTATGTGTTGACTCTTCTCCACCTCTAGTTGATCTCGGCTCCTGCTAGGTGTCGACTATTCTTAACCTCCAGTTGAGCTCGACTCCTGCTAGGTGTTGACTTCCTCTCCACCTCCAGTTGAACTCGAGTCCCGCTAGGTGTCGATTCTTCTCTACCTCCAGTTGAGCTTCGCTCCTACTAAGTGTCGACTCTTCTCCACCTCCAGTTGAGCTCAGCTCCTACTAAGTGTTGACTCTTCTCCATCTCTAGTTGAGCTCCGCTCCTGCTAGGTGTCGACTTCCTCTCCACCACCAGTTGAGCTTCACTCCTGCTAGGTGTCGACTCTTCTCCACCTCCAGTTGAGCTTCGATCCAGCTAGGTGTGGACTCTTCTCCACCTCTAGTTGGGCTTCGTTCCTGCTAGGTGTCAACTTCCTCTCCACCTCCAGTTGAGCTTGGCTTCTGCTATGTGTCGACTTCTTCTCCGCCTCCAGTTGAGCTTGGTTCCTGAGAGATGTCGACTCTTCTCCTCTTCCAGTTGAGCTCCACTCCTGGAAGGACCTCGCACGTCACACCCTCTCGTTCACATTTCTCTGGACTACGAGTTCAACATTATTTTTCCAAGCTCACATCGAGCTCAAAAAAAGTCAGGATTGTGTATAACTCGTAATTCATTGAGATCAAAAATGTCTAGGGAGACAGCTATTCGCAAACCTCACCAGTAGAGTACTAGACATCCTCAAGGAGGCGAGTATGGGAAAGCATGGGCGAGTATGGGCGAGCATGGCAGAGTATGAGCGAGTATGGGAGAGCGTAGTCCAGTATGGGCGAGTACCCATTGTCACTTGCGAGTATGGTGAAGTACCCCCCCTCCCCCGGATTTTTCTATAAATAGACCCTCAAGGGTACCGGAAATGGCACTTTGGAAAAGGTCAACCCCACCCCCCCCCCCCCCCACCCCCACACCCACCAAGCGAGATACTCGCAGGTACGTGCCTTTCTCATACCTAGCTCAACCTTTGGTTTTGTAGGGGAAGCTCTTATAGATTTCCGGGTGGGTGGCAGGACATCCCTATTGAAGCGCCCGGGGGGTGCTTGTAAACATTTCTCTCTCTCTTTTTCTAACTATTATAGTTGTGGTGTTCGACCGCGGGATCAGTAACCTTAGGCTACACTTAGGTTCGAACATTTGGAGCTAGGATTTTCTTGGCTTCAACACTTTGGTATGGTGAGCGTGGACCATAGTCAAAGGAGGAAAGTCTAGCGAGAAGATGTCATTGCTCAAGATGGCGGGCTAGAGGACAAAGACGGCAACTCGCGAGTATGGCGAGTTCTCGCGAGCTGGATGTGCTCCATCCTTACTCGCCTATAGGCGAGTTCATGCAGGCGAGTTCTAGAGATGAGTTCAGATTAGAGACTTCAATACTCGGCGTATGTGACTTCTTGTAGGCGACATCAAATTCAGCGACTTTACATGGCGAGCTTCCTTGTTACTCATTATAGGCAACTTTATGCAGGCGAGCGACATCAAATTTGGCGACGTTGCTAAGTTCCATGGCTTCAAATAGGCAAGATTCTTCTTTGCTCGCTCATAGGCGAGTTCCTCCAAGTGTACTACTCACAAATTGGTGAGTTTTAGATGGCGACCTCATTTGGCGAGTTATAGAAGACGACCTCATTTAGCGAGTTCCTGATGGCATGTTTACGGCCAGGCGAGCTCAAATTTGGGGCGAGTTGGAGTGTGGAAAATAAAATAAAAATCCTGGGGCGCTGCCCCATAACCCCGCAAGGGGCGTTGCCCCCTTGACCCCCGTCCGCTAACGAACCCCAGAAATCTCTGTGTAGGGGGTTCTAATGCCAAATGGGACACTTACCCCACCTTAGTTATCTCATTTTTCAATAGCAGTGCTTTTCATACATGTGCATGCTTACAAGTGCTTTAGTAAATCCCATGAGTACTTTTGTATCACTAATAAGCAGGAGTATTCATGATGAGTTCACCACCATGAGCAAGCATATATAGTGTTACACGAGCTCCTATTCGTGATGATCTTCATGTTTATAAGTTCTCTTTTATTCCGCGCTCCTTACTCGCGATGATTTCCTTCAAGCAATTTACATTCCACGAGAATGCTTACTCATGATGTCTTCAAGCTGGTATTCCGCAAGCTCCTTACTCGTGATGATCTCCTTCATCAACTTGCATTCTTTTACGGGTATTACCCAAGAGGTATTCCAGTTGGTATCCCGCTATGCTATGATCATGATGATCTCCTTCCATATGTTATGTTCCATGAGTGGTCTTACTCATGAGGTATTCCAGTTAGTATCATGCGATGCTATGTTCGTGATGATCTCCTTCTGTCAACTATGTTCCATGAGTGGTCTTACTCACAAGGTATTCAAGTTGATATCTTGTGATGCTAGGTATCCTGCGATGCTATATTCGCAATGATCTTCTTCCAGCAGCTTATATTCCATTAGTGGTCTTACTCATAAAGTCTTCAAGTTGGTATTCCGCGATGTTATGTTCGCGTGGATCTCCTTCCATCGGCTTATGTTTCACGATAGTTCTTACTCATAAGGCCTTCAAGTTGATATCCCGCGAACACACAACAGGTTATGTTATCTATAAATACTTATTTTAACTAATCAGTAAGGTTACATCTATGTCTTTCTGTAAAAATGAATGAAGCTCGAGGTCATATCAAGGTGAAGCCCACCTTTGCAAGTGGTTTATATGTGAACATCTGACTAAACTCTTTTAACTCTCAAGTTAGGTGATGGGACCGTGACTCAGAATAATAGTGCATCCTCCTAAGACCAGGCCTCTGCATTGACAATCGAGATCAACTCCCCACTTGCATGTTGGTCGACGATCCCTCGAGTTCACTTCTCATCCACTTGAAGAGTTACTGGAAGAGAGACTGAAGTCGTACTCTATATTATCTTATAGTCTGAAGTCCATCTTCATGAAGTGGTCGAGGAATTGGACCATCGACTCACCTCTATTGACCCTCGGGTTGGGTGATGGGACGGTGACTCAGGATAATAGTGCATCCTCCTAAGACCAAGCCTCTACTTTAATGGTCGAGATCATATCCCCTCTGCATATTGGTCGACGATCCCTAGAGTTCACTTCCCATCCACCTGTGGTCCTTAGAGGGGAGCCCATAGTCGCATTCTAAGCTACCTTTAAAGAGATTTTATGTTAAAGTAGAAAGTAAATGAAGAATCATCTTTTACGCTTTATATGCCTTATAAGAGTTGGTGTGGCTAACCCTTTTAGACTCTTAAGTGAAATGAAGTAGGCAAATGGTAGGATGAAGGGCTCGAGTGTGTGTTCGACAGGACCCCCCAAATGTTATTTCCCTATCTAGGATCCTTTGTCATCTCAGCAAAAGGTAGGATGTAGGCCTCGAGTGTGCGCGTCCGGCAGGACTCCCTGAGTGTCATTTACCTATCCCAGATCCTTCATCATCTCAGTAAGTTGTAGAATAGAAGACTCTAGAGTGTGCATCTCGCGGATCCCCCAAGTATCATTTCCCTCCTTTAGGATTTTCCACCTCCAGTTGAGCTCGGCTCCTGCTAGGTGTCGACTCTTCTCCATCTCCAGTTAAGCCTGGCTCCTACTAGGTGTCGACTTCCTCTCCACATCCACTTGAGCTTCGCTCCTGCTAGGTGTCGACTCTTCTCCACCTCTAGTTGAGCTCGGCTCCTGCTATGTGTTAACTCTTCTCTAACTCCAGTTGAGCTCGGATCCAATTAGGTGTTGACTTCCTCTACACCCCCATTTGAGCTCAACTTCTGCTAGGTGTCGACTCTTCTCCACCTCCAGTTGAGCTTCGCTCCTGCTAGATGTCGACTCTTCTCCACTTCCAGTTGAGCTTCGCTCCTGCTAGGTATCGAATCTTCTCCACCTCCAGTTGAGCTTTGATCCTGCTAGGTGTCGACTCTTCTCCACCTCCATTTGAGCTCGACTCTTGCTAGGTGTCGACTCTTCTCCACCTCCAGTTGAGCTCGACTCTTGCTAGGTGTCGACTCTTCTCCACCTCCAGTTGAGCTTCGCTCCTGCTATGTGTCGGCTCTTCTCCACCTCCAGTTGAGCTCACCTCCTGCTTGGTGTCGATTTGCTCTCCACCTCCAATTGAGCTCGACTCATGCTAGGTGTTGACTTTCTCTCCACCTCTAGTTGAGCTTCACTCCCGCTAGGTGTCGACTCTTCTCCACCTCTAGTTGAGCTCACCTACTGCTTGGTGTCGACTTCCTCTCCACCTCCAATTGAGCTCGGCTCCTGCTAGGTGTCGACTACCTATCCACCTCTAATTGAGCTCGGCTCCTGCTAGGTGTCGAATCTTCCCCACCTCTAGTTGAGCTTCGCTCCATCTAGGCGTCGACTTCCTCCCCACCCCCAGTTTAGCTTCGCTCCTGCTAGGTGTCGACTTCCTCTCCACCTCCAATTGATCTTTGCTCCTGCTAGGTGTCGACTCCTCTCCACCTCTAGTTGATCTCGGCTTCTGCTAGATGTCGACTATTCTCCACCTCTAGTTGAGCTCGACTCCTGCTAGGTGTTGACTTCCTCTCCACCTCCAATTGAGCTCAGCTCCTGCTAGGTATCAACTTCCTCTCAACCTCTAGTTGAGCTTGGCTCCTGCTAGGTGTTGACTTCCTCTCCACCTCCAGTTGAGCTTTGCTCATGCTATGTGTTGACTCTTCGCCACCTCCAGTTGAGCTCGGCTCCTGCTAGGTGCTAATTATTCTTCACCTCTAGTTGAGCTTGTCTCCTGCTATGTGTCAGCTTCCTCTCCACCTCCAGTTGAGCTCGGGTCCTGCTAGGTGTCGATTCATCTCTACCTCTAGTTGAGCTTAGCTCCTGCTAGGTGCCGACTCTTCTCCACCTCCAGTTGAGCTCACCTCCTTCTAAGTGTTGACTCTTCTCCACCTCCAGTTGAGCTCGGCTCCTGCTAGGTGTCGACTTTATCTCCACCTCCAGTTAAGCTTCGCTCCTTTTAGGTGTCGACTCTTCTCCACCTCCAGTTGAGCTTCGCTCCTGCTAGGTGTCGACTCTTCTCCACCTCCAATTGAGCTTCGCTCCTGCTAGGTGTCGACTCTTCTCCACCTTCAGTTGGGCTTTGCTCCTGCTAGGTGTCAACTTCCTATCCACCTCCAGTTGAGTTTGGCTTTTGCTATGTGTCGACTTCTTCTCCACCTCCAGTTTGGCTCCTGAGAGATGTCGACTCTTCTCCTCTTCTAGTTGAGCTCCACTCCTAGAAGGACCTCGCGCGATACACCCTCTCGTTCACATCTCTCTGAACTACGAGTTCAACATTATTTTTCTGAGCTCGTGTCGAGCTCAAAAAAAGCTGGGATTGTGTATAACCTGTAATTCGTCGAGATCAAAAATGTCAAAGGAGACGGCTATTCATAGACCTCACCAGTATAGTACTAGACATCCTCAAGGAGGCGAGCATGGGCGAGCATGGGTGAGCATGGGTGAAAATGAGCGAGTATGGGTGAGCATAGTCGAGTATGGGCGAGTACCCATTGCAACTCGCGAGTGTGGTGAAGTACCCCCCCCCCCCCCCCGGATTTGTCTGTAAATAGACCCTCGTGGGTGCAAGGAATGACACTTTAGAAGAGGTTGAAACCCCCATAAGCGAGATACTCGTCAGATCCGTACCTTCCTCGTACCTAGCTCAGCCTTTGGTTTTGGAGGGGAAGCTCTTATAGACTTCCGGTTACGTGGAAGTATCTCCCTGCTGAAGTGCCTGGGTTGTGCTTGTAGACATTTCTCTCTCTTATGTTCTAGCCATTAGAGTTGTGGCGTTCGACTGCGGGATCAGTAACTTTAAGCTACACTTAGGTTCGAACATTTTGAGCTAGGATTTTCCTGGCTCGCCCGCGGGATCAGTAACATTAGGCTACACTTAGGTTCGAACATTTGGAGCTAGGATTTTCCTGGCTTCAACACGTGTGTAGTGTCTCTAGATGCGTATTATTTGATCACGATGAAAGGGTGTATTTTCTAGGTGGCTAAAACTCGCCTTTAGCAATCTTTAAGGTGTGTGCACAAAATTTTTAATTAACTCTGCTTAAATGAATTAGATCTTTCTTTGGACAGTTTGAGCTTATGCTTCTGATCCTATTTTAACTACCTTAGATCACACACGTTGAGTCTTACACCATGTTCTTTGATATTCACCTCCACCGCGCTTTCACCAAAGCTTAAGAGCCCAAATCCCTCTCACACATAGTTCCGAGCGGCGTTTAAATCATGATCTTGCTATTAGTGTTGATGGTTGTTTTCGTGATATTGGTGGCATGCTCATTTCTTATGTTGGTGTTAGCATTAGAAAATTTTGAAAACAAAAACAAAAATCTGAAATAAAAGTGAAAGAAAAAACTATAAGAATAGAAAAAGAAAAAGAAATGAAATGAGTTTACTTTTGGTGTTGGGCTAGTCGAGAGTAACCCCATTAGTTCAAGTCGGGGGTGTCACTCTCGCTCTTTCTTTTTGGTAGTTATTTTTGTGTTAGCTCTTCATTTTGCTTAAGTGTTAGATTTGAGCCGTTACATTTATCCTTGACTCCCCTTACCTTAAGCCACTTCCTAAAAGGTTCATCCTAATATGAGTCCTAAGGATTCAAAGAGTTATTTATTAATGAGTGTAACAGAAAAGGTGTGATCGGGCAAGCCTATGACCATCGTCATCGATGGATTTCTTTGGAGGCCACCCGTTAATCGTGTGATGATAATGCAAATCTTAGCATTCAATAGTTTCTCCTTACACTATGCCTAGGATAGATCGACTTTTGTTCCTTCGTTAGGAGTGGATAGGACCTTTCGATATTTTGTTTTGAAAATTGGTGTAATTAGGTTATTATGCTTAGAATTTTTTTCTATTTTATTTGTACTCTCCATGTGCATGAGACTTCTCTGTCCACTACCCTTTTCTCAATTTTGATTTGTAATTAATCTCTCGTACGCTCCGTAGGTAGATGGTTTGCTCGGGGCGAGCAATCATTCAAGTCTGGGGGTATTTGATATGTGTTTTTCTGATAGTATTTTCGCCCGGTTTTCTTAGCGTTTTCTTCCATTCATGCTCTGGAATTGTTCGTTTAATGCTTATATCATGTTTATTTATATTTTTGGATTGCGTGGATGTTTTATTTGAACAAGTGTGGACTTTTGTGCATTTTAATGGAGGTTATATTCAATTTATCTCACGCACACCCATGCGGAATTTCACCACACGCGTGCGCCTACTTCTTCCCCTAACAATGCAGTTTCCATCAATCTGAATTTGGGTGTGTGATATTTCCGCATGCCCGTGCATTTGTGCATGCGCGGTCATTTTCTGCTTTCCACGTCATTTTGGTCAATCTGAATTTGGGTGTGCGTGATTTCCGCAGGCCCATGCGCGCACATGCAATTGTCCGTGCGGTGACCTGGGCGCCCAATTTCTTCTTCATTTTACCTCACGCACGGGCGTGCACTTTGCGACTCCATTGAAGCTCTTCAAATCCAGAGCCATAAGCGTTGAGGTGGACAACGTGAGAGAAGACTTGTATAGAAGGAGGTGACAACTCCTTCCGAATCAAGGAAGCAGGCAACGAGGAGGAGGACAAGGACGGTGGACCAAGCTAGACTCCCCTTCAACTCCGAAGATGAGACTCTCATTCATTTCCATGCTTAGAGAGTGGTAAACTCATTCTTTGTTTCTACCTATAGACTTATTATTTGTATTGTGATTCTTCTAAAGCACTTACACACCACGACCATTAGATGTGAGTGTTCATAGATTTATCTTTTATTGTGGATGGTTTGGTTTAACTTGTGCTATTGTGATGTCTTTTCATTATGAGCGTTATTGAGACTGTGGGTGTGTTTTGAGAGGTCAGGGCTATGTTGTCGTTGAGTTAGACACGAGTCCGCGAGGTGAGAGGTTGGTCTTTTCATTTGCAAGGCGCAACGAGCAAAGCGGTACTCACGAACCATGGTGGAGTGAAACGGAGGCTTGCGATGTGCAATAGTGTGAATGGTGTTTACGATCCGTGGTGGTGAGAAGAGGTGAAGGCGACCCTCATTGTGTGAGCGTGCGAAGCGGTGCCGGTGACCCGCTAGTTAATTTAGTTTTATTTCTTTGCATTAGTGTTATTCCAACTCAAAACCCCTCGTTAACATCAACCTCAAGACTTCTATATCAAGTCTTTCTCTGAAGAGAATTACCCCCACCGTGTTCCGCGTGTTTTTATACTCAGGAATTTATTCCTATTTTATTATTATTTGTACGACCGTGGTGCACTTGCCCGTTGATACGCATCAGTGATTCTGAGATCACTCCATCTGTAAGTATTTCTTCCTTCATTTTCATTTCAGATTTTATTCTTGAATCCTCTACATTGATTGATCCTCTACAAAATAATGGCGTGCATGATCAATTTTCTTATTATGTTGCAGACATTGTTTTGCAGGAGACGCAAGCAAGGCAACAAATGTTGCCCAAATTTCTTTTCTGATTAGGGATGCCAGGAGTCTCTCTGACTCCTTCTCCCTCTCCCTCATCCCACATAAAAAAATTTGATTTTGGGGAGAAGGAGAAGACTATTTTTGCGTTGGTATAATTTACCAACGTGATAATTGTCTTTGATTTCTAAGCACTTCTACCCCAATTAGTTAAGAAAAATTTGTAGGTGAGAAACTCTCACCCAAGATCATGGTGAGAGGAGCCCATCTAAGCCGTTGATCACAGATCATACGATTGTATTTTTCCTAAATACTCTTGTATTTATAATTAATAATAATGTCAGTATTTTATATACCGTCCGATCTGAGATCATACGGTTGTATTTCTCTCCCACCTAGTTCTAGGTGAGAGTTGAGCACCTAAGTTTCTCTCATTAGTTAAGGAGGTAATAAAATTAGAATAAATCTTGATGGGAGACAATAAACCCAATAGTTATCCATTACTTTCCTGCGGACTTCAAGTTTTACTATCACTTTGTTATCAGCCTTGTGTGTTTGGCTTCATCAGTATCGCAGGTTGAAGCAAAGTTTTGACATACATGTCGATGAAGCCTATCAAATTGGGTAACATCGTTCCTCTTTGGACTCTTTTTTATTTATCTACAAGTTTGTCTTTATTTCTTCTGATTTGCGATGCAATGGGGACAATGCTAAATTTAAGGGGGGGGGGGGGGGGGGGGGGGGGGGGGGGGGGGGGGGGGGGGGGGGGGGGTATAGTCGTTTAGTTCTTTTTAGTAATGGTATCATAAAAAATTCGTTTCTTTTGCCACCACACTTTTGTTTATCAAAATTTTGTTTGTTTTCCTAGTTCTCTAATGTATTTCATTAGTGAATAGTTTATTAAATATTCAATTTGATCATGTCTTGATAGTCAAATGTAGTCTCGTGCAATGTTCTAGTTATGCATATATGTTCTAGGGTAGAACATTGTTTTAGACTATTTCTGTTTGCATAACTCATTTTTAACTCTTTTTTACATTATATCTAAGTGTAATCATCGCTTCTAATTAAAATATGATTGCGTCCAATGAGTAGTGTAAGATATTGTAGAGAGCTGTTTATCAGGTTTTCGTCGATCGTGATGAAAGGGTGTCTTTTCTCGGTGTCTAGAACTTGGCCCTGGCGATCCTCGAAGCATATGCATAGGTCGTTTCAATTTCATGAAAATGATCTAGGTCTTTCTTTGGAAAGCTTGATTCTTTGCATCCTAGCCTACTTTCTCTATCATTGTACACCCCAATTTGAGCCTTACACCATCCCTTTGCAGCAACCCTCACTTTCAATTCGCCAAAGCCTAATTTTCATCCTACTATCACACTTAATCTTGAGTTTAAAATTAAAAATATAAATTATTTAGGTTAGTGTATCTGATATTGAATGAATGTGATATTGAAATATTGTTTTGGGTATATGAAGATAAAAATTCACTACCTTCATTTCTTGGGTGCAACTTTTGTGTTGGAAAATTTGAAAATGTGAAAAAGAAAGAAAATAGAAGCAAAAAAACATTTGTTGAATTTGCTTTTATTGGTGTTTGGCTAGTGAGAGTGACCCCATTTTATTTTGTTCAAGTTTGGGGGTGTCACCTCTCTAATTTTTATCCATGATTGAATTTTTGATTCAAAGCTCATTCTTCTTGTTTAGGTGTGAATATTGAGCCATCTTGTTTATCTTGTTGATTATCTTGTTTATTTATCTTGAATTTGTTTCATTACCAGTGTAGTGGAGGGGATGTGACCGGACAAACCTATGACCGTCATCATTGATGGATTTCCTTGGGGACTGTCTCGTAGTCACGTGATCCTAGTGTCGATCTCAGTAGCTCCACTGCTTTCTCCTTGTTATTTCTAAGACACAATGTTTTATTCTGGTATGAAGTGATTAGTATGCATTTGTTATCTTGTTAAAAAGAAGTTAAACTTATGCTTTTCCTAGATAGATAGTTTAAACTCATTGTACCCACCATGTGCACATCACTTCTCTTTTTATTTTATATTTTCATGATTGGATTGTATTATTTGCCTCATTATTCCTTGATGGGTGTAGTGATTTACTCAAGACAAGCAAACGTTCATGTTGAAACCATCAACCGGTCTCTAGAAGAGTTCGGACCCACATGGGGTTATAGACTACACCTATTTCTCCCTCATTGGCGCACTTGACTATTGATGAAGAAAGACAAATAGACCCAAAGATGCAGCGAGGAGGTCCCGCCACACACCTGGAAGATCTTAGCTAGAGAGCTTCGCCCCCCAACCAATGCTGAACTGGGCACTTTTGGAGGGCACTAGGAACCAACCAAAACTAACCAGAAGAGAAGAAATCCCAAAGATCAAATCCCCTCCAAATGTGCCCTTAAGGGTCTATTTATAGATTCTCTAGTCTGGTTTGCAAATAGCGTCAATCTGTCTTTTGATTTTACTAAACGCACCCCAAACTGGCCTGTCAACAGCCAAACTCTGTTGTTCTGAATAGCTATTGGCAGTCACTCAAGGTTATCTAGGTAATTTCACCTCCAGATCCCCCTGGGCAAGTGGTCCGTAAAGGCACCACTCGCCAGACTTCCCGCATACCGGATTCTCCAGATCCCACCGGGCGAGTGGTGCATGAAGGCACCACTCGCCGGATCCTTGATTCTCTGGGCGAGTGGGGTTCCTCCCCTCACTTTCCTAACTTTCAGCGCATCCGCACACCTATGCGAGCGAGTGCTTAATGATTGAGAATTCACTTTCCCCGAAGCTCGCTTGCATCTCCTGACATGGGTGAATGTCCCCCTAATATTCTGGGCGAATGCCCCTCTTGACATGGCTGCTTTGCTTATCCTTTTGACTGCCTAGGGCCTGGGGGCCCACTTGAAGAATACGGGGTTGTACACAATCCCCGCTCTTTGCGAGCGAGATCCACGCTCAGAAAGAAAATTCCAACCCCTAATATTCGGTGAGTGTTTACTGACCTGGAGGGAATCTTTTGGTGGGCCCCTCCATTGTGCTATATATATATCCACAGCGTTGGGAGTGCCCATTTTCCACTTACTGCTTTTTTCTCTTTTTCCCTCCGAGCTATCGCTACCCAATGGCGTTCATGAGGCCATCGCCGAGACCGCTCTCGCAAGAGTTGTTGGATTGTCTTGCCGCGATGCAAGAGATGAACACTTCTAAGTCGGCGCGATACGCTCCCTGGCTCTCGTCGAAGAGGGATCCAAGCTCACCCTATCGGCCGAAGAAGACCAAGGTGGTTCGGCGGGACCCAACAGTGACTGAGTCCGCGTCAAGGACTCCGCCCCCTTCTCGCAATCC
The DNA here is from genome assembly GCA_033032865.1 of Dactylorhiza incarnata. Taxonomy (NCBI): domain Eukaryota; kingdom Viridiplantae; phylum Streptophyta; class Magnoliopsida; order Asparagales; family Orchidaceae; genus Dactylorhiza; species Dactylorhiza incarnata. Next base: position 962,674 of record JAWHQI010000162.1, read on the forward strand.
TTCCGTCAACCTTACCAAGGTACTCTGATCTTTCTCGTTGTGGTTAATTCTGGTTGCAGGAGACCCCAACGATTATGACCACTCGCAGGAGGCGTTGGCGATGGGGGACGACCCTGAGACCAACCCGACGGATACCGATGTGCTCCCGCCTGCCGTCAAGGATGTCCCGCCGGCTCAGGAGTTCGTCCTTCCGACTACTCTTGGCGGAACCCCGCTTGAGCCCGGTAAGCTATCTATTTCTTTCTCACTTACCTTTTTATCTTTCGCTGTCTCTTTCTCACAATGTCTCCCACAGCCTCCACTTTCGGCATTACGGGGCTATCCCTATGTTGAAACCGTCAACCGGTCTCTAGTGTTCAGACCCACAGGGGGGTGTAGCCCGTGCTTACTTCTCCCTCACTAAACTCTCTTGACTGTGGATGGAAAATCTGGAACAGCCCAAGGCTGTAGCGAGGAGGTCCCGCCACACACTCGGAAGATCTCAGAGAGCTTCCCCTCCCAAACCAATGCTCAGCCGGGCACCTTGGAGGGCACAAGCAGCCAACTCTGAAATTAGCCTGGAGGAGAGAGCTCAAAAGATCTGGTCTCCTCCAAGGTGCCCTTAAGGGTCTATTTATAGGTTTTCTGGTCTTGGGCTACGAATAACTTAAATCCGTCTTTTGATTTTACTAATCGCACCCCAAATTGGTCTGCTAACAGCCTAACTCCGCTGTTCTGAAGGGCTATTAGCAACCCACAAAGGGTATCTAGGTCATTTCCCCCTAGGCCTTCTGGGCGAGCGGTCCGTGAAGGCACCACTCACCGGGCTTCTTTCTCAATGTATTCGACCGGGCGAGTGATTTATGAAGGCATCACTCGCTAGGCACTCGGCACGCTCGGCGGGTGAGGCCTCACCTCCCCTCACTCGCACGGCCACTGATACACGCTTTGTTACCCTGTGAGTGCCCCGCGAATGGGGCCTTATTCGCCCGAGAACTGAGAACTCTTGGGCTAATTCCCTTCCACCTGGCCCCTGGGGCCCCTTGGACCCACTCGGCGAATACGGGGTTGTACACAATCCCCGCTCTTTGTGAGCGAGTCCTGCGCTCGGAAAGAAAAGTTCAACCCCCAGTATTCGGCGAGTGCTTTGCTGACCTGGAGGGAATCTTCCTGGTGGGGCCCTCCACTTTGCTATAAATATGTCTCATGCCTCTGCCCTCAGAGTGCCCATCCTCTAATCACTGTTCGCATTTTCCCCTCAGAGCACTCGCCATGAAGTTCATGAAGCCGACGACACGGCCCCTCTCGGAAGGGATGATGGCTCATCTCGCTGACGCACAGGGAGGGACCTCTCCCAAGACCACTCGATACGCCCCTTGGCTCTCGCCAACGAGAGACCCCTCCAAGCCTTACAAGCTGATGAAGGCCAAGGCGGTCCGGCGAGACCGGGTGGAGAGGGAGTCTGCGTCAGAGACTCCCCCCTTTCTAGCATCCCCCCCCCCCCCCCCCCCCCCCCCCCCCCCCCCCCCCCCCCCCCCCCCGTCAATACCAATGAGGTAACGTGATTCATCTCTCTTTCGAAGTCAATCGTGGTGACGTCATTGACCTCCGCCTTTTTGACCACTCGCAGAATCCGCCGGCGACCGCGGGTGGCCCTGGACTCAACCAGGCGAGCGTTGTCATTCCTCCGCCCGCTCTCAAGAACGCCCCTCCGCTCCAGGAGTCCGCCCCTCCCGGCGCTTCTGGCAAAGACCGGTCCACGCCTGGTAAGCCTTTCATTGCCCTTTCACTTGCCTTTCGCCTTTCGCAATTCTTCTGACTCGGGTCTCAGCAGCCCTTACCTTCGGGACCACGGGGTTGCCCCCTCCCTTGTGCAATTCTCCTGCCCCAGATGTTGCCAAAAGCCCCTCTGCCCCGGAGTAGGACCGCTTGGCAAAACAGAGCTCCGGCCCAACTCTCCAGGCGCGGACCTGGATTCCTCCGCCGCGGAACTTCAAGCACTGGTGGAAGGACGAAGGAACACATCGGAAGGTGCTGATGAGGGGGCATCTGAATATGGCGTTGCAGCTGCTTGGAGCGTCAACGATGACGAACTGGTAGTTCCTGGGGACCCCTCCCAATGTCACTTGGAGGCCGACTCCTCCCTCGACCTCTTTACTCTCCCCCGAAAACCCAAACAAGGGTCCATCTGAGGCTTGCATCCTCTTTGCTTCCACCTCCAATGCGTCAAAAGCTTTCTTGAAAATCACATTCACGGAGCTCCCATTGTCGACCAAGATTCGGGAGACCGTGAAGTTTTCGATCGCCGCCTGGATCACCAAGGCATCACAAAACGGGTCCTCGAAGTCTGGCATATCCTCTGCTGAGAAGGTGAGCTTCTCCGAAGGGGGTGGGGTTTGGGAGGTCGACGCGACGCTCCTCCTGAACATCGCCTGGAAGCTTCTCTTGCGAGTCGCTTCTATTCCCACCCCACCATGGATCACTCTGACCCCTCCCCTGGCTCCTACGTATGTCCTGTCTTCTTATCTATCTTCTTCATCTCCAGGTAGCACTTCTTCAATCCTTACAGGTCGCTGCTGCTGCTGGCCTCTTCTTCTTACCTCCAGAAACTCCGGGCAGGTGACCGTCGCATGACCTTCCTCCTGATGGAAGTCATAATAGGGCAGCGCCATCCTGCCCCCCTTCCTCCTCTTCCTCTTCCTCCTCTTCCTCATCCTACCGCCATGGCTTGCTCTCGAAGGGGGTGAGGTGGTCTGGAACCTTGCCTCCATCCCGGATGGTTGGCCCTCCATTCCCCACTTCGCTGGTGATCTCTTTCCTGGCCTCTCGTCGGTCCCTCTTGGGGCCTCCAAGCTAGCCGGTTATTGGGCTCCTGAAACCCCCAATCCCGTTGCTGCCCCCAAAACCCCTGACCTCTGGGTTCCTCCCTTCTTCCTCCATCCTGGTGACTTACCTCTGGCTCGCTCAACCTCACCAACCTCTTTGAAAACTCGGGATTGGCGGCCTCTCCCTCAATCTCCTCCGCTGCCCGCTCCATCAGCTCCTCAAAGGATAGAGGGGCCATTCGCTTCAGGTCCATTTTGAAGAACCCCTCCCGCAGCCCCACTATAAAGGCTAGCTGGAGGGTGAACCCTGGCACCTCCTGGACTTGCTGGACCTCTTCTTGGAACCTGTCCACGTAATGGGCCAACGACTCCCCAGGCCCTTGCTTGATCTTAAAAAGTACCTCTGCATCCATCTTCCTCTTTTTTGACATTAAGAAATGCAACCTGAATCTCTGACGCAAGTCCTCGAAGGCGTAGATAGAACCCACGGGGAGCTGGTGGAACTAGTCCCTCGCCTTCTCCTTCAGAGTGGTGGCAAAGAGCCGACACTGGAAGGCATCTGTCATTGGAAGGATCGAGACCATGTCCTCAAACCATTGCAGGTGCAGGACTGGGTCATCTTTGCCAGTGTAGTAAGACATCTCTGGCCCTCTGAATCCCTCTGGAACCGGGGCCGAGAGGATCAGCTCACAGAAGGGGCTCCATTCCCCTGCTCGGTGAGTGGTCCTCTCGCGCGGAGCCAGCTTGCGCACCTCCGCACTCGCCGGGCAGCTGAACAGTTGCCGCCCGGGGAGATCTCGCGCGCTTGCTTCCGCCGCTACCTCCTTCCCAAGCCGCTGGCCCAGAGCATTCTCGCCAATCTGCTGGGGTGGAACCACCGGAACCACAGGCGTCTTGCACTCGCCTCTCCCGGTGAGAACTACCTGCATGGTCTGCATGACCTTCCGCTTGAAGTTCTCGAACATCTCCAGCCACTCCATTGCTTTCGGCGGCTGCGAGTGACCTGGGTCGGAACCATCTCTTCCATCTCCCGCCATCAAGCTCAGCCTGAGATTTTCTTGCACTGGCTACGGTCCATGCTCACCGCATCAAAAATGTTAAAATCGTCAACCGGTCTCTAGAGTTCGGACCAACAGGGGGGTGTAGCCCGTGCTTACTTCTCTCTCACTAAACTCTCTTGACTGTGGATGGAAAATTTGGAACAGACCCAAGGCTGTAGCGAGGAGGTCCCGCCACACACCTGGAAGATCTCAGAGAGCTTCCCCTCCTAAACCAATGCTCAGTCGGGCACCTTGGAGGGCACAAGCAGCCAACTCCGAAATTCGCCTGGAGGAGAGAGCTCAAAGATCTGGTTTCCTTCAAGATGCCCTTAAGGGTCTATTTATAGGTTTTCTGATCTTGGACTGCGAATAGTATAAATCCGCCTTTTGATTTTACTAATCGCACCCCAAATTGGCTTGCTAACAGCCTAACTTCGCTATTCTGAAGGGCTATTAGCAGCCCACAAGGGGTATCTAGGTCATTTCCCCCTAGGCCTTCTGGGCGAGTGGTCCGTGAAGGCACCACTCGCCAGGCTCCTTTCTCACTGTATTCGACTGGGCGAGTGATTCGCGAAGGCATCACTCGCCAGGCACTTGGCACGCTCAGCGGGTGAGGCCTCACCTCCCCTCACTCGCCCGGCCATTGATACACGCTTTATTACCCTGCGAGTGCCCTGCGAATGGGGCCTCATTCGCCCGAGAACTGAGAACTCTTAGTCTAATGCCCTGCCAACTGGCCCCTGGGGCCCCTTGGACCCACTCGGCGAATACGGTGTTGTACACCCTAGTCCCGCGAGACTCTCCAGTTTGTGAGATCACGACTCTCCTCGCACCAGAGATGGAGCACTCGGTAGGGAGGGCCTCTGGCCATACTTCCCCTGCCGCAGATCCAGCCGGCGCTTCTGCTGCCCACCAGGTACCCTCTCGCCCTGGAGGAAATCGCTTCATCCTCCCGACAGGCCGTTCGAAGGGCAACCTAGCCCATCTCTCCAGTGCCAGGGCAAAGAGCATGTACCAAGTTAGTCACTTCATTCGCTTTGACCCTATTTGCTTGAGCTACTAAATAAGACCAGCCAACTTTCTCTCTCGCAGGCTACCGAGAGGCCTCGCCGATGGATCCTCACTTTGAGGGGGGAGGAAGTGGTCTCACCGCCCTCCTGTCCTAGCGATCTTTCAGACTTCCTCGGCGATCCCGCGGACGCTAAAATGATGAAGGAGCGGGTGACGGAGGTTCTCGGCAAACTCATCTGGTTGCAGCGAGACATGTCCAATCAGGCGGATGGACACCGGGCCGCAGTTGAGCGTAGGTTGAGCGCTCTCGAGAGGGACTACATGCACCTCGTCGGGTAGATGGAGTGACAGGGAGGCAGATGCGAGGAGACCTCCCCTGGGAAGGCATATCGCGCCAACAAGGGACCAAATGCATTTGATCAATCAAGAACTTACAGTTGTAAGCGCGTACTACTACCCACGAGTGCCGCCAAGGACAGGGAGGCGAGGTCGGGGTCGATGGCAGTGGGTCCAGTATTAAGTCTACTGGCACTAGTGTAACATCCCTCAAACAACTAGACACCTAGGATGGTTTTGTCATGACTAGGTCATGACAAAATCCTAGGAAGCACAAAGAGATCATAAGAGCTTAGGCTTGAAGGTGAAGATCACCATGGTCTGCAGATAGCAATTTCTAGTTACCAAGCCTAGGATTGGACTTTAGGGCCTCACCTTAACCTCTTGACCCCACCATGGCATACCTAACCATTTAGGGGGTCCCTTAGAGCACCAAGGACTCAATGGGGCCAACCAAAGTGGTCAAGTTGACCAAAGTCAAACCTAATCCTAAAGAGGGTCACAGTAGCCTAATTAGGGTCAATTAGTTTCCACCTTGCCAAATTGACCTTGCTCATAACCTCATAATGATATTGGGGACCCAATGGACCTAAAAGCCCCATCATGGTGCCACCAATTTGGCCAATTTGGCCCAAGTCAACTCTAGCCCTATTTTGGTCAAAGTGGTCAATTGAGGGTCAATTGGCCTCCACCTTGCCAAATTGACCCTACCTAGACCTTCCTAATCCTTAAAAGAGGCCAATGGGTCACTAACCACCCATTGGGGTCAACCCAAATTGTCAAATTGACCAAAGTCAATCAAACCCTAGTTTAGGCCAAATTACCCTAATTTGGCCTAATCAAGCCCAATCTACTTGGGCTAGGCCCAATTGGAGAGGCCCATTAGCTTAGGAGGCTGATAATTACCAGGGATTGCCACCCAATTTCTGTAAATGATGACTGGGAGAGAGAAATCTCATTTCCCCCAAAAATGGAGGAGAGAGAAGGAGAAATGGCATTCATGGTTTAAGGAGACCAATAGCCACTCATTCCTCCTCTAATGTCTTCATTCATCTTCCCCAATCAATTTGGAGGAGTTTAATGACCATTCTCGGACATAGGGGGAATTTGAGGAGATTTCAGTTTGGCATAAATTGGCCATTAATGGCTTTCATGGCAATAATTGTCATGTCCCTTCCTCTCCCCCAATTAGCCCTCTTAAAACCCTCACTGGACTCAGAGGAGTCATTTTCCACCATCCCCCTGAAGAACCCGAGCCTCTATGACAGAGATAAGCATGGCCCTGAAAGCTCCAGGACCGCCAATGACAAGTCGACGATCGGAGAGGCAAAACACCACCACCACTAAGGTCCTCCCCTTCTCTCTCTCTCTCTCTGTGGATAGATCTACATTTGTTGGCCGCAAGGTTTGGGGCCAATTGGCCTTGGATCGGGTGGGCTGAGAGCTTGGTTTTTCAAGCTTTTTTCCCATGTCTAAAACTCTATTCTGGCCACCTCTGACCGCCCTATCACCGCCTATCGCCGGCCACCACCTCAACGGAGGTGGTGGTGGCATTGGCCGTCCGGGGAGGGGTACAAGTGGCCGGAAAAAGCCATGGAAATTGGCTCCAGGACGGGCTCACTAGAGCCGTTAGCTCATCGGGGACGATGAGTAGGGGTCGTCCGATCTGGCGTGATCTGATATGCGCAGACCAAAATGATTTGATTTGTATGTTATGTGTATACTATCACACTTTATGCAGATAATGTTTTTATTTAATAAAAATACATAGAGCCCTTTACTACAAAATGTTCAACATCAAACTTGTATCCCCTGAGGTCTAGTTTATTTTAAAATTGATTTCACACCAATTGGGTCAGTGGTCTGACCACAACACTCAAAATGGTGCAGCCTATACATAGGGTTGACCAGAGATTGATTCGAGTGCCCCCATCAATCCGGCCATCCAAATGCTCTGAAATTTGGATTATATCCACACCCTAAATATATCTAAAATTGAGAATTTTTTGAGGACTTTTTTCTATATTTTTTGCAATCATTTAATAAACCATGTATGATTTACGTTTAGGGTCTAGAGACCTCCAAACCCTACCAAACTTTGGTGGGTGGTTCTTAGGGTCATGACCGACTCTTGTAAATATTTCATCCCAATTGGGATTGATTTGGTTGGGTAATTAAGCAACTCAAATTTGGTCAAATTATGGGATATTAAGTCAAAAGTGTACTTGATGGGTTGAGTGGTCAATCCTCATCCAAAAGTGATGAAACCTTGTCCAATGATTTAACATCACATAAAACACCCCCACATGTGGTTTGGGTGGTTAGGGGTGGATGTGCCGTAGAACCCTAAGTTCAAACCCTAGGGTTGTATATTGAACTTATTGAAGGACATAAGGTCATATGTCATTCGATTGACTTGGAACTCGGTAGAGAGATTCGTAGGATGGTAATATGCCCTAGATAATTTACCTGGAATTTTTAGGAAAATTTATCCCCTCTGAATTAATTAAGAACCAATTAGAGCACTTACTTATAAGAAGAATTTACATGTTCATATAACCTTAGATGTTCAGAAAATTTTGGCACTGAGCTTGTATTAATGATATTGTTCTTTGATAATTTTATTGTGAATTTTAGAATGATCTATATAGTACTTCATTCACAAGTCTTCTGTTTGACCTATTTATAAGGAGAATTAATTAAGGGTTTAATATTCACTGGAAAATTATGAAACTTGGTCAGAGGACTTTTTAGGGTAAGTATATGATCTGTTAATTTTAGTATAATTTTAGGAGAAATTTTTATATGGTTCCCTTCACAAAGTGCCCTAGGCTTTGTTAATTTAAATAAAGGATTTATATGTTCAAATACAACAACAACAACAACAGAACCCATATAGTCCCCAATCAGATTTATATGGTCAAATAAATTTGGAAAATTATAGAACTCAGGCAGTGAACTTTTCTGATCACCTTAGAGACCTGATAATTTTCTTGTAATTTTTGAATGAGTATTTTTGGTACCTTCTTTGTTAATTCTTGATTTTGATAAATTAGTCAATATTTTAATTAGAGGTCGAAGCCTTTCTGGAAATTTATGAATTTTATATATGTCTGTTATTTTGATGATATATAGTTGTACAAATTTTAGTAAGGCCATAATTGATCAGAAAGCTATACTTGGTGTTCAAAGTCATAGGTTCCCTGACTTTAAAGAAATTATAATAAATGCCAAATAAATTAGGAAAATTATAAATTTCTGGAGACAGTCTTAAGATGTCATAACACACTCTCAATAATAATCTTGGGTCATTTGGATGAGCATTTGGAGTCTTTCTCTTTTTATCCATCATGTAGTTCAAGTGGTCTGCGTATAGTAAAAATGGTGAATTAAGATAAGCATTTAGGTCTTACATGGGGAGTTAAAGAAGTTGGTGCACCCAAACTGAATGGGTTTGGATGGGGTCACCAAATGAGGGTAGGAGTGAGATGCATGGTTGACTGGGAGGCAAGAGTGTGCTTGGGATCGACGAGAGGTTGACATTCCCTTGGAGTGGAGTAAAACACACTTAGTGTTAGTAAGTGTAACATTAATAGTGGCCAGGTCAAGGGTAGACATCAATAAGAATAAGCGACCTAGAAAGGGAGCTTTGGGGTTCAGCCCATCTTAGCTCATAGTACCGTTGCAAGCCCCTTATAGGGTTGTCCTCAGGAAGTCCATGGTTAACCCAAAACTGCAGGGATAAATTGTTATGCAAGTTTAACTTAATAATACACTCACCCACATCCCGTTGCTACAGGTGGTTAGTATGTTTGGTCTTACGAGTAGTATGCTCGGTGGTTGTAGGTATAGACGGGTTAGCTCGGGGAGCTTATGGCTCGGAGATATTAGTAATCATAATTGTATGTGCATAAAGGTAATGGATCTTTAGTATTGGACGGTCGTTCGCACCGACGTCGCTACTTTGACTCGGCAAGAGTGGTTATCACATAGCTAAGGAAAAGTCTGGTGGACCAGCCATTAAGAGTACGCAGGCGCTCAGCAGTTGTGTTCTTCATGTTGAGGCGTACGAAAGGTCTAGGTTAGGCAGTGTGAATACCAACCTAGAGGTGGGTGAGGCCCAACCCACCGCCTCCGTTTGCCACTATGGGAGGTACCACAGAGTTTAGCTAACTCCAAAAGGGAAAACTACAGGTCTGTGTGCATAGAGTCGGGTGCATGCATTGCACTTGTGTGAACATAACATTAATCAACATAACATTGCATCTCATAACAAAAGCATTGCATTTAAACCCCCTACCCCTATCGTATAAATTGGTATGAGACTTTTTATACGATAAGTCTTGCTAAATGACCCCTTGGTCTATAGGTCTGTATGAGCATTCCTATAAATCAATGTTACCTTTCTTTCTTACTTCACTTTATTTTATCTGTGGTAGCTAGTTGTAGCTTGCGCTTTACTCATTTATTATTCTTACATGTTCTTTACTCTGCTTTACTCACTGTTCTATGTATTTACACACATGTGTAGTGGTAGATATTCATGTAGCTAGGTCATGTCATCTGCTATGTTTTATACCCCTAACTGTCCTCCGCTTCATTCCTATCGCATGGTGCCTAGGAGCCACTAGGGGAGGGGTGGGGGAAATGAGGCTTAATCTTTTTGACTAACGGTCAGTGGACCATATCATTTTAGGGGATCGAGGAGCATCACCAGGAGACGCAGTACCACTAGAGTCCGGTGTAGATGGAGGCAGACCAATCTAGCACATGAGCATCAGTCTCAGGATCAATGAGTGGTTATTAGTAGTTTTGCTTTCGCGAGAGATTTTGTAGTGAGGATATGATGTACTGGGAAGGAGCCCTTCTTATTGCTACTTTTTTTTCAGTTATTATCCGTGGACATCTATCTTTGTGAATTTTATATATTATGTGATGTGGACTTGGACTTACTAATTGTTCATCGTACTTTTCTTCTTCTGTGATCGTTATTGCCGACAGGATCGACGTTTTGTAGTGGCGACCTTCCCGAGTGTTGGTGTCACGACAAAGCGGCGGTTCTGGGCATAAGACCCGATTTTGTAGCAAAAAATTGGGTCTTACAACTCCCCCCCCCCCCCCCCCGTGTAAACCTTAATTAATTTTCTCTGTAATGGACGCCGATCTCGGCCTTGCTTTGTGAGTTGTCTTATCTTTTAATCATATGTCTATTCCGCATGATTTCTCTTATATTTTGTTGAATGTTGTCTCGCATAACGTTTTGGTTTTGCCTTATTTTTATCCTGCCCCTCCCGCCTTCCTATGGAGGATTTTACACGCGACACTCGCCACCTGCCGGCGAGAGGGGCGAAGGTGGGGCTGGCTCGCATCCCGAGGTGTCGGGGCAGTGTGGTCACTACCCACACCCCCGGGCCTAGGAAACTTCTCGATTTCCTCATTTTTCTACAAATAGCCAGGCCCACCCACCACATTTATTACTTCCATTCCTGCTTTCTTCTTCTTCCTCTCGCACTCGCACTCGCACCTCTCTTCAGACTTCTCACGCGACTCAACTTCAACCCTTACGCGATGGTGGCTGAAACTGATGACAGGGCTAAGTGTGCCTAGGAATTTGCTAACCACTACTTCGCCACCTGCGATTTGTCGGAGGACGAGTTCATGATGGCGATCGCGTACTATGTACCGTCCGGGTTAATCGCGCGTCGCCCTGGGAATCGTGGCCGAATCAATCAATTCTCGCCTGACACGCTCGCTATCCCATGGATCACTTCGAAGTGGGGTTTCGCCTTCTCATCTGGTCGTAGCTACGCCATACCTTCTGCTACTTCAGTGTCGTTGCCGCACAGCTCAGCCCCAACTCCATACCATGCTGGTAGCATTCGCCTGCTACTTGTGGGAGGAGAGGATCGAATTCAACCTCCTCATCTTCCGCAAGTTGTTCAACTTTCGGGCGAAAAGCGGAGTCACCTTCTTTTCTAGCCTGTTCCCACTCAAGGTCGCCTGTCTCGCCAACAAGAACTATGATTGGGTTCGGCGCTTCATTTTCATCACCGGGAACTTCGACAACTCCCTTCTCGCGCTAGTGCAGGAGGATGAATCGACCTTCAGGCCTCCGTTGCTAGGAGGTCATGAGGCCAAGCTCCACCAGTTCATCCAAGGGCATGGCATGGACGTTGTTCACCTGCAGAAGAACATCAATTCGCTTCCCCCAGTCCTGTCGGGAGATGGTAAGGCGAATTGCTTCTGCCCTAGCTCCCACTTATCTTCCTATCTACTTTTCTCACTTAGTCAAACATAATGTAGGAGCGTGGGATCTCCCCTACATCCGCCGCATGTGAATGTGAAAACTCCCGGTGTCGCCCTGGCTCTCACGCGATATATCGTCGAAGACTGTCGCAAAGATCTGGGATCCTCCAAGCTCAGCGGCCAGAAGTGGAAGCCCCAAACGTCTCCCGCTTCATCTCCTTCCAAGCGGTCCAAGTTCTCAGCACTTGCCAAGGGTAAGGCGGTCGCCGTCGAGACCCTTGGGGCGAGTGCCCAGGTCATGAAGGGGGCGGCGGGCACCGTAGTGGATCTAACTGTCGGGACCTCCAACCCGCCGGTGGAGGCCTCCGCGAGACCGTCACCGAGAGGGCACTGTAACTTTGGCATGGGCGAGAAGTACATTGATGAAGCAGGTGAACCCCTGCTTCAGTGGGATCGAAGGGACAACCGGGCCTCAGTTTCCACGCTCCTACCATCCTGGATGGAGCAGGATACCACCAACGGTGAGGCCTATGCCCTCTCTTTCGCGCTCTATAGCCGAGAGGATGCTACGATTTTTGATGTCGAGACCACCCGGGCGCTCGCACACGAGGCTGCGCAGTCTCAAATGCGTGCTCTCGAGCTTACACACATGTTCTCGCACCACAGCATCAACCTTGTGCGAAACCTCGCTGAGGTCGAGAGAACGCGAGCCCTCGCTTCCTCTAAAGTCGTGTCCCTGAAACACAAGTTGGAGGCCATCGAGACCCTTCTCTCTAACCGTCCGGTGTGAGAGGTAAGTGTAGTCCTTCATAGATGCTTGTGCTTTCGCGCCTCCCTTTTGTTTTCTTGCCCTAACCTTATCATTTTCCTTTCTACCAGGACACCTCGGACGCTGACATTCTACGCGTGCGAGTGGTCAACCTCGAGGACCAGGTTAAGGAGTTGTAGGCTGAGAATCAACTCCTACGATACGTCGCTGCCCCGCCACCTCACAGGGAGAAGAGTAATCGGCATCATTACATCAACTAAGAGATCGAGGTGATGATGTAGGAGAATGCCCAAGGAGCAGCAAAGCACGCGTTGCAGGTGTTGTGGGATGTTAGGCTCTTGAAAGAAGGGGGAGAGAAGCTCACAGCTCGCAATGGTCTGCCCGAGCTCTACATCCCGCTGGATGTGTCGGATGGCACAGCCGACCTTCAACAGGAGAGCGGTGAGTCCTCCAGCGAGAAGTCCAGTGACTCCTTCTGAAGACTTCGTTTTCTTTTCCTTTTTGATTGTAATGTATGCTTGGGGCGAGATCCCCCCTTTTCTAAACGGATACTTTTATAATGAAATGAAACATTTATTTATTTTGTTATTCATTCTTCCTTCTCTACTTATTTTTTCTTTGTTACTCGCGCATAGCTCAAGCACTCGCGCATTGTTCATGCTTTCACACGTACTTCACGCACTCACACGTTGTCGATACTTGACCCTGGGCCGTGGTCGAGTCGTTCTCTCCTCAACGACGCATAATTAAGAAGTCATAACCCATCGCCCATACCCTTTTAGTAACTAAGTGGCGACCTTGATAATTCCGCCGGAAGCGCGATCTTGTCGAGAGTGCGCCTTGTCCCGAATGATTCCCACGCCCCTTTAGGTAGGTTGGCACCTCGTGTGCATTCGCTGGGAGAGTGCCTCTCTCGGTGGACCCCACTCGCATATCTCAGACTGAGAGATTTCCCTCTATTGTACAGATCTTCCCTTTCTCGGATTTTTTTTTCTCTTTTGTTCTTTCACCCTGAATCGCTGCCGAGTGAACCTACGACCCTGCCAGCTAGGTGGAGCCCGGTCAGCGGGTCTGCTCGGGGCCAATCACACTTTGAAACTTTCTTTCTTTCCTATCACCGAGTGAGTCTACGGCTCTGCCAGCTAAGTGAGAGCCTGGTCAGCGTGTCTGCTCCGTGTCAATCACGCTTTAAAACTTTCTTCCCTGCCTACCACCGAGTGAGCCTACAACCCTGCCAGCTAGGTGAGAGCATGGTCAGCGGGTCTGCTCGGGGCCAACCACACTTTGAAAGTTTCTTTCTTTCCTGCCACCGAGTGAGCCTACGACCCTGCCATCTAGGTGAGAGTCTGGTCAGCGGGTCTGCTCGGGGTCAATAATATTTGAAACTTTCTTTCTTTCCTGCCACCGAGTGAGCCTACAGCCCTGCCAGCTAGGTGAGAGCCTAGTCAGCGGGTCTGCTTGGGGCCAATCACACTTTGAAATGTTCTTTCTTTCCTGCCATTGAGTGAGTCTATGACCCTGTCAGCTAAGTGAGAGCCTGGTCAGTGGGTCTGCTTAGGGTCAATCACACTTTGAAACTTTTTTCCTACCACCGAGTGAGTTTACGACCCTGCCAGCTAGGTGAGAGCCTGGTCAGCGGATCTGCTTGGGGCCAATCACACTTTGAAACTTTCTCTCTTTCCTGCCACTGAGTGAGCCTACGTCCCTGTCAGCTAGGTGAGAGTCTGGTTAGCGGGTCTGCTCTGGACCAATCACACTTTGAAACTTTCTTTCTTTCCTGCCACCGAGTGAGACTACAGCTCTGTCTGCTAGGTGAGAGCCTGGTCAGCAGGTCTACTCGGGTTCAGTCATATTTGAAACTTTCTTTCTTTTCTGCCACCGAGTAAGCATATGGCCCTGCCAGCAAGGTAAAAGTTTGGTCATCGAGTTTGCTCGGGGCTAATCACACTTTGAAACTTTCTTTCTTTCCTGCCATCGAGTGAGCCTACGGCCCTACCAGCTAGGTGAGAGCTTGGTCAACGAGTCTGCTCGGGGCCAATCACATTTGAAACTTTCTTTCTTTCCTGCCACCGAGTGAGCCTATGACCCTGCCAGCTAGGTGAGAGTCTGGTCTGCGGGTCTGCTTAGGGTCAATCACACTTTGAAACTTTCTTTCTTTCCTGCCACCGAGTGTGCCTACGACCCTGCAAGCTAGGTGAGAGCCTTGTCCGCGGGTCTGCTCGGGGCCAATCACATTTGGAAACTTTTTTCCTGCCACCTAGTGAGCCTACGACCTTGTCAGCTAGGTGAGTGCCTGGTCAGCGAGTCTGCTCGGGGCTATTCACATCCAACATCATCATCTCATAAGTAGACAACAACCATTCATACAAGAAAAACAAAGTTCAAAAGCAAACATTTTTATTATAGGAATTCAAGATTCGAAATGCTTCAGGTCATCACCGCTCCATATGTGATCGATGGACTCACCTTCCACATTTTAGAGGTGATATCCCCCGATTTCAGGTCCTTTTCAACGACATAGGGACCCCCCAATTGGGATTGAGCTTCCCCACCGCGGCTGACCTTCCGTCCGCATCAACCTTTTCAGGACTAGGTCCCCCTCCGTGAAATGCTTGACCCTGATGTGTTTGTCAAACTACTTTGTGATCTGGCACTTGACTTCCTCTTGCCGAACAGCGGCCAGGTCTCGGAGCTCTTCAACCAAGTCTAGAGAGAGCCGCAGTTTCCCTTCATTCTCCACTCTCCATTTTTGTTGCCTCCTTCTGCGGACTTTACCCGTGGCGTCTTGACCTCGAATTCTATGGGGAGGACTGCCTCATAACCGTGTGAGAGTTTGAAGGGGGTCTGTCCAGTGGCGGTGTTGGGTGTAGTCCTTAGGGCCCATAGGACCGAGGGGAGGTGCTTGTTGGGAATTGTGTCCACAATTACCTTGATTTGAAGAAGTCCCCTTTAAACTAAGTTGAATTGAGTTTGTATTTGATATTGCTTTCTAGTATGGTGCTTGCAGGTTTTCAAATGAGTAAGTACAAACCAGTGTCAGGTTTCAATGGGTCACCAAACACAGGCACATGCAATATAATTTCTCATTTTATGGTTCAAGGTGTTGACTCATATGAAATCTCTCTATTGGGATGTACTTTTGATTGTTGGATAAGTTGAAGAAAAGAATTATTCCAAGTGTTCTAGGAATTTTTTGAGAGCCTAAGTCCTTTTCTCGAGAAGTCAACTTCAGTTCTCGAGAACTATGAAGTATGTCTTGAGAGGTCCAAGTTCTCTCTCGAGAGGTTAAGTCAGTTTCTCGAGAACTTCCTTCTATATCTCGAGAAATCCATTTGATTTTCTCTTTTCTCCAAGATTTTCTTATCTAAGTCATTTCTCGAGAAATCACCATTTCTCGAGAAGTCTCCTTCTTAGTTCTAAAATCCTTTTTCTCGGTTGGTCCAGATTATTTCTCGAGAAGTGATCTCCTATTTCTCGAGAAGTCAGTCTATTTTGATTTTCCCATTAACTGTTCTAACGGGACTCTGTTTCCGATTAACGGCTTGTTTCGATTCGTTTAAGGTCTTTTCATGGACGTTAATCCTTTTCCTATATAAGGCCCTGCTCCTAATGATTAAATAATAACTCCATATAATTCCAATCGCGTTTTTAACCTAATCGTCGCTTCAAGAATCGCGATATTGTCGTGCCGCCTCCTGCAAGTGTCGGAGATCTATTTGGTGTTCGTAATCGTTCATCTCCGACTAAAGTGAAGGATCGATTGATCAATATCTCATCATTGACAAGTTCTATTGGATCATTCGATCAAAGGAAGGTCAGATCTGAAATCCTTTTGTTCTTCCTCAATTTTCTCAAGGCAAGGTTCTTTAAGTATCAAGAAGGAAGAAGTTTTCAAGGAAGACAATCAGATCTAAATTACTGTTGGTATTTTGTATCATTACCTTATTATTTTGAGTTGTAGGGGAAGGTTTTCTCCGAGTTGTAGGAGAGGTTGTTCTCCGAGGTGTAAGAGAGGTTTTCTCTCCGAGATTGTAGGAGTTTTGACTCCGAGTTTGTAGGATCTTTCTTGATCCGAGATTTAGTGAAGTAGTCAAGTCTAGCTGTGGTGCTAGATTGGCGAGGCCGGCAAGTGGAGTACCCAAGAACGGGGAACCACTATAAATCTCTGTGTCATCTGTGTTTGTGATTTGCATGTTGTGTGTTTATTTCTTTACAGTAATTTTATTCCGCAAAAGACGCAGTTATCACCTATTCACCCCCCTCTAGGTGATTTAGGTTAGCAACTAGATACTTCAATTGGTATCAGAGGGTCGCTGTTCTTGAAAGGTTAACACCTTGGATAGGATCTCTCCATTCTAGTTGCCAACAAATCATGGAAAAGTGCAAGGAATCATCTTCGTTGAAATTGTCAATATGCACTAAGGCTAACTTTCCTATGTGGAAAGAAAGAGTCAGATTTTATATGGAAGCCGCGGACCCAAGAATCTTCCAAGTCGTGGAAGAAGGACCTCATGTGCCTATGACCGCTTCTACTATTGATCCAACCTTAAAAGTACCAAAGAAAATGATGGACTTAACTAAGGATGAGATCTCTCTCGTTGCATTGGACAAAAAGGCAAAGAATATAATCGCTAGTGCCGTAGACGACTCTATGTTACAAAACTTGATCCATTGCAAATCAGCTCAAGAGATGTGGACTTCCTTAATAGTCCTCATGGAAGGTACGGAAGAAGTTAGGGATGAAAGAAGATCTCTTCTGAATCAAGAGTACGAGGCGTTTAAGCAGAACAAAAAGGAGTGCATTGCCGATGCATATGAAAGATTCTTCAAAATTGTTAACAGCTTAAGAAACTATGGTCGGGAATTCTCTAATGGTGAGTTGAATGACAAATTCCTGCGTTCTCTAACGAAAGATTGGGATAGCAAGATAGTTGCAATCAGAGAATTTGGGAAATTGCCAAATCTAGACCCACAGAATCTGTTTGGGAAGTTATTATCCCACGAGCTGCAAATGAACATTCGCAAAACAGAAGAAGATGGGAATAGAGCTTCAAGCAAGGAAAGGACCTTGGCTATGAAGACTGAGAGTTTTAGAAAAAGCAGAACCATGTCTCCAATCAGGGTACAAGAATCTACAGATGAAGAAGAATCTAAAGCCGGCTCCTCCAGTTCTGAAATGTCTGATCGAGAGTTTTCTCTAATCTCTCGTCAGTTTAAGAAACTGCTAAACAAAAGAAGACACATGAAGAATAAGTCTTCCTCTGAATATAGACATTCTCGACGTGATGGTGATCATCACAAAAAGGGTTCTAGCAATCACGACAGGTATAAATCTAAAACTGGTAAACATATTTCTTCTTACATAGTTTGTTATTGTTGCAATAAGCCAGGGCACATGATTGTTGAATGCCCTTATAAAAAGAAAGAGGGTGGAAGAAAAGAAGAAAAGAAATCCACTTACGGAAAAAGGAAGACTGAAAAGAGTCTAGTCGCTAAAAAGAACAAAACTTTAAGCGACAGTGACTCGGAGAAATCAAGTAGTGAGGAAGAAGCCTACTTCGGGCTGATGGCTATGACTGATGAAGAAGAAGAACCTCCATATACCGGGAAGGTAAATTCTCACACCATCTTATCTGATTCTGAATATGCCTCAGCTGAACTAAAGGATTATCCTTCAGATGATGACTCAAACCTCATGACCCAATATACTGAAATGCTTAAAAGTTTTGACAAATGCCGAAAGGTGGTCAAAACTCAGGCCAAGGAGATCATGTCTCTCAAAGAAGTGGAATCTAATTTGAGAAAGGAAGTTGAACAACTTTCTTCCTTCAAAGAGGAAAACCAAATCTTGAAAGACAAAATCAAAAGCTCAGATGAGTTCCTTGATCGGAGAGAGAACTCCATCAAAGTTCTGGAAGAACAGCTAGCCGCTGAGAAGAAGCTAGTTGAAAAGTTTTCACAACCAAAAACCATTCTTCCAATCATTGATACTTTCTCTACTAAAGCAAGTAGCAGTGGCATAGGTCATGTCGCTGGGCCAAGTAATTCTTCTAAGGGCACCCTTGCCAAGAAGAAAAGTAAGAAGGCTAAGAAAGCTACTATCGAAGAAAAAGGGAAAGTCCATCTAGAACAAGTGGAATTTAAGAAAGTTCTACTTCCCACGAATGTTTATGACATGGAAAGCTCTTATGGTCACTTGACACGACCAATTAATTTTGCGCCTGTCAATGACTATAAGGGATGGGCTCGTCCTCAATACCTCGGTCAAAGTGCTTTCAAAGCACCTTATGAAGAAGTAAATCTGAGAGATTATGGTCCTTATGTTCATGGTCCAAGTGTTGTTAAAGCACCAATAGTAAAGACTGTTGTACCTAAGCCAAAGGAGAAAGCATTACCCTGTGTATGTTGTACTCATGAAGCATCCTCATCAAGAAGGATTGCTCCTGCTAAAATCAACGTTCAAAGAGTTAAGCAGGAAAATATTAAGAAGAGATACAACAGGTTTAATTGTTGGTGTTGCAGCAAAATACGTCACTTTGTCGTAGACTGTTGGTTCAATTATACATATTCCAAGAGACCACAACTAAACAATGCAAGAAAGACCGCTCGCAATGTTAATGTTCATCGTGGTGCTCAACTAACAAGGGACCAAGGACCCAAATTAGTTTGGGCTCCTAAGGCAAAATAGTTTGTTTTTGCAGGAATGTCCAAAGGCCAACAACAATCCTATCTGGTATTTGGACAGTGGATGCTCTCGACATATGACCGGGACAAGAAGCCTTTTGCAAAATTTCATTCCAGTTGTGAACGGACCAAAAGTCATTTTTGGCGGATCCGACAGAGGAATTACAAAAGGCTACGGTATGATATCTAATGGTAATGTATCCTTTTCAGATGTGGCCTATGTGGAAGGATTAGAACATAATCTGATAAGCATAAGTCAACTCTGTGATAAAGGTTACATAGTTGATTTTCGTAGAGACAAGTGTTTGATAAAGTCGGCAGAAAATTCGGAAACGATTTTATCAGGCACTCGTTATAGGAATATTTTCTGCTTAAATTTTATTTGTTTATCATCTTCTACTCCGGTGTGTCTTTTAGCAAAAGATAGTGCATCTCTTGCTGAACAATGGCATAAGAGATTAGCACATATAAATTTCAAAACTATAAACAAATTGTTTTCTCAAAACTTAGTGCGTGATGCGCCAAAAGTTAAGTGCATTAAAGATAGACCTTGTCATGCATGTGTAAAAGGCAAGCAAACGAGGGCTACCTTTAAAAGCATAATCGGCAAAGATTCAACTAGATGTTTATATCTACTTCATATGGACTTGTTTGGTCCTTTGCAAATTAGAAGCTTAGGAGGTAAGTCTTATACACTAGTTATTGTAGATGATTACTCACGTTTTGCATGGGTATTGTTTCTAAAACACAAGTCAGATATGTTTGACATTTTCACTAACTTCGTCAAGCAAATTCAGAATGAATTCAATTGTTCGGTGGTCAAAATCAGAAGTGATCATGGAACAGAGTTTGAATCTGGAGCAATGACGAAGTTCTGTGAAAGTCTTGGTATCTTTCATGAGTTTTCCTCTCCTCGAACTCCACAACAAAATGGAGTAGCTGAGAGAAGAAATAGAACACTCATTGAGGCTTGCAGAACCATGTTGAGTGACACTTCACTTCCCGAATATCTTTGGGCTGAAGCTGTCAACACTGCTTGCCACGTGCAAAACAGAGCACTAATAAACAAAAACCATGAAAAGACTCCCTATGAGCTTTTAAAAGGCAAGAGACCAACCATCTCTTATTTTAGAATCTTTGGTAGCAAATGCTTTGTACTTAATAATGGAAAGCATTATAAAACCAAGTTTAGTGAAAAGAGCTTTTGAGGTATTTTCGTAGGCTATAGTAGCCATAGTATAGCTTATAGAGTTCTTAATAAGAAAACCCGGGTTGTAGAAGAATCTATAAATGTTGTATTTGATGAGACGAGCATGCTACATAGCAGCTCCTCTAGTACTTCTGTTGAAGATGCAGGTTCAAGACTCCAAGAACTAGATTTGGAAAAACCCAGTTGAAGAAAATGCACAATCCTTCGTCAAGATCTCTTCCCCAACCTCAACAGAAGAAGAAAATCTTGATGAAGAACAAATCCAAGTGGAAGAAGACATTCCAGTTATAGAAGAAGCTCCTGATGCTCCTATCAATGCTAGGAATCTTGTACTCAGACAATTGAGGGATCATCCTGTTGATCAAATCATAGGAGATCCTCAAGAAGGCATAAGAACGAGAAGAGGTTCTACTAATGAAAATTTATATCTAAGTTTTCTTTCGCAGGTTGAACCAAAGAAATTTCAAGAAGCAAATGAAGATCCACATTGGATAATTGCAATGGAAGAAGAACTAAATCAGTTCAAGCGTTGCAAGGTATGGACACTTGTTCCAAAACCCAAGGATAAGAACATCATTGGAACAAAGTGGGTATATAGAAACAAGTTGGATGAAGATGGAACGATAATAAAGAACAAAGCCAGACTTGTAGCAAAAGGGTACAGACAAGAAGAAGGTATCGAATTCGATCAAACTTATGCTCCAGTAGCAAGACTCGAAGCGATCAGGCTATTTTTAGCGTATGCTGCATTCAAAGGATTCACCGTATACCAAATGGACGTCAAGTCAGCTTTTCTTAACGGTGAAATAAAAGAAGAAGTATACGTTGAACAACCACTGGGTTTTGTAGATTCTGAACTCCCTAATCATGTTTATCTACTGCAAAAAGCTTTATATGGTTTGAAACAAGCTCCTCGAGCTTGGTATGAGACACTGTCTAACTTTCTTCTTGAGAACAAGTTCACAAGAGGGAAGATAGATAAGACATTATTTCTTAGGGAAGTAAAAGGCAAGATTTGGCTAGTGCAAATCTATGTCGACGACATTATTTTTGGCTCCACTGATGACAACCTTTGCAAGAAGTTCTCAAAACTTATGCAAGGGAAGTTTGAAATGAGCAGTATGGGCGAGCTGAAATATTTCTTAGGACTCCAAGTGAAACAATCTGAAGATGGAATTTTCATCTCACAGACGAAATTCACTAAGGAGTTAACTAAGAAATTTGGAATGGAGAGTGCAACCTCTATGAGGACTCCAATGAGTTCAGCTATGTCTCTGGACAAGGATGAGAGAGGGAAACCTTTCGATGAAACCAAGTATAGAAGCATAATTGGCTCTTTGCTCTACCTTACTGCTAGTAGACCTGATATAATGTTCTCAACATGTGTGTGTGCTAGATATCAGGTGAACTCTAAGGAATCTCACTATACCGCTGCAAAGCGAATCTTGAGATATCTTAAGGGTACGCCAAATCTTGGCTTATGGTACCCAAGAAGTAATGATAGCGAACTAATAGGTTTTTCAGATGCTGACTTTGCAGGTAGCAAAGATGACAGGAAAACACTTCCGGGACTTGTCAGTTCCTAGGAAGAAGGCTAATTTCATGGAGCAGCAAGAAACAGAATTGTGTAGCAATATCAACTGCTGAATCGGAGTATATCTCCGCAGGCAGTTGTTGTGCACAATTGCTCTGGATAAAGAATCAGCTAGAAGATTACAATCTAAAGTTTAAAGACATTCTGATGTTTTGCGACTCCTCCAGTGCTATCGCTATTGCTAATAATCCAGTCTCGCACAGTCGGACAAAGCATATCGAATTACGATATCATTTCATCCGGGAGCATGTGGAGAATAGGGACATCAACCTCAGTTATGTTCCAACGGATAAGCAAATAGCGGATATATTCACGAAGCCGCTGGATGAGACCAAGTTCTCTTTCTTCAAGACAGAACTGGGTATTCTCAACATGGAGTAATAATCTAATCAGAAATGAAGACTTGAAGACATGAAGAATTCAACTATTCAGATGTTCAAGGAGACAAATAAATTTCTAAGTCATAATAGATGAAGGCTTGAAGAAATGAAGAAATCAGGAGATTTTCTAAGTTAGAATACCACTTCTCGAGAAATCCAGACTGAAATCTACTTCTCGAGAAATGGGAAATCCCTCGAGAAATCAGAAGAACTTCTTGAAATATTGAAGTTCATGGCGAGTCATCAGACTTCTCGAGAAATCGAGGACTTCTTGAGAAATCAAGGACCTCTCGAGAAGTCGGTCTGTCTTCTTAAAACTCTTAAAATCTTTTCTTCGAGCAGTTGAACCGCCAGGTACGTCTTTTTCTGTTATTGTTTAAAAAAAATCGAAAAACTATAAATACTCTCGAGGATGACTTAAAATCCACGCGAACATTTCTCTTCTTCTCGACATCCCTCTCTACTGTTCATCTTCCTCTCGCGACCTCTGCTTCCCGCCCGTCAGTTCTTGCGATCTCGTCAAGCACAAGAGTACTCGCATTCACTCCTTGCAGTCGCAGTTAGATTCTACAAAGCATCGATGGCTCTTTGCCCTAGAGCTAAGATAGGCGTCGGTTGTGAAGTCGAAAGGTCAGGGTTAATCGCGATTTCAGACGATGTTCAGAACATGTTCTCCTTGCTAGATGCTGCAGGGCTGTCATTCCTTCTAGAGCACCCTTGTAGAATCTTGTTCAAGGAAGTGGAAGAACTCTATATCAATGTAAAGGCTATAAAGGAAGGGGGGATGCTAGTGTCGTTTGTGGAAAATGTAAAGGTAAAGATTTCTCCCAAATCTTTAACCAAGTTTCTTAGACTTCCAGTAATTGATTCAGAAGATGAATTAGAAGATGTGGACTGGGACAGAGCAAAGGTATTTTGTGGTTTGGAAAAGGGTGGCAGTGCAATCAGACGGCAGAAAATGAACCTGGTTGGAAAATTGCTTGTAGACATTGTGTCTAAGGTAATTCTGTGCAAGACAGGCAGCCAAGGCCATGTCTCTGAGAATATCTTTTGTTTGATCACCTCTATAGTCTGTGGAAAGAAGTGTGATTGGGCTAATCGGCTCTTCTTGTCCATTAAAGCAAGTATCCTTGCTCCCAACTATGCAAGGATATTGTCTTTATTTCTAAATCAGCTGAACCCTCAAGTTTTCAACATGACTAAAGGAGCAGTGCTTCATCACTTAAAGAAGCTTAATGTGGTAACAATTCAAAGATGGGATATCAGAATAGTAAAGCCAGGCCAAGAAAGCTCAAGTGGTCAGGGGGAGCATCAACTTCAGGCTGATGAGCCCTCAAGGGCTGTTCCACAAGTTCCCTCTCCAAGAAGGACTTCAGCTCCAGCTTCTCCCTCTGATGCACCTCTTCAAGGAAGTGTTGTGACACCTCCTCCTCCTCCTCCAGTTGGCTCAGTTCCTCCAGTTGCTTCAGTTCCTCTAGGTGATGCAATTCCAACTCCTCCTTCTTCCCCAGTTGAAACAGCTACACAGGCAGATACCATTCCATCTTCAAAGAGATTCTATACAAGAAGAACTCATCCAAAATCCCCAAGCTGTGCAGTTCCATCTCCTCCTCTTCCAGCAAGTTCTCTTCATCAAGAGGATGCAGTTCCTCCTCCTCCTTTTGAAGATGTTAACAAGGCAATTGATGATGTTCTCACTGATTTACAGCATCAAGATGGTGAAAGACTCAGCCCTAGTGGGCAAGGAGGTGGGTCTGGAGCATATTTTGACTTCTGCAATGAAGGAGATGACATCTCTGTTCATGGTTCATCTCCTTCCCCAGCAAACATTGAAGGGGAGCAAGGCTTAATGGACACTGACAAGGATGCTCAACCGGAGCTAGTTGGTGTTATTCATAATCTGCCTCAGGTATTTTCTCATGTGAAGGTAAGTTCTGTCATTCTTGAAGAACTTCCTGAGGAACCTCAGTCTCCTCCTCCTCCTTAGTATTCAGATGACTTTCTTCTGGGAAAGATTGAAAGATTAATTCTTCAGCAGAGTGCTAAGATAGATTATTCCTTCAGAGAAGTTCATGCCAGAATAACTGATGTTGAAAAGGACGTCAACAGAAAGTTTGTTGAGCTTAAGTCAAGTTCTGATAAGCTCAGAGAAGAGATGATTCAGGGTGGAAAGGCAATGGAACACACTTTTAAGGGGGTAGTTACTGCCTTGGATGAGATAGTTCAAGTAAGAAAGAAGCAAGCTGATCAGGATGAAAAAGCTGATGAGATAGCTTTCAAAATCATTGATGAAGTTGGTCAGTTCAAGGAGTCTGTCATTCAAACCCTATCTGTAGAAGTCAAAAAGGGGGAGGATAAAGTGGCAGAGCTCTTGGAATCTCAAGCATCTCATCTTCAGTAGGCTGTTAGTGTTCAGCTTGAGCAGTTGAATACTGGTGTTCAAAGGCAGGTTGCTGATGTAAATTCTTACACTTTCAAAACTGCAATATGGCTGCATCATGAGATCTTACCAGGAATAGACCTTGAAGATGATCAGCCTCCTTCTCAGTTTCCTTCTCAATTTCCTCCTCAGTTTTCTCCAAGGCCAGATGACCAGTTTCAGCATGCTTCTGATCATTCAGAAGGTCCTTCTGCACAGAAGACTTCCAGGAAGAGGAAGTATGGTGAGGGTCCCTCAGCTAGAAGATCCACTCCAGTATCCAGCTCTGCTGCTTCTGGCAAAACTGTTGTAAAAGAAGTACTTCCTGAGCTGTGGAGTCCAACTTCTAGGATAATTATTCTTGACTCCCTCAAACTTGTTGAAGATGGTGGTGTGCCAGTGTCTGAGATTTACAGTGCAACTGAGTGGAAGAAATATGTGACTAGTTGTACAAAGAGAATGATTCATTACAAGACCCATGGTAATAACAATCCATCAGCCCCAGAAGCTCCTCTTAAGTATCACCCAAAGCCTTATGCCTATTTCAGTAGACAAGAGCAGAAGAAGAAAGACAGATTTTGAAGCAAGTTGTTGAATCATTTTACTTTTTGATATTTCTGATTGTATGGATATTAAGTCATCCTTGAACAATATAAATCTTAAATATAGTTTTTGATTCTATTGCTTATTCTGTTTTTATGCTTTCTCTTATATGTTGTGGCATATCTGGTTTATCTTGTTACAATTCATCTTAGTCTTCAGGGTTCTGACTTCTACAAATATGGGGAGATTGTTGGGAATTGTGTCCACAATTACCTTGATTTGAAGAAGTCCCCTTTAAACTAAGTTGAATTGAGTTTGTATTTGATATTGCTTTCTAGTATGGTGCTTGCAGGTTTTCAAATGAGTAAGTACAAACTAGTGTCAGGTTTCAATGGGTCACCAAACACAGGCCCATGCAATGTAATTCCTCATTGTATGGTTCAAGGTGTTGACTCATGTGAAATCTCTCTATTGGGATGTACTTTTGATTCAAGCACTAAGGAAGAGCTAGGAGGAAGCTGATGCTGTTGGATGAGTTGAAGAATAGAATTATTCCAAGTGTTCTAGGAATTTTTCGAGAGCCTAAGTCCTTTTCTCGAGAAGTCAACTTCAGTTCTCGAGAACTATGAAGTATGTCTCGAGAGGTCCAAGTTCTCTCTCGAGAGGTTAAGTCAGTTTCTCGAGAACTTCCTTCTATATCTCGAGAAATCCATTTGATTTTCTCTTTTCTCCAAGATTTTCTGATCTAAGTCATTTCTCGAGAAATCACCATTTCTCGAGAAGTCTCCTTCTTAGTTCTGAAATCTTTTTTCTCAGTTGGTCCAGATTATTTCTCGAGAAGTGATCTCCTATTTCTCGAGAAATCAGTCTATTCTGATTTTTCCGTTAACTGTTCTAACGGGACTCTATTTCCGATTAACGGCTTGTTTCGATTCGTTTAAGGTCTTTTCATGGGTGTACAACCCTCATATTTTCCGAGTCGGTGCGACCCGGCGCGGATGAGGTCGAGAAAGCAAGATTAGCCGAGGCGAGTAGAGTAACCACTCAGAGGTGATCGGAGCCGGTCGAGGCAGGAGAGCGGAAGGAGTCAGCGGGACCAGAGGGAGGGCGGAGTGGGGGATCTCCCCACTCGCCCGCCTCCTGGGCGAGTGGGGGATCTCCCCACTCGCCCGGGGCGAGTCGGGGATCTCCCCACTCGCCTGCCTCCTGGGCGAGTGGGGGATCTCCCCACTCGCCCGGGGCGAGTGGGGGATCTCCCCACTCGCCCGCCTCCTGGGCGAGTGGGAGATCTCCCCACTCGCCCGCCTCCTGGGCGAGTGGGGGATCTCCCCACTCGCCCGGGGCGAGTGGGGGATCTCCCCACTCGCCCGGGGCGAGTGGGGGATTTCCCCACTCGCCCGCCTCCTGGGCGAGTGGGGGATCTCCCCACTCGCCCGCCTCCTGGGCGAGTGAGGAATCTCCCCACTCGCCCGGGGCGAGTGGGGGATTCCCCCCACTCGCCCGGGGCGAGTGGGGGATTCCCCCCACTCGCCCTCCTCCTGGGCGAGTGGGGATCCCCCACTCGCCCGCCTCTTGGGCATCTGCTCAGCCTGTTAGGTCAGCAAGTGGATGATGTCCACTCGCCCAGGCATGGTGAGCTCGGTTCATTTGGCTATCCGCAGTCCAATTTTGGCTATTCGCAGTCCATTTTTGGGAAAGTCTATAAATAGACCCCCATGGGCACCTTGGGAGGGTTGGTTGGTTCCTACCCCCTCTCTCGCGTGTGAGCAAGCACTACCCCTCCCCTCCCCTTGACGTTGAAGGTGGTCGGTGAGGTGTTCCTTAGTGCCCTCCAAGGTGCCCAGGCTCAGCATTGGCTTGGGAGGGGAAGCGCTCTAAGATCTTCCGGGTATGTGGTGGGACCTCCACGCTGCAGCTTAAGGGGTCCATTTGTGGATTCAAGTGTTCATCAAGTCCGAGTCTCTTAGTTCCTAGCAACCGGTCGCGGGTCTAGGCTCAGGTCAAGTAAGGATTAGTCGCAACCCCCTTTCGAACGCTGAAGCCGGGAAACTGGTTTCAACATTCTGGTGCGGTGAGCGTGGAAGCGGCTAATTCGGAAAGCCCCGAGCCGAGTCTCATGGAGGGAAGCAAAGAACCAGGGAGGTCGCCTCCCCCCAGCATGTTGCGGCCGCTGACGGGAGAGGAGGAGGCAGATGAGGCAGATCATGTGTTGGGTGATCTGACCAAGTTAGAGGTGGCAGAGGAAGTGACTGAGAAAGAGGTCATTAGCGGCAGTGGAAGGCCGGAGAAGGTGCGAATTAGCGGGAGGCTGAGCGGGCCAGATCAAGAGAAGATCCAAAGATGTGTCCAGCAGAACATAGACATCTTCGCATGGAGCGCCGCGGAGATGCCAGGTATTGACGCGGACGTGGCATGTCATCGCCTCAACCTCGACCCGAACGTCCGCCCCATTCGCCAAAAGAAGAGGAAGGTGTCGCCCACCCTCGTCGGGCCTATCAGAGAGGAGGTGGGGAAGCTGCTCGAGGCCGGGTTTGTGGAAGAAATCCAATACCCAGGGTGGGTTTCAAACGTAGTAATGGTGAAAAAGGGAGATGGGAGGTGGAGAATGTGTGTGGACTTCACTATGTTGAACAAAGCATGCCCTAAAGACTGCTACCCGTTGCCCCGGATCGATGCGTTGGTAGATTCAGCAGTCGGATTCCCTGTGATGAGCTTCTTGGACGCGTTCTCCGGCTACCATCAAATTCGAATGCACTCGCCCGACGTCAAGGACGTCTCGTTCATCACGGACGATGGATGTTATTGTTACAAGATGATGTCGTTTGGGTTGAGGAATGCGGGGGCGACCTATCAAAGGATGATGGATCGGGTCTTCAGAGAGCAGAAGGGGCGCAACTTAGAGGTCTACGTGGATGACTTGATGGTTAAAAGCAGGGACGTGGAGTCCCACCTGCAAGACCTAGTGGAGACCTTCGCCACCCTTCGGAGGTTCAAGATGAGGCTGAACCCTTCCAAATGTGTTTTTGGAGCAAGTCGAGGAAAGTTCTTGGGCCATCTACTCACCCCGGAGGGGGTGGAACCCAATCCAGACAAGGTAAAGGCCATCTTGGAGTTGGATTCGCCGAAGAACGCGAAAGAAATTCAGAGGCTGACTGGGAAGTTAGCAGGGCTGAGTCGGTTCCTCTCCAGGGTGGGAGAGAAGTGCTCTCCTTTCTTCAAGGCCCTGCGCCAGGGTCAGAAATTCAAATGGACGCTGGAGTGTGAGAAAGCCTTTCAGGCCTTGAAGGAACAACTAACGCGAGCCCCCTTGCTCCAGGGGCCGAGGGAAGGAGAAGACCTCTTTCTCTACCTAGGAGTAGGGGTCGAGGCAGTGAGTTCGGTTCTGGTCCGGGAGGAGGGGAAGAAGCAGTTGCCGATCTACTATGTTAGCAGAGTCCTGAAGAAGGCGGAGCTGAGGTACCCTGTCCTGGAAAAGCTAGCATTTGCTTTGATCATCTCGGCCCGGAAACTCCGCCCATATTTTCAGGCTCACTCGATCAGGGTGGTGACCGACCATCCCCTTCGCAACATTATGGAGGGAGTGGAGCATTCGGGCAGGTTGGCAAAGTGGTCGGTGGAGCTCAGCGAGTTTGATGTCAGCTTCATCCCCCGGTTGTCGATGAAAGCACAAGCAGTAGCAGACTTCCTGGCAGAGTACGTCAAAGAAGTGGACGGGTCAGAGCCCGCCTGGTTGGTGGCATGGGATCTGTTCGCGGATGGAGCATCGGGAAAAAGTTCCCTCGGCGGAGGGGTGATCCTGGTCAGCCCACATGGGACCAGGATCGAGCAAGCGATCCACATTCGGTTCCCTGTGACCAACAACCAGGCCGAGTATGAGGCGGTGGTGGCAGGGCTCCGTCTGGCAAAGGAACTGGAGATCCGGGACGTGAAGGTTTTCACAGATTCAATGGTGGTTGCCTCCCAGGTTCGAGGGGAGTTCGAAGCAAAGGAGCCAACCCTCCAGAGGTATCTGGCGAAGGTTAGGGACCTCGTCGGATGGTTCCACACCTTCTCCATTCAACACATTCCAAGAGAGGAGAATGCCCGAGCGGACCAGTTGGCGAAGCACGGTCCACGCGCAGGAGGAACAGTGACCGAGCTGTTCCGCCCATCCATCGAGGAAGGCGAGTTGATGGAGATTGATCGGAGAACCTCGTGGATAAACCCGATCCTCGCCTTCCTGACCTCAGGCAAGTTCCCGGAAGGAGACCCGGATAAGAGACGGTTCAGGTACAAGTCAGCATACTACATGATGCGCGAAGGAAGCCTGTACAGAAAAACCTTGGCTGGGCTCCTAGCAAGGTGCGTGACGGAAGATGAAGTTCCGAGGGTCTTGGAGGAAATCCAATCCGGAGAATGCGGGAGCCATTCGGGAAGTCAGACCCTAGAAAAGAGGGTGCTAAGGCAAGGGTACTTCTGGCCGACTCTGCGGAAGGATGCCATGGAGTTTACAAAAAAGTGTCAGAAGTGTCAACTCTTCGCGCCGCTCCAACTTCAACCCGCGCAGAGGCTCAGGACGATCACTGCGCCCTGGCCCTTCGCCATCTGGGGGATGGATTTGGTCGGCCCATTCCCTCAGGCCAGCGGTCAGAGGAGATTCTTGCTGGTTATGATTGACTATTTCTCCAAGTGGGTGGAGGTTAAGGCCTTGGCAAAGACAACATCGCAGGTGATAAAGAATTTCATCTGGGGAGAAATAATCTGCAGACACGGACTCCCCCTTGCCATTGTAACAGACAACGGACCACAATTCGCTAGCGATGAACTCATCACTTTCTGCGGTCAAGTGGGAATCGACCTCCACTTTGCCTCTGTCCACCATCCTCGAAGCAATGGGCAGGTGGAGGCCGCCAACAAAGTCATCGTCAACTTGTTGAAGAAGAAGGTGG
The DNA here is from genome assembly GCA_033032865.1 of Dactylorhiza incarnata. Lineage (NCBI taxonomy): Eukaryota > Viridiplantae > Streptophyta > Magnoliopsida > Asparagales > Orchidaceae > Dactylorhiza > Dactylorhiza incarnata. The sequence goes on from JAWHQI010000162.1 coordinate 992,638, forward strand.
AGAACCTGAAAGGGAACTGGGTGGAGCAACTTCCCTCGGTCTTATGGGCCTTGAGAACAACTCCCAACACGGCAACGGGCGAAACGCCATTCAAACTTTCCCACAGGTCAGAAACCGTGCTCCCAGTGGAGTTCGAGGTCAGATCCCCCCGGGTCGTAGCTGCCGAGGAAGGGGACGAGGACTGGAGAATAGGCAACGACTCTCGCTGGATATGGTTGAGGAGCTCCGGGACCTCGCCACGGTTCGACAAGAGGAAGTGAAGCGTCGGATGGCCAGGTACTTCGATAGGAACATTAGAGTCAAACAATTCATCCCAGGAGATCTAGTCCTCAAAAAGGTCGACGCCGTGGGAAGGTCAGCGAACGTAGGAAAGCTCCAGCCCAATTGGGAGGGGCCCTATGTGATCTTGGAGGCCCTAAGGTCAGGGGGTATCGCCTTCAGAATGTTGAGGGAATCCCCCTTGGGAATACTTGGAGTGGCGACGATCTAAAACGTTTTTATCCTTAATGAATATGTTGATTATCTCTTCTGTCATGCCTCTTACTCCAACTAAAGGTAGTTACTCTGGCCGAGGGGAGCACAAGTTGGTAAGGTCCCACGAAGCGGAATTGTATCGCGAAAGCATCGAGTACTACCACCTCCAGTTTTATCAGGAGTGCGTTGAGTCCCTCCACCCCGGTTGAGCTAAGACTCCCAGGACCTGGATGGGTACTACCACCTCAAGTTAGATCAGGAGTGTGTTGAGTCCCTCCACCCCGGTTGAGCTAAGACTCCCAGGACCCGGATGGGTACTACCACCTCCAGTTAGATCAGGAGTGCGTTGAGTCCCTCCACCCCGGTTGAGCTAAGACTCCCAGGACCTGGATGGGCGCTACCACCTCCAGTTAGATCAGGAGTGTGTTGAGTCCCTCCACCCCGGTTGAGTTAAGACTCCCAGGACCTGGATGGGCACTACCACCTCCAGTTAGATCAGGAGTGCGTTGAGTCCCTCCATCCCGGTTGAGCTAAGACTCCCAGGACCTGGATGGGTACTACCACCTCCAGTTAGATCAGGAGTGTGTTGAGTCCCTCCATCCCGGTTGAGCTAAGACTCCCAGGACCTGGATGGGTACTACCACCTCCAGTTAGATCAGGAGTGTGTTGAGTCCCTCCACCCCGGTTGAGCTAAGACTCCCAGGACCTGGATGGGTACTACCACCTCCAGTTAGATCAGAAGTGCGTTGAGTCCCTCCACCCCGGTTGAGCTAAGACTCCCAGGACCTGGATGGGCACTACCACCTCCAGTTAGATCAGGAGTGTGTTGAGTCCCTCCACCCCGGTTGAGCTAAGACTCCCAGGACCTGGATGGGCACTACCACCTCCAGTTAGATCAGGAGTGCGTTGAGTCCCTCCATCCCGGTTGAGCTAAGACTCCCAGGACCTGGATGGGTACTACCACCTCCAGTTAGATCAGGAGTGTGTTGAGTCCCTCCATCCCGGTTGAGCTAAGACTCCCAGGACCTGGATGGGTACTACCACCTCCAGTTAGATCAGGAGTGTGTTGAGTCCCTCCACCCCGGTTGAGCTAAGACTCCCAGGACCTGGATGGGTACTACCACCTCCAGTTAGATCAGGAGTGCGTTGAGTCCCTCCACCCCGGTTGAGCTAAGACTCCTAGGACCTGGATGGGCACTACCACCTCCAGTTAGATCAGGAGTGTGTTGAGTCCTTCCACCCCGGTTGAGCTAAGACTCCCAGGACCTGGATGGGTACTACCACCTCCAGTTAGATCAGGAGTGTGTCGAGTCCCTCCACCCCGGTTGAGCTAAGTCTCTCAGGACCTGGATGGGTACTACCACCTCCAGTTAGATCAGGAGTGCGTTGAGTCCCTCCACCCCGGTTGAGCTAAGACTCCCAGGACCTGGATGGGCACTACCACCTCCAGTTAGATCAGGAGTGTGTTGAGTCCCTCCACCCCGGTTGAGTTAAGACTCCCAGGACCTGGATAGGCACTACCACCTCCAGTTAGATCATGAGTGCGTTGAGTCCCTCCATCCCGGTTGAGCTAAGACTCCCAGGACCTGGATGGGTACTACCACCTCCAGTTAGATCAGGAGTGTGTTGAGTCCCTCCATCCCGGTTGAGCTAAGACTCCCAGGACCTGGATGGGTACTACCACCTCCAGTTAGATCAGGAGTGTGTTGAGTCCCTCCACCCCGGTTGAGCTAAGACTCCCAGGACCTGGATGGGTACTACCACCTCCAGTTAGATCAGGAGTGCGTTGAGTCCCTCCACCCCGGTTGAGCTAAGACTCCCAGGACCTGGATGGGAACTACCACCTCCAGTTAGATCAGGAGTGTGTTGAGTCCCTCCACCCCGGTTGAGCTAAGACTCCCAGGACCTGGATGGGTACTACCACCTCCAGTTAGATCAGGAGTGCGTTGAGTTCTTCCACCTCCAGGTGAGCTAGGCTCTCTGTTAGGTGTGGAGTTTCCTCCACCTTTAGGTGAGATCCGCTCCCTGTTAGGTGTTGAGTTCTTCCACCTCTAGGTGAGCTCGGCTCTCTGTTAGGTGTGGAGTTTCCTCCACCTCAGGTCGAGGTTAATCCGACCCAAGGTGTTGAGCTTGCTCCACCTCCAGTTGGGCTCGGCCCATAGGAGGGTTCTTAAGTGGAGAAAGGTTTTCCTCCCACCTCAGGTCGAGCTCGGCTCGACTAGAGGTGCTGAGTTTTTTCCTCCACCTCAGGTCGAGGTTAATCCGACCCAAGGTGTTGAGCTTTTTCCACCTCCAGTTGGGCTCGGCCCATAGAAGGGTTCTTTAGTGGAGAAAGATTCACCTTCCGTCTTAAGTCAGGATCAACCGAAAAGCTCGACAGGGATGTCCCGTTGGCAGATCCTTCCGTGGATTCCCCTAAGGTCCCACCTACTCGTCAAATAGGTGGGTTGGACTTTCTTTCCGAGCTTGGGACAAGCTCGCAAAGAGCGGGGATTGTGTACAACCCTCATATTTTCCGAGTCGATGCGACCCGGCGCGGATGAGGTCGAGAAAGCAAGATTAGCCGAGGCGAGTAGAGTAACCGCTCAGAGGTGATCGGAGCCGGTCGAGCCAGGAGAGCGGAAGGAGTCAGCGGGGCCAGAGGGAGGGCGGAGTGGGGGATCTCCCCAGTCGCCCGCCTCCTGGGCGAGTGGGGGATCTCCCCACTCGCCCGGGGCGAGTCGGGGATCTCCCCACTCGCCCGCCTCCTAGGCGAGTGGGAGATCTCCCCACTCGCCCGCCTCCTGGGCGAGTGGGGGATCTCCCCACTCGCCCGGGGCGAGTGGGGGATCTCCCCACTCGCCCGCCTCCTGGGCGAGTGGGAGATCTCCCCACTCGCCCGCCTCCTGGGCGAGTGGGGGATCTCCCCACTCGCCCGGGGCGAGTGGGGGATCTCCCCACTCGCCCGGGGCGAGTGGGGGATCTCCCCACTCGCCCGCCTCCTGGGCGAGTGAGGAATCTCCCCACTCGCCCGGGGCGAGTGGGGGATTCCCCCCACTCGCCCTCCTCCTGGGCGAGTGGGGATCCACCACTCGCCCGCCTCTTGGGCATCTGCTCAGCCTGTTAGGTCAGCAAGTGGATGATGTCCACTCGCCCAGGCATGGTGAGCTCGGTTCATTTGGCTATCCGCAGTCCAATTTTGGCTATTCGCAGTCCATTTTTGGGAAAGTCTATAAATAGACCCCCATGGGCACCTTGGGAGGGTTGGTTGGTTCCTACCCCCTCTCTCGCGTGTGAGCAAGCACTACCCCTCCCCTCCCCTTGACGTTGAAGGTGGTCGGTGAGGTGTTCCTTAGTGCCCTCCAAGGTGCCCAGGCTCAGCATTGGCTTGGGAGGGGAAGCGCCCTAAGATCTTCCGGGTATATGGTGGGACCTCCACGCTGCAGCTTAAGGGGTCCATTTGTGTATTCAAGTGTTCATCAAGTCCGAGTCTCTTAGTTCCTAGCAACCGGTCGCGGGTCTAGGCTCAGGTCAAGTAAGGATTAGTCGCAACCCCCTTTCGAACGATGAAGCCGGGAAACTGGTTTCAACAATGGGCGTTTATCCTTTTCCTATATAAGTCCCTGCTCCTAATGATTAAATAATAACTCCATATAATTCCAATCGCATTTTTAACCTAATCGTCGCTTCAAGAATCGCGATATTGCCGTGCTGCCTCCTGCAAGTGTCGGAGATCTATTTGGTGTTCGTAATCGTTCATCTCCGACTAAAGTGAAGGATCGATTGATCAATATCTCATCATTGACAAGTTATATTGGATCATTCGATCAAAGGAAGGTCAGATCTGAAATCCTTTTGTTCTTCCTCAATTTTCTCAAGGCAAGGTTCTTCAAGTATCAAGAAGGAAGAAGTTTTCAAGGAAGACAATCAGATCTGAATTACTGTTGGTATTTTGTATCATTACCTTATTATTTTGAGTTGTAGGGGAAGGTTTTCTCCGAGTTGTAGGAGAGGTTGTTCTCCGAGGTGTAAGAGAGGTTTTCTCCGAGTTGTAGGAGAGGTTGTTCTCCGAGGTGTAAGAGAGGTTTTCTCTCCGAGATTGTAGGAGTTTTGACTCCGAGTTTGTAGGATCTTTCTTGATCCGAGATTTAGTGAAGTAGTCAAGTCTAGCTGTGGTGCTAGATTGGCGAGGCCGGCAAGTGGAGTACCCAAGAACGGGGAACCACTATAAATCTCTGTGTCATCTGCGTTTGTGATTTGCATGCTGTGTGTTTATTTCTTTACAGTAATTTTATTCCGCAAAAGACGCAGTTATCACCTATTCACCCCCCTCTAGGTGATTTAGGTTAACAACTAGATACTTCAGTGCTCCACCCAGTTCCCCTTCAGATTTTCCACTTTCTTTTTCAGCAAGTTCATTATGATCTTGTTCGCCGCTTCTACTTGCCCATTACTCCGGGGGTGATGGACAGACACAAATCTGAGGCCTATCCCCAGTTGACTACAAAAGCTAATGAATTCTTCACTAGCAAACTGTGGCCCATTATCCGTGACTATGGCTTGTGGGAGCCCGTGTCCGCAGATGAACTCTCCTCATACAAAGTTACAGATTACATGGGAGGTCACCTTGGCAAACACCCTGACCTCCAACCACTTTGAGAAGTAATCAATCATGACCAAGAGGAACCTCCTCTGCCTTCAAGCCTGGGGAAAGGTCCTACCAGGTCCATCCTCCAAATCGCAAAGGGTCATGGTGTCGTGATACTCCTTAGCCTCTAAGACGACAAAAGTTGAAGTGGGGCAAATAGCTGGCACTTTTGACATTTTTGGCGAACTCTGCCGCATCCTTGCTCAGGGTTGACCAGAAATACCCTTGCCTCATTACCCTTGACTCCAACATCCTGCTTCCCGAATAACAGCCACACTCGCCAGAGTGAACCTCCTCCAGGACCCTTGGGACTTCTTCTTCAGATAGACGTCGCGCTAAGAGTCCCAAAAGGGTCTTTCGGTATAACCCCCCTACGTGCAATGTGTAGTAGGCTGACTTGTGCTTAAAGTGCCTTTGATCTGGGACCTCTTCTGAAAACTTACCCGTTGTTAGGAAGGTCACAAGAGAATCCCTCCACAAGGGTCGCTGCTCTATATTCATCAATTTTCCTTCCTCAATTGACGAGAGGAATAGGTCCGTTAAGGTCCCTCCGGCCCGAGGACCATACTTGGCCAACCGGTCTGTCGGGGCACTTTCTTCCCTTGGTATGTGCTGGATGGAGAAAGTTCTGAACGTCCCGGTGAGGCCCCTCACTTTCGCCAAGTACCTCATGAGTGTGGCCTCCCTTGCTTCGAACTCACCTTTGACATGCGATGATATCACCATCGAATCTGTGAGGACCTCCACATCATGGACCCCTAGCTCCCAGGCCAGGCGTAAGCCAGCGATCACTGCTTCATACTCCGCCTGATTATTAGTGATGGGAAAAATGTATCACTACGGCCTGCGTTATCAATGTCCCATTGGGGCTCTCCAATACCACCCCTACTCCCAGAGTGTTTCTTCCTGATGCCCCATCCACTACTAGCTTCCAGGGGATGAGTTTTGGGGCTCGCTCCTCTTCCATCTCAACCATATAATCCGCCAGGAAATCTGCCACTACCTGGGCCTTCATCGATGGCTGAGGGACAAAAGAGATGTCGAACTCACTCAGTTCCACTGACCACTTCGCGAGTCTCACCGAATGATCTACCCCTCGAAGATTTTTTGGAAGGGGTGGTCGGTCACTACTTGAATAGAATGTGCTTAGAAGTACGACCTGAGCTTCCTGACCAAAATAACAAAGGCGAACGCCAACTTCTCAAGAATCAGATACCGAAGCTCCGTCTTCTTCAGGACCCTGCTCACATAGTAGATGGGAAGTTGCTTCTTACCCTCCTCCCAGACCAAGACGGAGCTCACGATCTCTACCCCAACTCCGAGGTACAAAGCTAGGTCTTCCCCCTCCTTGGGTCCTTGGAGGAGCGGAGCCTTGGTGAGTTGACTTTTTAAGGTCTGAAAAGCTTCATCGCACTCCTTTGTCCATTCAAATTTTTGGTTGCCTCGCAATACTTTGAAGAAGGGTGAGCATTTCTCCCCTACCTGGGACAGAAACTTGCTCAGACCTGCGAGCTTCCCTGTCAAGCGTTGGACTTCTTTGGCATTTCGTGGCGATTCCAACTCCATTATAGTCTTTACCTTATCTGGGTTGGGCTCCACCCCTGTCGGGGTAAGGAGGTGACCCACGAACTTCCCTCTGCTGACCTCGAAGACACGTTTCATGGGGATCAACCTCATCTCAAACTTGCACAGAGTGGCAAAGGTTTCCTTGAGGTCTAGAAGGTGGGAGCTCACGCCCTTGCTCTTCACCATGAGGTCGTCTACGTACACCTCCAAGTTCCTTCCCCTCTGCTCCCAAAAGTCCTGGTTCATCGTCCTTTGATATGTTGCACCTGCGTTCTTCAGCCCAAAAGACATCATCTTATAGCAGTAGCACCTCTCCCTTGTGATGAAGGAGACATCTTTGACATCCCGGGGGTAAATCCTAATTTGGTGATAACCTGAAAAAGCATCTACAAAACTCATTACAGAAAAAATCGACGGCCGAGTCAACCAACACATTGATTTGAGGCATAAGATAATAATCCTTAGGGCATGCTTTGTTCAAAAGAGAAAAAAACAATACACATCCTCCATCGACCATCACCCTTTTTTACCATAATCACATTGGAGACCCAACCTGGATACTGGATCTCTGATACAAAACCTGTTTTGAGGAGCTTCTCCACCTCCTCCCGGATTGGCTCCTCCAGCTTGTCAGCGATGGTCCTCCTCTTCTGGCGAATGGAACGTGTTCCTGGGTCAAGGTTGAGACGGTGACAGGCCACGTCCGCGTCGATGCCCGACATGTCTGCTGCGCTCCAAGCGAAGATATCCACGCTCCTCTGGATGCACTCCAACATCTTTTCTCGATCCTCCGGGCTAAGACCTTCGCTAACCCGCACCTTCTATGTCTTCCCTCCCCAAGTAATAACCTCCATCTCTACTGCTTCCTCTGCCTCCTCCAGCCGGGACGTCTCTTCCCGCTCACCTCCTACCCTTCCCTCTTCTGCTAGGGCCTCCTCCGGCACTACCTATACTTCCATCAGCTCGGCGTACATCTCCTCCGCCTCCTCTTGCATCTCCTCTGTCAGAACCTCTTCCAGGGAATGGACCTCCTCTTCTACTTCCTTTTCCCCCTCTCCTGCTCCTCCTAGCACTGTTAGCTCCCTCATCTCCCTATCCAACTCCTCAGCCTCCGGAATCTAGGATATGGTGTTGACGACAGTCACATAGCACTGTCTTGCCACCTTAGTATCCCCTCAGATTCGGACATGAACTCCTCCACTATGGAACTTAAGGCACTGATGGAAGGAAGAGGGAACACAATGGAAGGTGTTGATGAGAGGGCGTCCAAAAATGGCATTATAACAACTCGGAGCGTTGACTATGACGAACCGACAGTTCCTCAGAACCCTTCCCAACGTCACCTGGAGCCCGACTCCTCCCTCGACCTCCTTCCTTTCTCCCGAAAAACCAAACAACGGCCCCTCCGAGGCCAGCACCCTCTTCGCCTCCACCTGCATCGCATCGAAAACCTTTTCGAAAATCACATTCATGTAGCTCACATTGTCGACTAGAATCCAGGAGACTGTGAAGTTCTCGATGGCCATCTGGATCACCAAGGCATCACAGAACGGATCCTCATAATCATGCATGTCCTCCGAAGAGAAGGTAAATTTTTCCATATGGGTGGGGTCTGGGATGTTGACGTGACGCTCCTCCTGAACATCGTTTGGAGGCTCCTCTCACGTCAGCTCAATCCTCGCACCTGTCCTCCCCTTCTCCAGGTAGTACTTCTTCAATCAACATCGGATGTTGCTGTTGTTGCGTCGGACCCCTTGTCCTCCTCATTTCCAAAAACTCTGGGCAGGTGACCATCGCGTGGCCTTCCTCCTGGTGAAAGTTACAGAAGGGTAACACCACACTGCCTCCTCTTCCTCCTTTTCCGTTCCCTCTTCCCCTTCCTCTTCCTCGGCCGATCGCTATGGCTTGCTGCTGAGGTGGGAGAGGCGACCCCAGATCCTATCTACACCCCGGAGGGTTGAACCGCCCTTGCCCCCCATGGAAATTCCCCCCTCAATGATATCCTCTTCCTTGACCCTACCCCGGTTCTTCATGGGGTCTCCAGGTTAGCCGGTTGTTGGGCTCCTGGTACCCCCTGCCATGTTGATGCCCCTGAAACCCCTGACCTCTGGGTTCATCTCTCCTTCTCACCTCCTGATGTCTGCCTCCTCCCTGCTCCTTTGCTTCTCCGTCACCTAGCCTAGCCAACTTCCTGGCAAATGTCGGATTTGCCAATCTCCTTCTCCGCCCTCTCCATCAGCTATTCAAAGGATAGTGGGGGCACTCTCTTCAGCTCTATTTTGAAGAACCCTTCGCGGAGCCCAAGGATGAAGGCAAGCATCAGGGTCTGTCCTGACACTTCCTGGACGAAGAGTATCTCCTCGTGGAACTTGTCCACATAACTCCCCAACGTCTCCTCCGAACCTCTGCTTGACTGTGAACAAGAATTCTACCCCCTTCTTCCTCCTTTTGGACGTCGAGAACCTCAGAAGGAAGCACTGACGCAGATCCTCCAAGCAGTAGATCGAGCTCGAGGGAAGCTGGTGAAACCAGTCTCGAGCTTTCTCCTAGAGGGTGATGGCGAAGAATCGACACTTGAAAGCATTCGACATCTGCCTGATGGAGAATGCGTCCTCGAACCAATGGACATGCTGCACCGGGTCATCCATGCATGTGTAGTAAGACATCTCCGGTTCTCGAAACCCTTCTGGAACTGGGGCAGAGATGATCAGCTCACATAAAGGACTCCCCTCCCCCATTCGGCGAGTGGTATGGTCTCGCAGAGTCAGCTCACACACCTCAGCACTCGCCAGGCTGGGGAACAGCTGCCGTCTAGGCAGATCTCACCCACTTCCTTCCTCCATTGCTTCCTTTCCGGGTCGCTGACCTGGTGCATTCTCGCCTAGCAGCTGGGGTGCGACCACCGGGACCGTGGGTGTCTCGAATTCGCTTCTGGCGGCAAATGCGAGATGCAAGGTCTGCAGGACCTCTCGCTTGAAGTCCTCGAACATCCCCATCATCACCCCACTCGCGAGTGGTGGTGAGTGGCCCGAGTTAGATCTTTCCTCTTCACCTCTAGGCATGTAGCTCAGCTTGAGATTTTCTTGTATAGGCTACGGTACACGCTCACCGCACCAAAAGTGTTGAAACCGTCAACCGGTCTATGGAAGAGTTCAGACCCACAGGGGGTTGTAGCCTACACCTACTTCTCCCTCACTGGCACACTTGACTATTGATGAAGAAAGACAAATAGACCCAAAGCTGCAGCGAGGAGGTCCCGCCACACACCCGGAAGATCTTAGATATCTTCCCCTCTCAAACCAATGCTGAACTGACACCATTGGAGGGCACTAGGAACCAACCAAAACTAACCAGAGGAGGAGAAAGACCAAAGATCGGATCCCCTCCAAAGGTGACCTTAAGGGTCTATTTATAAATTTTCTAGTCTGGTCTGCAAATAGCGTCAACACGCCTTTTGATTTTACTAAACGCACCCAAAACTGGTTTGTCAACAGCCAAACTTTGCTGTTCTGAAGGGCTATTGGTAGTCCCTCAAGGGTATCTAGGTAATTTCACCGATAGATCCCCCTGGGCGAGTGGTCCGTGAAGGCACCACTCGCCAGACTTCCCGCATACCGAATTCTCTAGATCCCACCGAGCGAGTGGTCCATGAAGGCACCACTCGTCGAATCCTTGGTTCTTCGTGCGAGTGGGGTTCCACCCCCTCACTTGCCTGACTTCCAGCGCATCTGCACACCTAAGCGAGCGAGTGCTTAATGAATGAGGATTCCCACGCTCCGAAGCTCGCTTGGCTCTCCTGACATGATCGAATGCACCCCTAATATTATGGGTGAATGCCCCTCTTGACCTGACTGCTTTGCTCATCCTTTTGACCGTCTGGGGACTGGGGGCCCACTCGACGAATACGGGGTTGTACAGTTCAAATGTAGGGGTATTTGATACAAGCATTTTATCCCGTGTCCCCTGTAACACCCCAGGTCTGGTAGTTCCGCGAAGTAGGCGGAGTGGTAGTGCGGCACGTGAAGCAGGCTAGAATTTTCCCTGTCTGCTCTTAGCGCACGATCAGTGGCCTCATCGCGCACGACCAGTGATCGTGTGCCAGCGATCGTGCGTTAATTCAGAAGAGAATCGAGTTCTGTCTCGGACAGTGCGCACGACCATTTCCCTCTTCGCGCACGACCAGTGATCGTGCGCCAGCGATCGTGCGCTTATTCGCAAGAATTCAGAGTTCTGTCCCGGATAGTGCGCACGACCATTGCCCTCGTCGCGCACGACCACTGACCGTGCGCCTGTGATCGTGCGCCCTGTTTATTCTGTTCCGCGATTTTGAGCGGAGAAGAGGATCCGACCGATCAAATTTCTTGGAATTCGATCCAACGGCTGGGATTTTATGCTGGGGGGTCTTAGGGCTTTGGAGAGGGATTAAACCCTCATTATTTCATAGTGTTTCTCTCTCCTAGGCTAGAGGAAGAAGAAGGGGGCAAGGAAGAAGAAGAGGAGATTTCGCCATTGACGGAGCTCCGGAGCTCCGTTTCGCGAGCCGTTTCCAGATCCGGAGAGTGCAGCCCGGTGCGGTTCTTTCCCTCCGCGTAGAATCTCGGATCCATGGCGAAGAGGAACACGTCTAGGGTAACGATTCTTCCTCCCGAACTTTGGACTTGTATTTGTCCATTTATTCCTCTTTCTTTGCTTGCATGAGGTATCTCTTTCACCAAATGGGTGAAGTGTAGGATTTCCTCAAGTCCTTCGGGACTCCGGGTAGATTGTGTCCGTCCCCGGCATATTGCATGTAGAAAATCCGGTAGTCGTGCGGATTTAGGCATTTTGTGTGAAGCCTATTCGTGGCCGTGAGCCCGAATCGGTGATGCTTGATTTGCGACGTTGCATTTAGGTTAGACCTAGAATGCGTGCCGGAGAATGACTCCGTGAACTCACCTATAGTATTGCGGGAGTTAAGTGTAGGCGTCTTGTGAAGATCCCTACGAAAGCCCCATGCTTTGAGTTTTGGATGAAGGCAAACCTTCACCACGTTATTGATGCGGAGCGTATGTACCTCCCTTGTTGAGAATTCGCGAAGCCTAGATCCTTGTGAAGGGGTTAGGTGCGTAGCGTATATTTTTGTGTAGCACTTGAAAGTGCTAAACCCTTACGGGCCGAGGTGAAGCCGTACCCGCGTCGTGCGATAGATCGCGACGATTAGAGCACGGGCAAAGCTGAACCGAACCCGTTTCCATGCAGATCGGCGAGAGGTCCCTTCCTCATGAAGGCCGTGTGATCATGGGAGAGGTCGTGGAAGGTGTCATACCTAGACCGACCAAAAGCTCTTGTTTCCCACCTAAGGTGGTGACCCTTAGGGTGGAGTGTTGTGAATTTGATGTTATGTTTAGCCTCATGCGATTTGCTTAGGCGGTTGTGGGAAACCTTCGGGTGAACCCAACCAACATCATGTGCATACCTAGGTTCCCTTCTTTTTGATGCTCAACCTAGAAGATTGATTGTGCTTGAAACCTCACCTTGTGTAGTTGCACTCTCTTTAGATTAGTACTTGTGCTAGTATGGCTTACTTGCAGGGTAGAATCTCCGCCACCCCGGGAAAGGGGTGGGGTCGTTATAATTTGGTCAGCTGTGCTGACCGTTGCTTTGTTTACCACCGCTTGGTGGAATGTTCTTATGCAGGTGCAGGTGAGCCTAGCGGGAAATAGCGGGCGTTGGTCCTTTTGCTGTCCTTTTGCTGAGTTGGCCCTCGAAGGCCAGCCTTTTTCCTGTTTTCTCATGTATTGCCGGCCTGCGTGCCGATGTATGCTTTTTGGAGTTTTGTACATTGATTTGATGTAAGGCCCTAAGGCCGTAACTCTTATTTCTGGATTCATTCCTATGATAGTGGACATGTCTATTTGAATGGTTTAATTAATGCTTCCGCTTACGTTTTGTACTCTCGTTAGTTGTTACTTTTCTGGTTATCACCTTTTAACTCCTAGCTAGTGTGGTTTGTATGGCGTGGGGTCCCGGCCGGACCTGCTGTTATACTTTTTGTACTGGCAGGGTGTTACATCCCCCCCCCCCCCCCCCCCCCCCCCGCAATTCATTAACTAATCGTCCAATTACATGTTAGTTTTGTATGCAATATGCTCATTTTTATGTTTTATGCAATTCTGGTATGTTTGGATGCATTCTCGTGCAGGTGTGGATTTTTGTGTGTGTTCAGGGAACACATGTTAAAAATTGCTCACGCACGTTCGAGCGCTTCACGCCGCACGCGCATGCGTCTTCTGTTTCCTTGGCCGCTTCTTCAATCTTCAATCCAAATTCACGCGTGCATTATTTTCGCACGCGCGTGCGTACACGTGTAATTGTGCATGCACAGTTATTCATGTTAAGTTTTTTTAAATGGGACGATCCGAATTTGCACGCGCGTATATTTTGCATGCGCGTGTGTGCGTGTGCAATTGTGTGTGCGTGACCTGAGCGTCCAGATTTTTGTTGATATTTACAGCGCGCACGTGAGTTTATTTTTCCTGTTTCCTATAAAATGTGATTTTATGTCTTTTGGTGATCAATTCATATCCTCCTGTCGTTTTTTCATCTCATGCAGGTCGCCAACTCCATTCCAGGTCCAATATCACCTCTCCACTCCATCTTATGCTCATTTTAGGGAGATTCAAGAAGTAAGAAGGCTAAGTGAGGATTTGGTGCTTGATCAGTGGCGTTTTGAAGCAGTGTGAAGAGAAAACGGATTATTAGGAGGTCGGTGATAGCGCCTCCTGTATCCTGGACGCGCCCAATGTGTACCTATTGAGGGTGGAGGACAAATCTACACCTCTCAAGAAAAGCCTAGGTGAAGACTCTTCGTTCCCGTTGTAGCATCAGTGATATTCTTGCCTAGCCCTCTATTTCTCTCTTGATTTCTCTATTTATTATGATAGATTTGTCTACTCTTCATGCTATTGTTTTAGTAATCACGTCTTTTATTGTGTAATTATGCATGCATTAGACTAGATTTCTATTTCATATATTTATTGTGGAAGTGATTTGCCTAAGTGTGGTGCATGGTGATATATTCATTGTTTGTTGATTGCTTAAGGTCTCTTGTTCGTGAAAGCTCTCTTGTAGGTTAGTTGATGCAGGCCAACGTGTCACAGCTCGATATACGCTAACGCACTTAACACAACCAGTCTAAGTGCAAAAATATTAACCCAACACAAGCGAAGGGTCGCGAAACCTTTTGAGATTGGACAAGGGCTAAATGCCAATATCCGCTCACGCGAAATGGACATACACGATCCGGACAATTAAGTCTATCCTTAGATATTAGCCGCATACATTCACAACTCCAAATGGAGGTAACTCGGGCTAAAAATAGTGATTCAAATCAAGTCCAAATCAGCCCCAAAGTAAAATCGATACGAAGGTATACCAAATCTCGAGAAGCAAATGCGAAATCAAGGATTGAACAACCCGATTTTGCAAAACGTCAAGAGACCTACCCGACACAATATTATCGAAGAAATCCAGACAATATTAATACCTCAGATTCAGATTTATTACGCGCATCGATTCAATAGTTGGGATAAATATTTCAGTCCACAAATCCACCACAATCTCGCACTAACGTAGACGAAACTCACAAGAGAGAAGGGGGAGGGATTACCCACAAACCAGCGAGATGAACGCACGAGAAGATTAGTGGAAGGGTCACACTTCCACGGGAGCCGTCAGAGTCGCGCCAGATGGTGGATTGAAGTCACGTCGAATGGTGGTTGAGAGGGAAGGAGGCTGACGAGACCTCCTCAGGTCAGCATACACAGGCGGGCTATGGTGTTGCGCGGCGGCACGTGGAGGGTGGGATCGGCGACTGAGTCGCACAGCACGCTATAAGAAACGGGGGTGGCGAGTCTCACGCCGGATGGAAGAAGGGGCGGTGGGGAGTCTCACGCCGGACGGAAGAGGGGCGGAGGCGAGTATCACGCCGGAGGGAGAGGGGGCGGCGGCGAGTCTCACGCCGGAGGGAGAGGAGGGGGGGCCGCGTCGCGCTGCACGCCAAGGGGGAGGGGCCGAACCCTAAGGGGAAAAGATGGGGAAAATAGCTCACGTGTTGTTTCTTTTTTTTGTCCAAATCTCCAACACACATCACAAAGGTCTAATCTAGACCGTTACGCCAAATGAAATAACATGACATTGAGTAAGTTAAAAATGCAGGAAATAAAAAATCCCAATATTTAAGAAGGTGGCAGCGGCCGCGCGCGTAGGTTGTAGCGGTTGGTGTTGCGCCGAATGTCGTTGTTACTGTTGGGAACAATGCCCTGCAATGTTCCTGATTTGAGGAAGTGCTCAGCTCAATGATAAATGCAAGTTGTATTTGACATACCATCTAGTTCATGCTTGCAGGAATTGACAATATGTCATGTACTTTAGTTATTTTACTAAGTACTATATCGTCGAGAAGAACAGGCGATATCGTCGACAATGCGTGCTTGCCGTCGTAATGAAGGGCTGAGCGACAGGCGCTGAGAAGCAAAGTATTCATCGACCGCTGAGACATGGTGAGATCGTCGAACCCAGAATGGTGTTCGTCGAATGCAGAAGCGAGATCGTCGAACTCAGAAGGAAGATCGTCGACCACTGAAACTCGACAAGATCGTCGAATGCAAAGAAGACACGGTATCGTCGACTTCACCAAAGAGGGCTTGTAGTCAAGAAAGAACAAACATCGTCGTAAAGAAAGTATGTCGTCGAGAAGCCAAGGTGACTACGACGACACAGTCCAAGACAGCATATCGTCGTATTTGCAGAAGCTCCAGAATGTCTCTCATCATCGAGATATTAGCATTAGTGGGAGAAGTAAGACGACCAAGGCATCGACAAAGTCCTGTCGTCGAGACAGATTCAAAGTTGCAGACGCACGGTCAGCATTTAATGTCGCCGCCTATTTATCCAATCAGCGCGTGCTCTTATGGAATGGGCGTCTGACATTAAAGGACATCAGATGTTACCGTTATGCGCCTCATCTGTCCTATAAAAGAGAACAATGATGCCCTAGAAAAATCGCTCTTCATACATAGAGAAAGAGAACAAGAAAGTATCTCGTCGCTACGCTTGAATAGACCAGTATTCTCGTCGGAGAAGAAGAAGAAAAAGTAGAGAGCAAGACTCAAGTACTCTCTGAAGAACCAGTCATCGTCATCGACTGAAAGGTAGCCGATCAACACCAGACAAAGGAAGTGAAGGCTGAAGAAGATCCAGTGCTGAAACTCCGAATCAAGGAGCATCTTCTTCAACCTAAAGAAGCCGATCTCCATCAGGCTAAGTCGCCAATCACCATCAGGCAGAAGAAGCAGTTCTAATTTACTGTAATTTTTGTAAGGCCTGAGGGCTGGAGAACTGTGAGGCTTGAGGGCCAGGGCAGTGCACTTGCGGGTGCGATCTGTCGAGCTTGCTGGCTCGGGGGCAGTAGGGGTTTGAGGGCCTAGGCTGTCGGCACTTGAGGGTGCGATCTGTCGAGCTTGCGGGCTCGAGGGCAGTAGGGGCTTGAGCGCCTAGGCTGTTGTCACTTGCGGGTGCGATCTGTCGAGCTTGCGGGCTCGGGGGCAGTAGGGGCTTGCGGGCCTAGGCTGTTGGGACTTGCGGGTCCGTGCTGTAAGGCTTGAGGGCCTGGACTTTTTGGCGGCGTTTGCCGACCCTAGCACACTGCTAGGCAGGCGCAGAGGGAAAGAGGACTACTCAAGATACCCTGTCTTGAGGAACCTCTATACATCGTTGTGTGCTTTTCTGTGTTGCGCTTTCTATTTCATACATCTACTAATTAGAAATAAAGAACACCTAAAGAGGGGATAACATAATTTGAAAATCCTATTCACCCCCCCCCCCTTTAGGTGATAAAGTAGACACCCCATAAACAACAGTTACGGCGCGATGCTTTAGTGTTGCGGCGTGAGTCTTTAATCAATAGCGCTCCGGGATCATCATCCACGTCGGCTCCATCCGTTGCTCCATCAATTCTCACCCGCTCGAAAGCACTCGTCACCGATGAGTGGTCCGATAGATAGCGATGGAGGAGATCAGCATCCATGTGAAGTAACTCTGCCTCGGACACACACGAGTCGTCAGAAGTAGGGCGGTCACGCCAATGAACTAGAAAGCGGCGCGTATCGCCCTCATCGGAGGAGAGGACATCATCACCAACAATCCTGTCAGGTAACACAGGAGACTGAGGAAAACTTCAAAATGGGTTAGCATGCGCATTCGATAAAACAGTGCCATCATCAACCGACGTAATAACAGTAGGATCCGTGGATGGGTGTCCGCACTCACTCCAAATTGATGCAGGCCAACGTGTCACAGCTCGATCTATGTTAACGCACCTAACACAACCAGTCTATGTGCAAAAATATTAACCCAACACAAGCGAAGGGTCGCGAAACCTTTTGAGAATGGACAAGGGCTAAATGCCAATATCCGCTCACGCGAAATGGACCTACACGATCCGGACAACTAAGCTTATCCATAGATATTAGCCGCATACATTCACAACTCCAAACGGAGGTAACTCGGGCTAAAAATAGCGATTCAAATCAAGTCCAAATCAGCCCCAAAGTAAAATTGATACGAAGGTATACCAAATCTCGAGAAGCAAATGCGAAATCAAGGATTGAACAACCCGATTTTGCAAAACGTCAAGAGACCTGCCCGACACAATATTATCGAAGAAATACGGACAATATTAATACCTCAGATTCAGATTTATTGCGCGCAGCGATTCAATAGTTAGGATAAATATTTCAGTCCACAAATCCACCACAATCTCGCACTAACATAGACGAAACTCACAAGAGAGAAGGGGGAGGGATTACCCACAAACCAGCGAGATGAACGCACGAGAAGATTAGTGGAAGGGTCACACTTCCACGGGAGCCGTCAGAGTCGCACCGGATGGTGGATTGAAGTCACGCCGGATGGTGATTGAGAGGGAAGGAGGCTGACGAGCCCTCCTCAGGTCAGCATACGCAGGCGGGATGTGGTGTTGCGCGGCGGCACGTGGAGGGTGGGATCGGCGACTGAGTCGCACAGCACGCCGGAAGTAACGGGGGTGGCGAGTCTCACACCGGATGGAAGAAGGGGCGGTGGCGAGTCTCACGCCGGACGGAAGAGGGGCGACGACGAGTCTCACGCCGGAGGGAGATGGGGCGGCGACGAGTCTCACGCCGGAGGGAGAGGGGGGGGGGGGGGGCTGCGTCGGGCTGCACACCAAGGGGGAGGGGCCGAACCCTAAGGGGAAAAGACGGGGAAAATTGCTCACGGGTTGTTTCTTTTTTGTGTCCAAATCTCTAACACACATCACAAAGGTCTCATCTAGACCGTTACGCCAAATGAAATAACATGACATTGAATAAGTTAAAAATGCAGGAAATAAAAACTCCCAATATTTAAGAAGGTGGCGGCGGCCGCGCGCGTAGGTTGTAGCGGTTGGTGTTGCGCCGAATGTCGTTGTTACGCCGCGAAGCTTTACTGTTGCGGCGCGAGTCTTTAATCAATACCGGTCCGGGATCATCATCCACGTCGGCTCCATCCGTTGCTCCATCATTAGTCCTTAGTTGAAATAGGGAAACCCCCTTTTATAATTATTGCTTAGCTAACCCAAGGTTTAAGATGTCTTTGTATCTTCACCTGTGTTCCACATGATTCGATACTCGCTGGAAGAACTTATCGTTTTATTTTACTTTTCCGGTACACTGCCTACGTTATTCGGCCAGGATAATGGCCGTTGTAGCCAGCGGTCACTTGCACAATCTTTTATACTATGTGAATGTAGTGTGCTGATGAATTTCCTTACAGGGCAGACGTCATATGGTAGGGGTTAGCTCGTGTGCTAGCACAACCGTAGGGTGACTACTCTGAGCATATCACCCCTTAGTCGTGCCTAATTCCGGGGGAGGGGGGGGGGGGGGGGTCTTACACTCAGCTCTGTGCATCAGTACGACACCATGTCCACCTACGACAAGTTCATCAAGGTAGACACACATGTACTCAGCCAACGCCCCGACCATTATATGTGGGTACTTTCTTAGGGATTTGCAACCCCACCTCCGAGTGCGCCTTCAGACCTGCAATCCCGTTGTCCTCCTCGTCCCAACCTCCCCATCGGCCACTGCCACTCCTGCCGCCACCACCGAAACCTCTGTCGCCTCTTCCCAAATTAGATCCCTTGCCACCACCCCTGCCCTCGCTGTTAGACCCTCCTCCCTTGCCACAAGTTCCGCCAACCCTACTTCCACCGACACCCTGACAAACCCATCGCTTATCTCACCAGCAACACATTGTGCTTCACCGCAAGGGCCTTTGCGTTCACCGCCAGCAGCTGAACTTGCCCACCCTCATCTGCCATCTCAAAGACCTGTGCATGGATCTGAAGACGATGGTTCTGACTACGGTGACTTGGGTCCTCTGACGACCCATACAAACTTCACCCTTGAGGGCAAGGTCGCTTTTTCGGGCGGGGAGTACTAATAAGAAGCCGTCCGCCGCGCACTACATTAATAATCTACATAGCTCTAATGAGCATTATCGTATTTTCTGTATACCCATCCGCCTATATAAGAGAGTGGGGAAAGAATCATTTGAATTATCTTTGATATCTTATTTAATATTAGGCTTCGTTTGGCGCGACTTATTTGCTCCGGTGAGTTTGATCAAAAACACAATTATCATAGAATGCATGTTTGACATGACAAAGGACATGACCTCTACCAAAAAAATAAACTAGTTTTGAGCGTAAAATGCTTGAAATTTTTTAGGTGAAGTCGAACGTTCACGAACGATGGTTCATGACCACCAAGTTCACAACCGCCACCACCGCGCCAAATGAAGCCTTAGGCTCTCCTAGATGAGAAAAGCAATATTTGAGAACAATATTTATTTTTATTGATATGTTTAAATGTTTGAGAACAATATATATTAATATTTTCGTTTCAAAAAAACAACTCTCAAAAAGCTATTCTACCAAACAGTTTTATTTGAAAGAGCTCTGTTCAATCAGCGCTTATCCACAGACCATCCAAACAGCATGCAACTTTTCAAAACAGCTCCTCAAAAAGCTCTGTCTAAAAAGCTCTGTTCAATCAGTAAATTCTCAATCCGCAGCCATTCTCACAATAGACCCTCTGTGTACAAATATATAATTTTTCGTGATAGCCCGCCTCACTTAAAATCATTTTTTTAAAAGGCATAAAAGTCCAAACTCGATAGCGCTTTATATATCAACTTTACCAAGCGAACGAGTAATAACTTCACCAAACGAACAAAACACCCATCTCCTTCCCCGATGTCCCGAAGCTAGGGTTTACTTAATTTTGTCTACACTGTCTCCGTCAGTATCTCCGTTGATCTCGCAATGTCACGATTGCCAGCTGAGACGGTTCGGAGGGCCATGCATGCAGGATCTTGGTACACTGGCAACCGTAAGCGTTTCAGATTCATAATCCTCTGCGATCATCCTACTTGTTATACTCTCAATCTGCTAATTTTGGTGTTGGCACTCTTGTTTTCTGAATTTTCTGAGAGTTTTTTTTATTTATTTCCGCTGGAACTTGAACGATTGCTATTGTCTATGGACGTTGACCATGATTGAGCACTTTAGTGAAGAGAATGAAAATTTGGTGGCCACTGGAATCGCATTTGTTAGGATGTGTTTCTAGAGCCTTATAGATTATAATTTAGAATTTTACTGTTATATCAGTGAATATATCGAATACTAACCCTATTTATTATAATATTGACTAATATATTATGTAAATTGGATCTTTCTGTAAACATTTCGCTCAGTCAAATCTCATCTCTGAACTTTAGAGCTTGGACTAAGCTTGCCGAACGATCAAATAACTGATTACTACCAGGAAGTTACTGCAATCTTCAATACATTCATGGAAAGTGCACGCTGCTACTAGCTGGCAACAAGATCTCGTGCTTCTTCCTCCTCCAATGATGTTTCAGAAAGGGTGAAAAAAATGGACTGGCATAAATTAGTGGGCAGGGTTTAAGTTGACATTGACTAACTCTGTTGTTGTTTTTTCAGAGCTAATAGATAAGGTTGATGTGCTTAGTATATTCATATATGTAGAATAATATTCCAATGACATTCCTTTTTTATTTGTTATCAAACTTTTAAATGGTGAACATCTACTTATTCTATCATAAGCGGAGTGGTTAATGAATTTGATAGAATTTAGCGAATCAAGAGAGTACAGGGCTATCTCATGAATGTTGAGTTAATATATAATTAATTCATGGAGTTCTTTTATCCCCATTTAAAAACTCAAAATTATTGAATACCACAAAAAACTTGATGATTTGTGCTTGAATGAGGAATTTTTTGTGCCGATTCAGTTTTGATAGAGAGCTTTTTATTATGCCGTTTAGGTTCTTGTAAAAGTGTTTCTTAAATAACTATGTTATATCTTGTGCTAAAATAAGACTATAGTGGTCAAGGAATATAACTAAATATTCTTTCTTGGCTTGGGCCTTATATGAAGTTATCTTCATTCATGTTGTCAATGCTTCATAGTTTCTAAGACATTAATTTTCTATTTTTTTTTAAATAATAGGATTTCCAATAGCATTTAATGGTTAAAAATGCTTCATTATTTGACTCTCTTATTAGGATGAGTTGCCTGCTGAATCCCTCTGATAGTTGCTAATTTTACCCATTAAAATTGCGATTCATGTACTTTACTTCGTTTTACTAATTCAAAACCCAACATATTCTTAAGATTGCCCCCACTATTCTAAATGTTTCATCGCTTAAATTTTTTTCTTTTTATAGCATCTCCATTATTATTTCAAAAAGGTAAGGACTCAATGCTCATCCTTGAGCTTGATAGTAAGAATAATTAAAGTTATTGTTAGAGAAGGGTCATCCTAATAAGTATTTATTGAAACACCAAGTAATTTTGTTTGATAATTATTTCTGATTCATGCTGAATAATTTTCAAAAGATATGTAGGCTAATTCGAAGTATTTGAATTTTGATATTACTGCTTTCTATAGCCAAATAAATTATATTTTCACATGACTGAGTGCAGAAACCATGCTTTGTAATACGAGAAAGTTAATATGATTTTATGCATGATTATGAAGTAGTCAGAAATGATTATACTACAGTGACACCAAGCAACATATTTAGAATTGGGTAGACTTAAGTGGTTGGCTTTGGAACGTCATTGGGATATAGATGAATCGATTAAAAAAGATGCATATGAAACCTTACATTGATAGAGCTTGTGGTAAAAACTTGCACA
Source organism: Dactylorhiza incarnata (assembly GCA_033032865.1). Taxonomy (NCBI): domain Eukaryota; kingdom Viridiplantae; phylum Streptophyta; class Magnoliopsida; order Asparagales; family Orchidaceae; genus Dactylorhiza; species Dactylorhiza incarnata. The sequence goes on from JAWHQI010000162.1 coordinate 1,014,592, forward strand.
AAATAGAGTTAATGGACCATGTAGCATCCAATTAAAATTCATAACTATGAAGCATAGGTACGGGTACGATACGTATCCGGTACGGCGGCACGACAAAATTTAAATACTGGGATATGGGTATAACAGGATACATTGTATTAAATATAATAAATATATATGTATATATCACAAATGCAATTATAAATCCTCAAAACAATAAAACATGAAACATAAATAATCAATTGAAGTACAAATCCACAGTTAATGCAATATAACATGAAGTTCTCAAACATAAAATATTCATAATCATTTTCAATTTAAGGATGTTCATCACTCATTTTCTTCATCTTCTTCCGTATTGTGGATGACCTAACGCATCTTCAATTTCTGGTTCATTTAGAGACAAGTTGACAATCGTAAGCATGCCAATTCCATCAAAAGGATTTGCCTAAGCATCTCCTCCAATATCCCACATTGTACTCCTTCCTTGATTGTAGATTTCATTTCTCCTCGATAATAGACATAGATTACTATGCACAAACACCAAATCATCAACTCGTTGTGGTTGAATTTTGTTTTTTCTCAAAGAGTGAATGAATGAGTATGTGCTCTAATTTCACTCACAACATGAGGATGAAGAAGGTTGATCTAGAAGCTTTAAAGCAATTTTTTGCAATTTAGGTGCTGAAGTTACATAGTAACTCCACCAATATTTGGGCAATAATGCCATGCAATGTAATAATGTGCAACTTTTGGTCCATCGATAAACGAGGACACCATAAATTGCCTTATAAAGAGGGGAATGAGCTTCTAAGTCCGTTAATTTTTCGTGTCTATATATCTCAATCTTCACATTTTCTATCATTGAATCTCACATATCATACACAAAATGAAGGTTAGGTTTGTCTGTATCACAAACCCTAAGCATATCATCTATGATCCTTGTTATATCAAAGATCCTGTCCACATCATCTCACGATTTGTCACTATAGATGATGTTTTAACCTCTAGGGCTTTCTCAACGTCATCTGCTCTATATAAAGTCCATCCGGGGCATTCGACCATATTAAGCAAATCCATCTTCACAAGTTTAAACCTCTTCAACATCACTATAGTTGAAGCAAACCGAGTTTCGACAACTGCAAGTAACTTCAGTGAAGCAAAAAAATTATACATGTTCAACCTGTATTGATGATTCATAATGAAAGTCCTGATGTATTGAACTTCATTAGACACTTGAGTTATCCATCCACATTGTTCTCTAACAGTTGCACAACGATCGGTATTATTAGCTGCACAAATATTTTTTTATGCTAGATTTAGGGTGTGCACAACACAAGGTGTCCAAAAAATATGTGAAAATCGTGCCTCCACGATTGCTCCTGCTGCCTTACACACTAGTGCATTATCAGTGATAACCTGCATAACATTTTCGACACCAACTTCATTAATGACTTCAATCATCAAATTTGCAATATAATGTTGATCCTTGTACTCTCATGATGCATCAACTGTCTTCAAAAAAATAGGACCATCCTCATAGGCAACCATAAAATTAATCAAAGGTCTTCTTCCAGCATCTGTCCAACCATCACTAACTAAGCTGATTCCCTTTTGAGGCCAAGTATCTTTAATTGGTTGAAGCATTCTAGTGATATTGGTTTTTTCTTTTTGCAAAGGGTGGTTCTAAGATCATTATATCCAGGAGGAACAAATCCATCAAGATTGTGGTTAGCAACAAATTTTTATGAGCTAATATAATATGGATTTCTAGCTAGATGAAATGGCAAACCACCAGAATAAAACATCCTAGCTATGAGGCTTCTCAACTCATCTCTAGCTTTATTTTGGAAAGTCATATCAATAGGTCCACATTTTTTTTTCCGTTTCACCAACTAATTGAGAAACCACTCTTTGAAGCTCTTTTAAATACTCTTGTGTCACCTTTGCACATACCTTTATATCATTCCCGGATAATTTTAGCAAGTGACTTTTTACCTTAGAATACGAGCCGTTGAAATCGACCTCACAAAACTTGCATTTCCATTTTCTATTTCCACCACCAAGTTCTCTATTATGAATAAGAGACACATAAGCCCAGAGCGGAGCATTATCATCCTTGTTTACGTCATCAGAAATAAATCTACTTGTTGCTGAGGTAGAAGTTGAACCAGTAATACTAGGAGACTGTGATTGAGACATATCTGTAAATGATAAAGTGATACGAATCTACTAGGGAAAACTAGAGAAAAAAGGGTACTAGTGAGGAAAAAGACGTCTAGGGTTTGCTAGAAAGAAAAATACCTGAAGATAATATTGCATGCCACCAAAAGAGGAGGGTTTGGGTATTTATATTAAACCCAACCCCCCTAGGGCCGGCCGGCCCCATTGGGGCTGAACCCGTGTGGTTCAGCCCCCCTCCTCTTGTTTATTAGTTGCGGGCTGAACCAGATGGTTCAGCCCGGTCTTTTCCCGACGCTTCTTTTAGTCTTCTGGCGTATTTGAACCCTCGGAACCGTAGATCGTCCGGGGGCATAACATTCCCCTCCCCATCAAGAGGCAGCTTGTCCTCAAGCTGAAAGTCGGGGAAGAGTTCCCGGAACTCCAGTAAATCCACCCAGGTGTTGTGAGCCTTTGACTGATCCTTCCACTTGACCAGCACCTCCGAACGGTATTCCGTGCCACGTTTTTTCCATCTGGACAGCAGGATATCCTCGGGACTGGGGCGTAGTTCCCCGGTCGTAGTCACCGCGGGAAGAAAGGGAGTCACTGTGACTGCCGCCCCCAACTTCTTCTTCAGCAACGAGACATGAAAAGTGGGGTGGATGCGGGACCCCTCAGGAAGATCAAGAGTATAGGTGACCGGTCCCACCCTCTGAGTGATGCGAAAGGGACCATAGTACCGGGGGGCTAACTTCTGATTGGCCCGGCGAGCGACTGAAAGCTGCCTGTAAGGTTGGAGACGGAGAAAGACTTCGTCCCCTACCTGAAAAGTCCGCTCTGTCCGATGTTTGTCAGCTTGTAATTTCATCCGATCTTGGGCGGAACGGAGATTGTCCCGCAGGAGGACCAAGGTCTGATCCCGGTCCCGTAAAGCCCTATCCACGGCAGGAAGGGCTGTGCTACCCGGCTCGTAGGAACGTAGAGAAGGTGGCGGCCGCCTGTAGACGACTTCAAACGGTGTGATCCTGCTGGCCGTGTGATATGAAGTATTATAACAATACTCCGCCCAATGTAACCATCGCGTCCACGAGCGGGGTTCATCCATGACGAAGCAACGAAGGTATGTCTCAACCCCCCGATTGAGGACTTCTGTTTGGCCATCGGTCTACGGATGATTCGCAGTGCTCATACGTAACCTCGTGCCCTGTAGTCGGAAAAGCTCCTGCCAAAAGTTGCTGATGAAGACTGGATCGCGATCAGAGATGATCGAACTAGGGAGACCATGTAGGCGAACCACCTCTCGGGCAAAAAGATCGGCCACTGTCTCCGCGGAGTACGGATGGCTGAGAGCTAGAAAGTGGCCATACTTGGACAGCTTGTCCACTATGACCAAGATCACCGACCGGGGCAAGCCATCAATGAAATCCATCGAGACCGTCTCCCACACCTGCTGAGGAATCTCCAAGGGCGTGAGCAGCCCTGCTGGTGAGGTCGTCTCATACTTCTGACGCTGGCACACGTCACACTGCTGCACAAAATGCTGCGCGTCCCTGCGTAACCCCTTCCAAAAGACATTGGCCCGAAGTCGTTGTAGCGTACGAAGCACTCCGGCACGGCCTCCGGTCGGCGACGAGTGGAACTCCTGTAACATGACCTCCTTCCAGGTGGAAGAGGCGGGAATGACCACCCTCCCCCGGTAGTACAGATGTCCTCCAATCAGCTGGTAACCCGGAAGAGTAGGTTGGCCCTGTAACAGGGCCTCCACAATGGGCTGGAGCTCCTGATCCGCGGCGATCTCCCTCTGAATGTCATCCAGTGACTCGATCAATGGTCCCGAAAGGTGGAAGATGGTGCTCTCCGGTAGGCGGGACAAGGCATCGGCCACCAAATTTTCCTTACCCTGCTTGTACACGATCTCATAATCATATCCCAGCAGCTTGGTCAGCCACTTCTGCTGGAGAGGGGATGCCAGCCGTTGATCCAGAAAATGTTTTAGGCTCTGGTGATCGGTGCGAACTTTAAAATGGTGGCCCAGCAGGTACGGCCGCCAAAGAGTCACGGCATGTAAGATCGCCAACATCTCCTTCTCGTACGTGGAGAGGCCCAATGTCCGAGGATCCAAGGCCTTGCTGAAGTAAGCCAAGGGCCGGCCCTCCTGCATCAAAACCGCCCCAATGCCAACTCCCGAGGCATCAGTCTCCAACACGAACTCTTTGCTGAAATCCGGTAAGGCGAGTACCGGCGTGGTCGTCATAGCCTCCTTGAGAGTGGAGAAGGCCTGCTCTGCTTCATCATGCCATGTAAAGGACTCCTTGTGGAGGAGCTGGGTAAGAGGACGAGCCAGCTTACCATAGTCCTTTACAAATCTCCGATAGTACCCCGTAAGGCCCAGGAAGCCTCGTAGTGCCCGCACTGTAGTCGGTCGCGGCCACGACACCATGCTCTCTATCTTCTTTGGGTCCGCCCTGACCCCTTGAGCCGACACCAGATGGCCCAAGTACTCCACCTCTGGTTGTCCAAACGAGCACTTCGACAGCTTGGCGTAGAACTGATGCTGCCGCAGGATGGTAAAGACCTGTGCCACGTGCTCGATATGCTCCTCCCAACTCCGACTGTATATCAGAATATCGTCGAAGAAAATGAGTACCGATCGCCGTAGGAGATGCCGAAAGGTCTCATTCATCACCGCCTGGAAGGTAGATGGGGCGTTGGATAGCCCAAAGGGCATCACCAAGAACTCGTAATGCCCATCATGCGTGCGAAACGCGGTCTTGTGGATGTCATCAGTCTTCATCCGTATCTGGTGGTAGCCGGACCGAAGGTCCAACTTGGTAAATAAGCTCGCCCCGTGCAGCTCGTCCAGTAGCTCCTCGATCATAGGAATCAGAAACTTGTCCTTGATTGTAGAATCGTTCAAGTTGCGGTAATCCACGCAGAAACGCCACGACCCGTCCTTCTTCTTCACCAAGATGATAGGGGAAGAAAAGGCACTGGTGCTCGGTCGTATGATACCGGTCGCCAACATCTCTTTCACGCTCCTCTCGATCTCGGCCTTCTGGATGTACGGGTAGCGATAGGGCCTGACGTTTTGGGGTGCAGCCCCCTCTTTCAACTGTATGGCATGATCCCTGAATCTGGGCGGGGGAAGGCCCCTAGGTTCCTGAAACACATCCTCAAACTGGGACAGAAGTGCCTGAATCTCCATCGGAATGGACGGAGGGTCTGCATCTGACGTCGCTACTCCCACCACCATAGCCATAGGGGAGCCCTCGACCTCCAACCGCTGCAGGCTCCGCAGAGATATTTCCTTCAGGGGGGAAGAACGGATTCCCCGAAGGCAGTAATCCTTCCCCAATTGGGAGAATCCCATAGTAAGATGAACCCAATCCGTGGTGACCCGTTGTAGCTGAAGCAGCCACTGAACCCCCAGCACCATGTCCGAACCCCTAATCGGAAGTAAATACAGGTCCGTGTTGCACACATAGCTCTGCATCCGGATTTCCGCACCCTTCATCACCCCTTTGCACCTCAATTTGCTACCATCGGCCACCATGACCTGGAAAGCCGTCTCTTTATCGATCGGTAGCCCCACCTTCAGAGCAACTGCCGGGTTGATAAAATTGTGGGTACTCCCACTATCTATCAATATGGTAACCCGCTGCCCGCCGATCAGGCCTGTGAAACGGAGAGTCACCGGGGCTGATCCCCCCTGCATGGCCTGTATAGAAACCCCAAACTCTGTCAGGTCGAGTGTCTCAGCGTCGACACTCTCCAGTGGGTCCTCCTCCTCATCCTCCTCTCTCAACATAAACACCTGAATCTTCTGGCAGTTGTGTCCCCGTGTGTATTTCTCATCACAATTAAAGCACAGACCCTTCTCCTTCCGAGCCTGCATCTCCGACCAAGTCAACTTAGTCACCGTGGGACGAATGGGAGGTAGTTGGTCCTTTCGTCCCGCTGCGGGGGTCGCGGGTGGCCGGGTCGTCGTCCGGTTCCGCTGCCTGTTGTAACGCTCCTCCTGTATCTGAGCGATGCTAATAGCATGACTCAGGCTGCGCGGTAAGTACGCGTGAACCTCGTCGCGCAAGTAGTCCTTCAGACCCGAGATGAAACAACTCAACATCGTCTGCTCTCCCCAGGTGACCCGGTTGGCCAACTTTTCGAACTCCGTCCGGTACTCCGTGACTGTGCCCCGTTGTCGGAGTTTCTGAAGACTGACCTCCACGTCCTCGTACTCCAGGGGTCCGAATCTAGCCGAGAAAGCCTCTATGAACTCGGCCCAGGGAGCGTGGGTGCGTCTCCGCAAAAATCATTGTGTCCACTGGTACGCGTCCTCCTCTAGATGGAAGGCCGCCAACTGTACCCACTGAGCCGCAGGAACCTCCTGATATCTGAAGAACAGCTCGGCCTTTTGGATCCACTCGAGCGCGTCGCCTCCCCGGAACTTCAGAAAGTTCATCCGAGTCAGCTTGGGTTGCATGTAAGGTCGCTGAAATGCCCCTCCCAAGCCGCCTCCATTTTGGCCCATCGGTCCGTGTTGCTCATGATCTCCTTGAAGTCCTCCATGATTCCACCCCGGAGGCCTACCCGGCCCCATATTGGCCGGTCCATACCCTCCGTTCGGAGCGATCGTTGGTTGGGGAGGAAAAAATTCTGTTGCGCCTCCGAGAGGACCCGCATTCGCCCCGGTTGGGCGAAACAACCCAAATCCCTGGTGTTGCGGCTTCCAGGGTTGTCCTGCGTGCTGTCCCGGTCCAAACGAGGCTCCTCCACCCTGTCCGGAGCCCCCTCCATGCCGCAGTAGGCCGCCGGGTCCCTGCATGGGCTGTTCGAACCCCCAGGGAGCCGCTGCTCCTCCGCCGACCCCCCAGGGAGCCGCTGCTCCTCCGCCGACCCCCCAGGAGCCGCCTGCGGCCTCCGCCGCTCTGCTGGAGCCAGTCCGGGGTGGCTCCGGTACCTCCCGGCCTCCCAGCTCCCTGCCGCTCAGCCCCCAACCGTCCGGGTGCCCGCCTGGCATTCCGCCCGTTCGAAACGGGATTCCGTTTCCTCGTGCGGCCTCCAGCAGATCTCCCGCTCCTGATCCGGAACCGGAAGCCCTAGACGGAATTCCCCCGCCATTTCCCGCTCCCGTGCTACCCTCCTTAGGCGTATTTGCTGTCTCGGCGTCGGATCCATCGCCGTTCACCGCTTTGCCTTTCAGATTTTGCAAGAGGAGAGATTTCAACTCCTCCATCCTCGCCTCGAAGCGTTCCTCCAGATTTTGTTGCGAGTTCTTCACGCTTGCTTCGATTGCCGCTACGGAATCCGTCAAGGTGACATAGTTCTCCTCGATGGCGGCCAAGCGCGCTATTTCCGCCTCCGTACGTGTCACCATGGTCGCAGGAAGGAGGCTCTGATACCAAATGATACGAATCTACAAGGGAAAACTAGAGAAAAAAGGGTACTAGTGAGGAAGAAGACGGCTAGGGTTTGCTAGAAAGAAAAATACCTGAAGATAATATTGCATGCCACCAAAAGAGGGGGGTTTGGGTATTTATATTAAACCCAACCCCCCTAGGGCCGGCCGGCCCCCATTGGGGCTGAACCCGTGTGGTTCAGCCCCCCTCCTCTTGTTCATTAGTTGCGGGCTGAACCGGATGGTTCAGCCCGGTCTTTTCCCGGCGCTTCTTTTAGTCTTCTGGCGTATTTGAACCCTCGGAACCGTAGATCGTCCGGGGGCATAACATAAAGCCTAATCATAATAAGTAATAACCAAACATTAAACGAGAAAAAAATTAAATTAAATTTAAATAGGACATTAAATCTTAAAGAAGGTAAGATTTCTGTATACAGAAATCTGAGTGACTTCTGTGTACAGAAATCTGAGTGACTTCTGTGTACAGAAATTTGAGTGACTTCTGTGTACAGAAATCTGAGTGACTTCTATATATACAGAAATCTGAGTGACTTCTGTATACAGAAATCTGAGTGACTTCTTTATACAGAAATCTGAGTGACTTCTGTATGCAGAAATCTGAGTGACTTTTGTATGCAGAAATTTGAGTGACTCCTGTATACAGAAATTTGAGTGATTTCTGCATACAGAAATCTGTATGAGGAATTAGGAATCAGGAAAACCAACAACAGCAACTGAAACAAAAATCTGTATGAGGAATCAGGAAAACCTACAGCAGCAACGGAAACAGAAACATGTATGAGGAATCAGGAAAACCTACAGCAGCAGGGAAAGAGGAAGAAGAAGAAAAAGAGGAAGAAGAAGAAGAGGAGGAACAAGAAGAACTTATGGCAGGCTTCGATCGACGAGAGCAGCAGGGCTTCGATCGACGAGAGCAGCAGGGCTTCGATCGACGAGAGCAGCAGGGCTTCGATCGGCTTCGATCAATCGACCAACGACGCCGACAGCAGGGAAGAGAGGGAGCGGGCGAGCGTCGACAACAACACCTTCGACAACAACGGCGTGCGGGATAAAAGAGGAATGAGCGGCGCGGGAGTAATAAGACCTAAAATCGTGTATTAGGCCGTCTGGTATGCGTAACCATACCGGAAATGCACCCGGTATGGGTACGGGCCTCAAAATAACGTATCCATGCTTCTTAGGTTCATAGTTACCGGTGATTCACAAATCCTAGCCAAATTATTTGACCAAGTATAATGATGATGATAAATAAAAAATATTTTCCCAATTTTTAATTCTTGTGTTATTATAGAGCAATGTATCTACTTTTTCTTGTATTTGTACTTGCTAAATAACTATAATCTAAAAGAAATAATGATCAGGTTCTGGTAACACTTGAAATCCAATATGATTTTGGAGTGTATTAGCTTCTCTACAACTTCTAACGTTACTGTCAAATTACTTACCTCTCGTAGTAGTATACCAAAGGGATTTCCAATTTTTTTTAGAGTTTTTATGTATTATTCCTGTACTGAGTATTTTTTGGAATTGTTAGACTACTATAATACATAATAGAGCCTTGTAAAATTTTGAAAATAGTGTACACCTTAATTATTTTAAATACCATATAATTACACTAATTTCATTCACTGAGCGGGAAGTGGTTGCAAAAACCAGACTTGGAATTCACGTATACTACCATACAGAAAGAGCTTTGGTATGGATGTTGCCTTAATATGCAACCAACAAATATGCTTGAATTTGCCTTAACGTAGTTTAGAAATTTTGCATTATCAAATGATTTAATGTGAAACTTATATTCTTCATTTACTTTCGTAGAGGATTCTTCAACATTCCTTTCAACACTATCATTACTATAAGTTTCCTGTGTATCTCTATTTCGAAGAATCCCCAACCAGTTGCCCTTACGAGAAAGAATTGGATCTTCCCTCTCTGTGATTCATTCATCATCAGAAGGGATATCCTAAAAAAAAAAAAAAAAAAAACTTATCCTTCAATTGAATATCCCTTCTATCTTGTCGTTCCATCAACTTCATATTGTACATCACAAAAATTAGATCATTCATTTTCTTTTGATATAAGCGATTTCTTCTTTTTGAATGCACCTATTAATTATTTTGACATAAAAAATTATAAGAACACTCATACATGAATCAATGTTACAACTTACATGTGATGATATATTTTAGTGCAATTGATCTTACCATCTCAAATACACTCAAGTTGCGTTCACATCTGGAATAGCTATATGTCAAACTTAGAACCCGAATTGCAAATATTTTCAATTCCGGGCAGTTATCTTCGTAGGAATCCCACCAATCAGCTGTAAATGACAATATTTTAAATGCTTAATATGAAAAATAACATGCTTATTGATTTATAATTAAAAATAACATAAACAAAAAATGTTTAACCTGGAGCTCTTTTGCTTCTAGTTGCCTTTGCAGGGTGCCTTTTTGGCTATTCACCAAGAAGTTACATATGAATCTCCTTTTCCTATCTGACCATCCGTCAGACATGATAGTGCAACCAACTTTCTTCCATTCCACCTTGTACTCCTCTAGTTACTCTAGAGTTATATCCACCTCTTGTTTTAGGTATTTTACTCTAACATCATTATAAGACGGTGGTTTCATTCCGGGGCCATGTTGGCCGATTGCTTCAACCATGCTTATGAACTCCGGGTTCTTCGCACAATTGAATGGAATTGCACTTGTATATAAAAAGCGAGCAATTTGTTGACATGCCTTTTCACGCGCATCTTTCTTGAAAATATGATTTATTGTAGATTGACTCGATTTTCTAACAAAAACATCTATTTTCTCCTTTCTTTTTTGTTTTTTTGCTAGACTCAATTCAACCTCATAATTAACACTGGATTCCTCAGTATTTCTTCTCTTCTTTAGATTCTCCTCTCCATGAAAATACTCAAAAATTGATTTCTCACATTTTCGGGTACTTTAGTGCAAACTTCCACATTAAATTTGGTCCCGAATAAGTGATGTTTTAACCTATATATTCCCCCAGATCTAATGACTAGACAATATTTGCACTGCACTTGTTTGGTCGTACTGTCAATTTCAATCCTATGCTCCAAACCCGGATCATTTCTAGAACCGGAAGCATTCTTTCGGAACTTTTTGCCAACGTGATTTGAACCCGACCCCAAAGCAGACATCTAGAAGCTAATGAAAAATAAGTGAATAAGAATAACTACAACAACAACACTCAAGCCTTTATCCCATTATAGTGGGGTCGGCTATATGGATCCTTTGTCGCTATTGTGCCCTATCTTTAGTCATAATCTCACTAATGTCTAAGTACATCATGTCTTTCCTTATAGTTTCATTCCAAGTCTTTATTGGTCTACCCCTCCCCCGTTTAACATGCCTAGTGACTAAACTCTCACAACGCCTAACAGGTGCCTTTAATAGTCTCCTTTGTACGTGTCCAAACCATCTTAGTCGAGCTTCTCGCATCTTCTCTGCAATTGGTACCACTCTTGTCTTATCCCTTATACATTCATTCCTAATTTTATCCAGTCTCCTGTGTCCACACATCCACCTAAGCATTCTCATCTCCGCAACTCCCAATTTTTGCTCATGTCACAATTTACTGCCCAACACTCAGAACCATAGAGCATCGCTGGTCTAATTGCAGTATGGTGAATAAGAATAACTATTTAGCAAAATTTATAAATATGACTTTTACAAAAGCATGCACATAAAAGTACAAATAAAATTAAAAGAAATGATCTGGTCTAATGAAATTAAAGCATTCTTCTAAGGGCTAATAAAATGTTATATCTATAACATGAAATAGGACCGATTGCAAGCAAGAAATAGCATGGATTACAACATTCTTTTAAACTCGTAGCAGGAAATATGATTCTTACAACAGTAAATAACATTTTATAGCAGGAAATAAGATTCTTTAGCAGGAAAATAACATTCTTGCAATAGGAAATAACATTTTGTACCTGGAAATAGGACCGATAACAATCAAAAATAACATTATATAGCTGCAAAATAATGGGAAATGACCGGTTACCTATCAAAAAATATGAGGAGACTGTTGAGAGAAATCGATAACAACACGAACTGGATCGATAACAGCTGGAAATAGCAGAAGCGAGCCGAACGATGCCGAAAATAGCTGGAATGGGCCAAACGACGCCGGAGAGAGTAGGAAATCGGGCCGTCGGATCATTACTGACATTGTGGCGCACAAGTGCACCACTACCCAGGACGACCCATCTTGCCATTACCTAGTGCACTGGAGTGGATGCCCCACCTTTGCCGATAGTTGCCTATCGACGACAAAGCTTGTTAGAATTGCCCCCGATCTTCGACTACGACTTGATCATTCCGATAAATGCTTTTTAGTCGGGGGGAGTTGATGGGGATCAGCCGCACGATCGTGATCGACAGAGGAGATCGGGACACCACTCGGCGGGCCCCGCATTTGCGTATTTGCATATGATACATTGACGATTCGAGACCACGAGCACGTTCAGAGCGTCGTTTTACTATTCTATGTATTTCATTTTATTTTTCTGGACATTACTAAGACACTAGGCGTAACGGCCGATCATAGCCGTTCACACCGGGTGCCCAACCGCCCCTCTCGTTATAAATAGGGGCAGATGCTTTCATTTTCGGTCGTTGTTTGTTTGTAAGAGATTTCAGACCGACAAACATTTGTGGTGCGACGCCGCGAGACCCCGGGGTGCGACGTCCCAGTTTATTTCCCGCATTTTCACTTCCTTTGCTCTCCATCATCGCACGATACAGGAACTCCTATCATCTCTTTCCTCCCGCTCGTCTCCTTACTAGGTCACAAGCCCCACTCTCCCTCTATCGCAAATCCGCCCCTCTCCTCGAGCCAACCACAACTTTCTGCTCGCCGTCGATCTCCCCAACCCCAGTCGCAGCCCTAATGTTCATCCCTCATGATTCCCGCGCTCTGGTCGCTGCTCCATCTCCATCTCCTCCCTGCATCCCGTCCCTTGCAAGTACCCCCATATCTCGTCAACTACCCTTCTCCATATTTCATCCAGTTCTCTCGCACGCCAGCCCCTCCTTCCCGCAAGAACACCTCCTTCATCCTGTTCCACCACCGGCAGTCCTCCTCCACCCTAAAACTAAACCTGAAGAACCCATCTCATCTCCTAACAGCCTCCAGTACTCCCCCCACACCCTAACAATCCCTATGGCCTATCTGAGCTCTAACAATTCCCTCGAAGACTCAACCAACCCCTGAATTCTGTACAGAGTTGCTGTCCCGTTGCTGGGATTAAATTCCAGCAGCGATTTGTGCCCTCTTTTATGTTGCGAAAGTCATCTTGTATGAGTGACGACTGCTCGCTATCACTTCCCGCTGCCGGTTCCTCTTGCTTGTGAGTATCTAGTATTGTGTTTTCATTTTCTTATTGAATATGTGATGGATATTGCATAGTAGCGTGGAAATCGTTATTTTTTATGCTATTGTTGAGTTTTTTTATTTCCTATAATACTAATTTGTGCAAGTGTGGCTTTAAACCCTTCATGTGAAGGAGGACATGTTCAATTACTTGCTTGAAAATTCTTGTGAATGCTATGTTATATGCTAGTCTTGTATAAATTTATTGCTAAAGTTAATTCCAGATTGAAAATTTTAAAACCATTCATATCCTATAGATTGGGTCTGTTTGAGTCTAGTGCGTACCACGCTCATAGGCGCGCATTAGCATCGGCACAGCTCCGCACAACCTACCCTGTTCAGTTTCTCTTTGGAACCACAGTCTATGTGCTTTATTGCCATGATTTTCACTTTCTTAGCATTTCCCTGTTGAGAAGTAGACCAATTATGAATTTATTATAAGCTAGAAACTCGGTGAATGATCACATTTAAGATTCTGAACAAACTTATTCATGCTTTGAGTATTTTTGTTATTGCACTATTATGTCTGTTTTTTTCATTTGGCTAGCTAAAAAATTGGGAGAGGAACTTGATGAATGGCTCAGAGCAACTGGCTTACCTAAAACCCCTAATATTAGAGGGGTTATTGCCCCGTAAGTTTGATACTTATTTGGGTAAATAATACTTTTGACACCATCTTATTTCAGTTATTTGAATTCTCATATAACTTTTTTTATGTTAAAACTGCAGGCATGCTGGTTATTCATATTCTGGTCGGTGTGCTGCATATGCTTTCGCAAACATTGACCCGGAGAATATGTATTTTATCCTATCTTCTAATTATGTTTTAAAGTACTTGTGCATATATTTTAGAAAGAGTCTGCACTTACATTGGCAGAGGAGAGGATCGGTAATGATGCAAATGTGATACAAAATCGAAGGCCCAAATCGAAGTTGTTCAATTCTATTCCTTTAGGCAAAACTTAATATAAAGTGTTCCATAGAAAAGCCCACTTTATAAATTGAGGTTATAAATAAGGAGTAGAATAGGAATCTATATAGATCTAGAGAGTACTATTTGACATCCTCCTTACTCATCCGTGCTCTTCCTTGGTTAGTTGATATTCATGCACGCCCCTCTTGAAAATTTACTATGTCGTCAAAGTTGAGTGATGGAAACTTTGTTGTACCAATACTCCAATCCATGAAGGCATGTAGGCCGTGCTTGGAAGCGGTAACTTTCATCCCATTCAAGTGCCACAGAATTAGCCATGCTAATGTTTTCATCTTAGGCCTCGAGGTGCATTATCTGTTTTTTATTTACACATTGGTTTGTAGGAGAGTAAGACTATTTGTAATGAAAACAACAAGCATGACGACAAGGCTCGAGGTATTTTGTTACGTACAAGGACCCGATGATCGTAAAACAAGAGAACGAACACTCAAAGCAAATTGGCTACATTTCACCCTTGTGGTGGGACCCTTCCCCGGACCCTCGCTGCGTGGGGATGCCTTTGTGCACCGGGCTGCCCTTTTTATATTCCGCCATGAATTTATTACGGCGGCTTTCATATACACACTCCTGTGATTCCGACGGGGGGGGGGGGGGGGGGGGGGCTGCTTGAGCGAATGTGCGAGCGTAACACTATGCTACTCTTGAAAATCGAAGCTCCAATCTTTGTCTGAATCTTTTAAAATTGTGATGGTGTACGGTATCTGAGGAAACAGAGTAGAGGTCATGGACGGAGGGAGCGAGCAGAAGTGTAGTGAAGTAGAAAAGTTAAAAGGAGGGGGTTGAGGAAGTAGTGGAGGCGGGGAAGGATGAGATAAATGCAAAAGTTGAAAGTGATTGGGGAAATGTTGATTGAGAAATGTTGATGGGGACAAGCGGGTGGGCTTTGGGTGGAAAGATATGTGGAGTTAGGGGGGCTGACATGATATGATGGGAATGGGAGAGTGGGACTTGCTAAGTTGGAAAAAGAGAAAAAACTGTGGAAGAGAAGAGAAAACGTGCAAGGCCAGCAGAGGTAGGGCTTGATTACTGTGCCCAGGAGCGTGAACAAGTAAGAGTCGCTGCAGGAAATCAGGACAAGACAAGTCGAAGCCGGTTTCGTGGTCCTGGAAATGGGAAAAGCTGGATTACTGTGCCAAGGAAGTACCCGCGCTGGTTGCAAATCCTGGACCGACTGGCTGCGCTGGCTTCGACGGTGCTGCTGTGAGAACCTCCGCCCGTCGGACCACGACATCCGATGATGTGACTTGGAGCTCGAGGTCGAGGAGGATGTCCTAGGTCAGGGATTTGTGTGGCGACCCTCCTTCTCTGTCTGCCACAGTGGAGGAGAGCTTAATAACGAAATTCGGAGGGATGATAGACAGTGCAGTCGTGGTGGAAACCGGCATGTGGCAGCGATCCGATGCGAGGTACTTCAACAACCATTTGGGCGAGCCGACCAAGTAGGATGGATGAATTACACAGTCAATCCAGTTTGGCCTCAAGATGGTGCCCTGATGCATACACGACAAGAGTACCAATGTCGTCAAATAATAATAAAACGAGGAGTTACTCCCGAGTATCGATCTCACGTGGAACACGAAGGGATGAAGTTTTCTTACGAAAAAGACTTGAGATTGAAGTCTTTAGTCGGTGTTTTAACCATAGCACTTTCAGATTTTTATAATGCAATTTTTTTTCAGCCGATGCCGGTCCTAAGCCCGGATGAAAAATGGTGAGGGTTGTGTTAGGTAGACGGCCAACGTAAAATTTAGTCACCTTTATGAATATGGATCTTTTGAGAAATTGTGTTAAAGCTATGTTGTTCCCCATAAGGAACGCGTCGTATGGTCCGAATGCGACGTCTTGGCAAGGACCGCTACATCTCCATGACTTGGGTGTAGTGTTAATAGGCAAGAGTCCTCGTCGTATGGTCCGAATGCGGCGTCTTGGCAAGGACCGCTGCACCTCCAAGAGGACTTGAGTGTAGTGTTAAATATGCAAAAGCCCTCACATATTAGGCATCCACATATTGCGCGTCCTAGAAAAGTAGATCGTAGGATTTATGATCGACTTAGGTTTGGAAGTTGGAATATAGGTACGCTAACGGGAAAAACGATGGAAGTAGTGGATACAATGATTAGGAGAAGGATAAATATTTTATGTCTGTAAGAGACTAAATTGGTGAGTGAGAAAGCTAAATTTCTAGATAATTCAGGTTTTAAATTATGGTACACAGGAAAAAATAAAACAAACAATGAAGTAGGTATTATTGTAGATACTATTTGGAGGGATGGAGTTGTTGGGGTAAGAAAAAAGGCGATAGAATCATAGCTCTTAAATTAATCGTAAGAAAAGAAATTATTAATATAATTAGTGTTTATGCGCCACAAGTAGGATTAAGTGAAGCTATTAAAGTATAATTTTGGGAATACTTAGATGATTTGTTAAGAGAAATCCCACAAAGTTAGAAAATTTCCAGTGGAGGAGACTTAAATGGACATATAGGGAAGAAAAATACGAATTATACAGATGTTCATGGAGGATTTGGGTATGGAGAAAGAAATGAAGAAGGAAGAACCATTCTAGACTTTGCCATAACACATGAGCTAATTGTGACAAATACGTTCTACATGAAGAGGGAAGAACACTTAATTACGTTCAAGAGCGGACAAAATAAGTCATAAATTGACTATTTTATGACTCGCAAAATAGGATAAAAAGATTTGTAAGGATTGCAAAGTCATACCAGGAGAAAGTTTGACAACGCAACATAGGCTAGTGGTGTTGGATGTGCAAATTAAATATAGTAACTTTTAAGAGAAAGACAAAAGTGTTGCCAAAAATTCGGTGGTGGAACTTGAAGAAGGAAAAACAGGTTGCTTTCTAGGCATCGATTTTAGAACAACTAGTTGATGATTCTTATGTTGATCCTAGTGTCACATGAGAAGTTATGTCTTCTCATTTAAGGATAAGTGGAAAGAATATACTTGGAGAGTCAAAATATCTTGCGCCCCCACAAAAAGAATCTTGGTGGTGGAAAAAGGAAGTGCAAGACAAAGTGAGGGTAAAGAGGGTCAGCTACAAAACATTATATGCTTGTAGAAATGATGAAAACTTGACAAAGTATAAAGTAGCAAAAAAAAAAGCTAAAAATGCAGTAAGTAAAACAAGAAGTCAAGTTTATGAAGAATTTTATAAACAACTAGATACCAAAGATGGAGAGCGTGATATATATAAAATTGCTCGAACTAGAGAGAGGAAGACGAGATTTAAGCCAAGTTAAATGCATCAAAGATGAATCAGATACGGTTTTGACGGATGATGTGACTATTAAGCAGCGATGGAAAATATATTTTTATCAATTATACAATGAAGGAAAAGACAATAAACTGAACTTGGAAGTGTTAAGTAAATCGGAGGAGTATAGAAACATAACTTTTTATCGTAAAATTCAAGCATCAGAGATAGATGACGCTCTGAAGAAGATGATAAATGGAAAGACGGTTGGGCTAGACGATATACCCATTGAAGTATGAAAATGCTTAGGGAGGGAAAAAATTTTATGGCTTACAAATTTCTTCAATAAGATATTGAAGACAAAGAGGATGCCGGACCAATGAAGAGAGTATTTTGGTACCTTTGTATAAGAACAAAGGAGATATACAAAATTGTGTCAATTACAGGATAATTAAATTAATGAGCCATACTATGAAATTATGAGAACGAGTAATAGAGAGAAAAGTTAGATGAGAGACTAGCGTCTCAGAGAATCAATTTGGATTCATGCCAGGGAGGTTAACCATGGAAGCTATACATCACTTGGGGAGACTCATTGACAACTATCGGGAAAGACAAAAAAAATTGCATATGTTGTTTATCGATCCACCACATCACAAATTTCAATTCCCAAATTCATTTAAAAAAAAAGAAATCAAGCTCAAATTTTAATTGTGCACTTGGGTTGGCAATTTAGCTTTGGTGATGCATTGGTAGGGGCAAATCAAAGAAATTGGTGGTAGGCTCAAAATGTGTAATCAACGGTAGTGGAATTAGGTTCAGATGCAAAGGCACAAACTATCCAAGGGAAGGCCTAAGTCATCTACGTATAACTAACTAAAATTTATGCACATGCTTTGAAGATCGCTAGGGGAGAGTTCTAGACACCGAGAAAGGACACCCCTTCATCGTGATCCTATAATACGCCTCTAGTGACACTACACACAGCTTCACACTAGCGTCGGACACGATCGCGCTCTAACAAAAAGTGGATATAGACCGACAATAATTATTAAAAGAGAGTGTAATTAACATATGCAAAGAAATTAACTCTAAACCTATTTCTACCCGAGAACACGTGCACTTGACTAGAAGCACTTCACGACTCTACAATCCACTATCAGAATCAGCTTTATATTTTAAATTAATCTAAACTACACTAATAAGTAAATAGAAAACACGAGACTCACAATTATTCAAGTCATAATGCGTGGGTGTTGAAATGAAATGCAACGTGCAAGAAAATGAAAAAAAATTAAAATTTGGGCACATTTTAGAAAAATTGACGTGTACGGAATGCAAAATGCGTGTACAGGCGAGCAATCAGATAAAGCTATCTACCCCAGACTTAAATGTAACATTGACCTCAATGCATAAAAATATGAAAAAGTGATCGAAATGCGTTACCCAATACCCGAGATGGGGCATTCCGGGACGACTTAAACTTTGAATTTGGAATCAAGAATGTGCTCCCGGCCCAAGCTTGACCAACAAAAATGCACGACCTAGCTGGATGTTGCACGGGGATTAGCCCAAACAAAAACAAAATAGACAAATCAAAGCTAAAATACAAATGCAGATAATCATGAGGTGCCTCCCAAGAGCGCTTTGTTTAACGGCCTTGAGCTGAACCAAATACCTGTATTATGCAGTGTATATAATTATTTAAACAGGAAAACTAAAAATGCTCAAGAAAAATAAACGGAGATCCTAACATTGAAGAGTTTCACGGATCACAGTTCTAGCAGAAGTTGGCTATATGCTGATTTGTAGTACGTCTCAGCTTGGAGGGAGGAGGAGGTGGGCCCAGTGCCGGTGCTTTGTCTCGGGTGCGAAGATTTCCCACCTGGGCTTTGCACCATATAATTTCCTACTTGCGGCTGCACAAGCAGCGCACTCCTCTCTCTCCTTTCTCCGCAATTCAACCCGAGGTGATCTCCACCGGGCATTGCTCATTTCAGCACCACGAGACGCACAATCAGTGCTCTGAAAGGTAGAATTCTGCTCCACTGTGGTTGTGGTAGTGGAAGCAAGGTCCGCCCAACGGACTTTCTTTATAAGCTTTGACTCCACCTACCCCCTCTTCCGGACTGCTTCACCTACAAAAATGATGTCTTCGTCAACTTCTTCTTCAGTAATTACCGCCTCCTCCTGAGGCTCCACCAACTGCACTACTTCTTTCTCTTTTCCTCGTTTTCCTTCAGCTTCCAACTCCTTTTCTTCTTCACTAAACTCTTCTTCTTTACCTTCACCTTCATTCTCATCACCTGCACATGGACTCAACAATTCATTAGAAAACTCATTACACCGAAGTGTAGTGTTCTCAAAACAAGTAGAAGTGGGGTCGACAAATGTCACTTTAGGAGGGAAAGAGATGCATCCCTCTGCAAGGTGCAAAGTGGCGCCCACAGTTGTAAGTAACGGTAGGCCGAAAACCAGTGGTGATTCGTTTTCCAATGGTCCCATTACTTGAAACTCCACAGTTATTGTATTTCCCTCCAAAGTGATCTGCACATCTTTATCCGCCCCAATAGTAGTAATACCCGCATCATTAGCCAAGATAAGTGGCACTGCCTCCTCCTCAATATGATTTATGTTGAACTTGTCAACATCTTTAAGTGCAATGATGTTGCATGAGGAACCCGTGTCCACTAAAACCTGATTGGCCACGTTATTTTCACAATTTACCACGATCCCTCCGCAGAAATTGGGGTCAAGTCCGGAGGTACACCGGTCTTGCTCTCTTGGATTATTTTTGGATTGACTAGGGAGGGTGCCGAGCATTCTTTCAGTGATTAACTTAGCAAGTTGGGCAATTTGTGTTTCAAGATTTTTTACCCTAGCGCCTTGACTTACTATGAATTAGTGCGCGAAGTCAATGTGTTTATCAAGCTTGCCTTCCCAAGGCGCACACGCCTCATGCTGATTCTGATGTTGTGGAGCGCCAAAGTGCTGAGGGGGGCGACTTCCGCTAGCTTGGCCTTGCGTTTGCTGCGGTCCATCCCTCCAACTGAAGTTTGGGTGACTACGCCACCCGACATTATAAGTATTGGAGAAAGGAAGCCCCATTTGCTAGTTCCCTATATAGTTAACATCATCAAACACATTAGAAAGTGAGGATTCAACATAGTTGCCTCCTTGATGGCACTCAAAGGAGTGGTGCCCGGAAGCACCACAACTCTGGCAAGAGACAATAATCAATGATGCAGCAGCAGGGGTGGCTT
Organism: Dactylorhiza incarnata; assembly: GCA_033032865.1. NCBI lineage: Eukaryota > Viridiplantae > Streptophyta > Magnoliopsida > Asparagales > Orchidaceae > Dactylorhiza > Dactylorhiza incarnata. The sequence continues at coordinate 1,035,044 of JAWHQI010000162.1, forward strand.
TCCCCTTCAGACTTAACTCTTCAATTTTTTTAGACATTGCACCTAGTTGGGCGGAGATCGCGGTGTAAGGATCAACTTTATAAAGACCCGCCGCCTTTCTAGGAGCATTTCTACCATCGCCCCATTGGGCATTCTGGTGAACCAAATTCTTCATTATATTCCACATTTCATTCGAAGTTTTTCCCATCATAGAACCTCCAGCGGCAGAATCAACATTTGTACGAATATTTTGATCAAGTGCCCCGTAAAAAGTGTTCACGAGCGTCCAAAGAGGGACCTCGTGTTGAGGAAACCTCCTGAGGAGCTCATTGAACCTTTCCCAGACTTCAACGAGGGACTCTTGATCACGCTGCCTAAAAGAGAAAATCTCATTACGAGCCGCTAGGATTTTTGTAGCAGGTAAAAATTTCGTCAGAAATGCATTTGCTAATTCAGTCCAAGTAAACCCAGGATTTGGCTTTGTCCCTAAGGGTGAAAGAGAAAAGCTTAATCCGGATTGTGTCATCAGAAACCCCATTAATTCAGAAAGTATCACAGATTTTAAGGAAATTATAGATATGATGGTGGGGATCCTCCAAAGGAAGGCCATAAAACAGAACAAAATTTTTGAGCATGTTTAGGATAGAGGGCCTGATCTCAAATTGTTGATTCGTGATGGCTGGGCTCAATGTAGGGTAAACACTACCCATGGTGGGGGCAGTGTAAGCATTGCGCGAGCACGCGGCTGCACCACTTCCTCATCAACATGTATATTAGGATCAGGGTTAATAACATTATTATTCCGGGGATTGACTCGTGCCTGCTCTCTTCTCAGAGTTGCAGTGTCCGCTCGATCTCTGGGTCAAATTGAACCAAATCGCGCCTGATCCTCTCCAGAATCACCACAAACAAAAACTTAAAGAAATATAGAAAGCTGAAAACGTCAAACGAAAAAACGTAAAAGATAGAAACAATGCGATATACACTGGAAGAACTTCTTTCTCTCAACTCCCTCTTTAGAAATTCACACGTGCCGTGTTCCCCGACAACGACGCCAAAAATTTGATGCACACACGACAAGAGTACCGAATGTAATAAAAAAATGAGGAGTTACCCCCCGAGTATCGATCTCACGTGAAACACGGCGGGGTGGAGTTTTCTTAAGAGAAAGACTTGAGATTGAAGTCTTTAGTCGGTGTTTTAATGGGGGGTTTGATTTGTGAACAATACTAAAACAATAAAAGGAAAAAAACTAAATTAACTATGCGGGCCGCTGACACCGCTTCACACTTCCATGGGTCGCCAACCTTCGCTTCGCACTCACTTTCACCAATGAGGGTCGCCTTCACCTCTTTGCTCGTCCGCGGGTCGCACTCCTCCGCTTAGCACACGTTGCGCCTTGCAAAAGCAAAGACCAACCTCTCGCTCACACCGGCTTGTGTCTAGCTCAACTACAACGCAGCCCGACTCTCACCAGCACACAATCACAATCACGAAGCAACCATCAACACATTCACATCCAATCAACATCACAACACGAACATGAAGAAAATCATTAAAACATCATCTACTTCAAACCATCCACAAAAGTGAGTATACCTACGAACATCTACACCCAATGGTCATGGTGCGTATATGCTTTAAAATATACCGCATAAGGATTACAAATACTTTAAAAGAGAGGGGCAAGATCATGTTTTAAATGTCTCCCGACATGTCCGACATGTCTCCTGACATGTCATTTTTTAGGGCAAAACGATATGTTTTTCTAAAAGAAAATAGATTATGTCCTTTTGTAAAATATAGGCCGACATGTCCGGTTTTTTCCGCATATCGGCCGACACGACTTTTATATATATCGCCCGCTATTTTATTTTATGTTATATTAGCAGACTAGCAACATATGTTTAAATCGCATATGAATACTATATTATGTATGTTTAAATCGATTAGGCTTATTGTTTTGATTTTTGTAACGTTTTATTCTTACAACCTATTTTGTATAATTGTTTCACAATTTTTTAATTTCATATTACAAAAAATATGAAAATATTTAATACATTTATTACAAAAAATATGAAAATATTTAAATCTTCTTTATTTGCAATAAACTAACTGTTATCAAAATAAAATTATTGTATACTATTAAATATATTTTAAAATGTATCATTTTGTATTTGTTAATAATATTTTATCTTAGATACTATTCGATTTTATTTCGTAATATAAATGGCTCATTTTTTATCTATTTGTTATATTATTTTTCTATTTTTATAATATATATTTATAGTTAGTATACATAAAAATAAAAATTTATTTATTAGACATGAAAATCCGATAAATATCCCCGACATGTCTCCGACTTTCGACATATAAAACTCATTCCGATATGTCGCCGACATCCGATATTTAAAACATTGCAAGATACAAGTTACCAATCCCTAGCACGGAGAGAGCGGAAGTCTAGTGTAACATCCCGACTTTTATTGGGTCACTAGACCCTAGTGGACCCAATAAAAGTAACCCCAAAAAATAGAAAGTGACCCGAATAGGGGATATTGTGCTAGGAAACTCCAAATTGACTTCCATTAGTTCCGTTAGACTCGTATAATCAATACGAGTGCAATGGAACTCGTTCCGTTCCAATCCGAGGTCGTTTGGAGAAAACTACCATTTTGAGTATGTTGTGCGTCACAATAAAGTCGTTGGGGTGCAGCGACCATACGTACTCCAAATTGACTTCCGTCAGTTCCGTTAAACTCGTATAATCAATACGAGTGCAATGGAACTCGTTCCGTTCCAAACCGAGGTCGTTTGGAGAAAACGACCATTTTGAGTATCGTCGTTGTGCGTCACAACAAAATCGTTGGAGTACAGTGACCATACGTACTCCAAATTGACTTTCGTCAGTTTCGTTAGACTCGTGTAATCAATACAAGTGCAATGAGACTCGTTCTGTTCCAATCCGAGGTCGTTTGGAGAAAACGACCATTTTGAGTATCGTAGTGCGTCACAACTAAGTCGTTGGGGTACAGTGACCAAAGATACTCCAAGTTGACTTATGTCATTGTCAGTCCCGTTGGTCTCATACAGGCAATACGAGCACAACAAGACTCGTTGCATTCCAATCGGAACTCGTATGAGGAATATGTCCGTTTTAGGTCTTGTAGACCGCCACGACACACTTTTCAAAATATTAAACGAACGAACCCGGAATCAGTCTCGGTCAGTCTCAGTGGACTCCTAAAGTCAAAACAAGACCAACGAAGTTCGTTGTAACCAATCCTGACGTCGGAAAGTCAAACCACAGTCAATTCAAGCTTTATGTCACACCGAAAAGCGTGCACGCACCTGTGTTGAGTTGACACCCCAATAATGTCCCTTCACCCGACGAGTTGGACCCACTTGGACCTTGACCAACATGAGGGCTCCACCATAGGGTTGACTTTGGTCAAACCCCCCAAGACTTCCTATTTTGGAATTTTCCCTAAGAGGGAGCTCCCCCCCCACCAAGAAGGATTGCCCTGTCCTTAGCCTTGGCCAACCAATCCTAGGCTAGTGGAGGAGGGAGGGGAGGGAAGAAATATCTTCCCCCACCCCTCCCTTAATCTTTAGTCCCACATTGGGAGAAAGGTAAGGGAGGTCCCCCGCCCTCCCTATAAATATAGCCCCTACCCTCTCTGAACTCACACTCACCCCCAACAGCCCTCCCCTCTGCCTGAAACCCCCTTGCCGGAAAACTCCCCCCCAAACCCACCACCACTGCCGCCACCAATGGCACACCTCCCGACCACCTCCCGAGCCCCCCCTCCTCAGGTGGACACCCTCCCCTCCTTCCCACTCCTCCGGTGACTTGCCTGCCGCCCCCCGTAGCCGGAGCGCCGCCAGCGCCACCCGAGCCATTCCCAGACTCAGGTGGTGGCTCGGCCGTGTGAGCCTCACCCCAACACCGGTGGTGGCGCTGGGGGAGCAGGGCCCCACCCGGGGACCCCTGCTCCGGCGAAGGGAGGCGGCAGGGCCGCCGGAGAACGCATCTCCGGCGGCCTCCGCAAGCTCCCCCCTCTATTTTTCCTGTACCGCTTCAGCGGCCATCCCCGACGGAGGCCGGCGGCGCCTGGCCGCACGACCACCACCGGAGACAAGCCCCACCCCTGGCGACCCGGCCGGGGGCAGTGGGAGGCTCATCTGGAGTGAGGGGCAGCACCGGCCAACATGACCCATGCAGGCCGCCCCACCCGCCCCTCCTCGTTGAAATCCGACGGTGGCCGACGGCGTCAGGCCGTCGGACCACCGCCGGATTGGTCGCCGGCCCCCGGCGAGTCGACCGGGGGCGGCGCCGGTGCCTGGCGGCCGCTGCCCGGCGGTGCCGGTGGCAGCGACTGCCACCCCTCCTCGCGGCCCCGTCAAGAGACAGGGGCCATCCGATCTCCACGATGAGATCAGACGGCGCCTGCAACCTCGTCCCCCCCCCCCCCCCCCCCCCCCCCCCCCCCTCCGCATGAAATTACGCCCCCCCCCCCCCCCCCCCCCCCACACACACACACACACAACGGATCGGCCCCGGATCCGCTGTGGGGGCCAAAGGAGAGCGCGCGTCCGACTCTCTCTCTCTCTGATTCTCTATCTGCACCCCAAACCCCCTTCCTGATTTTTCTGAGGGTAACCTAGGCTCCTAAGGCAAAAACTTTACAACAACAACAACAACAACAGAACCCATATAGTCCCCAATCATTAGGGGTATGGGCGGGGGAAGATTGGAAACAGACCTAACCTTTGGCACTATGCACAAAGTGGCTTCTCTCAGAGGAGAAAGACCTAACCTTTGACAATAAATGCACAAAGTGGCTGCTCACAGAGTACCACTGAAATAGTGGCCCCCTATACAGTTGCGTTTGCTGCGGAATCATGCCCTCAAATCAAAGCCAAAGACATCAGAGAGGGCAGACCCAAGAATCCATTTTGATTTATGTGCACATACCCATGCTTCCTTCATTCAGCATCCAGAGCATTGGTGAAGCACAAGAGGGCTATCCAGAGCATTGGTAAGGCAAAAACTTTGAACACGAAAAATGTTCCTTATCAAGAGGGCTATCTTCAGTAATTTTTTTGGGAAATTTAGGATGAGTTTTACTATTTTTAAAGGCTCTTGCAAGACTTAACTAAAAGAATTAAATACCCTAACCTACTTGGAAAATTCTTGAAAAATGATAGCCTTATTTTTAGGACCTCTTAAAGACACTATCAAAGTTTGGGGCTTTTATCAACTGGTTTGATAATTTTAAAAACCTAAATAAGGTTTCTTCGGGAAAAAATAAACCCCCAAAATGGGCTGAAAAATATTGGGACAACTTGTGGGCCCTTAACGTACTATTTTGGATATACTATAAAATTTTGAGGAACATTTGAAGAAAAATGGTAGGCTCGTCAATTTTTCGATAAAACGAACGAAACATATATTATTGGACTTTCAAACGAATTTGGGGAGAAGAAATCGTAACACGCTAACGCGTCATAATCATGGGACGACATTATGAATGAACAACAACCCGATAATTAAAGGTGTAAACTCAAAGCCCAAAATAATGTGGAGTTTTGTGAAATATTGAGCTGCGTTTAAGATAACTCCCGAACTATAACTAAGAAAGACAGAACTGGGAAAGAACCCCTATGAACGGGATAGAACAGAACATTCCTCCTAAGAACGGAGATGGAACTGAAGCCTCCTGATTATGGAGTGATGAACTACTAACCCTATATATTTACTTTATTGAAATTTCTGGTTCTCCAGTCTCGTACTGGTCAATTATTTACTGCTTTTACTTAGTCCTTTCAGTACTCCAGTCTCGCACTGGTTAGGTATTTACTGCTTTTACTTAGTCCTTTCAGTACTTCAGTCTCGCACTGGTCAGATATTTACTGCTTTTACTTAGTCCTTTCAGTACTCCAGTCTCGCACTGGTCAGATATTTACTGCTTTTACTTAGTCCTTTCAGTACTCCAGTCTCGCACTGGTCTGCTTTTACTTAGTCCTTTCAGTACTCCAGCCTCACACTGATCAGATATTTACTGCTTTTATTTAGTCCTTTCAGTACTCCAGTCTCGCACTGGTCAGATATTTACTGCTTTTATTTAGTCCTTCCGGTACTCCAGTCTCGTACTGGTTAGATAGTTACTGCTTTTTAGTCTTGTCAATAATCCAGTCGCGTACTGGTCCAGTTATTTTGGCCCTTTGTTTTCGGCCTTCCTTTCAAGTACTTTATTCAGCACCGCAACTCGGCACCTTATTTTGAACCATAACCATCGTGCTTATACCTACGATGCTAACCTAGGTTCTGCTCTAGCAGACGACTTTTCTGCTTTGTGAGGCCTTAGTTGGGGATAACCGCGAGTTGAGTATCTCCTCCAGGGTTAGCCCCAAATAATGTGCCCCCACGCCCGTTGCGCCTCCTGGTCAAAAGTTTAGTAACCGGTCGAGTCAAGAAAGTCGCGGCAGACCTAAAGTTTACGTCCCTCGTTCCTTAAAATGTTTTGTAACATGCTTGCTATAAAAGTGGCGGGTCGGTCACGCCCGCAGACCGTTTGTACCGGTGCGGGAGAGTTGACGACTCATGGCGACAGGGAGATGTGCACCGCGGGTTATCACCACTTCGTACCCGCTGATTTGCCTCCACTGGTCGGCCTAAATCTCAGAACCGCCGGATGTCGCTCACATCCAAGTAGTACACCAAGTTGTACGGGAGGGCCTGGGTGATACGATACGACTACACTCAGAAGTGGCAAGACTGGCCACTGTCACCGACGACCACATCGTTGAGGCCCGCGGGGTTCGCTACCCTGCTAAAGGAAAGCGGTCCAAACTGTGTCGACACGGGGTTTTGTGAATGGATTTGAACACCCACGGTGTGTGTAGGTAAGTTATGATTATTAATGTTACTATAGTTATAAACTGCACATCTCCTATATATAATTGTTAATTTTATTAGGAGGCCCGATATATAGATGCTGCTAACCATTCTTGCTTCGGCTATCTATTTTTGGTGCTTAAGCTCGTCCCCAGGATAGGGATCTGGGGAGGAGATGTGTTTCCACTTAGCTCTGCGACTAACAGTTATTCTTATGACCATTCACAGGAGATGAGACATCGACAGAGGGTGCAAATAACAAAAAGGAAAAGAAATCTCAGACCGCGCGGTTTGGGCGGTCTCCCGGAATTGAGACCGCGGAAACTGACCATTCTGACCGGAAAAGAGAGGTCGCTGGATTCTGGGCAAACAAATATGACATTTTGAAATGTCCCCGATATATCTCCCGCAATCCGATATCTGACATAAAAAACCCAAACCGACATGTGTCCGACATCCGACATCTACAAGCTTGCTAGCGAGACTATCTGATTTAGCGTGAGTTCATATTAAATACTGATCACAATGAACTAGTACTTTCATGCGACTAATGCACAAAGTCCTACGCCCATTAGTAGGAGTTTGTGTGGTCATTTACTTAGACGATATTTTGATTTATAGCACAAACCAACACCTAGGTCACCTTCGACAATTTTTACAATTCCTTTTAGAAAACAAACTCTATGTAAATCTTAAGAAATGCACCTTCTTAATCGATAATTTAAGCTTCTTAGGATACATTGTTTCTTTCGATGGTATTATGCTAGATCCTGAAAAGGTTTAGATGATTAGATCGAGGCCTAGACCCAAGACCATTACCAAGGCTCGAGGATTTCACGACTTAGCGTCTTTCTATCGTCAGTTCATTAGGAACTTTAGTTCCCTTATAGCCCCTGCGACCAATTGTCTTAGGATATGTTTATTTTGACCGATGAAGCAAAAAGTGCTTTCACTCTCGTGAATGACAAACTGACTAATGTCCCCGTACTTGCGCTCCCTCCCTGATTTTGAGAAATTTTTTGAGGTAGAGTGTGATGCCCTCAATTTGTGGAATAAGAGCCATTTTGAGTCAGGAAGGATGCCCCCATCACTTTTTTCAGTGAGAAATAACGAGGCTAAAACTCGATACTCCATGTACGATGTTGAGTTTTACGCTCTTATCGAAGATCTCTTTCACAAGCGAGACTACCTGATTTAGCGTGAGTTCATATTAAATACTGATCACAATGAACTTAAGCATGTGAATTCACAGAAAGTGGTACGCAGACATGCTAAGTGGACTGCTTACCTTCGGGAATTTACTTTTCGTTTGAAACACCGATCTGGTGTTTCAAACAGGGTAGTAGATGCACTTAGCTGCCAGACACATCTCTTAGTCACCTTACAACCAAATTACTACCCTTCCTACCCATATTTTAGCAGAATTTGGGCCATGTGACAGTTTAGCTGAACTGATTCCTCTACTCAATATGTTGTGAATGAAGGTTTTTTATTTTAGAGGAATCCATATCTGTATTTTCGAGACACACCTTACTTAAAGAGCTTCACTCACCAGGTTTAGGAGGTCACATATGTCAATCCAAACTTTTGGATCTCACTAGTCCTCGATTTTATTGGCCCAAAATGAGAGGATGTGGTTAATTTAGCTGTCAATTATATAAAGGGTACACAAAACATTGGATTTTATAGCCCTTTGTCCTTCCCTGAGAAACCATGGGATGAGGTGCCCATGGACTTTGTTGTAGGACTACCCCTCACAAAAATAAAGGTTGATTCGATCTTTGTAGTGGTCGATATGTTTTCAAAAATGACATTTTATACCTTGTATGAAAACCACTAACGCCACCAATGTAACAGAACTTTTTTTAGAGAGATTGTACACTTACATGACGTTCCTAGAACTTTCACGTCTGATAGGGATTCTCGTTTTATGAGTTTTTTCGGAAACTTTTTTTAGGGCAAAATGAGAACCAAACTCGAATATAAAAGTGTCTACCATCCTCAGACGAATGGACAAATTAGTTTCTAAGTCGAAGTTTAGTCGATTTTCTTAGATGTTTAGCAGGAGAACACCCGAACCAATGACATTTGGCTATTCCACGAACATAATTTGCATATAATAGTTCGAAAAATTGTTCCACCACCAAATCCCCCTTTGAAATCATCTACAACTCTCCTATTCCACTTCCACACACGTGTTTTATTTTGTGTCTGATTGTGCGGCAGTTGCGCACATGTTGCATTTTACTTCCTGTGTATTGTCCCTAACAACCAATATGTCCTTAAATAAATCGGTCCATCAATGCAACTATGGTGGTACACAAGCAAACTAGCTAAAACATATACAACAACAACACTCAAGCCTTTATCCCACCAGCTAAAACATATCAAATTGAAAAATTATTGATATTATTTATTGAAAATTACTTTGTGACTATTAAAAATAATTATCACTTTTTCGAGTTACAAGATCACAATATTCAAAGCATTTTGTACATTTCAAAAGGAGCCATAAGTTGAGTAAAGCCGCTTTAAAACTCCCAATTTGTAAGAACCCCCATCGGGGAGTGAAATAGAACATGAAATCGTGAGCTCCCAAGCCATGGGAGGAGAATACGATCTCTGATTGCATGCCTGTTGAAGAATAAGCTGGCGACTCATAAGCCACGGCTTGGTATGGGAATCAACTGTAGTCGTAGTGAAAACGAGTTTTCATAAGGCTATTGTCACTGAAGGTGGTCTGGAAAATAAATCGAACTGAGAAACTTCTCTCGGTATTGGTTCTCTAGTCTAGAGATTGACAAACCCAACGTTCCTCTATCCGAGCGTTTTTCCCCTCCGAACGCTCGACTCCTTCACGCACCAACCTCTGCACCACTACCATAGGCGCCGACAATCCTCAGCGACCAGACCTCAATCGTCCTCCATCAATCAGGAGCTTCCAGTGCCCCGTTAGAGCCTAAGCCGAAGGCCTCCCCTGTTGCTGTGCGTCTGCAGATTTTCCGAGCCGTAACTGTTTATCTTCCTCTGTCAATTCTGATCCCTTTGCATTTCCCCACTTGAAGCCCTAACTGCCTCTCCTTCCCTTATCGTAGCCATTCACGAATCCCATAGCTTTCCCCAATCCTTACCGGAAGACCCAATCCTTCCCAAGCTCCCTCATTCAACCCTCTCTGAAACCGGACCCTTTTCCAGGCACACCAACCCCATACTCACTCCCTATATCATCAAACCCTCATAATAGTCATTCAAATCTTCCTTCCCTCTACAAAAATTGCTCATTGTCGCACAGTTGTTCACAACACCAGATTATGAGTTAATTTCGTGTCATGGGTGCCTAAGAAGCTTTCTTACAAGGTATTAATTTCGCTCATTTTCAGTTATGATATTTTATGCAAAGGATTTAATGATAAAACTAAAACTTGCGAAACATTTTTTTCCATTGTCGTTATTTCTACATTTTCTTGTCCTTTTAATTAAATGTTTGCAGAATATTATGAGCTGAGATTACTGGTGGATAGCCAAAATGTTGCTTAAGTTTCCTTTGTTAATCACTTAACTCAATCGTTAAATGCTACAAGCTTTAATTTTGGTTTGTTTTTAATTTAAAACTTAGTCCACATCACTCTGCCACAGAGAGGATGCGCTCTAGCATATCTTATACTTTGTTCATGATGAAGAACGAGTTGATATACTTGCTCAACGAAATCTAAACGATGAACACTAAATACTGCATGGATCGCGGTCCGAAGTTCGAAACAAAATCTAGAAGCGATTGCGGAGGGCTCCGCTTGAATTTTGCTCCTCACCAGTTATCACTAATTCGTCAAAACAATCCATATACTTAACAACAAACTTACATTCTCGCTGAAGAGTAAATATTGCTAGAGAAGGCAATTCCTATATGTCGTCTACAAATATCTCTGAATAATCTCTACTTCATCTCCACTCAACTGGTGATGGGGTAGATGATTTTGCTCAATTGTCCTCTTGATATATCCAGTATGCTCTTGCCTGATCTAATAGTCCAAGTTTTGCAAATCTGACACGACGTTCATTGAATAACTCAAACCGATCTAGATAGTATTTCAGGTCCATAAACCAATAGACTCGACAGACCATCAAACAAGAGGGTCTGGATATGAAGATGATCATCATTGTAATCATCCTTGGCATGGTCAAATCGTGTTGAAGATTCAACACGACCTCTACATGCAGGGGACTGGGGATGAGGATGATCATCGTAATAGAATGAAGATCCCCTTGGATGTGCTCTGTGTGGTTATTTCTAGACAGACCCGGGTTCCTCAATTATAAGAGAGCGAAAGCGATGATAATCTGTCATGAGTGAACTTTTAGACTCTACTACTACTGCGTATTAAAATAAAGCCTGAACATAGGGCTCTAATATTAATGGACACAAGATGAATCTATTGGAGACCGACACACAATGCCCTAACCCTAGATGAATGCACACAAGCACATGACAATGCAAATGAAACTATGACCGACTGACTAAAGATGCGAATGAATGCATGATATACTATGTATCCTTATTGTGATTGCAAATAATTTAATCATGCGTGAATTTTTTCCGATGTTCAATTAATTAAATAAGATTAATTAGAAACTCGCATGGATGTCACACTTGCACTAAGTTGTTGCACTTTTAGTGAATGTGCAATTATTATCTATTAACCACACATACTGAAATTTAAAGAGTCAAATTAAATCCATAAAATGTCGGAAATTAAATTAAAGAACTCACAAGTAACTGGATAGCGGGAGGATGTTGGAGGCAGGCTAGGTCGTGGGAGGCTAGAACATGCGGTGGTAAATTGCTGGAGGCTCTCCAGAGGCTGTGGAGGTTATTGGAATGGAAGGAGGGATGGCCTCTAGTGGCTCTATGAGACTGCTGGAAGGGATGGAGGGGCAACTGGGAGGCCTCCATCGACTATAGGAGGCTGTTGGAAGCACAAGGAGAAGCGGGGGAGGTTTGTCAGAGCAAGGGGAGGTCGTGTCGTTGCTCCTTATGGCTGAAAAAGGCGTGTTACTGCTTGAGAAGGAGTCAACAATGGTCGGTGACAGGGAAGGCAGGTGCAGTGCACAAAACAGGTTGTTGGGGCTTTGAATTGGAAGAGGAGATGTCGGAGCGAGTTCCCATGGTTGGCAAAGGGGGTTCCCAAGGTTGGTGGAGCGGGTTCCTATGGCTGGCGGAGGTGTCGACATCTTTGGTGGTGGAAGAAACAGGGTGCGTGAGCGGAGTCAACACCTGTATAAATCAACTGGTACATTTTTTGAGCAAACCCTCGATACCTACAGTAATCGACTATTATTAGGATTTAAAGAGGGGGATTAGGGCAAACTATTATGATGGCTCAGATTGCACGATCAGACTATTTGACCTAATCCCTAAATTACACATAAAAACAAAAGAAAATAAATAAATAATAGGAAAATCGAGCCGATCGCAATCGAGGGCATTTTGATCACCCCTCAAACGATTTAAAAATGTCGATCATGAAAATCACTCAAATGAGGTGAGATTGATCCTCATTAGCTCATCTTCGTAAAAGACTCAAAACAATAAAAACAAAGGTAAACCATCCTCAAGGCGAAAGATTGGTAAAGCACAAGATGTTTATGGAGAATGAATAAATATAAGAGAGTGGCGGATAGAAACACATAGCATTTGAAATAAAGAATTTGAGGAAAGACAAAAAACACGCAAAGCACAAAAAAGTGTCTAGATTCGACAAGAAATAATGTTAGATCGAACACTTTAGATCAGAAAGATTGGTGTTCGGCCAAGTTATTACAGCGAAAAGAAAAGAAAATTGTGCCATGATATAATCAAGGTGATAAATATAAGAAAACCTTCTGAACACATAAGAAAAGAAAAAATATCACCACAACATCTAAATGATAGAAAATTGAAAATGGAAAAGTGAAATGATTCCCTGTAGTATTTTCCCAATCGTTCGCAAGGAGAGCGGTTCTCGCAAGATCTATCCAATTATTCTGGGATTTGACTATGGTGACAATGTCTTGTGTGAAGCTGTTCATTTATCATGAAAAACTTTCTGAGTTACACGCATCATGATTTTCCAAAGAACATAGTAAAAACCTATGATTAGTGGTGGATAGATAGTGGGAGAGTTCAAAAAACAATATTGCAAACAAAAGGTTACCATGCGACTCTTGGTTGTTAATCCAGATAAACGGGACTTGCTCTGATACCAGTTATTGGATTTATTATGACAACCCTGGATGTGTGGGGGGTGTGGGGGGGGGGGGGGGGGTGAATAAGGTGTGCACACAAACTACAAGTAATTCAAAAATAATTGCAACTAATTTGTCGAAAGTGAAAGGGCATAGCATATATAAACAATAAACAACACAAAGAGTGATAAATTAGTAAATCACTATATATTAAAATATACAACAAATAAATATAAGAGAAACAGAGAGATCCAAAAGTTCTACTCCGCTACCATTGAACACAGTTGCCTTGATTTGCAAACTCTTTTAAACTAGGTCACCCAGATCTAGATGACCACCAAGCGTGTTTTCCACATGTTCAACCTAAACTTGATGTTCCACAAAGGTTTGATTTCTACTCTAGTTCTAAAGACTAGTTGCCTACCCTCGGGCGTATCCCCTAGTCATCCTAGAATTTTTCGCCACCACATGGACTAATTTCCTAGGCCTGCAAAAGACCTGGATGCTCAAACGCCATGCAATTTTCCTAGTTCAACTGACTAAAACCAGTTAAAGGGAGATTTGCACTCAGTGAGTAAAGGGAAAAACCAAAAAGAAACTAGAAAAAGATATGGAAAATACAATACTCGAAAACACCCCTATATGTGGATTCCTCTTAAGATGGCCGTTCAGTGGAGGAATCCTTTTTCCATTGAGAGATCGGTGGTGGAGTTCAAGCCTTCCTAATTTCTTGAGACCTGCATGTGAGAGCAGTGGAAGGAGTTCTCCTCAAATCCTTTTACTCCGGGACGTGGAGGATGAGCTTGCTAGTGCTTAGGGATTGGGAGAAATGAAAGAAAATGAAGCTTGAAATGATACTTGGAGGCTTGGGGATTCTCCTTCCTGCCGTGAGCTAAGATCTTCAAAATAGGTGTCAATGATAGATGAAGAAATTTGTGTTGAAACATTTTCCCTAGGACCCCGTTTTATTTATTGAATCGAGGGGTCGCGAACGTATTGCTGTGCCGATAGGGATCTATCCGCATGGCAATTTTGTTTGACCCACCCCCTTCAGCCTGGGCAAGGCTATCAGCGTGGGTCGACGCATTGCCATGCCGATGCTGGGAGTTCACAAAAGATTCTTTATCATTGTGCCGATAGGAAAATGCATCGGCAACTCGATAGCCCTGGAAGGTGCACCGAAATTTGGATATAAATAGAGGTTCTATAGGCCACCCAATAGGCTCCAAGGGTGCACATTTCGATGGGCAGCTCTTGGATTGTCGATGATGTTTCCATTAGATCACAGCTGTAAAGGGAACTTGTCGGTATGAAGATAAAAATATTTCACCATGCCGATAGACCTGGCAGTGGAGATCATGAACTCACACAAAGACTTGCTCTCATACCAAGTACATAGTTTGTTATTTATCAAACTGAGGACATCAAGGCGTGAGTCTCCACAAAAACCATCACCAATAATTTTTGGAGTTTTCTTTGAAAAGGCTTCACTTCAAAGGACTTGGTTGCTGCGATAGCTGAGAGTCCTTTGGTAGTCTGGGTTGCTGCAATAGCCGAGAGATTGAGGGGGTACCTGAATTAGCTGCTGCGCGCAGCAAAATGGGGAGTTTCTAGTTTGGGTTGCTATGGAGCTGAGCAGTAGCTTTTGAGATCAAATACTTTTGTAGAAGAATTGTCTAGGGTGCAGGAAGTGATACTGCTCTTGGAGAGAGTTTTCAACATTGGAAGAGTGTGCTATCAGATACTTCATCTGGGAACCACTATATATATTCATGTCCTTCTCCATATAGCTTAATCATTTAAACCCTGCATTTAGCTAACCCCAATCAAGGGCATAAAATATAGTTATCACAATCAATGCAGGCCTTTTACAGTAAACATAGAATTCTTATGGTTGATGCAGATGGTCCTTATAATAGCAAATCCTATAATTTTGTCTTAATTGTAAGAAGTTTGGCTAAAAAGGCCTCACATGGATACATGCCTGACATGTGTTCGACATGGGTAAAAAAAACTGTATATGAAGTTTTTAGCTATGTGCACAACATGGACACAACCAAACATGTCTACTACACTAATTTAGTTTTTGTAAGTAAGTTTCTTGATTATGAATTTTAGATCTTCTAGTATAGCTTAGTACCTTGACCCTGTTATGTTGTAATCTCACCTATCCTTTATGCCCCCACTGCCTATTAGTCTTACTTGTGGTAGGACATCTATTGAAGATAAGATTATAGAAAATAAAGTTAGATGGTGTAAGCATGTACAGTGAAGACTGAAACATGCATCAATTAGAATTAGTAGATAAAGTTCTCGTCAAAGGTTTACGAAGGAGAAGTGATAAACCTATTTAGTTAACGTGAACGAAAATTGTTCAAGATACATTGTTTTACCTAACAACACTCAATATAAACAAATAGAAAGTGAAGATTTATAAATCCAATCTCATATGGTTGGGATATGACTAGTGTTATAGATGTCGGCCGACATGTTCGGCATGTCGACCGACAAAAAGGTTATGGACCCAAAACATGTTTTCGTTTTATATTTGTGTGGCGTTTTGAATAAACCAGGTTGATATATCGCCCGTTTCTGATATATCAGCCAAAGAAACGGGCGATATATCTATCGTTTTAATTTTTTTTTAACTCATTTAACTCTCCGGCTCTGATAATAACACGATCTCTCTCACTTCTTTCTCATTCTCCTGTCCTAGCTCTCCCTCGGCACTCTTGCGCTCTCGGCTGGTTCGTCTCCCTGGTTGCTCCGACCTCGCTGATTCTTCTCTCCGGTTGCTGCGACCTTGCTGGGTCTTCTCTCTGGTGTTTACGACTCTCTCGCTGGTGCTCTCCCTCGACTCTCTCGCTGGTTCTTCTCCTTGCCTCTCCCTTTCTGCAAAAGCATTGTAAGTGCGTAATTTTTTTAGGGTTTCTCTCAATCTCTCGATGGTTCTTCTCCCTGTCTCTTCCATTCTTCTGGCTTAGGGTTTCTCTCAATCTCTGCCTTCTCTCGCTTTTTTCTTCTACTGGTTTCTCTCAATCTTTTCTTTCTCTCGCATTCTCTCTGATTGTGCTCTTCTTCCAGTGGTCGTGGTTTGGTGCTCTTCTTCTGGTGGTCGTGGCTTGGTGCTCTTCTTCTGGTGGCCATGGCTTGGTTCTCTTCTTCTCTTTAAGCTCTGCATTCTCTGATTTCTCTCGCATTTATGCTTGGTTGTCTTGCCTTGGTGGCTTAGTGGTCGTGGCTTGCTGGTGGTTGTGGCTTCTTTCAATCTCTCGGTTCTTTCTTCTATCTTCTCTCTGAGCTCAGCATTCTTCTATTTGCCTTGTTGCCTTGCCGGTGGCTGTGTATGGTTTCCTTGCCTTCCCTTGGTGGCTTGGTGGTTGTAGCTGTGGCTTCTCTCAATCTCTTGGTTCTCTCTTCTATCTTCTCTCTGAGCTCTGCATTCTTAATATATTATGCATTTGTTGGTGGCTATGTCTGGCTGCCTTGCCTTTGTAATACCCCACCTTAGTTTTACCACAAATCAGCAGTCCGACCGGGCCCCGTGATAAGAAGCAAACCAAGAAACTGTAAGAATAATTGGTACATAGCTGGTATAAATTAAAAGTGCTAAAGGGTACTTACAGCGGAAGCATTAAAAGAAACTAAGGGATAAAAGTGTACCTCAAACTTGATTTCACAGAGCCACTAAAAAAAGAAGTGTCCAAATACTTGAAATACTGAAATCTTAATATAGTCTGATACATGGAAATATTAAATCATCCTGGTACAAGACCAACATAATAACATTGTACTGGAAAGAAAACTGCTGAATGAAAAACAAACTAAACAAGGTTCAACGGCAACCACGCTCATCCTAGGCGCAACACCCCACCTGTGACCCCTGTAATGAGAAGCCCAAAAATGGGTCAGCCCAACTGCAGAGTAAGAAAAAAAATATTTCTCCTAGTGACACTAAAAATGTTAATAGTTGAAGAAACATGTGTGCGTGTCAAATACATAAATAATTATTTTGTACTAAATGAATAATTATACTTTCTTATTATTACGCATGCTTTTCTAACAAGTGCCACAAACATAACTGAATATTCGGCTATAATTTAATCGTGTATTTCTATTTAAAAATCACAATAACTATAATGGGTTTCTAAATCGTGACGTACACTTAGATCATGGTGTTCTATCTTATGCGCAATCTAACGATCCGAGTCCTTACTAACGAACGCATCACGTTCTAAGTCTCACGGACTTGGACTCGTATCTACTAAACTATAAGAGGATGTATTCCCCCCCCCCCCCCCCCCCCCCCCCCAAAAGTTGAGGCTCCTAGGGGCTACTATGCCCTAAGAGAAAGATTGTGCGCCTCAATCTTATCACGAGCGATAACAACATTCGTGCCTCCTAAACGATTTCTGTTATTATTTGGAATTAAATAAAAAGTTCTACTAGCTGTTCTGCGTAGGTTCACCGTTTTTCGAGAACTCTAACCTTTAAGAGGACATCATATCCGTACTCTACTGAATTATTTGAATGTCTAGCAGGTACCCTAATGCATACTATCAATTGTTAGTACAAATCATGAGACTATATTACTAATCAATTTCTCGTCTAAAATATTTATGCGCTTCTATGATATGTCTAGCCAAAAGAAATAGATTTTCTTACATTGAGGCTGCGACGCTCGTACACTTGACGCGGCGGCATGGTTCCTATTAACTTGCCTCGAAATGCTTGTTTCCTTTCTCCGATCTATGCGGACTCAAACCCGAAAAGAGGCGAGAACCTTAAAGGATCAGAGATTTCCCTCGACTTTTGGGGAAAAAGGGGCCTCACGTTACGTTACTGGATAACTGATGTTTTGGAGGGCAAAGAAAAAGGCGATTATTTCCAGGGAACATCAAAGCACGATAGTCGAAAGAGTTGGCTTGCGGGTAACGGAAAAACTTACCTCCTTGCGGTGACATGCACTCCAATAGGCTGGGAGGTACAACCATCGATATCTAGGGTTGTAGAGAAGGGATCGACGGAACCAAGAAGTACCCTCCAGTCGGCAGTCTAGGGCACGAGGAAAAGGGTCTGCGGTCCTGGCGACGACGAAAAAAAAAACGAAGCTCTGTGTTCGATCGTGTAGCAGGGAGGGAGAGCGACGGTCGGCGAGTCTAATGAACGATCGACGACGCCTCCATAGAGAGAGAAACGGGGAAAGGGGCGTCTGGGAGAGCAGCAGCGGCGGTTTTGTCGACTGAACTTGAGACGACAGGGGTTATGCGATAATGGGGAGGGCGACGGTTTGTTTCCTGCTTTTATCGAGCGTACAGGAGGAGAACAAACGGGGTGCGTCGATTTGCCGGTTAGCGGCTTGCGCGGTTATCCTATAATGAACAGTCAATGATGAGGGAAAAAACACATGGCCGTATTTCGTAAGAGGAAATTCAAAACTTGAATCACATTTCAATTTGGCCAAACTTCAAAAACTGCTAAATCTACGCGCTACGCTCGCATAAGTATTGGATTACATCAAATAAAATTCCAAAAGCTTCCGCTAAGAAAATTTATTGATGTGCATCCATTGATCGTAGTAAACTCGTACCTCGGCCCGACGCTGGTTTAGGTCAATCTTGCTCGAGCTCGGGCCATGCGATAAAATTTAATTTTGCATATTAAATTACGGTTGTTACAAATCTCCCCTCCTAATAAAATTTTCGTCCTCGAAAATTACAATCATACCTGAGTCAAAAAGGAAGGCATAATCTGCATTGCTCCGGAGTTCATCTTCTCTTTCCCATGAGTACTCTGGTCGGCCACAATTCATCCAAAGGACTTTAACAAAACGGATCTCTCTGCTGCGGAGCCTCTGAACTCTTGAGTCCACTATTCTGACTGGCTTGATGTTAATACTAAGATTTGATCCGATTGGTGCTTCTTCAGTACTGATTATCTGACTGGGATCTCTGACCGCTCTCCTCAGATAGGAGACGTGGAATACGTCATGTAGACCACTCATTTCTTCGGGCAAGGTCAATCTATAAGCAACATCACCTACGCGCTCCAGCACCTCGTAAGGACCAACGAACCTTGGACTCAACTTTTTCATCCGCTTGATTCGAGAGACGCCCTTGACTGGTTTGACCTTCAGATAGACATAGTCTCCTACGCTGAACTCCACTGATTTATGCCTCTGATTATAGTATTTGGCCTGACGATCATGTGCCATCTTCATACGCTCCTGAATGAGTTTGATTCGAGCTGTGGTCTTGTCGACCCATGATTCTTTGTTGGAAGACCTCTCCTCAACTTCAGCCCAGCACAACGGTGTCCGACACCGCCTACCATAAAGAGCCTCAAAAGGCGCCATCCCAATGCTTGCTTGAAAACTGTTGTTGTAGGAGAACTCTACTAAGGTGACATACTTCTCCCACTTACCTCCAAAGTCTAGGATGCACATACGGAGCATATCTTCCATAGTTCTATTTGTGCGTTCTGTCTGACCATCTGTCTGGGGGTGGAAGGCTGTACTAAAAAGTAGCTTAGTGCCCAAACGCTCCTGAACATACTTCCATTCCTTGGAGGTAAACCTGCCATCTCTGTCTGAGATTATAGTCTTCGGAACACCATGAAGTCGCACTATCTCATCCACATACAACTGAGCTAATTTTGGGCCTTGATCCGTTTTCTTATTGGGAAGGAAATGGGCAACCTTGGAAAGACGATCGACTATAACCCATAATGAATCATTCCCACTCTGCGATCGGGGAAGGCCGTGAACAAAATCCATCGATAAGTCTTCAAAGTTCCATTCCGGAATAGGTAGGGGCTTCAACTTGCCCCCTGGTCTCTGGCACTCGGCCTTAACCAACTTGCATGTTTCACATCTTCCAACATATTCTGCTACATCACTCTTCAAACCTGACCACCAAACTGGTTTCTTAAGATCTGCATACATCTTCGTGCTGCCTGGATGTATCGAATATCTGGAATTATGAGCTTCAAACAGTATATTCTCTCGAAGGTGACCAACATCTGGTATGCATACTCTACTATCGAAAAGAAGTAAGCCCTCATGAATGCTAAACCTCTCCTTCTGACCAGCCTGGGTCAAGTCCCAAACCTCTACCATCTTCGGATCTAGGGGTAAAGCTGTTCTGATCCTGTCTTTAATATCACAAGTGATTTCCATCCAATTCAACCTTGCAGAACCAAGACTGGAGCGTGGTATGATGCTGATCTCCAACCTCTCCAGATCTCGCACAAGTTGTTCCTGCTGAGTAATGAGGGCATAATTCGAACCTCTTCTACTAAGCGCATCGGCTACCACGTTTGCTTTCCCGGGGTGGTATTGGATACCAATGTCATAATCTGAGAGGAATTCCACCCACCTACGCTGCCTCATATTAAGTTCTTGTTGATCATGTATATACGTGAGACTTTTATGATCCGTAAAGACCTCACAACGAATTCCGTAGAGGTAGTGTCTCCAAATCTTCAAGGCGTGGATGACCGCTGCAAGTTCCAAATCGTGCACAGGATAATTCCTCTCGTGAACCTTTAACTGCCTGGAGGCGTAAGCTATGACCTTACCATGCTGCATAAGCACACATCCCAAACCTTGACCTGAGGCATCGTTATATACCTGAAATCCTTCTGAACCTGAAGGTAAGCTCAAAATCGGGGCGGTCATCAATCTAGATTTTAACTCCTCAAACGCAAGTTCACACTCCACAGTCCATGTGAAGGCTTTCCCCTTCCTGGTGAGTGTAGTCATCGGTAGCGCTATCTTCGAGAAGTCCTTAATGAATCTCCTGTAATAACCTGCCAGGCCAAGAAAACTGCGAACCTCAGTCACTGCCTTCGGCCTTGGCCAATCCTTTATTGCTTCTATCTTTTTCGGATCCACCGCGAGACCCTTCCGACTGATGACGTGTCCCAAGAATGCAACCTCTGAGAGCCAAAACTCGCACTTTGAAAACTTGGCATACAACTGATTCTTCCTGAGAGTGCTCAACACTGCCCGGAGGTGCTCAGCGTGATCTTCTTGACTCTTTGAATAAACCAAAATATCATCTATGAAGACAATCACGAACCGGTCTAGTAGTTCTCGGAACACCATATTCATCAAATCCATAAAGGCGGACGGGGCATTAGTTAACCCGAACGGCATGACTACGAACTCATAGTGTCCATATCTAGTGCTGAACGCCGTCTTCTGGATGTCCACATTTCGAATCCTCAATTGGTGGTAACCTGACCTCAAATCTAGCTTGGAGAACGTGCTAGATCCCTCGAGCTGGTCAAACAAATCATCTATCCTGGGAATAGGGTACTTATTTTTAATTGTCAACTTGTTAAGCTCACGGTAGTCTATGCACAATCTCATGCTACCATCTTTCTTCTTGACGAAGAGAACAAGGGCACTCCAAGGTGAAGTGCTGGGGTGAATGAAACCCAAGTCGATCAATTCCTGTAATTGAATCTTCAACTCGGCAAGTTCTCTGGGAGCCATTCGGTATGGACTCTTGGCCACTGGCGCAGCTCCAGGAATAAGATCTATCTGGAAATCAATCTCTCTGGTAGGAGGGGCACCAGGTAATTCCTCTGGAAAAACATCAGAAAAGTCCTTAACAACAGGCACTTCTAGCAGATTAACCTTGGCTTCAGCATTCATCAATACTAGAAAGGTCGCACAACCCTTGTTGATGCATCTGACAGCCTGGACTGAGGAGATTAATAATTTAGAGACTCCCTTCATGCCCTGGAAGGTAAAAGCAACATGATTGGGTCCTTCGAACTGTATCAACTTGTTCCTACAGTCAATCTTTGCATTCATAGCCGAGAGCCAGTCCATACCCACTATCAGATCAAAACCCGCTATATGGAGGAGTGAAGCTTCTATTGAGATTTCAGTTTCTCCGAACCACACTGGAACTCTACACTTAGTCCTGGTCTGCAAATAGGATCCATTAGGCATCATAACTTCTAATGATGTAGACTCTGGAAGGGCTTCTAAATCCAGTTTACGCATCAGAGATTCTGCTATGAACGAGTGTGAGGCACCCGTGTCAAAGAGAATCTTGGAGGGAACGTTTCGTATCATAAGTATTCCTACATGCATGAATGCAACAAAGGTATATGTTTAGTGTCACTAAGGAGAGAAATACTAAAACGTCTTGGTCGTACACATACCTGTCACCACGTCCTCCTGATCCTTAGCTTCCTGCTGGCCTAGCCCATAAGCTCTGGGTTGCACCGAGGATCCATAAGTATTCCTACATGCCTTTCCTTTGTCGGTTCTGCTAGGACCACCGACCTCAAACTTCGACTATAAAGGAATCATAATTAGGCCTATTGAGAGAAAGCTCTAACTTAAGAAAATTACTCAAATGAAATTTCGTACCTGAACCACGGGAGTTCCCTGGCAGTAACGGGCTATATGTCCCGGTTGATGGCATTTGTAACAAACCCCTGCAGCAGCTAAACACTCACCTAGATGGTGGCGGTAGCATTTAGGACAAAGGGGGTAATCCTTGACCTTGGACTCAGTCTGACCACCCTTCTTATCATCAGATCTCTGCTTCTTGTTCCAGTTCTTTCCTTGATTATTCCTGTTCTGATGTTGTTGCTGCTGCGGTGCATCCTGAGTCCGCTTCGAACGAAAATTATTTCGCTTTTGCACCTTCTGCTGATCAGCCTCCAGTTTCCTCGCTGTGTCCACTAAGCTCCTGTAATCGGCATTGACCATTGTCATCAAAGGCTGCCTCAGCGAGTCTCGCAGTCCGTCCACGAACCGGCTACATTTCTCGTTCTCATCCCCTTGCATATTGCCCGCATAACGAGATAGGTGAGTCAGCTCCCGCTCATAGGCTATTACAGTCTTGTCCCCCTGAAAGAGTCGGAGGTACTTTTCCTGGAGACTGCGGCGCTCGGATGGGGGCACAAACCAGGTAGATAGTGCCGTCGAGAAATTGTTCCACGTGAACATATCTGCTGTACGGCCTATCAAAAATGAAAATTCATATTATTATACCGCTAACAGGGCAAAGTATTCTAGGAAAAGGAGATTAGAACAACGTCACTTACCCGCTGGGTCGTCCGCTAGATGTCTAGTCCACCACAGATTTGCCTCACCTGTCAGGAGGAAGGCAGCTAGAGGAACCTTCTTGTTCTCTGGGCACTGCATCACTTCGAGCAGGTCGCGGGTCTTAATCAACCAATCATCGGTCTCCATTGGTGTTTCTTCCCCATTGAAATTGGAGGGCTGAAGATTCCAGAAATTCCTCAGATAACGATCCATTCCCAAGTCTCCGGCAGCTGGTACAGGAACTGGTGCTGGATCTGCTGCAGGCAGTCCATTTCTGAATTCCAGCAAAGCTATGGCCACGGCCCTGGCAATAATGGCCGCTAAGTCCGTAGGTTCTGGCACTGCCGGTGCTGCTGGTGCACCACCGTCATCCATGACTATCTCGGGAGTGGTGTTCTGCCGCGAAGGCTCACCCGCTTCGTTGGTACGCGGTGCCTATACGGTGGAAGAGAAACAATTATTGATGTACGAGACATAAGGAAGATCTACTAGAAAGATATTTCCATTCAACGCATAACTGAGCTAGAAACAACTCTGATGACTCTAACGTCTAAGAAAAATTCAGTTGCAATCCTAAGGCTCTGTGAACTTTCTGGGTCGTGGGATCCTAAACCTGGCTTTGATACCAATTGTAATACCCCACCTTAGTTTTACCACAAATCAGCAGTCCGGCCGGGCCCCGTGATAAGAAGCAAACCAAGAAACGGTAATAATAATTGGTACATAGCTGGTATAAATTAAAAGTGCTAAAGGGTACTTACAGCGGAAGCATTAAAAGAAACTAAGGGGTAAAAGTGTACCTCAAACTTGATTTCACAGAGCCACTAAAAAAAGAAGTGTCCAAATACTTGAAATACTGAAATCTTAATATAGTCTGATACATGGAAATATTAAATCATCCTGGTACAAGACCAACATAATAACATTGTACTGGAAAGAAAACTGCTGAATGAAAAACAAACTAAACAAGGTTCAACGGCAACCACGCTCATCCTAGGCGCAACACCCCACCTGTGACCCCTGTAATGAGAAGCCCAAAAATGGGTCAGCCCAACTGCAGAGTAAGAAAAAAAAAATATTTCTCCTAGTGACACTAAAAATGTTAATAGTTGAAGAAACATGTGTGCGTGTCAAATACATAAATAATTATTTTGTACTAAATGAATAATTATACTTTCTTATTATTACGCATGCTTTTCTAACAAGTGCCACAAACATAACTGAATATTATGCTATAATTTCATCGTGTATTTCTATTTAAAAATCACAATAACTACAATGGGTTTCTAAATCGTGACGTACACTTAGATCATGGTGTTCTATCTTATGCGCAATCTAACGATCCGAGTCCTTACTAACGAACGCATCACATTCTAAGTCTCACGGACTTGGACTCATATCTACTAAACCCCCCCCCCCCCCCCCCCCCCCCCCCCCCCCCCCCCCCCCCCCAAAAGTTGAGGCTCCTAGGGGCTACTATGCCCTAAGAGAAAGATTGTGCGCCTCAATCTTATCACGAGCGATAACAACATTCGTGCCTCCTAAACGATTTCTGTTATTATTTGGAATTAAATAAAAAGTTCTACTAGCTGTTCTGCGTAGGTTCACCGTTTTTCGAGAACTCTAACCTTTAAGAGGACATCATATCCGTACTCTACTGAATTATTTGAATGTCTAGCAGGTACCCTAATGCATACTATCAATTGTTAGTACAAATCATGAGACTATATTCCTAATCAATTTCTCGTCTAAAATATTTATGCGCTTCTATGATATGTCTAGCCAAAAGAAATAGATTTTCTTACATTGAGGCTGCGGCGCTCGTACACTTGACGCGGCGGCATGGTTCCTATTAACTTGCCTCGAAATGCTTGTTTCCTTTCTCCGATCTATGCGGACTCAAACCCGAAAAGAGGCGAGAACCTTAAAGGATCAGAGATTTCCCTCGACTTTTGGGGAAAAAGGGGCCTCACGTTACGTTACTGGATAACTGATGTTTTGGAGGGCAAAGAAAAAGGCGATTATTTCCAGGGAACATCAAAGCACGATAGTCGAAAGAGTTGGCTTGCGGGTAACGGAAAAACTTACCTCCTTGCGGTGACATGCACTCCAATCGGCTGGGAGGTACAACCATCGATATCTAGGGTTAGAGAAGGGATCGACGGAACCAAGAAGTACCCTCCAGTCGGCAGTCTAGGGCACGAGGAAAAGGGTCTGCGGTCCTGACGACGACGAAAAAAAAACGAAGGTCTGTGTTCGATCGTGTAGCAGGGAGGGAGAGCGACGGTCGGCGAGTCTAATGAACGATCGACGACGCCTCCATAGAGAGAGAAACGGGGAAAGGGGCGTCTGGGAGAGCAGCAGCGGCGGTTTTGTCGACTGAACTTGAGACGACAGGGGTTATGCGATAATGGGGAGGGCGACGGTTTGTTTCCTGCTTTTATCGAGCGTACAGGAGGAGAACAAACGGGGTGCGTCGATTTGCCGGTTAGCGGCTTGCGCGTTATCCTATAATGAACAGTCAATGATGAGGGAAAAAACACATGGCCGTATTTCGTAAGAGGAAATTCAAAACTTGAATCACATTTCAATTTGGCCAAACTTCAAAAACTGCTAAATCTACGCGCTACGCTCGCATAAGTATTGGATTACATCAAATAAAATTCCAAAAGCTTCCGCTAAGAAAATTTATTGATGTGCATCCATTGATCGTAGTAAACTCGTACCTCGGCCCGACGCTGGTTTAGGTCAATCTTGCTCGAGCTCGGGCCATGCGATAAAATTTAATTTTGCATATTAAATTACGGTTGTTACAGCCTTGGTGGCCATGGATTGCTGTTGGTTTATTTTGGTGCTCTTTTTCCGGTTTCCTTGGTGGTTTTGTGCTTCAGTTTTTGATGTCTTGTTTATCAATAAATTATTTTATCTGCTTTGTTGGACAACAAATAACAACAACACTCAAGCTTTTATCCCACCATTGTGGGGTCGGCTATATGGTTCCTTTGTCTCCATTGTGCCCTATTTGTAATCATAGTCTCACTAATCCCTAAGTACATCATGTTTTTCCTTATAGTTTCATTCCAAGTATTTTTTGGTCTACCCCTCCCCCGTTTAACATGCATATTAACTAAACTCTCACAACAGCTAACAGGTGCCTCTAATGGTATCCTATGTACATGTCTGAACCATCTTAAACGAGCTTCTCGCATCTTCTCTACAATTGGCGCCACTCCTGTCTTATCACTGATACATTCATTTCTAATTTTATCCAGTCTCGTGTGACCACACATCCACCTAAGCATTCTCATCCCCACAACTCCCATTTTTTGCTCATGCACACCATTCACTGCCCAACACTCAGAACCGTAGAGCATTGCTGCCCTAATTGCAGTACCGTAAAACTTGCTTTAAGTTTTAATGGTACTTTACGATCACATAAGATCCCAAACGCGCCTCTCCGCTTCAACCAACCTGCTTGGATTCTATGTATCACATCTTTATATACACCTCCATCTTTTTGAATTATCGATCCCAGATATTTAAAGCACTTACTGCGGGAAATATCTTGGTCACCCAATTTAATGACGGAGTCATCCGACCTTCTTGCACTATTAAATTTAAGCTCTATATACTCCGTCTTTGTCCTACTCGACCTAAAACCCTTCTTTTCTAAAGTGTCTCGCCAAGATTCAATTTCCGCGTTTACACCCTCGCGCGTCTCATCGACCAAAGCAATATCATCTGAAAATAATAAACACCAAGGTATTGCTTGTTGGATATGTCCGGTGAGCTCATCTAAGATAAGGGTAAAGAGATAATGGCTTAAAGCTGACCCTTGATGTAAGTCAACAACGATAGGGAATTCCTGTGTTAATCCTTCAGATGTCCTCACCCTGGTCACTGAATTTGTATACATATCTTTGATTACGTCAATGTATGATACATTTACACCTTTCTTTTCTAAGACTCTCCACAAGACCTCTCTTGGAACCCTATCATAAGCCTTCTCCAGATCGATAAACAACATATGTAAATCTTTGTCTTTCCCGATAGTTGGACAACAAATGATGATTTAAAATACTCCACTAATAATTTATTTATCCAACTTCATTTTGCAATCGATGATGTATGACCATAGTGAATGATGAATGAATGTTGGATGTCTTGCTCCTTTTGGTAAATGAAATGGTGGGTGACTTTTTTTTGACGCCTTATTCCATTCGATTAATAAAATGTTGGATGCCTTATTCCGTTCGATAAATAAAATGTTGGATGCCTTGTTCCGTTCAATAAATAAAATGTTGGATGCCTTGTTCCTTTTGATAAATGAAATGATGGTTTGATAATTTGAATGTCGGTAAATGAAATGATGTCTTGGGTTCTCTACTTTGAATGATAAATTAATTAATAATGAAAAAATTGTATACTGCTGATGATGCAAAATGTTGTTGGATAAATACAATGTTGTATGAAAAATTTGAAAGGTGACTGAAGATCTAACGATCTAATGAAGTTAAGAGGGCTTTTCTGATGATATTTTTTTTCTTCAACTAATCAAGTGATTTTGGTGATCATGAAGTATTTCCCGGAGAGGGGTTGACATGGGCACAACTTGGATATATTGTCGACACCGATCTGGATGCAAGGAGGCTTTCAAGAATAAAGAAGAGCAAGGAGGTGGCCACAAGTGAAAAAAGAGAGGGAAAGAAAAAAGTGTCTGAGAGGGACTAGATGAATCTTGAGTCATCATGTTCGTCGGATGATGATCGTATTTTATCTATATTTTCGACTATGAATGATTATGTGTCAGAGTAAGACTAAGGAGGTATGCTTGAAATTTAATTATTAAAATTTTGAAGTTATAGAATATACTCAATATAAATATAGTTGTAACTTGCAAACATCTTAAAATTGTTACTTTTACAATGTTTGTATGTTAAATGTTTTACTTATCTCATTATATCGTTCTTATTTATGTAACATAAATGTTTTATAATTGTTTGTAAGATTTAGAAATTCAATAGGTGTTAATTTATTAATAACAACATATATAAAAAAGTATGTAAATATAATTATATATATATATATATATAATTAATTAAATATTAAAACCCGATATATGGAATATCCCCGATATTTAAAATCTACATGAAAAACCCAAACTGACGTGTCCCCGATATCCAACATCTGCAACCTTGGATATGACTATTGATGTTGATGAATGACATTATTCTACATCTAGAAGTTCCATTTTGCTTTAGGCATGTTTTTTTTCCTGAATATTGTATGATTCACTTTTGTTACATCGTATTACTATGTGACACTCGGTACTTCTATTACCATTCTGTGAATTTTTTAGTTACGGCTTGAAAGAAAATTTTGTAGTCAAATGCCATTTACACACATATTATTGTATTTGACAGGATTATTGACTAATGATAGTCACAGCTATAAGTATATTCAATTTGATTGAAAGTTTTTGGGTGCTTTTTTTATTTGTTACCAAGCTAAGATTTAAATGATTTATCGTTACAGTTCACTGGTGTTTCTTCTCGGTCCTTCTCACCATCATTACACTCCAAAATGTGCTCTTACAACAGCTACAGTTTACAGGACACCATTGGGAGACTTACCAGTTGATCTTGAAGGTGACCGTTATTTTATTTATGGATTTCAAATGCCTCTGTTGTCATCGCTTGTTCTGGGAGCGTCTCTTTGCAGTTTTTGATGTTTTTGTCATGTGCTTGTTGACCAGTTAATGAATCCTGGATTTGCTTTCATGCCACTTGTTGCAGTGATCGAGGAGTTAAAGGCGACTGGAAAATTTGAACTCATGGATCTTCATGTTGATGAGGCTGAGCACAGCATGGAGATGCATTTACCTTATCTTGCAAAAGTGTTTCATGGGTAATTCGATAAGCTCCATCTCAACTTATGACTTGTTGAAATGCATGACATCTCATTTTCTCAAAGTTTATTGCTATTTCTGCAGCCATCCAGTAAAAGTGGTACCTATTTTGGTAGGATCCCTAAACTCCCAAAATGAAGCTATGTATGGCAAGTTGCTTGCAAAGTATGTGGACGACCCTCAGATTTTCTTCTCGGTGTCATCCGACTTCTGCCATTGGGGAGCTAGGTTAGTTCATTTAGGGTCTCTTCGTTTGGATGGAGTTTGGATGGAATTGAGGCTCTGAAAGTGAATTGGAGGTCTATTTTCACTAGAATTGAACCTCTAATTTCAATTATGAAGCCCCAATTCCGTTCAACTGCAGCTGACCCTTTCAGTGTTATGTTATGATTAGTTTTAACTTCAGTGTGCTCTGAAATTTTGAACTTCAGCTAAAAAAATTGAACTAATTTAATTATTATTATTATATAAACTAAAGAGAGATAAAAATGGATAGACGGTGGGTCTTTCCTTGGTTGATATTCTTATTCTCTGAATCAATTGGACCTAGTTTTGGTGTTCTCCAGTTACTGTTAGGTTCCGGATGATCTGACGGATTTAGAGGGAATGAAAATGTAATTTACTTCATATTTGGTGTTTGGTTCCAATTGTAATTAATAAGTAATCGGAATTACCCTAGGAAGATGATTTCCTATCCAACCTTAGTGAAAAATGGAGAAGAATTTATTGGGTTACCTTCACAATTCGCATCCCTTATATGAAAACTAATTTCAAGTCAATCCCTACACCATTTTGATCTCTTCTCTCAATTCCCTCAAACTAAACAACCCCTCAAAGTCAAAGCTACCTTTATTATGGATCCCAAGGTACCTAATTCATTCTTTTGGATGAGAAAGAGATCCAATCTTTTTTATGTCTCATTTTTCTTCTGCAGAACATATTACATTTCTCTTAGTATGACTGGGTGTGCTTGAGTTTGAATCAGAGGAACAACCTATTTCCTCTGGTCACAAAGTGTGAACCTTGTACACCCTTGTTATTTTTGTTACGAAATAGAGAATGTATTCTTACTCACAAATATGGAGCCCTCTCCCATATATAAGAGAGATGCATACAAGGGTTGAAAATGTAAAAGTTGCGTAAATAAAATGTAAAATATTCTAACACTCTCTCAAGTTTGGCTGATAATGTTGTTCATGTCTAACTTGCCAATAATTTTTCTGAAAGCATTTCCACTCAGACCCTTGGTGAGAACATCAGCAAGTTGTCCTTCGGATGGAACAAACGGAGTACAAATGGTTCCGTTCTCAATGTTTTCCTTAATGAAATGTCGATCAAATTCAATATGTTTAGTCCGATCATGTTGAACTGGATTGTGGGCGATGCTAATAGCGGCCTTATTGTCACAGAATATTTTGAGAGGTCCCTCCTCATTTTGCCCTATGTCACTCATCAAAGAGCAGAGCCATAGTCCTTCACAAATCCCGTGGGCCATAGCCTATAACTTAGCTTCAGCACTAGATCGAGCAATGACTTTTTGGTTCTTACTCCACGTGACCAGATTCCCACCAATCATAGTACAGTACCCTAAGGTAGAAACGTCTATCTTTAGTAGATCAAGCCCAATTTGCATGCATATACACTTCTATCTTTAACTTCGTGTATACCTACAATATGGCCCTTTCCGGTGAGCCTTTCAGGTATCTTAGGATCCTATGAACTGCATCGAGATGTTTGGTCCATGGCCATGAATTGCTCACAATTCCAATAGTATATGTAATGTTAGGTCGGGTGTGTGACAAGTAGAATAGACGCCCCACCAATCTCTGATATCCAGAAATGTCTTCGATAGTTGCCCCGTCGTCCCTTCCCAGTTTGTGGTTTGTTTTGATAGGTGTATCGGCAGATCTACACCCGCTTATTCCACTTTGTTCAAGGTCATGCACATACTTCCTTTGGGAGATAAAAATCCCTTGTTTGGATCTTGTTACTTCGATACCCAAGAAATATCTAAGATTTCCAAGGTCTTTAACTTCAAATTTTGTAGCAAGTTAGAATATGATCAACATGACTCTGTTTTAAACTAAAAGAAACCATAACCCCGTAAATTCGCCCGAACCACGCCCATGGTGATTGTTTTAGTTTGTATTGGTTTTTTTAACCTACAAACTTTACCTTCTGATCCTTTAGGAGCGAAGCCTGGTGGTAGAGACATATATACTTCTTCAACCAAATCACCATGAAAGAAAGCATTTTTTACATCTAAATGTTTGAGGTCCCACCCTTTACAAACAATACAGGATAGAATGATTCTAATTGAGTTCATCTTGGTAACTGACGCAAAAGTTTCCTGGTATTCAAATATAGGAGTTTGCTTGTACCCTCTGACAATAAGTCTGTCATTGCATCTTTCCACAATACCTTGTGAGTTCAACTTAACAGAGTACACCCATTTACACCCAACCGTCTTCTTTCTCGTAGGAAGAGGAACAAGGTCCCAAGTAGAGTTCTTCTCCAGAACTATCATCTCCTCAATCATCATCTGTTTTCATTAATGATGACCAAGTGTATCCTACCATGACGAGAGAATAGAAAATGAGGCTAGGGAGGACACAAACACTTTATGTGAAGGGGTGAAGGAGTCATATGAAACATAATGAGATATATGGTGTTGGGTACAAGATCTAGTACATTTTCTGAGAGCAATAGGATGGTCTGCGGATTATGAAGGCAGTTTCGGTGATGTCACAGTAGTCGTGGGCTATGCTTGTGTGTTTGCCCTTCGAGTATCAACTTTCAACTGTTTCGGTAGCGGGTAACTAATCTCCCCTAGACCATAGACATTAGTGGGAGTAGGAGAGTTATAGGTCGGAGGAATATGTAAGGGAAGAGTAAGTGAACTCACTTCGTTATCCAATAGAGACTCCCTCTGAAGAGAGGTCCCATAGTAAGGATTGGTTTCACGGAAGATGACATCCATAGTAATAAAAGTCTTCTGTGTAGGAGGATGGAAGCACCTGTACCCTTTTTGGATAGGAGAATACCAAATAAAGACACTTTAGGGCACTAGGATCAAGCTTGGAGCAGCGAATGGAATGGATATGGAAAATAAGCAAAGACATCCGAAGATCCGTGGTGGAAGGAATGTGGTAGAGCAGGCACCGAGCAACTTCCAAGAGATGACGGTTCTTCCGCTCTGCACATGTGATGATTGTTGGAGATGGCCATAAGTAGTTTATTCATAGACATTGTATTTAGCCCATGTATAATGGCCCATTGTGCCCATTCCTCTCTTAGGCTCCTTTAGACCCCACATCTTGGATTCATTCTTAGTTCCTTCTTCTCTATATATAAGGAGCATCTTGTACATGTGTTAATGATAATTTTAATTCAAGGAGAATAATTTATATTTACCTTTTTTTATTCACTAAATTCTCATTTCATACATGGTATCAAAGGGCAAGTACAAATCTTGAAGTTTTTTTGTTCGATTGAGCTCACGCTCTCGTAGCCGGCTTGAGCCCGTGCTTCTCCACGCACGCCCTACTCGCGCGGCCTCATGGACTCGTCTTTGAGCCCGCTCCCGTTAAGCCTCTGCTTTCCTCTGCGTGGCTCTTACGCCGCACCCATGCTGATTTTATAGGCTTCTTCATCTGCCTATTGGGACCCACCACCGCATTCCTGTCCTCCATAGCTTCTGCGAGTCCGCCACTTCTCCTGTTTGCCCGCCCGCAGCTTCTCTTTGCCTATCCTGCTTGCGCGACCTCGGGCGGCCTCGTCGTTGAATCCGCCAGGCCCTTCGTACAACCTCTTGTGCTTACCATTTAAAACCGCCAGCTCCTTGCTCGTGCGACCTCTGGAGGACTCATCTTTGAAACCGCCAACTTCTCCCTCGTGCGGCCTTGGGAGGACTCGTCGTTGAAACCGCCAGCCCCCTCACCAGGCTTTGTGCGGCCTCTTGCGGTTACTGTTTGTAACCGCCAACTCCTCCCTCGTGTTACCTCTTGTGGTTAGGTGTTTGTAACCCCCCCCCCCCCCCCCCCCCCCCCCCCCCTCCTCGTGCGGCCTCGTGCAAGCACCAACTCTTTTTTTCAAGACCGTACGGTTTCTTGCTTTGAAACCACTCAACCCCTCTTCAATTTGAGCTCATGCAGTCTCCTCAGTTGAGGACTCTCCCCTGATGGGCACGAACGCTGCGCCTACTACCTCGACACTTCCGTCTCTTACTCCAGCTACTCTTTCTGATGCTCGTGATGAACTCCGGATCACTACTATCTCTCTTACCGAGAAGGAGAATTTTGTGGAATGGGTGCACTCAGTGCGTCTCGTTTTCCAAACCAAGGGGCTCTTCGTCATCTCACTCTGGACAACCCTGTCGAGCCCACCAAGCAGTGGCTTCGGGACGATGACCGAGTTCAATCTTGGATCTTGAACTTAATGGATAGTGAACCATATCGGATGCCTATGTATCACACCACCATCAAACCAATGTGGGATGAACTCCACTCTCTCTACTCTGGGAATGATAGCCTCCGACACTTATTTGATATTTTCATGGATCTTCAGAATACCGACTCGGGTGCAGATGGTGACTTCACGTCCTTTGTTACCCAATCCATGACTCTTATCGAGGCCTGGATTCAGCACCAGCCCCAACACCGGATTCAACACCAGCCCCCAACACCGGATCTTGCCGCTCAACAAGCTCAAAAAGAAGTCGGTATTGCATTGATGATGGCTCGTGTTCCCCTGCACCTCCAGTGTCCGGGCACATATCCTTTCCTCTCCTACTATTCCATCTCTGTCTGATGTCTGTTCCATGTTGTTAAAGGTGACACTACCACCTGAACTCCTGGCGGTCTCTCCTCCGGTACTCCTCCACCGTGGTTCTGACAACAAGCGTTACCTCCTCCTGCTCGTGGAGACCGTTCTGGCTCTCGGGGTGGTGGGCGCGATGGTCGCCATCGCTCTAGGGGCAACCCCCTCGTCTGTGTACTAATTGTGGCCGGCCCAATCACACTGAGACTACTTGCTTTCGGAAACATGGCTTCCCACCTCCAACATCTTCTCTGTCGCTTGCTTCCCCTGATGTTGATGGACCTTCCTCCTCCCGTGCCGACATTGACACCTTACGTGAGGAACTCCAGAATCTTCGTGCAATGATCTCTCTCCCTTCCAGCTTTGTTGGCTTCGTCTCTAACAAAGGTACCTTATGTTTGTCCCATAGGCCCTCTTGGATTGTGGACTTAGGTGCCACCAATCACATTATTCCGACAATGACTTCTCTGTATTTGGACTCTCCGTGTCCTAAGTTCATTACAATGGCGAATGGCGACACCACTCTTGTTGCTGGCTCTAGCGATGTGTCGCTAACCCACCCTCTCTCTCTCTCTTCGCTCTGTTCTTCATGTTCCTAGATCTTGCTTTAATCTACTTTCTGTCAGCCGTCTTACTGAAGATCATGACTGCTTAATCACTTTCTCCTCTTTTTCTTTTGTTGTGTAAGATCGACATACGTGGACTATCATTGGTAGATGGAGACTCTCAATTGGGCTTTACACTCTGGATCTTCCCCCGACCGTTCTCTCTTCCGCCAGCTCTGTTGATGGGCACCAACGTCTTGGTCATGCTCCTCTTCCCATCCTCCAGAAGTCTCTTCCAGATTTTCCTTTGTTTAGTTTTGATTGCGAATCACGTATTTACGGGAAACACCACCGTTTTGTTTTCCCTTCTCATTTTACTCGGAGCTCTGCTCCTTTTGATTTAGGCATTCTGACATCTGAGGTCCTTATAAAACAATTAGTGTCTCTGGATATTGTTATTTTCTTACGTTAATTGATCATCACTCACGTATGTTGTACCCGATGTGTGATCACTCTGAGCTTCTAGCTCTATTCCGCTCCTTTGCAGCTAAAATCAAAAACGTAAATTTCCCGTTCTATCAAAATTCTTCGCACTGATAATGCGTGTGAATAGACTGGGCATGCATTTCAGAAAACTTGTACCCTATTAGGTATCCTCCACCAAACCTCCTGTGCTTACACATCGCAACAAAATGGTGTTCCTGAGCGGAGGAACCATCATCTTCTCGAAGTTGCACGTTCTCTCATTGCATACTGTGATGCTGATTATGCTGGGTCTCTCGATGATCGTCGGTCCACAAGTGGTTACTGCACATATTTTGGCGGAATTTGTTTACCTGGCGAAGCAAGAAGCAGACTGTGGTTGCTCTCTCCTTTGCTGAAGCAGAGTATCGTTCCATGGTCCCTGCTGTTTCAGAACTCACATGGCTAGAAAGTCTCCTTACTGATTTAGGAGTCAAACTTCCATCACCGAATGTTCTCTTCTGTGATAGCCATGCTGCTATCCATGTAGCTGAAATCGTGTTTCATGAGCGCGCAAAACACATCGAAGTTGAATGAAATTTTGTCTGAGAAAAGGTTTCAGATATTCTCATCAAGGTCTTGCCTCGCTCACTATATCGGCAATTTCTTTCCAAGCTTGACGCCTACGACTTGTATGCTCCAGCTTACGGGGGAGTGTTGGAGAAGACCCATAAATAGTTTATTCATAGGCATTGTACTTGGCCCATGTATAATGACCATTGGGCTCATTCCTCTCTTAGGCTCCTTTAGTCCTACATCTTGGATTCACTCTTAGCTCATTCTCCTTCTCTCTATATAAGGAGCATCTTGTACATGTGTTAAGGGTAATTTTAATTCAAGAAGAATAATTTATATTTGCCTCTTTTTATTCTCTAAATTCTCATTTCGTAGACCGATAAACATGTTTGTTCGTGATCCTTCTCATTTAAGTTTCAACCTCCCCCAGTTCATTTGGTTGTCCAAAATTAAAAAAAGAATTCAAATATCTCACATGTTGATCTTATTAGGCACGGTTAATCATGTTTTGATGTGTCCATAATTATTTATGGGCGATGGTATTAGCAGTCCTACAACGGCTATTCGCAGTCCTAAAACCACCTAAAATGGCTATTCGTAGTCCTAAAAGCACTTAAATTCATTGGACTGCGAATATGAATGGACTGCTTTTAGCCGTTATAGGACTGCTTATAACATTGCCCTTATTTATTTATTGGGTGAGGAACTGAGGATCTAAAACCTATCTCTTCATTGACAAATTGGTCGAAACGCTCTTATCTCTTATTACCTATTTCTGCACCTAAGGTATGGAATGCACTCATTTTTTCTAATCTCAAATGCGACCATTTTTTATTGTGAGAAGCGACCATTTTATGATAAAAATGATCATATTTATGATAATAACTGTCGCCAAAAATGATCCCTTTTTGTTTACCCGATGTAGAGATAGGTGGAGACCCAGATCCAATAGTTTCTTGTGTTGGACATAGCAGAGTTTCTGAGCAGGCAAGTGGCGCTAGATTGAAATATTACCAACATGAAACAATATGCATTTATATTCAGGTTCCATTACATGCACTACGACAAGAGCTACGGTCCTATTCACAAGTCGATCGAGGCCCTCGATCGCGCGGGCATGGAGATCATAGAGAGCGGAGATCCCGATGCGTTCAAAGACCATCTTCAGGATTACGGAAACACCATTTGCGGTCGCCACCCTATCAGCGTCTTCCTTCATGTAATCTATCACTCACCCTTCAATTATGCACCTTTTGCCTGGAATTGATGCTTTGATTTTTCGTCCTTCTTCTTTGGTTTCCGTGATCAGATGCTGAGGAGCAGCTCGGCGAAAATAAGTGTTGGTTTTCTTCGGTACGAGCAATCGAGCCAGTGTAAGAGCACGAAAGACAGCAGCGTCAGCTACGCCTCTGCTGTGGCGAAGCTAAGCTAGGTGGTAGAAGAATAGAATAGATGGATGCGCCTTTCTGGCGTGCATCACCCACTTGTATCTAAGAATAATAATTTTATCGCATTCAATATCCTTGCGATGCATTTCTTCTTTATGGTTGTGTAATAACTTATTATTGGGATTCTCATTCGATCACTCTTTTCTCAGTGTTCATGGAGTTTTAAACAATAATTAGGATTTATCATTATTTTTACTTTAAAAAAAATCAAATGTACCTTTTAGCCCGGAATTCTGCGACCCCAGCAAAAGCAAGTCAGCCTCAGATGAAGCAAGGGGCCTCTTGGAGTTCATGCAGTTCGGGCGGACACTACAAGAGACCGCCCCAGCTCCTTTCTAGCCTCTTAGTTGGTGAGGTTACAATCTGTTGTAATTGCACTCTCTTTTTCTCACCCCTCCCCAGTTCTCATGTACCCAAGGCAGTCTGTAATTTGTGTACCTACCTGTTTGGACAGACTCTAATTAATATAAATAGGGGGCAAGGGTACTTGTAAAACTAAGCTGAACTTGAGACAAATCTCTCCTGTTGGTGCAGTCGCAAGCTCTTGTCTCTCGCCAATGGCTGTTTTTTGTTGCTTTATTGTGATCTCTCTGTAATATCTTTACTTGGTAATAAAATCACATGCAACTAAGACATTCACAATTGCGGGAATTCTGGTGTAGTTGTTCACGACAACCTTCTTCCCTCCCCCTTTCTCTTCTCTCCAGCTAGGCCTGAAACTGGTGTTGTTTGGTGTGGTTTGAGCTCAAACCGCAACCAAACTGTAGGGGTTCAGTTTTTGACTAAAGAAAACCGCACCACAACCAAACCATGCGGTGCGGTTTGACATTGGTGCGGTTTGGAGTCGGTTTTTGCGGTGCGGTTTCGGTTTTTGTACAGTTATATTATGCATTTTTAATTTTAAGCATATATTTGTATGAATTATTTTGTGTTATATATTTTCATAGCATA
Organism: Dactylorhiza incarnata; assembly: GCA_033032865.1. Classification (NCBI taxonomy): domain Eukaryota; kingdom Viridiplantae; phylum Streptophyta; class Magnoliopsida; order Asparagales; family Orchidaceae; genus Dactylorhiza; species Dactylorhiza incarnata. The sequence continues at coordinate 1,072,929 of JAWHQI010000162.1, forward strand.
AATTCCTTCCAGCTACTGCGAAATTCATTTGTACGTAGCATTTCACTAATGATATTTATGCATATTCCACTAATGATATTTCTAAACACCAAACTTACGAAACATTTCACAACTATTACTCCAGAATCACAATTTCAGAAATATTATAAATAAATGAAAACCAAATATTTTATAAATCACAGCATGCACAAGATTTTAAAAACAATAATTCAAAATCACTTATCATGGTAATAATTGCGGTGCGGTGCGGTTTACTCGGTTTTGTCAAGATAAAAACCGCACCGCAAACCTTGCGGGTTTTCAATAACCAAAACCGCACCACAACCAAACCGTTCGGTGCGGTTTGAAAACGGTGTGGTGCGGTGTGGTGTTGCGGGTTTTTGCGGTTTCGGTTTTTAATTTTCGGGCCTATCTCCAGCCCTTTGTGGTTAGTAGTTGGTCACTTGTAGCATCTGGATCTCCCGTCTTCGGTAGTTTGCAGTTGAGCGTGAAGATTGCGGACACTTTTTGGCTCCAACAAAATGAATACGCGACCTTTAGATCTAAGTGACTAAAGAAATCATTGCAATGGTTGGAAGATGCCAACTATAATAGAGTTCGCCAATTCCCAAAATTGCTTGGCATGGGCAGCTATTTGAAGGAGAGTTCACCTCACGGACAGCTCTCGGTGGATAGGTCGCGTGCACTAGTTTGAGCGGAGTCTCAGACCTAGAGGAAGAGCCCTTAGAGGCTGCAACAGAGCTGGTGGAGGTCGATGTGACAAGGGATGATACACACTAGAAGCTGCCCACCAAGTGCAACAAGTCTCTGTTCTCAGTGGAGAGGGCGATAAAGCGATTTTCATCAACACAAAGCTAAACGAGGAGGAGAAAGTAATGCTGATCCAATGTCTCCTCGACAACATCGACTTCGCGTGGCCATCAGCCGACATGCCTGGGGTTGACCCTGATGCCGCATGCCATCATGCAAAAGAAGCGAACGGTAGCCATGATGCTCGCTGAAGCAATGTGAGAGGAAGTTTCAAAACTCATCAAAGCAAACTTCATCAAAGAGATTCAATACTCTGAATGAATTTCTAACGTAGTGATGGTCTGCAAGACCGACAATAAGTGAAGAATGTATGTAGATTTGACAAGACTCAACAAGGCGTGCCCCAAAAATTATTATCCTCTACCGCGGATAAACACTCTAATTGATTTTGCCGTGGGGTTTCCGGTCATGAGTTTCCAACTTTCCATGATGCCTTCTTAGAGTATCAACAAATATAGATGCATACTCAAAATACTCCTCTAATGTTGTTCATCCCAAACAATGGTTGTTATTGCTATCGTGTTATGCATTTCAGCTTGAAGAACGTTGGTGCGACATATCAGAGGATGATGGATCACATGTTCAAGTAGAAGAAGGGGCGCAACCTGGATGTCTACGTCGACGACCTCCTCGTCAAGAGCCATAAGTTTGAAGACCACGTTCGCAACTTATTGGAGACGTTCTCTACACTCCGTAAATATAACATGAGGTTGAATCCAACCAAGTGTGTCTCCAGGGCGAGTAAGGGAGAATTCCTCGGTCACCTTCTTACCCCTTAAGGTCTTGAGCCCAATCCTGATAAAGTGAAGACCATCTTGGACATGTCGCCCCCTAAAAGTCCGAAGATAGTTCAACAACTAGCAAGGAGAATCGCGGGGCTGAGTCGATTCATCTCCTGCTTCTGTGATGAGTGTGCTCCATTCTTTAGAACTCTCTGAGGAAGGGCTAAGTTTGAATGGTCAGAGGAGTGCAGTAAAGAATTTAAGGAGTTGAAATGTCAGCTGACAACAACCCCATGTCTTCAAAGTCCTCATCAATCAAAAAATCTTTTTATATACCTCGAAGTTGGTACTAAGGCAATCAACTCCGTCTTAGTTCGAGAAGAAGGGAAAAAGCAATTCCCCATCCATTATGTCAGTCATGTGTTAAAGAGCGCTGAAACACGCTATCCCAAGTGGTCACTGATCATCCGATGAGATCTATTTTAGAGAAGCCCGAACATTCAGGAAGGTTAGCCAAGTGGGCTTTCGAGCTTGGGGAGTTTCATCATTGACTTCACAGAAGAGGGTGCCATCAAGTAGGAGATCCCTACCCTGCTGTGTTGGACCCTATTTGTAGGTGGGGCATCCGACAAGAACTCCATGGGTATAGGGGTTGTCCGGATCAGCGTCAGTGTTGAGCAAGCTGTTAAACTTCATTTCCCAACCACCAATAATCAAATAGAGTATGAGTCACTCATAGTCGATTTAAGCTTCACGTGAGAGCTCAGTATTGAAGACATCGAGGTGCAGCTGGACTCTCTGGTCATGACATCGTAGGTAAATGGGGTCTTTAAGACCATAGACCATGTCTTGAAGAAGTATCAAATGATGGCCAAACAAAGAATCAGCAGTTTTTGTACTTCCAGCATTCAACACATACCTCGGGAGGAAAATGCCGAGGCCGACGAGTTAGCAAAGTATTGCCTCCCTTCAGGAAGAACCATCACCTAGCTATTTCATCCTGCAGTGGAAGTAGTATAGATCATGGAGATTGACCAGCGCCCGTCGTGAGTAGACTCGTTCGTCTACTACCTGACTACTGGAGAGCTCCACTCTTTTGTAACCAACACGTGGAGGTTTCGACTCAAAGCCGCACATTATTTCCTCCTCTCGAGAGCCCTTTATCGAAAAATGATCTTGTCACCCCTGGCGAGTTATGTCACCAAAGAAGTTCCTAAAATCTTGCTAGAGGTTCATTCAGGGGAATGTGGAAGCACGCGAGCACCGGGACGCTTGAGGAAAGGATCCTCAGCCAGGGTTACTTTTGGCCAATTATGAGGAAGGATTGCAATGAGTACGCCAAAAAATGTCACAAGTGCCAGAAATTCGCACCACTACAACTCCGGCCTGCTCAACTGTTGTGCTCTATTACAGCTCTATGACCGTTTGTGGTTTTGGGGATGAATATTATCGATCCCTTCCTCATGGCAAGTGGGCATCGACATTTCATTCTTGTAGTGATCTACTACTTCAGCAAGTGGATTGAAGCCAAGGCACTGGCTAAAACTATGACTCAAGTCGTAAAAAATTTCATATGTGGAGAAATCGTTTGTTGGCACAGAATGCTCATGACTATCATCACTAACAATGGACCTCAGTTTAACAATGCTGACTTGTTGAGTTTTTGGGAACAGGTCGGCACTGAACTACTTTTTGCTTCAGTCCACCACCCAATGAGCAATGGGCAGGTGGAAACAGCCAACAAGCCGATCCTGAACCTTTTGAGGAAAAAGTGGAGAACGTTCACGGTAATTGGGCAGAGCGGTTGCCTTCAGTACTATGGACGTTAAGAATCACTCCGACCTCGGCCACCGGAGAGACCCCGTTCAAATTATCACATGAATATGAAGCACTCATCCCAGTGGAGTTCGACATCATGAGTCCAAGGGTTCTCCTCTCAAAGAAGAACAACGAAGAGTGGATGGAAGCTAACAATGAAGAAATGAGATGTAGTCTCGACCTAATTGAGGAGCTAAGAGACTAAAGCTACCATGAGGCAGGAAGAAATCAAAAGATGAATGACCAAGTACTTTGACAAATATGTCATTGAGAAGCAGTTTGTTGTGGGGTATCTTGTCCCGAAGAAGGTAGATGGTGCAGACAGGATGTCCTCAGTTGGTAAACTCATTCAGAGATGGGTGGGCCCCTTCATTATCAAATAAGTCCTAAAAAACAGCGCTTACCATTTACAACTCTATGGTGGCAAGGAGGTCTCCAACACTTGCAGTGGTGACGACCTGAAGAGATATTACTCATATGGCTTCGTATCCTCGACAATTTCTTCCTTTCAGTTGTTTTCGATTAACTAACGCCTTAATAGTTGCTTTGTGTCACTAATGTTTTCCCCTAGGTGCAAGGCCTAAGAATCTCATCTGACGGAGGATTACCGACAACTCCATTATCATGACACTGCTTACCTGTTTCCCCCTTGATGCACGACCCCCAGGTCCGATCATGTGGAGGACTCTAAAAAAGTAGAAACTCCCTTCAGACAGTCTCAAAACTTACTTGAATCCACTTGAATTGCGATCTATGGATCCAACTTCTTGCGCAGGTATTTAAGTCTTCGACCCTCTCTGCCAGCATAAGCACGTCTCTTCTATCACTGCTATAAGACCACTACAATTGCTCGATTGGAAACTCTCACGAATGGCATACGTGGGAAGCTATGATGATCAAATTGATTGTTATAGCCTGACACACATCAACAGAGGTATCATTATCGCTCTACTACCTCTATGAGGACAAGATCTGAGTAATGGATGCCTTAAACCCCTTCGACATCATTTTTGAAGAAAAAGTTGTCTTTGGACATATAGCCCAACTGGATGACTCTTGTAGAGGAAAGCTCCACATATGCCTTATGCCAAATTGGTCACCGTAGCCTCTAGTGATAGACTTCATGTTTAGTAATTATGTTACTTTCTTTATAGGTTGGTTATGTAAAGTGATGATGTCTTGCCTTACAGTGTAGGCATCATGTGGTAGGGGTTAGCTTGTTTGCTAACACTGCCGTAGGGCGGCTACTTTGCGCTTAAGAATTTCTTCGGTCGTGCTCATTTATGGGAGAGGATTCTAATTACAGGGACTTACAAAAAATCTACAAAATTCATCAAAGCCCTAAGCCAGTTGTCATGACTACGAGCGTTTACCCATTAAAATTCCCCGAATGAAAACAATGATGAGCAACACGGATAATGATCCGTTAGCACAAATAATCAAATATAACTGAATTGGGCCAATGACCACGATTAGGCTTCACACACAATGCATATCCTGTAAACACATTAGGGATTATAATGCAAGCATGTTGGGGTCGCAGTCCCATGCCTCATTGGTTCGTAATGAATTATGGCTACCCCAAGCTCTCAAATTAGAGACACTTGGTGCCACAACTACACAACATGCATATAATGAAGCAAGCAAGCAAACCGAGTCTTAAACCGGAGGAGAAAGAGATCGTTACCTTCATCCATTACTTTTCAACCATGGAAGCCTCAAGAAAGTGGGTCGAGGAGAAGCGCAGAGAGATTTCCTGTGCGTGACGGAGATAGATCGTCTATCGGTTTTCTCTAGATCTGGAGACACTTTCTTCTTCGGCCCAAGCTCTCTTTCTCTCCTCTCTTTCTAAACCATTGAGATGGAGTCTCAAGAGCCAAATGAACCCTATTTTATGACCTAAAATGCCAAACTATTAGTTTTTACAGCCATGTATACGACCTCTCACATGACCGTGAACATGGTCGTGTACCGCAATCTAGAAAACTCAAAATAGGCTCTTCTTGGGCATGAGCACGCCCTGGAACATGGCTTGGACAAGCCGTGTCCACTAACATGGCTAGTGACATGGCCTACTTTAGGCCATGTCATGTGCCATGTCCACCGACATGGCCAACGACATGGCGTCCTCCAAGCCATGTCACAAGCAGTGTTGGACTCAGGATGATTTTATGGAAGGTTTTACCGTTCTATTCAAATGACCACTAAACACCCCATAAATGGCCACAAACTTGCACGAATCTATTCCAACCCTCAAGGGCCCCTTAAAGCCACAATCAATGGGAAAATTGGGGGATTACAATTCTCATCCTTAAAGAAATTTCATCACGAAATTTACACTCAACCTTAACTATTATGCGGACCAAAAATCAAACTTCTATTCTACGGCCTACGGGCTATGAACCCACCACATTTCCGCTACACTACTTTGACTTTGTACTTCTCAGGGGAATTTCAAATGGTAGCAAATATAGTATATGACAAACTAGGAGGTCATGGGTAATGTTACAACAATCTCCAAGATTTGTGAGAACTACTTTGATTCAGACATAACAGTGTCAACGAATCTACTCAAGCATTCTATTACCAATGTACTCTCATCATCCAGATCACACATCGGTGCTCAACTTGCCATACACCGAGTGTTCTCAATAAATATTGACCTTACTACCACGATCAATCCAAAAGAGTCACACTGACTCCATTCATCCACATTATAATCACTTCACTATGACAATAATGGTTGTGATTCTCCAAAACACATTCTTCGACTTTCCGGGAGAAAGTCTAATAGTTATGCCAACTGATTTCATTGCGAGTTTACCCACTATTCTATTTAATCAGTGCGACAACAACCAAAGTCAAATTCATTAGATGATTGGAATGCCCATCATGATTTTCATTCAAAACCGATAGCCAAGGACGTGGTCATTGGTTCATCCAAGACTTGTGTAATCCAGACAATCATCAAAAGCGTTTCACATCCGAGAGACCATAAAGGCATCACAGTGCTTTGCTTCCAAGTGTTTACAAATTTTCTTTACGAACTCAGCTAGAGCAAGCTACATACCAAATTATTTGTGAATCGTCTCACAATTCTAAGTAAAAGGTACATCAAGTCTACACATATTTCAACTTGGCTGCCAGCTCTATCAACATGAATCTGATCTACATAATAATTTCCAATCATATGGAATGGTCTCAACAGATTCAGGTTTAATAAAAAAATTTAAATATATTTCACATAAAAAATTTCCAATCGACCTCCAAATACCAAAAAACCATCATGGTGAAAGGTTTATTCTCCGAAGTCTACAACTAGACCAACCCCATAAATGAATTTTCTATCTAACTTTCAGGGTATCCAACAAATCACACTAAGGGCCTGTTTGGGAGGGCTTTTAGCTTCTTTTCGTTTTCTGAAAAATGCCACCGCACCTAACAAACCGTTTGGATTGTCTACCGGTGGGAAAAGCAACCGCGGAAAACAAAATTTTCTCCTCTTTTTGAAAAGTCACTTGTCACTTACTTTTCATCCTTTTCGAAAAGCACTTCCTCATCCCGATACAAGGTTAGCGCATTTTCTGCCAGAGCGCAAATTTTTATCTCGTGCAAACATTTTTCTGCCCGGGCGAGCATTTCTTCGCCCATTGGTGCATTTTAGGCCCGGACGCGAATTTTTCGCTCGGTCGCGTATTTTTTTCCCGGTCGCACATTCTTCGCCCGGGGGCGCATTGTTTCGCCCGAGCGCGCATTTTTTGCCAGGGCGCATTTTTCGCCCGGGCACGCATTTTTCGACCGGGTGCGCATTTTTCGCCCGAACTCGCATTTTTTCGCCGGGGCGCGCATTTTTCTCCGGGGCGCGAATTTTTTGTGCGGGCGCGCATTTTTTGCCCGAAGCGCAATTTTTCGCCCCGGGCGCGCATTTTATGCCCGTGCTCTCATTTTTGGCCGGTGCACGCATTTTTCGTCCGGGCGCGCATTTTTCGTCCGGGGGCGCATTTTTTCGTCTGAGCGCACATTTTTTGCTCGGACGCGCATTTTCGCCCGACGGCCCATTTTTTCGCCCGGACGAGTATTTTTCGCCCGGGCACGCATTTTTCTCCCGAACGCCCTTTTTTCGCCCGGGCGCGCAGTTTTCGCTCGAACACCCATTTTCCGCCGGGCTCGCTTTTTTTTTCCCGAGTGCGCTTTTTTTGCTCTGGCGCACATTTTTCGCCCAGGCGCGCATTTTTTGCTCAGACGCACAGTTTTAGCCCGAACGCCCATTTTTTAGCCCGGGCGCGCATTTTTTTCAATGGCGGGCATTTTTTCTTCCGGACTCGCATTTTTCTCACGGGCGCGCATTTTTCGTCCGGGTAAGAAGTTTTCGCCCGGGCGCGCAATTTTTCGCTCGGGCGCTCTTTTTTCTCCCGGGCGCGCATTTTTTTTCGGGCGAAAAATGCACGTCCGGGAAAAAATTTGCGCCCAGGCATAAAAAGCGCGCCCGAGCGAAAAAATGCAAGCCCGGGCCAAAAAAGTGCGTTCGGGCGAAAAAAGCGCGTCCGAGCGAAAAATGCGCGCCCGGACGAAAAAATGCGCGAACCGGCGAAAAATGAGAGCACATGCGAAAAATGCGCGTCCAGGACGAAAAATGTGCGCCCGGGGAAAAAAATGCGTACCCCGAAGAAAAATGCGCACCCGGGCAAAAAATGCTCGCTCGGGCGAATATGCGCGCCCGAGCGTAATATGCTCGCCCGGGCGAAAATTGCACGTCCGGGTAAAAAATTCGCGCTCGGGCGCGCATTTTCCCCCGGGCGCGCATTTTTCTGCCCGGACTTGCATTTTTAATAAAAAAAATCACTGCAACGGAGATTTGCCAAACAGTTTATAAACTGCGTCTCATTTTTGAAAATCTCTATAAAAGGAGTTCACCACCACAAATCTCCTTTTGCAATAGATATTTTCGAAAAGTACCTTTTCCTACCATCCTTTTGCCACCACTCCTTCTCCTTTCTGAAAAGCCCACCCAAACAGGCCCTAAATATTTAGGAGAAATTCAATCATCCACAAATGGGATCTCATCATTCCCATGCTAAGACTCCAATCATTACAAGAATCGCATTGTACACGATTTCTCATAAACAAACAATTCTAAACTTGGGCAACTCACCAATCGATTCACCACCCAACCTCGAATAATCATGCACATTATCAAATGCGCCTTTACAGTGCCAAAGCTTAACTCACAATCAAGAGTCGGACTGGACAAATCAAAATATTAAAGTTTGACTCATTCGCAAAGGTCATAGCTAATGCTATATCATGACACCATTTTACCAAAGCACATTAGTTTAAACTTCTATATCTCCAAACCAGTTGAACAAGATTCAAGCATACTCAATGGGGATATCATCATTCTCATGTTAACACTTTGGGTTTTCAAAAAAAAAAAACCTTCTTCAACATGCTTCATCATAGATCAAGCACAACAGCTCGTGGCATAGAATGCACTAAGTAAATTACAATTACTTAAATTAAATCTGAAACGCACATGAAAAGCTGAGTCTTGCTATTTTAATATAAAAATTTGACTCGTTCACAAGAGTCGTAGTTCTTACTAATAGTTTATGAGTAGCAATCACATAAGTATTACAACTTCAAAAAAAAAAAACAAAGTTCGGCTTACAAGCTCCATGGCTACTCAAACTTAACAAAATAAAGGGGAAAAGGCGGAAACCATACATCTAAGTTTCCACCACTTCCTAAAACTCGAGTGCCTAGACTAATGGATTAGGTGGAACGTTGCAGGTTGCACATGTTTCCACCACTTTTCTATCCTCGATGTCACTCGATTTAGCGGCCTCCACCATCAGTCGAATAGTTCTTTTCACTAGTGACCCTCGATGATAGGTATGCGCTATAAGTCTCAGCCTTCCACAAGTGAAGCAGATTAAAGGTTCTCTAACTCTAATATTAGCGGCTACTGAAGTGCAGGGAGGGGCAATAACTCGAACATCCTTCTTTGGGTGCCCAGTTCGGCAAGAACGTTCAACGTGGCCCAACTTCCCACTGCTGAAACACTGAATAAAGGCTTTAGCAGCAACCAGAAGAGATGTCTTGGAAGAGAGAGACTTCTTTTTATGTTTCCCACTACCGAGTTTCTTAGTATGAGGATATAATGTTGGATCTGTAGGCGCCCTTAGAGGGGGGGGGGGGGGGGGGGGTGTGAATAAGGGTTTTAAACTTTTCGAGATTATTTACAGAAAATAATTCTCTGTTGCTACCGCCAGCGGTAGTGTTACCGCTCGGCGTTAGTGACAGAGAAAATATGTTTAGGTTAAACCAATGAAAATCAGAGAGCACGAATCAGAGATGAAGAAACAAACATATTTTCATTAATATTAAATTGAAACAGTTATGATTACAAAAACTTTTCCCAATGACGCTTGGAAAGAGGCGACCAATGAAAACTCTTTTGGTTTTCTATACCGACCCTTCTCCCAAGGACCGGTTGGCTTTAGCCTATCTCTCCCCAGATAAAGCCTCAAGCCGCTCTAGCCTTTCTCTCCCCAGAAAGGCCTCGAGCACCCCCTAGATCTACTCCCTAGACCTAGTCGCCGTGTGGCGAATTCCTCCCTAAGCCCCACAAGACCTAGTCGCTAACGCGAGGCGAATTTCCCCTAGTCCCCGCAAGGCCCTAGTCGTCGTGTGGCGAATTCCTCTACTGGACAAATGATATAAAGGTTACAATTAAAAACGAACAAAAACACAAACTAAAAACTCCCTCAAAAGAAGAACTTGATGTTGATGTAGATGCGATCGGATCGGTCTTCAAGTTCTTTGCGTTTACGAACGTTGACGGAGTTCTTCGGGCTGCTTGGAGAAGGCTCTCACGAGTGCTCTGAATATATGGATTCAATTTGTTCTGTTTCAACAAGCAACAACGGAGGACGCGTGCGTATTTAAATAGAATCAGCCGCTACCGCCTGCGGTAGTACTACCGCCCTGCGGTAGCCACATTAGGCAATGGTCAAGCACACGGATCATGGCATCTTAGGAAACTTTTGAACGCCGAACGTTGAGCTCCACCTAGCGCGCCGCGGTAAAGCTAACGCTCCGCGATAGCGAGATAACCTTCCTTCAGCCAATATCTCCTTTCATATTTGCTCCTCAATCACATGCAGACTGGGGGTTTCCAAAAGCTACCGCCGGGCGTTAGCCTTAATGCGCCGCGATAGTGCTTGCCAAAATAGCGTCCTGTCGACATTCCTTTTTCTCCACTATTTCCTTCCTGTCAATTGTTTTCATTTATGCTAGCGCCAGCGGTAGTGCTAACGCTCTGCGGTAGAGCACATCTCTTTTCGTCGAACGCATCTTCGTCGAACACATCTTCGTCGAACGGCTTCACATTTCGTCGAACGCCGCTTTCATTTTGTCGAACGCCAGCGCCAGCGGTAGTGTTAACGCTCCGCGGTAGAGCGTGCATTTTGTCGAACGCCGCGACAGAGCATGCTTTTCGTCGAGCGCCGCTTTAATTTCTTTGAACGCCAGTTCGTCGAACACCATTTCGTCGAGCGCATCTTATTTCGTCGAACCGCTAGCGCCAGCGGTAGTGTTACCGCGTCGCGGTATCAACAGAGAATCATCCTGATGTCGCTTCGACGTCTTTCTTTTTCCCACTCCTTTGGGGATTGAATGTTGAAGATCCTGCACACTATAAACACAATGCAAGTATGATCAAATACAATAGGATTTGTTACTGTTAAACCAAGAGATGCGGAAAGCATGTTCCAACAAACTCCCTCTTTTTATAATTGCAAATCCCTTTAGAAAGAAATAGTTCAAAAGATAGGAATTGTGTTTATTAAAAAAAGATAAGCATGAAATTTATGACATGTGCATATGCTCCCCCTAAATGAATGCTCCCCCTAAGTGAATGCTCCCCCTACGACAAAACTTCCTATGAACTTGACTTCCCCGAACATGTGAATTTCTTTCAAATTTATTCTCCCCCTTTTGGTATTTTCAAAAGAAGGTGGAGAGAAAGTCAAACAGGAACGTGTGCAATAAATATGTAGAGAGGGAATGAACATGATAAAGAGATAAATGCTTAGGAAAAATACAATATATATGAGTGAAAAAAGGAATGTGAAGAAATTGTCATAAAGAAACCACTTGTTGGGAAAACGTATTCATGATCGAGCGTACAAGTAGTAAAGAGGTGGAAAGCATGAAGAAATATATTTTTGAAGTGAACATCTATATAGGAATGGTGAAGCATAGTAGATGATTAAGAGTTTTAGACAAAAAAAAAGATGTTGTAGCAATTTAAGTACACAAAATGATTTCAGTTGCAACATAATCATACACTTGTTTTGAAAGGTAAGCAATAAAGAGTACACATGGCGTAGCGGAAAAAATGTAAGCATGATACAACATATCAAGTCAAGATAGAAGAATACAATGTCTTAAATTGAGAAATCAAGTACACTTATACATTGTATTGATCATGCAAAGCTATCTAGTGCATTTACTTAAGAATTTAGAGAATACATGTAGATGTGCAATAGACTCCAATTCTCATGAGTAGAAGGCTTACATGTGAGAATGATGTGTACAAAATAGTGTTTTTGATAAAAAAATACATATGAGTTAATCAAAACACATGACATGTATAATAGAATAAATACAACATTATTGAAAATGTGTTTTTAGAGTTACTTCTACCCACAAAGCTATATAAATTTTTCAATGCACATAGAAAAGTAGTACAACTACCAAGGTGCTCTGCACACACATTGCTTATTAAGACTTATCAGGGTGCAAAGTAGTGCTTGGGGAATCACAATTATTATTTTGAATTGTAGTTATTTGTGATTCGGTGTACAAGAAGAAGTAGTGTAAAAAAAAGTGTTCGCAACAAGGCACTTTACAATTCTCTCCAAGGTGCTCAAGTTCACAATGCTCATTAAGACTTATCAGGAGGATAAGTAGTGCTTGGTGGAGTTATCTTTGTCAATTATTCATTTGAATTTTTGCTTAACGACAAAAGTCTCCGAATTCACTTGTGTGCAAACAAAGTTTTCTTTTTTTGAAAATACACACTTCTTCAAAAATAGGTGCATGAAAAAGATTCTCAATTGTGGTGTAGGTAAAACTAAGCATGCATAACAATAATATTAGGTAGTTACACTACACCATCATGTAAGAGTAGATTAAATTCATATGTAGTTTATCAAAAATGTGAGTGAATAAATCATTATCAAGTATAAACCATTTACTCATGCATAGAGGCATGCTATGCAATACTACACATGATTTCTATAACCAATTTCAAAGCACACATAAGATAATGATCAAGGCATGATACAAAACAATGTTATTAAGATACTTGAAATAGAGAATGAAACATTGTATTCTAAACTTGGCAAGATAAACCATATCATCCTTGAAACATTGAAAAGCACATCAGTTTTTATAAAAATTTTAAGTTTTTCAAAAATAAAACAAATATAAAGCATGCTTTTTTGTTTTAATTGGTTTTTCAATTTTGTAGTTGGTTTTGATGTATAGAAACACAAAACATGTTTTTGGTTGGATTTTGATTTGTTTTATAGTTTTTTTTTGTTTTTAGAATTTTAAAAGAAAATAACAGGAACTGAAAAATAAAAAATGAAAAAGGAACTAGAAATTCAGAAATACCTACTACCGCCAGCGGTACCCAGCTATCGATGGGCGGTAGTGACAGAACTCGAATTTTGGGAAAAAATGTGAAATTTTTCAAAAATTTTCTTTTGAATATATTTGTGCAGATTAGTGACAATGAAGTTCAACAAAGAAATCAGACATATGCATACACAAAAATACGGATTTTGCAAGTTTAAACTTGGATGTCCAATACCCCTAGTTCTAGCCTAGGTTGTCACAAAACACTTTCAAAATACTTATGTTTTTCAAACGCATGAAAGTTCAAGGAGTAGATAGTATAAAAACATAAGATAACATGTTTGAGCACAAATATGCATGAGTGAAATGATCATAAATAAGTGAAATAATATTCATGCAATGTATACAACATAAGTATGTCTAAAATCAAGATACCCTAACATGTCTACACTCTAGCCCCGTACTAAGTGACTGATGGGCATGAGGAGTTGCACGCATGCCGTAGGTTGGGGTGTAAATCACATATGCATACAAAAGACAACACTCAACCTAGCACTCTTTCCCCCCAGTGCCTCGCAAGGCCCCACTAGAACCCTTCCCAGTTCAGGATAAGACATGACTTAGCGGTTTAGGTTTCTAATGCACACAATCCTACGCCCTCGCTATAGTGAGACACATAGTGTGGTGAATGATCAAGGACATACAAGCATTTAATCTTATGGAAAAAACAATTTATAAACTATGGCTTTTATGCAAGATTAATTTCTCATTATATTTGTTTTTAAAACACATAGTTATTATGAATTTTAACTTTCAATTTTCCATATTTTGGTTAAGCATGATAGGGGGCAAACAAATGACGCAAATACATTAAGTAAATAAGTAAAACTTGCGCATTTTATAAATTTAGCCTAATACCCCTAAAATACCTTTTAAATCCATTTTGACATTTATTTCATTTAGTCTTAATAATATCATATGACAAATTTAGTTTTTCAAATTTTATAAGACTTTTAGGAAATGGATTTAGAAGGATAAAAATAAAAGATAATTAGATCACTTGAAAATAATATGACTTTTTATTCAGTTGTGTTCAATTTGATTTATTAATGAATTTAGGTTTAATACGTGAAAATCATATCACAAGTTATATAAAGTGATCTTATCATGATGGCTCAAAGAAATAAAAGCAAAAAACAAAAAGGAAATAAAGCATATCATGAAGTAGAGAATTGATATTTCATTTTTAATTGATTTCTACTTCATGCAAATGATAGGATACTATTGAATGAGAGATTTAGGTATCCAAAGAGGACCGGGTGTGGCGGTTCCTTTGGGTACCCAAATATATCATTTTTGCTTTTGGGGAGATAATGATAGATGGACCCTTTCTTTTGACATTAGTGTGTCATTCTTAAGTATGGGTCTCCATTCATACCTTGGACAAACATTATTTTTAGTTTTCAAATTTCCATAATCATTTACTTGAATATTTGGATAAAAATGATTTTTGAATTTATAATTTGAAGGAAATTTGTTTGCATTTAATTTTAGGATGGGAGAAACATGATTTTGTAAATAATGTTGATTTTGATTTTGATTTACAAATCCTTTATGTTCCTTACTCCCATTATTAAACTTAGTTAAGATGTTCATATTCATATTCAACTTGTTTTAAGATATAGTTTGATATTGTGAATTTGTATTTACAATTTTCATAAGCAAGTTGTTTTTTTATTTTAATTCATCATTCTTGATCTTTAAATTATGTCTAGCTTTATTATAAGCGATTGTGCTATTTTTAAGAGTGGAAACAATTGAATCAATATGATTTTGATAATTATTTCTATATTCATCAAATGTTTCATCCATCTCTTTAATTTCAATTTTATAGTCTTTACACTTAGCACAATCATTTTTCAAAGATGAATTTTCTAAACATAATCTTTCATTTTGTTCTTTTACAAAAGTAAACTCCTTTTCAAGTTTCTTGTGTTTTTCTTTTAATTCATTATATTCTACACAAAGTGTAATGTTTTCAACTAAGGAGCCATGGGTAGAACTAGATAAATTAGAGTTTGATTCTTCATTAATTTTTGCCTTTAAATTTTTATTTTCTAAGCGCAGATGTTTATTAGCATTTTTTAATTTCTTAATTTTATGTTTTGTAGTTTGAAGCAATTGTAATGTAGAAATAGAAGTACAGAAAATGGAATTTGATTTCCTTACATTGCTTTCGGGAGAGGCACGATTTGAACATATAGTTTCTTTGACATCTTTTTGGCACTCCTCTTTCGAAGATAGTATTTCTTCTTCTCTTCCACTTGATGTGCACTCCATGGATCTGTCATGAGAGGAGCATTCTTGAAGACTTGTGCAAGCTTGCATATTCTCCGGTTCTTGCGATTGTTCCATACCTGTAGAAGGAGAATCATAAGTTCTTTCAAGAAAATTCCAAATCTCATATGCGGTAGGTAATGTATAAATAAGTTTGAAAATATTTTAATCTAACGCACAAAATATACTATTCATAGATTTTGCATTTAAAATAATTTCGTTTCTAGTTAGTACGCTATGTGACTTTTCAATAGTAATATTCCAAACTTTGTCATCTAAGTCCTTAAGAAAATTTTTCATTAATATTTTCCACCCTTTATAATTTTTGCCCATAAATAAAGGTGGTGATAATACTTTTTCATTTATATTAAAATTTTCCCCACTAGTAGAAGCGAGATCATGATCAAGAGACGTCATTATTCCCGGTTGTTAAGCCAATTTGTAATAACCTAGCTTTGATACCACTTGTTGGATCTGTAGGCGCCCTTAGAGGGGGGGTGAATAAGAGTTTTAAACTTTTCGAGATTATTTAGAGAAAATAATTCTCTGCTGCTACCGCCAGCGGTAGTGTTACCGCTCGGCGTTAGTGACAGAGAAAATACATTTAGGTTAAGCCAATGAAAATCAGAGAGCATGAATCAGAGATGAAGAAACAAACATATTTTCATTAATATTAAATTGAAACAGTTATGATTACAAAAACTTTTCCCAATGACGCTTGGAAAGAGGCGACCAATGAAAACTCATTTGGTTTTCTATATCGACCCTTCTCCCAAGGACCGGTTGGCTTTAGCCTATCTCTCCCCAAATAAGGCCTCAAGCCGCTCTAGCCTTTCTCTCCACAGAAAGGCCTCGAGCACCCCCTAGATCTACTCCCTAGACCTAGTCGTCGTGTGGCGAATTCCTCTCTAAGCCCCACAATACCTAGTCGCCAACGCGAGGCGAATTTCCCCTAGTCCCCGCAAGGCCCTAGTCGCCGTGTGGTGAATTCCTCTATCGAACAAAGGATATAAATGTTACAATTAAAAACGAACAAAAACACAAACTAAAAACTCCCTCAAAAGAAGAACTTGATGTTGATGTAGATGCGATCGGATCGGTCTTCAAGTTCTTTGCGTTTATGAACGTTGACGGAGTTCTTCGGGATGCTTGGAGAAGGCTCTCACTAGTGCTCTGAATATATGGCTTCAATTTGTTCTGTTTCAGCAAGCAACAACGGAGGACGCGCACGTCTTTAAATAGAATCAACCGCTACCGCCTGTGGTAGTACTACCGCCCCGCGGTAGACACATTAGGCAATGGTCAAGCACACAGATCATGGTATCTTAGGAAACTTTTGAACGCCGAATGTTGAGCTCCGCCTAGCGCGCCACGGTAAAGCTAATGCTCCGTGATAGCGAGATAACCTTCCTTCAGCCAATATCTCCTTCCAAATTTGCTCCTCAATCACATGCAGACGGGGGGTTTCCAAAAGCTACCGCCGGGCGTTAGCCTTAACGCGCCGCGATAGTACTTGCCAAAATAGCGTCCCGTCGACATTCCTTTTTCTCCAATGTTTCCTTCCCGTCAATTGTTTCCATTTATGCTAGCGCCAGCGGTAGTGCTAACGCTCCGCGGTAGAGCACATCTCTTTTCGTCGAACGCATCTTCGTCGAATGGCTTCACATTTCATCGAACGCTGCTTTCATTTCGGCGAACGCTAGCGCCAACGATAGTGTTAACGCTCCGCGGTAGAGCGTGCATTTCGTCGAACGCCGCGGCAGAGCATGCATTTCGTCGAGCGCCGCTTTCATTTCGTCGAACTTAATTTCATAGAACGCCAGTTTGTCGAACACCATTTCGTCGAGCGCATCTCATTTCGTCGAATCGCTAGCGCCAGTGGTAGTGTTACCGCGCCGCGGTATCAACAGAGAATCATCCTGATGTCGCTTTGACGTCTTTCTTTTTCCCACTCCTTTGGGGATTGAATGTTGAAGATCCTGTACACTATAAACACAATGCAAGTATGATCAAATACAATAGGATTTGTTATTGTCAAACCAAGAGATACGGAAAGCATGTTCCAACATATAAGTCCAGAAGACTTGGTGTACATATAGATGTGCAATTATCAGCAATCGAAAGAGCCTTCTTGGAAAAGCGAGACTTCCTCTTATGCCTTCAACTACCAAGCTTCTCATTTAATGCAACAACAATGGGCATAAGAGTATCATCATGGATTGTAGGGGAAACACCAAGACCCTCCGTACAGCTCATGCATCTAGTGCAACTATTACTACCTCAACAATCATCTGACACATCTCCAAAGTTGATAGGTTTGAGGTAGTAAGAATAGAGGTACTGTAACATCCCAGAACTTTCATGGACCCTATAAGTTTTGGTGGCATGGTCAGGTGCAGCTAGTCTAGCCTTGTGTTCCTCTATGAGACTCAATTAACTCAAGAGATTTCTTCAAACCCAGTAAGCCCATGGTACAGCCCATGAACCCCCAAGAAGAGTCGCTAGCCCTAGTGACCTGGAAAGTTTGCCCTAGAACTTGGCTTGGTCAATTTGACCTTGAATTAAGGTTTAGGGTTACCCTAGCTAACCTAAGCTATGTTTTGATCACCTAAGCCTTGACACACCCCTCCTCACTCAATCATGGATTGCCACCTCATCATTTAGGTCAACCCTAAGTCAACTAAGGTCAAACCCTAATGTTTTAGGCCCTTAAGCTTTGCCTAGATCTCTTTGATCCTTGCACGGACTTGGCCTTAACTCACCATCCACCTCAATCCACCATTGGCTCAACAATGTCATCAAATGGTCAAGATTTGACCATGAAAGGTCAAACTCGATCCATTAAGCCTTCAACAACCTTAACCACTTCTTCCATTGCTTAATGTGGTGGGACTCAACCTCCACTCCACCAAAGAGATGTCTCTCTTCAATGAGGGTCCAGTTTGGAACAACAAGAGGTGTTTTGGGAGCCCAACTGACCACCACAACCTCTTTAATAAGTGCCAAAGGGAATGAACCCCTTCAACCTTATTAATCCCCCTTGATGTTTCATTTCAGTCTGTACCATCTCTACAACCCCTAATGCAATGTGAAAGAGAGAGATCCATCTTGGAGATCGCCCGACGGCAAATGGAGAAGCAAGGAAAGGCTTCTGCCACCGCATCTCCACCATGCCGCCACTTCTCCGTTCAGCACCTTCATCCCCCCTTATGGTAACCATTTAAACTCTCTTGATGCCTAGATCTCGTAGGAGATTAGTACTCCACACTCCGACCACAGTAGTTGTTTTTCCCGGCCACCCTATCTGATAGACAAAAAAAGGCTCAAAGGATTAAGTGGGGTGTTCTCTGCTTAACCAGATTTTATTTATTGATATTTGTAGTTGTACATTTACATACATACATCCATGAGTATTTATAGATATATACTCATGTTACAAAAGTCCACCTTGTATATCTTATAAAATACAAGCCTTAACTTTAGAGTTTATCTTTTCTCTGCAGGATATTTGCGTCTTGAGTGTGCATATTTGCAGGCTACCTTATCTTCCTCTGCTGGAGCTAAACTTGCTTGACTTGGTGGCTGCTGACGACCTTCCAGAAGATGATCCACTTGATGATGTTGCCTTCTAGAAGTTCTTCCACAAGCTGATGTTGTCTTCTCCGCTTTATCTTGCACATCCTGAAGTCGCCTTCCAATATTATCATCCAATACCCCCTTATAATCAGGGGAGGTGACGACCTTAATCTTTTGCCTTAATTGAACGAATCGTTCTTGCGGTAGGGCTTTTGTGAAGCCGTCGGCTAATTGCTCTTCGGACCGACAATATTCCAATTTTATCTGCCCCTTTTCAACCAATCCACGGATAAAATGGTACCTAAGCTCAATATGTTTGCTTCTGCTATGGAACACTAGATTTTTTGCCAGTGCAATAGCAGAGATATTGTCGCAATGTAAGGGGAGCGGTTTTACCTGTTCATCTTCTTCCGGAGGTTGCAGGAAATGTAGAAGTTGTTGTAACCAGAGTGCTTCACATGTGGCTGCATTTAGCGCCACATATTCAGCCTCTATTGATGATAACGCTACTGAATGTTGCTTCCTAGAAGTCCATGATATAGGATTATTACCGCAGAAGAAGATATAGCCGCTTGTGCTTTTACGGTCATTTGGGCATCCTCCCCAGTCGGCATCAGAATACCCTAGTAGGTTCATTTTTCCTCCTTTTAGATAGAGTAATCCATAAGCTTTAGTACCTTGTAGATAACGCAGGATGCATTTTACGGTTGTAAAGTGTTGTTGACTGGGATTTGAAACAAACCGCGATACTAAATTGACTGCATGTTCTATGTCTGGCCTTGTATGCGTCACATAAATCAATGATCCCACTATGGATCGATGCAGAGCTTCATTGGCTTTCTCATCTTCTTCCTTGCATTTCATTAATTTATCTCCAGGACTTAAAGGAGTTGCAGAGGCATTGTATTCTTGCATATTGCATTTGATCAGTAACTCTTTGATATATTTTTCTTGTGAAAGAAAAATATATGAAGGTGTTTGCTCAATTTGCATACCTAAGAAAAATCTCATTATGCCAAGGTCTGTCATTTCAAAATGTTTATGCATATGTGATTTTACTAGCTGAAGAAGGGAGGGGGAGCTTCCAGTTAATATGACATCATCAACATAGAGACATAGAATTACATTACCAGTTGGATCCTCTATTTGATATAAGGAAGGTTCGACCGTGCATCTTTGAAAACCATTCTTTTGTAGAAATGCATCAAACTTGAAGTTCCAAGCCCGAGGGGCATGTTTTAACCCATAAAGGGCTTTATGGAGTTTTAAGACCTTATGAGCTTCTCCTGGCTATTCATATCCCTGTGGTTGAACAACATAAATGTCTTCTTTGATGTCCCCATTCAAGAAGGCCGATTTTACGTCTAATTGGTATATTGGTTGATGATAAGTGGCTGCATAAGCAATAATTGTTCTGATAGTTTCCATGCGCACCACAGGTGCAAAGGTTTCTTGAAAATCTATGCCAGGTATCTGTGCATAGCCTTTTACGACTAACCTTGCTTTTTTCTTTACTTCTTCACCCCTTTCATTGTATTTGGTTTTGAAGATCCACTTTAAACCGATGGGTTGATGGTTTGGAGGTGGATCCACTAAGCTCCAGGTATGATTTTTAATTATCATACCTATTTCTTCATCCATTGCACTCTTCCATTGAGGTGATTTGACTGCTTCTTCATAACATATGGGGGTAGAAGAGAATAAAGCTATCTCACAGGTTTCATAAATGTCCTTCAAACTCCTTGTTTTTTCTGAAGTGGAGGAAGAAGCCTCTTGTTCAGGGGGAATAAGATCTTGGAGAGAACTTGATATGTCTTCTGTCTGCGCTATAGGTAATTCCATTGGCTGGCTGGTAGATGCCTCTTCATGGTTTGTAGAAATTGACACATTTTTGTATGGAAGTACTATTATTTTTTCTTGTGGTGATTGCGATTGTTATCCCAGTCCCATGAATTTGTTTCATCTATCTCAACATCCCTTGAGATAAGAAGTTTATTATCCTCAGGTTGGAATAACTTGTAGGCTCTTGAAGTATCACTATATCCTATAAATATAGCTTGTCTACTTCTTGCTCCCAACATGTCTTTCTTATCTTTCAAAACATAGGCTATACTTCCAAACACTTTAAAATGTGTTATAGATGGTTTTCTGTCCAGTAATGCTTCATAGGGTGTTACCTCTACAAGTGCTTTTGTAGGAGTTTGATTTAATATGTAGATGGCAGTATGAGTTGCTTCTGCCCAAAAGGTAGTTGGTAGGTTTTTAGCATGCATCATTACTCTAGCCATTTCTACAACAGTTCTATTTCTACGTTCTACTACTCCATTCTGCTCAAGGGATCGTGGAGCAGTTGTCTCTCTTTCTATCCCATTCATAGAGCAGAAAGTGGTAAACTCCTTGGATAAGAATTCTCCTCCACAGTCAGTTTTAAAGGCTTTAATAGATCGATTGAGTTGATTCTCAATCATTACTTTAAAAGTTTTGAATACTTGAAAAGCTTCAGATTTATTGGTAAGATAGAAGATCCACATATAGCGAGAGAAATCATCTACTAAGAGGAAAAAATATTTCTTACCACCATGAGAAGTAGCTGTTGATGGTCCCCATAAGTCACCATATATTAATTCCAGTGGATAAGAAGCTCTCCAGCTAGATTCTTTATAAAAGGCCTGTTTATGAACTTTTGTACAGCCACAGTCATCACAGAAATTCTTTGTCATTGGTATTGAAGGAAATCCTTTTACTAAGGATGATTTTTGCATAAGCCTCATTGAATCCAAATTTAAGTGGCCAAGCCTATGATGCCAGAGGGAAGAAGGACTAGTGCAACCCCTTGAAAGGGAGATGGCATTATGACTGACAGTCCTTAGATCCAATGTGAAAGTTCTGTTTTGAGTCATTGGAGCTGAAGCTAAAATCAGATTAGTTCTAGGTTCCATGATGATGCAAAGGCCATCTGAGAATTTTAATGAGTAACCCTTTTCAATTAATTGGCCAACACTTAAAAGGTTTTGTGCCAATTTTGGTACCCATCGAACATCTGAAATTAGTTTGCTTACACCTTCTTGTGTATATATCTGTATTGTTCCTTTTCCTTCTATAGCTTGAGTGTTTCCATCACCCAAATAAACTATAGATTTTTGTGATTCATCTAGTGTAACAAAGTCTTCTTTGATGTTACACGTATGTCCAGAGCATGCACTATCAATATACCAATGACGGGTATAATTTGGACCTGCTTCTTTGGTAGTGAAAGAACTATAAAAGAGGGCTTCTGAAGACTGTTTTCCTGAAGAACTTTCATCTTTGTTCTGAAACCAGCAATCTTTATTGAGATGTGTGGGCTTTTTACACCTCTTGCATCTATGAAAACAATTTTCGGCAATATGATTCGTTTTGTTACATAGAGTGCATTGAAGAGGTGATGAATTGGTTTCATTTCCTCTTTCTTGATACCTCCGGTGTTTTCCATAACTAGATGGAGCTCCTGATTGATTTTTGTGGTACTTTCTAGTATCTTCAACTTGTTTATTGAATATGGGCATCTTACTTTGAAAAGCTTGTTCAAGTGTTGTAGGTTCATCCTCTTGGAGCATTCGATCCTCATGGGATTTTAATGAGCCCATCAGTTCAGTGACTGTAAGTATTTCTAAATACTTTGCCTCTTCGATGGCAACCACAACATGATTGAAGGATTTTGGGAGCCCTCTCAATGTTTTAGTGACAATATATTGTTCTTCAATTACTTTGCCAAGGTTGCGGATTTGGTTGACAATACTAGTTATCCTTGCATGAAAATCAAGGACTTTCTCACCCTCTTTCATTTTAATGCTATCAAACTGACGCCATAAGGTTTGTACTTTAAACAATATTACCTTCTTGGTGCCTTTAAACTCTTGCTCCAAGATTTCCCAAGCTTCTTTTGTCGTTTTGGCACTCATAATACGAGGGAAGATGTCTGTTGTAACAGCTTGTTGAATTAATAAAAGAGCTTGAGCATTTTTCACCTTTTGAGTTTTGCTTGGTTTGCCTTCTTCTTCTTTTCCTAAAGGAGACGGTTGAATCCCACTTTCAATCATGTCAAGAAGATCATGTGCTTCAAACACAGTCTTCATCTTGATATGCCAGTATTCATAAAGCTCACCATTAAAGATGGGTATGCCAGTATTCATAAAGCTCACCATTAAAGATGGGTATGGAAGTATGTGAGTTGGAAGTGGTAAATGATGAGGATGCCATATTAGTGAAAACAAGATGACAAATCCGAACAAATTCGCACCTATGCTCTGATACCACTGATAGACAAAAAAAAGCTCAAAGGATTAAGTGGGGTGTTCCCTGCTTAACCAGATTTTATTTATTGATATTTGTTGTTGTACATTTACATACATACATCCATGAGTATTTATAGACATATACTCATGTTACAAAAGTCCACCTTGTATATCTTATAAAATACAAGCCTTAACTTTAGAGTTTATATTTTCTCTGCAGGATATTTGCGTCCTGAGCGTGCCTATTTTGTTGGAGTTGGGGAACACTTCCGACCCTCTTATTTCTCACACCGGGTTAGCCCACGTGAGCTTAGAGACGTCGGAGCGTGACTCTCTCCGATGACTAAAGTACCAGCGAACGCAGGGGTCCGGGGGCGGCGAGCCCCCGGTCAGTGGGTGGGGGATCGGGGGCAATGCCCCCGAGCCAAATTTTGGATTGTGGTATCCGGGTGTGCGGACATCCGGGTTTCGATTCTGTGGCCTATTTAAAGGTGTGTAACCCGGTTCTAGGGTTAAGGTTCTTCTCAGCAGTTTTCGGCTGAGGTTTTTTTGGAGGCATCTACGAGGAGTTTCGTGGAGAGGCGTTTCCGGCGGTGGTTCCTCCGTTTCTTGTCCAAAGAGAGGGGTGCGAGGTAGGATCGGTTTTGATCCTTGTAACCTTGTGTGTTTTGTAATTTTTTTGGTGAATACAAGAAGGTGAAGCGGAGGCGGGATAGGGGACGTAGCCCGGTTTTGGGTGAACCTCTTAAATTTGTGTGTTCTCTGTGTTTATTGTCTTTGTTTTCCGTTCGAATCTCTCTTCTCGGCACCCCCATTTTTCTACATATTTGCAGGCTGCCCTATCTTCCTCTGCTGGAGCTAAACTTGCTTGACTTGGTGGCTGTTGATGACCTTCCAGAAGATGATCCACTTGATGAAGTTGTCTTCCAGAAGTTCTTCCACAAGCCGATGTTGTCTTCTCCGCTTTATCTTGCACATCCTGAAGTCGCCTTCCCAGATTATCATCCAATACTATCCTCGGGCCACCACCGAGTGAGGTAGCATTCCCTCCATTTTGCGTGTGCTTCCACTTACACCTTCCCTTCACACTCTCCCTGATGCCCTCGCCTCCACTGTAGCAATCGCGGATCCGCTTGTGTTGCTGACACTTTACTAGCCGGTGCACGTTAGGAAGAAGGGAAGGGAGGCGCAAAGGCGGAGGTCGGCTATCTCAAGTCTGATAGTGCGCTCGAAGCATCTGAGTGAGCGTCAAGTTTGGAACGTTCTACCCGTTGCCCCCAGTAGGGGTATTTATAGGCATAACTCTAAATCCCTGACGACCCATTATGGGTGCTTTAACGGACCCGTTAGGGTTCCGTTAAATACCCGACATAAATGCTCAATATACCTTAATATTCTCCTCCTATATTGTAGCAACTGGTTCACATAACGGGTTAAACAAAATAAATAAGTTAAATAGCGACAGAATGAGTTTCATATTAAAATAACAAGACTTTTAGAGCAAACGTCTAAACTCAAACGGGTTCCAAACGTGCAAAAGCAAAAGCAAAAGCAGGAATAGTAATCTGAAGCAAAACTCAAAACTGATGACAGATCGGTCTACTCAAACAGCAGATCATCTGCATCCATGTCAAAATCCACTTTCTCTCCTCCAGACTTCAATTGATCTGCATTTAAATATTAGAATGTCATGAGAACAAAACTCAATGAATCCATACAAATGCATATCAACAGTAAAGTGATTAGTTCTAACAATTTAGAACATAATACTCTAACTAGGAAAAAAGACTCACATGTCCGCATCTCTATCTAATTTACAAAAAATTAGAAATTTGGTTTCATAGAACCAATCTATGTTCCTTCGATTGTCAAGATCATTACCAAACGTTTCACAATTGTATTATATCATCAAGTTTGGAATGATACAACAAGTTATGATCAATATATCATCAAGTTTGGAATGATATAAGTAATGATCATAATATCAGGACGCATATCAGCAACTTCAGTATTCGTTTTTGGAATGATACCCAATTCAGCCTTTGAAAAGAAATAGTTGTGTAAGTCATCATGTTTGGAATGACTAGCAACTAAACAATCTCAGGCTTTCATCAAGTAGCATCTGGAATAATTCAGTGTACTCAAACTAGATGCGTGAATATAGGCAGACTCAGTTCTAAAATCTTAAACAAACATAGGTATTAAGTCCCACTAAATAGACTTTAATCCCATATCCCCCGATGTTTTAGATGTAAGAACCTTGCATAAGCCCTTGGTAAGGACATCTGCTACATTATCTTTTGATCTCACGTCCAAGAGGGAAAGGATCCCTTGACTGGTGAGATAGGTCAACCAGGCCTGTTTCATCCGTAGTTGCCTTCGCTTACCATTGAACAAGGAATTAGTTGCAATGGTTTTTGTGGCTTGATTGTCACAAAATATCGAGATAGAGTTCATTTTTAGACTCGTCATTGGAATATCCATAACCAAATATCTAACCCACTCTGCTTCTTCGGCAGCTGAAGCAAGAGCATAGAGTTCGGATTCCATAGAGGATAGTGTTATACACGTTTGCCTCTTAGATTTCCAAGCTACTGCGGCTCCTCCTAGGATAAACACATAACCACTAGTGGACCTACTATCACCAACGCCTGAGCACCAAGAGGCGTCAGAGTACACTTCAAGCACAGGAGGGTGTCCACTGTAACATAAAGCATACTGATCAGTAGAATTTAAGTATCGCATTAGCCTTTCCATGGCGTCCCAGTGGTCCTTTCCAGGGTTACTAGTGAATCTACTCAACATGCCGACCGTAAAGGCTATGTCAGGTCTAGTGCAGGTAGTAGCATACATTAGACTGCCAATAAGTTTGGAGTAATCCAATTGTCAAATAGGTGAACCGTCGTGAGGTTTCAGTCTATTATTATAGTCGTATGGAGTCTCAATCTTCCTGCACTTATCATAACCTCACTTCTCTAGTAGAGTTCTGATGTAGTGACTCTGGCTAAGGGTGATACCCTTATTCGTAAAGTTCACTTCCATTCCTAGGATGGTTTTCACCACACCTAAGTCAGTCATGCTAAATTTGGACTGCAAGGTAACCTTAACGTCTTCCACCTCAGACTGATCGGTACCCAGAATTAGCATGTCTTCAACATACAAGCAGATTATAGCGACGGAATTTGGACTTGTCCGTATGTACAGACATTTATCTGAAAGACTAGATTTAAAATCCAGGCCTCTTACGCAAGAGTCAAACTTCTCGTGCCATAACTTCAGTGTTTGCTTCAATCCGTATAGTGACTTAACCAACTTACAGACCTTGGTTTCTAGACCTTCTATGACGAACCCTTCAGGTTGGCGCATGTAGATCTCCTCAGAAAGATCTCCATTTAGAAATGCAGTCTTTACGTCCATCTGATGAACGACGAAGCGTTCAATAGATGCGATAGCGAGAAGAACCCTGATCATTGCAATGTGACAAATAGGTGAGTATGTATCAAAGTAGTCTATTCCACTCACTTGAGTGAAGCCTTTTGCAACTAGACATGCTTTGTACTTAGCGATACTCCCATCTGGATTCAGTTTCTTCTTAAGAACCCACTTGCTCCCAATGGTTTTAGCTCCTTTGGGCAGGTCAACTAATGTCCAAGTTTGGTTCTCCATGAGAGAATTCATCTCATCATCAATGGCTTCTCTCCATAACAGGGAATCCCTGGATCACATCGCTTCCTTATAGGTGGATGGATCAGCTTCAACGTGGTAAGTCACAAAGTCTGTACCGAAGTTTTTAGGAACTCGTTCCCTATTAGATAGCCTAGTGGACTCTAGGGCACTAGTGTGAACTGGCTCAGTGTCAGGGAGGCGTAGTTCCGTCCCAACGAGGGTATCAGAACTGGTGTCTGGCAGACCTGGAAGAGTCAGGTTTTTATTTATAAGAAACTTGGCCTCAAAGAACACAGTATCTCTAGACTCAATGACCGAGTTGGTAGAGAGATCTAGAAATCTGTCTGCAGCACTATCCACCGCGCATCCTAAGTATACACAAGTGTTCGTCTTAGGTCCTAACTTAGATCTCCTTATGTCAGATATCCTAACATAGGCAATGCAACCCCGGGTTTTGAGGTTATAAAATCTGGGCGGCCTCTTAAACAAAGCTCATATGGGGTTTGCTTTAATTTAGCATGAGGAACCAAATTCAGGATGTGATTCGACGCGAGGGCTGCTTCTCCCCAATAAGCTGCGGGCATACCGGCAGTCCACAACATAGAATTCAACATTTCTGTTAAAGTTCTATTTTTCTGCTCGGCAATACCGTTGGAGTGGGGGGAATAAGGGACAGTGGTTTCAGGAATTATGCCATGGCTGGCAAGAAAATCTCTAAACTCACCCGAGACATACTCGCCTCCTCGATCACTCCTAAGTCGCTTAATCTTTAAATCCAATTGGTTCTCAATCCTATTTTTGAAAATTTGAAATTTTTCAAAAGCTTCATCTTTGGATTTTAAGAGATAAATGTGAGTATATCTAGAGAAGTCATCGATAAAGGTTATCAGGTACTTCCGACCACCACGTGTGACAAAAATTTATAGTCACAAATGTCAGAGTGAATCAACTCTAGTAAACGTGTACTCCTAGACACCTGACTTAATGGTGTTCTAGTTATCTTAGTTTGAGCACATATCTCACATTTGTCAAATTTGGTTTTAGTGTCTAAGGGGATGCTATGAGTTTTAGCTAGCAGAAGTAGTTTCCTGTAGTTCACGTGTCCTAGTCTGGCATGTAAAGTCTTAGGATCTATGAGATTTGAACTAACCTGATTGACTACTTCGTTTGCTAGACTCAGCCTATACATCTCATTTAGAACATAAGCGCAACCAAAATAATGAGAGTTGACCATAAGGGTCACCCTACCACCACTAATGTTAAAAGACATACCCGCATCGCTTAACAGACTAATCGAAATTAAATTAGCAGCTAATGTAGGAATGAATTTAACATCTTTCAAAATTAAATGCGTACCTGACGAGAGTAGCAAATTCACAGTCCCTGTCTGGAGTACCTCAGCAGTGGCTCCATTTGCAACTGTAACTGACTCAGAGGCTGGAGTGGCATCCTTCATCAGAGCGGAATTGTTGCAGACGTGACAGGTCGCCCCCGAATCCAACCACCAATCAGTACTGGCCTGACCGTTCCCAACCATGGCAACAAAGTGGGAGGGCGCAGTCTGATAGAGCATATGAGCTCTGTTATCAGGCTTTGGTGGGTTGGCATCGGGCTTCTTGGGTTGTCTGCAGTCAGAAGCGCAGCGACCCCACTTGTTGTAGTTGTAGCACTTGCCCTTAAACTTCTTGATTTTCTTGCTCGTGTCTACTACTGCGGGTGTACTGGAGGGAGGTCGAGCCCTATCAGAATTAGGCTTCCTTTTTGGGTGTGTGATCATATTAGCAGCAGATTGATGCTTGCTCACCACCTCCTTCACATGACTTGTTTGATGCTCGTCCTCAATGCTGATGAACCGCTTGAGGTCTTTCAGACTGACCTGAGTCTTCTTTTGATACATCTCCGTCTTGAAAGAGTACCACGCTGAGGGGAGCTTGAAAATGATGGCACCAGCAATGAACCCATCTGGCAGAGGGACACTTTCACTGTTGAGTTTGGCCACCAAATTCTCCAGGCCTGCAATCTGGGGAAGGATTTCCCTGTCCTCAGAGAAGCTGAATCCCATGAACTTGTCCACCAGATGCGTCTTGGACATGTTCTCCTCCTCTTTGAAATGATCTTCCAGCGCATTCCAGATCTCTTTTGCTGTCTTCAGCTTCCCAAACGTCTCAGCTAACGAATTGGAGAGACAATTGAGAAGATAATCACGACAGAAATCTTCATAGTTGGTCCACTGATCCTCATCGTCTCCTCCCTTGAAATCTGCGAAATCAGTTTGCAGTGTATAAAAGATATTCAGATATTTCATACCGAACTACGTGTTTCGCTTCCAGGCACTGAATCCGGAATGGGAGAACTTCTCCAGTTTGATCATCAGCACAGGAGAGGAGAGGCTGCTGCCCTTCGAAAACGAGGCCATCTGGAGCACTGGATCGGCGGAGACGAGGAAGAGGCACTGCAGTTCACTGCACTAGAGCAACAACTAGGATCGGCTGATCTGGAGAAGGCTTTACTGTTGAAAAACTGCGTTCGATGAAAATCTGGGTGCCCGTTCGATGAACTCCGGTCGAGGAAAAACTTGGATCTCCGTTCGACGAACTCTTGGAGCTCCGTTCGACAAAAACCGGTCAACGAAGAGCTGAGAGCTCCGTTCGACGAACTCTGGGAGCTCCGTTCGACGAAAGAAGGCGAAGCAGATCGACGAAGAAGCCGATCGACGATCAGCGAGAGCTCGACGAATGAGCGATCGACGAAGGCGGGGCGTTCGACAAAATGTCCCTGGGCGGCCTCTGATCGACGAACTGGCGGAGGTCGACAAATTTCATTCGACGAAAAGCTCCGATCAATGAATGAGCGGGAAACTTCTTTCTCCTTCGTCGATGGGGGCAAAGCAGCGGCGGGGGCGGCGGTGCTGCACTGTCCTGGCGCGAGTGGATCGGCAGAGACGACAGAGAGGAGAGGCTACTCCTCCTCCCACGGTCGATTGACAGAAGGCGGCGACAGATCCTGGCTAGCGGCGCACGCACGGGAGCGGTGACGGCTAGGGTTCGGCGAAGAGATCTGACGAAGAGGAAAGACCGATCTCCTAACGACGGCGGCTGCGATCTTCCAATCGACGACGGAAATCAGCAAGAGAGGACGGCGCGAACTCCTCCTTGGAACAAGGGCTCGACGGCGACGCTGCAAGCAAGAGGGAGGGCGGAGACGCTGCACTCCTCCTTCAGTCGCACAAAGCAGAGAAAGGCGAGGATCTACTTCGTCAGAGGGGAACGCGCAGGAGGGGAGGCCGACGGCTCCTTCGGACGAGCGAGCGAGAGAGGGGCGACGGCGCTGTACGCGATTTCCTTTACGCGCGTGACCAAAGGGCGACGGGAGATGGGGGCTAGGGTTTCACGAGCGGATTCAACTTCGAGAATGATAGTGCGCTCGAAGCATCCGGGTGAGCGTCAAGTTTGGAACGTTCTACCCGTTTCCCCCAGCAGGGGTATTTATAGGCGTAACCCTAAATCCCCGACGACCCGTTATGGGTGCTTTAACGGACCTGTTAGGGTTCCATTAAATACCCGACATAAATGCTCAATATACCTTAACAAAGTCCTGGCTCGTAAGAGAGGGTCTCCCACCTTTCAAGTCATTCTACGGGAGAGGAATTCTCAAGACTGGAAGAATAGCCCTATTCATTACATGGCTGCCAGTGAAGATCTTCAAGTAAGCTCGTTATCTTACTCCAACGCGTGATTTTTGCTCTTCTTATAACTATGTCTTAACTTGTTGTTTGACGTGGTTTTGATGTGTACTAGCAGGCGGGGGATGTCGCCTTTACTATCATGAATTCGCTAGTGATCATGCTCGAGAGGGTTTTGGGAGATGAAGTAGTAGGTATGGAGATTTTATACATTTGGCATCTCCTAAAAAGGGAGGAACTCTTAGTCCTCCTTGGATGCCCTTGAGGCGGCTTCCGTTACCAGAGAAGACGATCTCCCACAACAACAACATGAGTTTAGAATAATTTCAGCTTTTCGATGACTGTTTCTGGCGGCCGGCCACCAGACTGTCACTTAGAGGACCGTCTTCCTCCGATGAATTGATTGGTGGTGGATCCACGGCCCGAGGGTCACCAGAGAGGAGTGGCTGCCATCTTGAGATGCTTCAGACAATGGTTTCACCCTTAAAGCATGCATGACCACGCCGCCTATTTTATGTTCGTCATGTTGTATGGAAGGCTACGAGATATATAGTGACGCCTCAGGGAGTGGCTCGGGTTGCATTCTTGTCTAGTTTGGGAAGGTGATTTCTTATAGCTTGCCCCAGTTGAAAGTGTATGAGAGGAACTACCCTCTCCACGACTTGGAGTTGGCGGCCGTGGTGTTCACTCTTAAGCTATGACGGCATTACTTATATGGCTTAAAGATTGTCATCTTTACGGACCATAAGAGTCTAAAGTATCTGTTAAATTATAAGGAGTTGAACATGCGACAAAGGAGGTGGATGGAGTTCCTCGGGAATTACACCTTTGATATTCATTACATTCATGGGAAGGTTAATCTTGTTGTGGATGCATTGAACCGGCGGGCTCCCGTGCAAGAAAATTGGATTCTTATGCATGATGAACATCTAATCCGTGATCTAGAGTCCCTGGAGATCTCTTGTGCTGATAGGAGAGTGTCTACTTCAGCATGCTTGAACTAGACGGAGGTTCAATATGACCTTACAGACCGAGTTAGACGAGTTTTGGAGCTTGACGAAAGCATGAAACATTATATGGAGGATTTTGTGAATGATTCTAACGCCGAATTCTCCTTCGAAGAAGGTCTTCTATGGAAGAATACTAGATTGTTCGTCCCCAATGTTGGCAAACTATAAGAAGAATTGATGTACAAAGCCCACTTTACCTAGTACTCGATCCACCCAGGAGCACAAAAAAATACATGGATATGAAGAAACTCTTTTGGTGGTCGTGTTTGAAGAAAGATATTGCCCTCTACTTGGCCAAGTGTCATACTTGCGCGTTGATGAACATGGAATATCAAAAAAATGGTGGGTTTCTAAAGTCTTTGCCGATTCTGGAATGGAAGTTCAACGATATATCAATAGATTTCGTGCACGGATTGCCGAAATCGCAACATGGAAACGACGTCATTTGGGTGATCGTTGATCATTTAACAAAAGTATCCAATTTCATTCCAAACCGGAAGGATGATTCCATGGAAAAGTTGGCAAAGCTATGCGTGGATAATTTCGTACGATTGCACGGAGTTCCCCATAGCATCGTGAGCGATCGTGATGGGTGTTTCACATCGAACAACTGGAGGCTAATCCACCAGCTATTGGGTACCAAGCTAAAACTTAGCACGACCTTCCACCCGCAAACGAATGGGCAGAGTGAGAGAACCAATAGGACTATGGAGGATATGCTTCGTATATGCGTCTTAGATTTCGAAAAGAGATGGGAGGACCACCTCTATATTATTGAATTTTCCTACAACAACATCTACCAAACGAGTATTAAAATGGCGCCCTTCGAGGCCCTATATGGTAGGAAGTGTCGTATGCCTTTGGCTTGAGCGGAATCGGGCAACACAGAGTTGTTGAAGTGTAAATACATAGATGAGGCGAATATGTCAATCCGGGCAATACGAGAGCAATTGTTAATTGA
This sequence comes from Dactylorhiza incarnata, assembly GCA_033032865.1. Classification (NCBI taxonomy): domain Eukaryota; kingdom Viridiplantae; phylum Streptophyta; class Magnoliopsida; order Asparagales; family Orchidaceae; genus Dactylorhiza; species Dactylorhiza incarnata. The sequence continues at coordinate 1,105,433 of JAWHQI010000162.1, forward strand.
CCAGGATAGGCAGGCAAAGTACTACAATGCAAATCACCGGAAAATCGAGTTCGTCGTTGGTGACTGAGTTTACTTGAAGATCAAACCGTTCAAAGGGGTATTGCGGATCTGACGCTTGAAAAAGCTAAGTCCAAGGTACTTAGGACCGTTTGAGATCTTGGAGCGCATTAGGGAAGCTGCCTACCAGCTTGCTCTATCTACAGAGCTAAGCGGGCTTCATGACATATTTCATATTTCTGTATTGAGGAAGGCGGTGCAGGAGCCTACTCATATCATTGCGGTCGACAAAGTGCCTGTTGATGGTGGGTTAATGACGAAAGTCAAGCTCATTCGCATCGAAGATGCCGAAGTCAGAGAGTTACAGAACAAATTGATCAAGATGGTAAAAGTCAATTGGGACAATTGTGGGAGAGAAGAGTTCTCTTGGGAATGAAAGAAAATGATGTTTGCGGAGTACCCTGAGCTATTTCTCTCAGGTACTAGTTAATTTTGTACTTTACTATTCTTGAAATTTCGGGACGAAATTCTTGTAAGGGAGGTGGAGTTGTAACACCTCATTTCCCTATGGTAAGAAAGTCAACAAAATCGTCTTGAAGAAGGCCAGCCATGTCGACTAGAGGTCTAGTCGACATGGGTTGTTTATCGGTGAGACCTCAAGATGATGTAGATATTATCATCTAGACGTCTTAGTCTTATCGCCGAGACCTCAAAACGATAAAGATAATATCGTCTTGACGACTTAGTCTTGTCATCGAGACCTCGTGACGATATAGAGACTATCGACTTGATGGCTTATTCTTGCCGCCAAGACCTCAAGAAGATATTAGAGAATATCATTTAGCGACTTAGTCATGTCGGCGAGACCTCAAGTCGATATAGCCAATATCGACTAGAAGAGTTCTCTGCCCTATCGTCTGGAAGCCTCAACTTTGTTGCCTAGAGTTCTAGTAGATAGGAACAGTAAACATGTAGAATGTTGTTTCATCTTTATGGTCACGGCACCGTTAATTCTTCTTGGAACTCTGTGTCCTTTTTGGATAGGACTTGTCCCCAAGGTTAACTACGGCTGAGGATAATACTTTAGGTCATTTGGCCTTAGCTTTCCTCTCTCCAAGCTCGAGAAAGAGGAAGTCCGAGAAAGAGGAAGAAGAGTCCTTTCAGCCATTATTGGAGCTTCGGAGCTTCGAATCGCGAGCAGAGTCCAGATACACGGAGAGGAATCTGCAGCGGTCATTTCCATCCGACAGAAATCTTGGATTCATGGTGCCAAAAAATTGTCAAGGGTAACAATCCTTCTTCCCTGTCTTAGGATGTGTTTGGTCCTTTATACACTTTTATATGCTTGCATAGGGTTGTCTCTTTCACTAATTAGTGAAGTGTAGGACTTCCTTTAGTTCTTCGGAACTCCGGGTATATTGTGTTCGTCCCCATCATATATTGCATATAGAAATCTGGTAGACGTGTGGATTTAGGCATTTTGTATGAAGTCTACCCGTGGTCGTTGGCCCGGATCAGTGATGCTTGATTGTAACGTTGCATTTATGTTAAGCCTAGAATACGTGTCGGAGAATGACTCCTTGGAATATATCCTATTGTTACGGTACTTGATATTTAGGCGTCTCTTGTAGTACCTAACGGAAGCCTCATGATTGTGATGTGGTTGAATGCATACCTTCACCACAACTTTGTAGTAGAGTTGACTTGGACCTCCTACGTTGGTTGTGCTTACGAAGCCTGTCCTCTTATATGGATTAGGTGCATAGCTAGTTATTTTGGTAGCACTTGTATATGTTGAACGTGCACGTGACATGGTAGAACTGCAATCGCATCGTGCTGTTAGAGACGATAATTTGAGCAATGGACACAAGCTGAACCGAACCCGCACCATGCAGTTCAGCTCAAGGTTAACCCTCTGGTATGCTAACAAAACATGAGAGAGACTGGTTTAGGAGGGTTTTCTCTGATCAGTAAATTCTCAAGCGATAACTAAGTTTTATAGCTTAGTTTGGAGGTAGTACTCGTGTGAGGGTACATTGAAAGCATGTCTTGAGTGCATGAAATATGAGGTCATGAGTACCCATGTTTGTGATGTGATGAACTGATGTTATGTTAGTCTCATGCGGTTGTTTATGCGGTTATGGGGATCCTCCGGGTGAACCCAACTAACATCATTTGCATATCTAGATTCCCCTTTCTTTGATGCTCAACCTAGAATATTGACTGTGCTTGAAACCTCGCCTTGTGTAGAGTAGATGAACTTTCTTTATTATATTACATGTTGCATGTACGAATTGCTTGCAGGTGAGCGGTGCCCTACCCCGGAGCTGGCTAGAATGGTCGGTGAGGTGGGATCGCTAAGCGGTTGGTGGTCAGCTCATAGCTGACCCTCATTTACCTCTTATTTGTGGATGGTACAGGTGTTGATGAGCCGAGTGGGAAGTAGCGGGCTGAAGCCTAAAGTTGTGCTCTTGCTTTTCATGTGTTGTCGGCATGCGTGCTGAAGTATGGTTGTATGTTATAGAGTTTAAGACATTTGTTGAATGTAAGGCCTTAAGGCCATAACTCTATTTGTAAACATTCCTGAGTAGGTGGACATGATATTGTATTTTTGTTTATTCAAAGCTTCTGCTAGTGCTTATATACTCCCGAGTGTTAATGGTTATTCTGTTTATCAGCTCATAACGTCTAGCTAGTGTGTTCAATATGGCGTGGTGTTCCGGCTGGACATATTGTTATATTGTTTGTACTGGCATGGTGTTACATCTTCCTATGAAATTCCTAGTGATTCCAAGTCTAGCTTTTCATTTGTGTTGTGGAGGTGTAGATGGGTAAGCCTATGGGCATTATCAATGGTGGATTCCATTGTCGATATCCCAGGTGCGGTCAAACCAAGAATCCTAATATGATAATAATTTTGTTTTCTCAATGCACACTTCAGTAGCTTAATTTATTTTGCAAATTTTGGTTTATGAAAATACAACTCTCTTGCTCATATGAAGAATTGCGTGCTCATTTTCATTTTGATGTGCTCGTCATATTCAATTTATTCGTGACTTCAATTACAAGAATTTGTTTGATACCACTACTTGATACTCTACTCTGTGTTTGAATTTTTGTATCCCCCTATAGTGAGCACAGTTTGCTTGGGACAAGCAAACATTTAATTTTGGGGGTAATTCATACATGTATTTTATATAGAAATTTTGATATTTCTTTTGCATGATTTTATTGTCAATCTACCCCCAATTTATGCTATAATCACATAATATTATGTATAATCTTAATTTCATGACAGGGGGACACATTTGGAGTGCATTTGGGAGATTAAAAATGAAATTTTGAAAATTTGGCCTTCACGCACGCGCGTGCCCATAATGCGTACGCCCATGTGCGATTTCTCCCAAGTGTAGTCCTATTTTGACCAGTGTCCACTCGATTGGACATAACTTTTGCTAGGGAATTACGTTTCTAGAAATTCAAAGGGATGTGAAAAGTATACATCTCGGGCTACAACTGTCATGTAGAACAGCTTTTCTAATTCGGCTTTTTGGATAGCCAAAATGACCTCCAAACGTGACTTGATGCATTTTCCTACAAATTTTGATTGTTCTCTGGAAATGGGCATCCATTTTCTTCGCGCACGGGCATGTTGTCACAATACACTGCACGTGCGCAGTGTTTTTGTGCATATTTTTGTTCTTCACGCACTCCCAAACACCTCTATGCGCACGGGCGTGGTCATCTTCCTGGGCGTAATACATGTTTAATTTTCAGGGTTTTTACCTAATTCTCTTCCGCCATTTCACCTTTGGACACAATTTCTTGCAGGTTTCAGCTCCTTTCTTCCTCCTCCAACCATTCTAAAATGCCATAGGGATTCATGATTAAGATTTTCATGGTTATTGGTGGTGATTTGGATGCTTATCCATGGGCGTGGAGGCGGAAGCATATAAAGAGAGGATAAGTACTTTGGGAGGTGGTGACAACATGCCTGAATCTTAGATGGTAGCCAAGGGGTTGTGTGGGAAAGTAGGATTACAAGTCCTTGCATGTTTCCCCTCATGACCAAGGAATAGTCTCTCTTTCCCCATTGTATTCATGATTGGTAACTTGCACTCTCACCTGTTGAGGCGTTGTCGTGTGACCTTGAGGTCACAGGTTCGAGTCCTGGAAGCAGACTCTTGCAAAAATGCATGGTAAGGTTTGCCTACATTTCACCTTTTTGGTGGGACCCTTCCCCGGACCCTCGCTGCGCGAGGATACTTTGTGCACCGAGCTGCCCTTTTTTATTATCTATTTACCTACATTGATATATTTACGATCAATTGTGGTGTTAGTGCAATACTTTAAAGTTAATATTATTTAATTAATTGCGCATCAGAAATACTTGCATGATTAAATCACTCACAAACATCGCATTAGAGTTTAGAGTTAGGCTTCGTTTGATGCGGCTTATTTGCTCTGGTGAGTTTGGTCAAAAACGCTATTATCATAGAATGTAAGTTTGACAAGACAAAGGTTATGACCGCTATAAAGAATATAAACTAGTTTTGAGCATAAAATGCATGAATTTTTTTAGGTGAGGTTGGGCGTTCACGAACGACGGTTCATGACCACGGCATTCACGACCCCCACCACCGCGCCAAACGAAGCCTTAGTCATTATATGCTCATCAGAATTGTGTGCGTGTATTCGCTCACATATTTATTTGAGGATTTGTTGTAGGTCCATTGAATTCGTCGTGTGCTTGCTTGCATTGCATTTAAGGTTAAAGTATTTGCCTTCGATCACCTAAGATTCGTCGTGCATCACCTCGTCTGCATGGATTATTTGGCCTTAGGGATATTCACACTCGGTGACAACATAACATGTGTAAGTCAGTATAGTTATCACTTGGGAGCCTTTGTGGTTAGTGGTATGGTTACAATTATCTGTCCTGATACTTTTACCCTTATTAGAATGACGTAGTGTTATGTGTGGTTGGTTGGATGGCTATGCCGAAGAGGGCACACTGACGGAGAACTTAGTCCAGACTATTTTGGATAGGTTACCGCTGTCTAGACTAACGTGGGAGTTCTATGTTTGGACCGTGTTTCATAGGTGTTTAGCTACTCATGAGGTATAATTCAAAACCTACACCCCCGTTCTTAACCCTTGGAGGGTGATTAATAGTACAAGCCTTCTGTTGTACGTTGAGACCTAGGACCGTATTGTGATATTGTCCTAAAAGTGTAGTCGATTGATCCACTATCACTGTTTGACCACGACGTGCAAGACCTGCGTGGTTAGCTACCACTAATACTCTTTACCTACTATGTCGACATATGTTGTTTGCAAATGAATTGAATGAATGTACGATGAATCTTAATAAGTGTAGTTACTGTGTATTAGTTGTCTGACGACATTGAGCTTACATAGTTGAAGCATATGAGTTTGGTTGTAGTGTATTAGTATTATGACTCTGACCTGTTTAGTAGTAGTTATGTAATACCCCCCACCCCAACACACACACATGCACACATAAAGTAATCGTCGATGGGAATTCTTATCACACATCACTACCAACCCCTAAGATCGAAGTGACTATTGGAAGAGCAGAAACATGAACGTCTTAATCAGTTCATATGGCATGACCATTGGGTGTGAATCTATCTAGGTTTTACTATTTTATTGTGGATGGATTGCAATGAGGTTTGTTCATGAATGGATTTGTTGGAATGAAATTTCTTCATGAATGGCTTAATTGGATTTCTCTCTCAGTTTCTACTAATTTTTAGTATTTTGTTAATGAACTCAAGCAAGTTTTAATCACGCTTAAATAGTAAAAGATGTAGGAGTTGAGGGATAGTACCGACCGCATTTCCCGCGGAGATGAAAAATTCCTGAGTGTAAAAACTCACTTCTTTATTAGTGTGATTGGTACTCTTGCCAAGCATCAGAGGCATAAATATTTCATTCATGCCATATGAATGCTGGATTGAACTAGCTAAGAAATTTTAACGAAAATCAATTTTTTTAAGATAGAATTTTATGAACGTTGAAAAGTCTATTTGAAGCATGTCGATTTCTCAGCGCATATGTCGAGTTTTGTACAAGTATGCATCAAAATCTTAACACATAAGTTGAAACCTTGTATACGTCTAACTCTATGGTTGTATGCGTCGGCATATTCTCGATGCACGCCTTTTGTATCAACGGATATTAAAGAGCCTTGAAAATCCTCTTTTTGTCTTTATTCTGGTTTCAAACCTCTTCATATTTTCTAATTTTCTTTCTCCTCAAACCATTTTGGCAGGTACTTTCAATGGTTCCAAGATTCACAGTTGTTTTGATGTATATGTAGAGTCCTTATCTACCGTCGATCAAAAATTTAGAGATATCTTGAAATTATTTTCTATCAGGGGTTAATCAAATTAATCACTATTCACTTTGAATACTAATTTCAGAACTCCATTCTTTTCACTCCTTCGTTAATCTATCTGAGGAGTGTGTAATGATAGAAACCATTAATAACTCTCTAGTTATGGTTTCTGATAGAGAAATATCGACTGCATTAGACCTTCCCATAGGAGATTGTGATGAAAAACTAACTGATGAAGAAGTTTATGATGTCTTGAAGATATGAACTACTATGGGAGAAAGCCATCAAATTCGAAGAAGGCTGAGGTTTCTGCTGAATATGGTTTCTTTTCAGACCTATTTTACAAGATCATGCTATGATAGATTTCTGCTAATAATGCAATTCCCAGAGCGCAACTATAGATTATGGGGTTTTGATTCTACAGAAAAATATTGATTGGGGTGCTTGCTTGTTCAAGCTTATCAGAGATAAGTTTAAGTAAAGAAATATCTTCTTTGGAAGAATTATGAGCAAAGTGCACTTTCATTCTTTCCCTTCGTTGTGAACCTTTGAGAGTGTACATCATCCTCCAGGAAGGAGTCTTTCCATTAAGATCATTGCTAAATGGGCATGGTATATCCCAAAATTTAAAGCTTCTTCTTCTCAAGCTTTAGGTTCCTCTTCTCCCATGAATGTTCTAGATGATAATCCGCCTTCTCCGCCCTAGTCATCTGTCATAGTTCAAAAGGATGTTTCTCCACTTCCTTCTACTTCTACTTCTATTCCATATGTTGTTTCTTCTATTCCCTTGCTTTTTCTTCTACTTCAAGCAGCTGCCACCTCTACTTTTCAATTTACTTCTACTTCTACTATACCTACCACTTCTACTTCACTAGATCCTTCTCAACCTAGGCTTGCCCTTGACTTAGTGTTAATACTAAATCAAGCAGCTCAGGACTTGGTTTCTTCCTTCTCTTCTCAACTGGATAGTATTTCTACCAGTTTGAACACTAAATTTGATTCTATAAAACTACAACTCGCTGAGCTCTTTACTTCTATCGAGGCATTGGCTAGGACAGTGCCTCCTCCACCATGAGGTCTTTCCTGGCATAATTATTCCATAATGTCAAGAATGGGGAGAATCTTTATGAGGATAAGGAGTCTGGTAACAATTTGGATGCTCCTAGTGTTGATATGGATTTTTATGTTGATGAGTCTGAGCATCATATTTTGATGCCAATGGATAATATGGCTGAGCCTACCGGGAATGTAATTATTTCTTCTAATTCTCATGAGGATTTTGACCCAGACAAAATTATTGGGAATGCAATAGTTATGGAATAGGTTGGTGTTGATGCTGATGTGAATGATGATAGGTTGAATGATGTTGAGATGACTAAACTTGTGACTGAAGATGCTGGGAAAGGAATTCTGATGGATGAGTTTGGTGATGATGATGATCTATTGAAGTTGTGTACGCTTGAATGGATAAGCTTTGTATTGAATTTGGTTGAAACTAGTAAGTCGTTGGATCCTCTTTCCCAGTGGGAGCCAACCATTCAAGGGGATCCTGAGTCAACCATCCAGGAGAGGCCAGTGTCACCCATTTATGATACTTCTCTTGAAGATTTTCCTCATTTTGGCTGGGCAAAATCTCCTCTTCCTAACACCCCTTCAGATGATTTTGAGTTATTGATGCTGCTCAAGAAGTAGTTGTTTTTATAGATGTCTCCACAGACATAACTTTGCTAGTGCCCTCTCAAGATTTTCCTCCAAAAGTTATCTCTCCATACAGGCCCATCTCTTCCCTTCCAAGAGTTCCTTGTGGCAGAGGAAGAAGGGGGAGAGGTCATTTTAAAAATACACCTATCTGGGAAAAATATACTAAGGCTCAGAGAAAACACTATAAGAAGATGAAATCATATTATGCCCCATCTCCTCACTATCATATTGAGGAATGTTTCATTGACACTTTTCCACCTCCAGTCAATGATCCAAAAGCTATCAGAGTTCAAGAGGAGATTGCTGCAAGAGATATAACTGAATATGAGGCTGCTCAAAGGCCATTTCTGATAAAATGAAATCATTCATTTCAAAACTTAAAGAAGGAAAACCGAGGAGGATATTCTCAAGTAAGATGAACTCGCTCTTCCAAGCAAGCACATGTTTGATGTTGAAGCTTATAAAGCTAAAAATCTTGGTCCCTATGATGTAAAATCCACTGAGAGACTTGGAAAAAGAGGATTATGATTTTATTATGATGTTCACATCTCTTATGTCAAGAAAAAGAAGGAAAGAAAAATAGAAAATCAGCCCGCAAAGATAATGCATCTTCTGTTTGTTAAATCCTCTTCTTCTCCTATTGTGAATGATCAAATAGTTGTGACCTCAGTTCCTCAAGATTCTGAACCTCCTATTTCTAGAAGAATATTCCCAGGTAAAGAGAATGAAGTAATAAATGAAATGTGTGCAAAAATAATTGACAAGGGTCTATCTGTTAGAAATGTTTATTCTCAGATTGATGAAGACCTGAGAAAGCTTTTTCAATTATCTAGAGACATGGAAACTTACCCACACATGGTTACTCCTAGAATTACTGAGGGTGTAAAGGTTTTTCAAGATAAGCTAATCTCTGCTCTTGTCTCTTTTCTTGACAAATGTTGACGAATTCCTCTTATCTTTTCTTATTGTATTTCCTTTTCTTTCTATTGCGAAGGTTCAAGATTGTACAACCCATATTCTTCGAGGGTAGGATCTGATTCAAGCCACGTAGACAAAAGTCAAAGTCGAAGGCCAAAAGAGGAGCCAAAAGTCAAAGATCAAGACCAACTCGGCCAGCCGTAGCCATAGAAGGCCTGAGCGAGTATGGGCGAGCATGTGCGAGCAACCCTCATACTCGCCAGATGGGCGGCCATAGGAGATGCTCGCCAAAGATAGGAGAGAACCCCTCAATGTTGTATAGTCACCGGGTAGGGCTGGGCTATAATTAAGACCCCCCTCCTTTGGTTTTCCTATAAATAGGACCTCAGCGGTACCAGGAATTGGATCTTGGCTGAGCTTTAGGAACCCATTATCGAAGACTTGGACCATGAGATCTCGATCATCCCCCTTGGCTACCATTCTCGATACTCGCCAGTTGGTGCCTTCCTTATACCCTGCTCAGCCATCTTTGGTTGTGGAGGGGAAGTCTCTTTTGAGCCTCCTGGTACGTGGTGGAACCTCCCCACTGCAGTGTCTGGGGTCCTGTCGTTGCTCCCTTAGTCTCTTTGTCCTTGCCCATCAAGTCGTTAGGTTGGACCGTTGTATTAGTAATTTTAGGCTGCATAGATCTGAATATTTGGAATCAGGATTTTTCAGGCTTAGCGTGGATCGCAGATACAGTAGGAAAACCTAGCAAGAAAGCGAGATAGTGGAAGTTGGCAACCATGAAGGGATAATCGACAACTCTGGAGGAGGAAGCGAGTATGTAACAAGGGCAGATTTTGAGAATTTTCGTGCGACGAATGGAGGGAACCTTGCGAGCAATGTTACTTCCTCGCACGGAGGGCACAACGACCTCGCCTCATCGCGTGACACCGTCAGAAGATAGAGGTCCCTCTAGGCGAGCAAGGAAGGAGCATGTAGAGGAAGAGACAGAGCGACTGAAGAAGTCACAAGTCTATCTGGTGAGCCCGTAGGGAATACGATTTCCAGGTGGCGAGTATGGTGGTGCTCCTCGCCAGGTGGCGAGTATGGTGGAGCTCCTCGCCACGACGGAGATCGTCACCAGCAAGGTGGGAGGAGCCCATTCCGTGATGAGATTCTCTCAACCCCCATTCTGGAGGGGTTCAGAGACCCAATTATGAGTTACTTTTCAGGGAGAGGTGATCCCATCCGCCACCTCCAGTGGTTTGAAGACGTCATCTCCATATGAACCATGAGTTACTATTCTGTAATGAATATCAAAGGTGTAGTCCCCAAGGAACTTCATCCACCTCCTTTGTTGCATATTCAATTCCATATGATTTAACAGATACTTTAGGCTCTTATGGTCCATAAATATGTCAATCTTCACACCATATAAATAATGACACCATAGCTTAAGAGCGAATACCACAGCCGCCAACTCCAAGTCATAGATCAGGTAATTCCTCTCGTATACATTCAATTGGAGCGATCCATACACAATCACCTTTCCGAATTGAACCAGGACACAACTCAAGCCGCTCCCTGAGGCGTCACTATAAATCTCGTAGCCCTCCGTACCACCTGGCGAGCATAAAATGGGCATCGTGGTCAAATGACTCTTTAGCTCCTCAAAAGCTCGTGCGCACTCAGGCGACCAAACAAACTTCTGATCTTTCCTAGTCAACTTAGTGAGAGAAAGTGCAATCCTCGAAAAGTTCTCCACGAAGCGCCTATAATAGCCGACAAGTCCTAAGAAACTTCAGACTTCTGCCACGTTTTTCAATAAAGGCCACTATCGGATTGTCACTATTTTTGACGGATCCACCGCAATGCCCTCTCTAGTAACGACATGACCAAGGAATGCCACAGACGGTAGCCAAAACTCGTATTTGGAGAACTTGACATATAGTTGACTCCTCCTCAATGTGCTCAAAACTGCGCGCAGATGATCTGCATGCTCCTCTTCAAACTGAGAGTACACCAAAATGTCGTCGATGAAGACGATTGATGGATTTTGAAATTAAATTCCTGCGGAGCCTGGGTTCGGTTAGATTCCGGCCAGCGTTTTTCGCGGAGTCCGGCGAGTACTCCTACTTCGAGGAGCTAAACCTTTATCCCACCTATCGAGGTGATGGAAGTAATGGTCGCTCCCGCTTTCGGAATATCGGGGGTAGCACCGCGGCGACGGGGTCGAAACTCTTTTTTGGTTAATTAAATTTTATAAAAAGGTCTCACGCAGAGTTTTTGAATGTAATTTATCCAACTTATCTTGCGATAAAGGCAAGTGCACTTTATCGTTTTATAGTACAAGATATAACTTTTTTTTAGAAAATGATATCGCGGTCGTATTTATCCGAGGCCGTGTTGATTATTTCTACTTTGGGGACGCGCTATTATCTTATCGATGAAAATAAGTGTAATTGCAGTAATTCTAAAAAGCAGAAAAGACGATAATCGCGGGCTTGGTGTGCGTTTAGCAAAAACCAAGAAAAGCGATGATAATGCAGAAAATCTAAGCTATGAAAGCAATAAATAATGCAGAAAATCGCGGGCTTGGTGTGCGTTTAGCAAAAACCAAGAAAAGAGATGATAATGCAGAAAATCTAGCTATGAAAGCGGTAAATAATGCAGAAAATCTAGCTATGAAAGCAGTAAAAATGCAGAAAATCTAGCTATGAAAGCGGTAAAACTAATTATGAAAGCGATAAAAACTAATTATGAAAGCTTTAAAATTAATCTCATACACACACGCACACAACATAAATTAAGAAAAGAAGAACAACCTTGCTAAAGAAAAGAGCATTTTCATTAAGCAGAAAAAACTATTACAAAACTTAGAGAGAGACAGAGGAAAACAAGAAAGAGAAAACCCAAAGTGGAACACAAATCCCAAAATTAATCAGAAATTGTGAACCTTTGAGACATCAGCCAACACCATTTATTTATAGGCAAAAAATGGGTTGCAATTAGAAGAAAAGAAAATAGCAGCTGGCTGTTGACCGAGAGGTAGGCAAATTTGACTTGAGCTGGGGTGCGGATAGAAGCTGGCTTGGTTCTAGAAGGAGAGAGCTGGCAGGACAGCTTGCTGGAAGGAGAGCTGGCGGGCTGGGAGCGCTTTCGTCGAACGCAGGGAAGAGTTCGTCGAACAGGCTGAGAAAGGGAGTTCGTCGAACGCAGCGGATGGGAGTTCGTCGAGCTCCTGCAGGGCAGATATATATATCATATATAATATATATAATATTTAGTTCGTCGAACGGGCTGAGAAAGGGAGTTCGTCGAACGCCTGGGTTTCGTCGAGCGCCTGCAGATATGTATATAGTATATTTATATATAATATTTATATAATACTTAATAATTCGTCGAACGTCGTAGAAGTTCGTCGAACGCAGAGCGGAGTTCGATGAACGCAGCTTGCGGAGCGTTCGACGAACGCAGAGTTGCGTTGGTCGAACGCGGCTTGCAGAGCATTCGACGAACACAGCTCGCATTTCGTCGAACGCAGAGAAGCGTTCGACGAAATCCAGCAGAGTTTTATATATTATATAGTTTTTTTTAATTTACTTTTCTTTTAATTTACATAATTATTTATATGATTATATTTAATATATATACTCTGTTATTATTTATTATATATATATATTTCAATATATTTAATAATATATACATTATTATTATTATGTTTTCATTTATATTTACATATAAATATATGATTATTTATTTTGCTTATTATTTACATACATATATGTACAACCCATATTCAGCGAGTAGGTAGACGCCCCCTTGCGAGTCGGCGAGCGGCTTTAGGCGAGTAGGCCCAAGGACGGTCCTACTCGCCCAGAGTAGAGCGCGACGAGTAACCTTCACCCGACTAGGATCTCGTATCGGCATGGCCTCGTCCTGACGATAAAATTCCTTCTCGGGCGGGGAGAGGCGGGTGGACTAGACCCCGGGGCGAGTTCGCTCCAGGAAAGCTTACTACTGGCGAGTAGGACGGAACCTAGTCACCCTACTCGCCGTCTCAAGTTAGGGGCGAGGCGAGTAGGATCAACCCGATCTCTCGGTCCCCCCCCCCCCACTACCCGCAGACCAACATGGGGTGCGGCTAGTGATGTGAAAAGGCGCGAGGAGCTGTTCGCAGACCATTTTGGTCTGCGTATAGTAATTTGGTTAAGGCGGAGGAAGCTATTCGCAGGCCTTTTGGACCATTTTACCCCTTGAAGAATTTGCCTATAAATAGGACCCATTGAGTCTTAGATTGGCAGAGATCCCCCCCCCCCCCCCCATTGGGAGCCAGTGCTTTCTTCCTTGTGCTGTCTGAGACAGGCTCAGCTCCTGGTTTTTGGGAGGGAAAATCAAGTGAGATTTCCGGGTTAGTGGCGGGACCTCCTCGCTGCAGCCAGTGGGTCATTCTTAGGGAGCTACCTACCAACCGGTGAGGGTCAATTCTTAGCTCGGAATACTTAGATCTAGGGGTCCGACGAAGAGAGAAGTAACTCAAGTTACGCCCCAAGTCTCGAACAGGTTGGACCGGTATCCGGGTTCCAACAATATAACTATATTATTTATATTTTATATTATATATATATTATATTTATAATAAATTTATTATACAATAATATTTCAAAATTTTATTCGTATATAAGTATATTTACTTTTTTTTACAAATTACTGAATTGTTTCATACTTTAAGTAAATCAGATTTTCAAATAGATGAATAGTTATATACATAAGATAAAACAAGTGATTATTTCAATAATTTGCATGCAATATGTACAAATTTACCCAAAATTAGGCTAAAGATTATACTAAAAATATATATAATTTACTATTCATCAAATACCCTCATACTTAAGCTTTTGTTATTTCAGAGCAAAAGTAAGAGATACCCATAAGACATTAATAGAATTTCTAATTTACCAAAACTTGTTAATCGAAAGTAAGCTTGAAATAAATTTAGGAGATTAAAAAAGGTAAGTCCAACATCGTGATGATGATTTAAAAAGAGCGAAAAAGTTTTAGCCAACAAGAATTCTAAAGTTAGCTAAGTAGCGACCTAAATGATTGCAATAATTAGCACCATGATTAGAATAGAATTATAAGAACTTTAACTTTTTAAAGAAATTTTTTTAGAATAATTAAAACTTACTAATTATGCTCTCTCGCAAGTTTTAGCAGGTTTAAAACATTCCTAAAGTTTCACAAGTTTGGAGTAGGAATAATTAAAGGCTAAAGTTGGTTTGCCAAAATAATACAACAAGAAGCTTGTTGAAACTAGTAACCCGGTTTCAGCGTTCGAAAGGGGGATGCGGCTAGCCCTTACTTGATCCAAGCTAAGACCCTTGACTGATCGCTAAGAACTGAGAAACCTTGCCCTTGGAGAACACCTAAGTCCACTAACGGACCCCTTAAGCTGCAGCGTGGAGGTCCCACCACATACCCGGAAGCTCTCAAGGAACTTCCCCTCCCAAACCAATGTTGAGCCTGTGCACCTTGGAGGGCACTAAGAACCACCGCACCGTCAACCTTCGATGACAGGGGGAGGGGGGTGCTTGCTCACAAGACCACGCGAGGGAGGGGGTAGGAACCAACCCTTCCCAAGGTGCCCATGGGGATCTATTTATAGACCTTCCCAAAAATGGACTGCGAATAGCCGAAATCGGACCGCAGATAGCCAAAATCCCCCAAAAGAGAGGGGACGGGCGAGTGGGGGGCTGCCCCCACTCGCCCCCTCTAAGGAGGGATGGGCGAGTGGGGGGCTGCCCCCCACTCGCCCCCTTAAGAGGGACGGGCGAGTGGGGGGGGGGGGGGCTGCCCCCCACTCGCCCCCTTAAGAGGGACGGGCGAGTGGGGGGGCTGCCCCCACTCGCCCCATTAAGAGGGACGGGTGAGTCGGGGGGGGGGGGGCTGCCCCCACTCGCCCCCTTAAGAGGGACGGGCGAGTGGGGGGGCTTCCCCCCACTCGCCCCCTTAAGAGGGACGGGTGAGTGGGGGGGGCTGCCCCCACTCGCCCCCTTAAGAGGGACAGGCGAGTGGGGGGGGGGGGGGGGGGCTGCCCCCCACTCGCCCCCTTAAGAGGGACGGGCGAGGGGGGGGGGGGGGGGGGGCTGCCCCCACTCGCCCCCTTAAGAGGGACGGGCGAGTGGGGGGGATGCCCCCCACTCGCCCCCTTAAGAGGGACGGGCGAGTGGGGGGGCTGCCCCCCACTCGCTCCCTTAAGAGCGACGGGCGAGTGGGGGGCTGCCCCCACTAGCCCCCTTAAGAGGGATGCGGCGAGTGGGGGGGCTGCCCCCACTCGCCCAAAAGATGGAACGAGTGGGGGAACTTCCCCCACTTGCCTTGCTAAACCATTTTCCCTCCCTCAGGTCATTCCCTAGCTTTGCTCGGTCTTGGTCGTCTCCGAGAGGTCGACCTGCTTCTCTCGGTCACCTTAACTTCCGACTTGGTCTCGACGAATTACGGGTAAACCAACGACCCTACTCACGTCGGGTCACACCGGCTCGGAAAATATGAGGGTTGTACAAAATCCCCGCTCTTTTCGAGTTTGTCTCAAGCTCGGAAAAAAAGTCCAACCCACCTATTTGACGAGTAGGTGGGACTTGAGGGGGATCCACGGAGGGACCTGCCAACGGGATACCCCTGCCGAGTCCTTCGGTTGAACATGACTTAAGGCGGAAGGCGAACCTTTCTCCACTAAACACCCCTCCTGTGAGCCGAGCTCAACAGGAGGTGGAGAAATGCTCAACACCTTTAGGTCGAACTAAACTCGACCGAAGGTGGAGGGAGACTCAACACCTCTAGTCGAGCTGAACTTGACATGAGGTGAGGAACGAACCTTTCTCCACTAGACACCCCTTCTGTGAGCCAAGCTCAACAGGAGGTGGAGAAAGCTCAACACCTTTAGGTCGAGCTAAACTCGACTGAAGGTGGAGGGAGACTCAACACCTCTAGTCGAGTTGAACTTGAAATGAGGTGAGGAACAGACCTTTCTCCACTAGACACCCCTCCTGTGAGCCGAGCTCAACAGGAGGTGGAGAAAGCTCAACACCTTTAGGTCGAGCTAAACTCGACCGAAGGTGGAGGGAGACTCAACACCTCTAGTCGAGCTGAACTTGACATGAGGTGAGGAACGAACCTTTCTCCACTAGACACCCCTCCTGTGAGCCGAGCGCAATAGGAGGTGGAGAAAGCTCAACACCTTTAGGTCAAGATGAACTCGACCGAAGGTGGAGGGAGACTTAACACCTCTAGTCGAGCTGAACTTGACATGAGGTGAGGAACAGACCTTTCTCCACTAGACACCCCTCCTGTGAGCCGAGCTCAACAGGAGGTGGAGAAAGCTCAACACCTTTAGGTCGAGCTAAACTCGACCGAATGTGGAGGGAGACTCAACACCTCTAGTCGAGCTGAACTTGACATGAGGAACGAACCTTTCTCCACTAGACACCCCTCCTGTGAGCCGAGCACAACAGGAGGTGGAGAAAGCTCAACACCTTTAGGTC
This sequence comes from Dactylorhiza incarnata, assembly GCA_033032865.1. Taxonomy (NCBI): domain Eukaryota; kingdom Viridiplantae; phylum Streptophyta; class Magnoliopsida; order Asparagales; family Orchidaceae; genus Dactylorhiza; species Dactylorhiza incarnata. The sequence continues at coordinate 1,121,939 of JAWHQI010000162.1, forward strand.
GAGCTGAACTCGACCGAAGGTGGAGGGAGACTTAACACCTCTAATCGAGCTGAACTTGACATGAGGTGAGGAACAGACTTTTCTCCACTAGACACCCCTCTCGTGAGCCGAGCGCAACAGGAGGTGGAGAAAACTCAACACCTTTAGGTCGAGTCGAACTCGACCGAAGGTGGAGGGAGACTCAACACCTCTAGTCGAGCTGAACTTGATATGAGGTGGGAACGGACCTTTCTCCACTAGACACCCCTCCTGTGAGCCGAGCTCAACAGGAGGTGGAGAAAGCTCAACACCTTTAGGTTGAATTGATCTTGACCTTGGGTGGAGAAAAACTCAATACCTCTAGTCGAGCTGAGCTAGACCTGAGGCGGGGGGGGGGGGGGAACTCCACACCTACCAGGGAGCCGAGCTCACCTGGTGGGGGAGGGAACTCCACACCTAACAGGGAGACGAGCTTACCTGGAGGGGGAAGGAACTCCACACCTACCAGGGAGCCGAGCTCACCTGAAGGGGGAAGGAACTCCACACCTACCAGGGAGTCGAGCTCACCTGGAGGAGGAGGGAACTCCACACCTACCAGGGAGCCGAGCTCACCTGGAGGAGGAGGGAACTCCACACCTACCAGGGAGCCGAGCTCACCTGGAGGGGAAGGGAACTCCACACCTACCAGGGAGCCGAGCTCACCTGGAGGGGGAGGGAACTCCACACCTACCAGGGAGTCGAGCTCACCTGGAGGGGGAGGGAACTCCACACCTACCAGGGAGCCGAGCTCACCTGGAGGGGGAGGGAACTCCAAACCTACCAGGGAGCCGAGCTCACCTGGAGGGGGAGGGAACTCCATACCTACCATGGAGCCGAGCTCACCTGGAGGGAGAGGGAACTCCACACCTACCAGGGAGCCGAGCTCACCTGGAGGAGGAGGGAACTCCACACCTACCAGGGAGCCGAGATCACCTGGAGGGGGAGGGAACTCCACACCTACCAGGGACCCGAGCTCACCTGGAGGGGGAGGGAACTCCACACCTACCAGGGAGCCGAGCTCACCTGGAGGGGGAGGGAACTCCACACCTACCAGGGAGCCGAGCTCACCTGGAGGTGGAGGGAACTCAACACCTACCAGGGAGCCGAGCTCACCTAGAGGTGGAGGAACTCGACACCTAACAGGGAGCCGAGCTCACCTGGAGGTGGAGGAACTCGACACCTAACAGGGAGCCGAGCTCACGTGGAGGTGGAGGAACTCGACACATCCTCAGACCGGCTTCTCTTCCTGGAGCCTTGCCAACCCAGACGAATCTACCCGACGAGCCACCCAGCGACCGACATCGACAAGCCCGGGCGAGTGGTCTCCAGTCGAGGACTCGACTTAAAACGAATCTACCCGATGAGCCACCCAGCGACCGGCATCAACAAGCCCGGGCGAGTGGTCTCCAGTCGAGGACTCGACTTAAAACGAATCTACCCGACGAGCCACCCAGCGACCGACATCAACAAGCTCGGGCGAGTAGTCTCCAGCCGAGGACTCGACTTAAAACGAATCTACCCGACGAACCACCCAACGACCGGCATCAACAAGCCCGGGTGAGTGGTCTCCAGTCGAGGATTCGACTTAAAACGAATCTACCCGATGAGCCACCCAGCGACCGGCATCAACAAGCTCGGGAGAGTGGTCTCTAGTCGAGGACTCGACTTAAAACGAATCTACCCGACGAGCCACCCAGCGACTGATATCAACAAGCCCGGGCGAATGGTCTCCAGTCGAGGACTCGACTTAAAATGAATCTACCCGACGAGCCACCCAGCGACCGGCATCAACAAGCCCGAGTGAGTGGTCTCTAGTCGAGGACTCGACTTAAAATGAATCTACCCGACGAGCCACCCAGCGACCGGCATCAACAAGCCCGGGCGAGTGGTCTCCAGTCGAGGACTCGACTTAAAATGAATCTACCCGACGAGCCACCCAGCGACCGGCATCAACAAGCCCGGGCGAGTGGTCTCCAGTCGAGGACTCGACTTAAAACGAATCTACCCGACGAGCCACCCAGCGACCGGCATTAACAAGCCCGGGCGAGTGGTCTCCAGTCGAGGATTCGACTTAAAACGAATCTACCCGACGAGCCACCCAGCGACCGGCCTCAACAAGCCCGGGCGAGTGGTCACCAGTCGAGGACTCGACTTAAAACGAATCTACCGACGAGCCACCCAGCGGCCGGCATCAATAAGCTCGGGCGAGTGGTCTCCAGTCGAGGACTCGACTTAAAATGAATCTACCCGACGAGCCACCCAGCGACCGACCTCAACAAGCCCGGGCGAGTGGTCTCCAATCGAGGACTCGACTTAAAACGAATCTACCCGACGAGCCACCCAGCAACCGGCATCAACAAGCCCGGGCGAGTGGTCTCCAGTCGAGGACTCGACCTAGATGCTATCTTTAACTACTTTTGATATATTATAAATAGATTACATACCATTACAATGCGCTTCCTTGCGCTTACTCGGCCACATGCACCTTGGCCATCTCATTCATCACTTCCTCCATCTCCTCAGCTTCCTCCTGGTCCTTCCGGGTATAGTTGTCTCCTCTCTGCCGAGGTTCTTCCTCCTTTCCTTACCTCCAGAAACTTTGGGCATGTGGCTGTCGCGTGGCCCTCCTGTTGATGGAAGTCACAGTACGGCAATGCCATCATCCTTGCTTCCTTCCCTGCGCGACCCCTCTTCTTATTCCCTCTTTTTCGGCCAATCGTCATGGTTTGCAGGGGGGGGGGGGGGGTTGCAATGGCCTTGTGTCCGGCAGCCACCCTGCTGGGTTGAACCGTCCTTGCTCCCCCTGAAAGTTTCCTCTCCCTTGGAAATGGCCTCTTCCTTGGCCTTGAGGGGGTCCTCCTGGCAGCCTCCAGGTCGGTAGGGAGACTGGTGGTTGAAACCCCCAGCCTTGCTCCTGCCCAACGAGGGGTCCCTGGTCCCCCTGAATTCTCGCTTCCTCCTTCTTCTCCTTGTGATGTGCCTGCTCCGCCTCTATCGGAGATTGCGAGGCGAGCATGGGTGCGGATGGTGTCGAGCACTCGCCGCGAGGGGGAGTGTGACCCGCAAGAGCTCCAGGATCGACTTCTTAAACTCGTAAAAATCACCCTTCTTCACGTACTCACTGATAGGGGGGGAGTCCCCCAGCTCATCGCTTCTAGCCATGAGACTTGCCCAGAGCTTTCCGAACTAGCTGCTTCTAGGGGTGTGCAAAAATAACCGAAGAACCGAGAACCGGACCGGAACCGAACCGAACCAGATGATTTGGGTCGATTCCAAATAGGCTCGGTTCGGGTCCGGTTCTCATAATACCAGAACCGAAAATTTGGTTCGGTTCCTGGTTCCAAGGGTCGGGTACCCAGAACCGACCCGAGAACCGAATATCAATGCTAAAAAAATAATATTTTGAAACAACTATTATAGTCATATCACTTGATACGAGAAAATAATTGAGAATATAGTCATATGGCTAAAAAGAATAGGTATTGTACTCATGTAGTTGTATGACTTCAATATTATAAAGAATCGTAATACAATTATTTTGAGACATTGGTAGTTGTATTACAAATAATCATGAGTTGAAAGAGACTTTTTTTTTAATTCTTCTAAGACATAGGTAGAACCGAGAACCGAACCGGAACCGAACCGAAGCAAGCGGTTCGGATCCGGTTCTATACTTTAGGACCGTGGGTCGGTTCCGGTTCCAAAAGTTTGGAACCGAACATACATGGGTCGGTTCTTGGTTTTAGGTGGAACCGAACCGAACCGATCCGAGTTGCACCCCTGGCTGCTTCCACGCTCACCGCACCAGCATGTTGAAACCAGTAACCCGGTTTCAGCGTTCGAAAGGGGGATGCGGCTAGCCCTTACTTGATCCAAGCTAAGACCCTTGACTGATCGCTAAGAACTGAGAAACCTTGCCCTTGGAGAACACCTAAGTCCACTAACGGACCCCTTAAGCTGCAGCGTGGAGGTCCCACCACATACCTGAAAGCTCTCAAGGAACTTCCCCTCCCAAACCAATGCTGAGCCTGGGTACCTTGGAGAGCACTAAGAACCACCTCACTGTCAACCTTCGATGAGAGGGGGAGGGGGGTGCTTGCTCACAAGACCACGCGAGGGAGGGGGTAGGAACCAACCCTTCCCAAGGTGCCCATGGGGATCTATTTATAGACCTTCCCAAAAATGGACTGCGAATAGCCGAAATCGGACCGCGGATAGCCAAAATCCCCCAAAAGAGAGGGGACGGGCGAGTGGGGGGGCTGCCCCCACTCGCCCCCTCTAAGGAGGGATGGGCGAGTGGGGGGGCTGCCCCCCACTCGCCCCCTTAAGAGGGACGGGCGAGTGGGGGGGTGCCCCCCACTCGCCACCTTAAGAGGGACGGGCGAGTGGGGGGGCTGCCCCCCCCACTCGCCACCTTAAGAGGGACGGGCGAGTGGGGGGGCTGCCCCCCCCCACTCTCCCCCTTAAGAGGGACAGGCGAGTGGGGGGGGGGGGGGGGGGGGGGGGGCTGCCCCCACTCGCCCCCTTAAGAGGGACGGGCGAGTTGGGGGGGGGGGGGGGGGGGGGGGGGGGGGGGGGGGTTGCCCCCCACTCGCCCCCTTAAGAGGGACGGGCGAGTGGGGGGGGAGGGTTGCCCCCACTCGCCCCCTTAAGAGGGACGGGCGAGTGGGGGGGTTGTCCCCCACTCGCCCCCTTAAGAGGGACGGGGGAGTGGGGGGGTGGCTGCCCCCACTCGCCCCCTTAAGAGGGACGGGCGAGTGGGGGGGGGGGGGGGGGGCTGCCCCCACTCGCCCCATTAAGAGGGACGGGCGAGTGGGGGGCTGCCCCCCACTCGCCACCTTAAGAGGGACGGGCGAGTGGGGGGGGCTGCCCCCCACTCGCCCCCTTAAGAGGGACGGGCGAGTGGGGGGGCTGCCCCCCACTCGCCCCCTTAAGAGGGACGGGCGAGTGGGGAGGCTGCCCCCCACTCGCCCCCTTAAGAGGGACGGGCGAGTGGGGGGGCTGCCCCCCACTCGCCCCCTTAAGAGGGACGGGCGAGTCGGGGGGCTGCCCCCCACTCGCCCCCTTAAGAGGGACGGGCGAGTGGGGGGGGGGGGGCTGCCCCCCCACTCGCCCCCTTAAGAGGAACGGGAGAGTGGGGGGCTGCCCCCACTCGCCCCCTTAGGAGGGATGCGACGAGTGGGGGGGGGGGGGGGGGGGGGGCTGCCCCCACTCACCCAAAAGATGGCGCGAGTGTGGGGAACTTCCCCCACTTGCCTTGCTAAGCCATTTTCCCTCCCTCGGGTCATTCCCTAGCTTTGTTCGGTCTTGGTCGTCTCCGAGAGGTCGACCTGCTTCTCTCGGTCACCTTAACTTCCGACTTGGTCTCGACGAATTACGGGCAAACCAACGACCCTACTCACGTCGGGTCACACCGGCTCGGAAAATATGAGGGTTGTACAAAGCTATTTAGTGTAAACTTGAAGTAGTGCTAAAAAATTTGTTCTCAAATTAAATTAAAAACACAATATATTATTTACAACTAAAATTCCATGAATCTAAATATTACAAACCATGGTACGAATAAGGGTTTTGGCAAATCAAAAATAATGACAATGTTTATAAATAAACTCAAACTAATTTTGATAAATACAAAGCAAAGTAGGGGTTTTTATTATATTTTTGGGATTTTATTGGATAAGTTTTCATCAAATTTTTTTTGAATTTTTATTATGATCTCTTTTTTTTTGAATTTTTGTTTTTGTTGTAACAAAATACATAAAATAGTTAATAAGAGAAAAAAAAGGAAAAAGTAAGAAAGGAAAAAAAACATAAATAAATAAATTTTTTTGTGTTATGACAAAATTTTGTGAATTTTGTTATAACAAATTTCTAAATGAATTTTTTTTCAAATTTTTATCTTATAATACATTAATACTTAAAAAAAATTATAATGACATTTTTTTGATTTTTTTCAAATGTGCATAAATATATACATAATATTTTTTTTTTCAATTTTTTCAAATTTTTTTTTTGGATTTTTCAAATTTTTATCTTATATATACATTAATACATAAAACAAATTTATAATGACATTTTTTTTATTTTTTCAAATGTGCATAAATATATACATAATATATATTTTTTCAAATTTTTTTTTAGGTTTTTCTAATATGGGAGGGACAAAAATAATTACAAAAGGAGGGGAAAAAACACCCCCATACTTAAAAATCAACATTGTCCTCAATGTTGAAATTAAGTATGAGGAACAATTTTATATGTACAAAAGCATGAAAAATACAAGAAAGGAAATAGCAGGGGAAAAGGCACGTCCCTGATTTGGAGACGGGATGACCGGATGAATGCCTGCAAAATATGGAGAAGTAAGAAAATATTAGATAAATATGGGGTGCCTCCTACGAGCGTTTTGTTTACCGTCGTATAGCTTGACTGATTTGACGGTCAGACTCGGGGGTTCGACTCCGTATTACCCGACAAAGCTCCAAGTTGCGGCTCGGAGACCATCTTCGCAAGTTGTCCAACTTGATTTTCTAAGTTTTTTAGCGATCCGGTGTTGTTCCGGATATTTGAGTCGTTAGACGCGACGTGTTTAGCGAAAGCTTCTTCGAGCGGAGAAAGTTTTGGAGGATGCGGCGGATATCCCTGATGAAATCCGTGCGAATTTTCATTTGGGGATCGCTGCGCGTTATTTTGATTACTCCAGGAGAAGTTCTGGTGATTCCTCCAACCCGGATTATAGTTGTTATTATATGGGTTATTATTAGGGTTGAAGGGAGGCCGAACTTGATTGTCGAGGTAATCTACCGATTCTTCATTTAAATTATTATTATTATTATTATTATTTAAATTAGTATTATTAGTATTCGCCCACGCGGGAGTGGAGGAGGAAGCAGTCATCTCCGCCACTTGCTTGCTTAGTCGCTCTACCTGCGAGGCTAAGTAGTGACATCCACTTCAAAAAGACCAGCCGATTTATTAGGACGCGACCTTGGCACGTTCCATTGGTACGCGTTCATGGCCATTTCTTCGATCAGAGCTTGAGCGGCCTCTGGGGTTTTGTTGTTTAACGTTCCCCCGGCGGCTGCGTGATCATCTGTCGCGTTGAGAAATTCAAGCCATTGTAGAACGTTTGGATTTGTAGCCAAGTTGGTAGCGCGTGATGAGGACACCTACGCAAATATTCTTTAAAACGCTCTCAAGTCTCGTAAAGAGACTCGGAATCGAATTGTATAAAAGATGCGATATCCGTGCGTAATTTAGCGGTTTTGACGGAGGAAAATACTTAGTTAGAAAATTTTCCATCAAGTCGGCCACGTGGTTATGGACCCTCTCGGAAGAGAAGTCAACCACGATTTAGCCTTTGTCCGCAGGGAAAAGGGGAATAAGCGCAAGCGAATGGCGTCATCGCTGACGCCATTAATTTTGAAGGTGTCGCAAATTTCTAAAAAATTTGAAAGGTGTTGGTTTGGGTCCTCATCTGGCAAACCGTCGAACTGAATCGACTGTTGTACCATTTGGATTATGCTGGATTTAATTTCGAAATTATTATTAGCTATAGCGGGGCGAGTGACACTTGACCCAGTATCTTCCAAATTCGGCCTGGAATAATAGGCCATGGTCCGTTGTGGGGCCGCATTTGGATTGGGATCTGTCATATTATCCGCTATAATATTGCCGGTTAATTCTTCGAGATTTAAGGGTTGTTGTTGGTCACGAGATCGAAGGCGCTCGTGAAGAGTGCGCTCGATTTCTGGATCAAAAACAAATTCCGGATAATCCGAGGAGCTTCCCCGGGTCATATACTTTTATATATATATAAAAAAAAGTTTTTCTTTTTTTTATAAGCAAAATTTTTTAAGTTTTAATTTTATTTGATTTGATTTTTGGATTTTTTATGATAATTTAAGTAAAAGAAAGAGTTTTTTTTTGGATGAAAATATATATAGATGATTCGTGTTTTGAAATTTTTTAGTTTTTCGAGCTTTTTCTATTTTTGGTTTTTTTGTTTAGAAATATATGTACGAGAGAAAAATGGGGAGAAAGAAGTAAAAGATAAAATTAATAGCGATTCCCTGTTTCAAAATAACGACACGAAAAGTCCCCGGCAACGGCGCAAAAAACTTGATGGATTTTGAAATTAAATTCCTGCGGAGCCTAGGTTCGGTTAGATTCCGGCCGGCGTTTTCGCGGAGTCCGGCGAGTACTCCTACTTCGAGGAGCTAAACCTTTATCCCACCTGTCGAGGTGATGGAAGTAACGGTCGCTCCCGCTTTCGGAATATCGGGGGTAGCACCGCGGCGACGGGGCCGAAACTTTTTTTTGGTTAATTAAATTTATAAAAAGGTCTCACGCAGAGTTTTTGAATGTAATTTATCCAACTTATCTTGCGATAAAGGCAAGTGCACCTTATCGTTTTATAGTACAGGATATAATTTTTTTTTTAGAAAATGATATCGCGGTCGTATTTATCCGAGGTCGTGTTGCTTATTTCTACTTTGGGGACGCGCTATTATCTTATCGATGAAAATAAGGGTCTGTTTGGGACAGCTCTGGCAGATTGAAAAGCTGCTGTCCGGATAGAGCTGTTTTAAAAGAGCTCTCTGGGGAGCAGTTTTGAAAAGCTGCAGAGTGTTTGGGTGTTCTGTGCAGAAGTGCGCTTTGAAGAGCGATTTTCTAATTTTGCTGTTTGGAGAAACAGCTTTTGGAAGCTGTTTTTTTAGAACTTAAAAATACATCAGTTTTTAACATGAAAAATAATAAAAGATAACCGATAACAATAGTCTTTTACATAATTCTTTGTTAATGCTATCCACACACACACATATATATACATACACACACACACACATATATACATCCACACACACACACATATATACATCAACACGCACACACATATATACATCCACACACACACACACACACATTCAAAAAAATAAACACACACACACACACACACACACACACACACACACACACACACATACATACATACACACACACACACACACACATATATACATCCACACACACACATATATACATCCACACACACACATATATACATCCACACACACACACACACATTCAAAAAAACAAACACACACACACACACACACATATATATACACACACACACACACATATATACATCCACACACACACACATATATACATCCACACACACACACATATATACATCCACACACACACACACATTCAAAAAAACAAACACACACACACACACATATATATACATACACACACAAATACACATATATACATCCACACACACACACACATTCAAAAAAACAAACACACACACACACATTCAAAAAAACAAACACACACACACACATATACATCCACAACTTGCACCACATATACACACACACACACACACAAACACAAAACAAAAACAGAACATCACATAAATCTGAACACACACACACAAAAAAATCTGTACACACACACACGAAATGCAGTCGGGGGAGGAAGAAACGAGAGGAGAAAGACCAATACCTGCACGGCTGGATCTGGGAGGAAGAGGACCGGCGAAGGTCGTCGGTTGGATCTACGGCTGGATCTGCGGCTGGATCGGCGGGGTCGTCGGCTGGATCTGCTAGGGCACGGCTGTATCGGCGGCTGGATCTAGGAGGAATAAGCACGGCGAAGGTCGTCGGCGGCGTAGGAGGGAGCGGCGAGGGGCACGGGAGAGCTGGGAGAGGCGAGGGCACGGCTGGGAGAAGGATCGGGGGTCGGAGAAAGAACGAATCTAAAAAAAAAACGGGGAGCGATTCCTAAAGAGCGGAACGCGGGGGGGGGGGGGGGGGGGGGGCGGCTTCCGGAAAAGAGCTCTGGGAGCGGTTCCGGAAAAGCGCTTCTTTTAGGGAGCTGTCCCAAACGCACTAATTAAGAGCTCTGGCGGCTGGGAAAGAGCTTCTCCAGCCGCCAGAGCTGCGCCAAACAGACCCTAAGTGTGATTGCAGTAATTCTAAAAAGCAGAAAAGACGATAATCGCGGGCTTGGTGTGCGTTTAGCAAAAACCAAGAAAAGCGATGATAATGCAGAAAATCTAAGCTATGAAAGCGATAAATAATGCAGAAAATCGCGGGCTTGTTGTGCGTTTAGCAAAAACCAAGAAAAGCGATGATAATGCAGAAAATCTAGCTATGAAAGCGGTAAATAATGCAGAAAATCTAACTATGAAAGCAGTAAAAATGCAGAAAATCTAGCTATGAAAGCGGTAAAACTAATTATGAAAGCGATAAAAACTAATTATGAAAACTTTAAAATTAATCTCATACACACACGCACACAACAGAAATTAAGAAAAGAAGAACAACCTTGCTAAAGAAAAGAGCATTTTCATTAAGCAGAAAAAACTATTACAAAACTTAGAGAGAGACAGAGGAAAACAAGAGAGAGAAAAACAAAAGTGAAACACAAATCCCAAAATTAATCAGAAATTGTGAACCTTTGAAACATCAGCCAACACTCTTTATTTATAGGCAAAAAATGGGCTGCAATTAGAAGAAAAGAAAATAGCAGCTGGCTGTTGACTGAGAGGTAGGCAAATTTGACTTGAGCTGGGATGCGGATAGAAGCTGGCTTGGTTCTAGAAGGAGAGAGCTGGCAGGACAGCTTGCTGGAAGGAGAGTTGTCGGGCTGGGAGCGCTTTCGTCGAACGCAGGGAAGAGTTCGTCGAACAAGCTGAGAAAGGGAGTTCGTCGAACACAGCGACTGGGAGTACGTCGAGCTCCTGCAGGGCAGATATATATATCATATATAATATATATAATATTTAGTTCGTCGAACGGGCTGAGAAAGGGAGTTCGTCGAACGCCTGGGTTTCATCGAGCGCCTGCAGATATGTATATAGTATATTTATATATAATATTTATATAATACTTAATAATTCGTCGAACGCCGCAAAAGTTCGTCGAACGCAGAGCGGCGTTTGATGAACGCAGCTTGCGGAGCGTTCGACGAACGCAGAGCGGCATTGGTCGAACGCAGCTTGCAGAGCGTTCGACGAACACAGCTCGCATTTCGTCGAACGCAGAGAAGCGTTCGACGAAATCCAGCAGAGTTTTATATATTATATATATATATTTTAATTTACTTTTCTTTTAATTTACATAATTATTTATATGATTATATTTAATATATATACTCTGTTATTATTTATTATATATATATATATATTTCAATATATTTAATAATATATACATTATTATTATTATATTTTCATTTATATTTACATATAAATATATGATTATTTATTTTGCTTATTATTTACATACATATAACTACATTATTTATATTTTATATTATATATATATATTTATTATATTTATAATAAATTTATTATACAATAATATTTCAAAATTTTATTCTTATATAAGTATATTTACTTATTTTTACAAATTACTGAATTGTTTCATACTTTAAATAAATCAAATTTTCAAATAGATGAATAGTTATATACATAAGATAAAACAAGTGATTATTTCAATAATTTACATGCAATATGTACAAAATTACCCAAAATTAGGCTAAAATTTATATTAAAAATATGTATAATTTACTATTCATCAACGATCACAAATTGGTCAAAGTACACTCAGAATGTCCTGTTCATCAAGTCCATAAATACCGACGGTTTATTTGAGAGACCAAATGACATAACCATGAACTTGTAGTGCCCGTAACAGGTATTGAGCGCCATCTTCGGAATGTCATATTCTCGTACTCTCCGCTAATAGTAACCGGACCTTAAGTCCAATTTAGTATATACCATCGACCCAACCTGTTGGTCGAACAAGTCATCAATTCATGGAATTGGATAACAATTCTTCTCTGTCAGCTTGTTTAGTTTACGATAGTCAATGCATAAATGCAAGCTTCCATCCTTATTTTTCACAAAGAGGACTGATGCACTCCAAGTGGATGAACTTGGACGTATGTAGCTTTGCTCTAGCAGTTCTTATAGCTGAACCTTTAGTTCAGCCAACTCCTTCGGCGCTATCTGGTATGGTGAGCGTGACACGTGCTTGGCACCCGGCACTAGCTCAATACAGAAATCAATCTCTCTCTGAGGCGAAGCCCTAGGGAATTCGTTTGGAAACACGTCAACATATTCCGCTACTACCGGAACATGACTTAAATTGGGCTTAGGCTTTGAAGCCTCTAAGAAAGTGAAGAACAACTCCGCGTCTTTCCTCATCGCCTTGACCACATGGAGAGCAAACATCATCGTCTTACTCGCTCCTCACATACCAGCAAATGTGGTCTCGTCTACGGTGTTCTTTCCCAGGGTAATTTCCTTCAGATTGCAGTCTATGCATGCTTGATGTTTCGAGAGCCAGTCCATGCCAAAGATCACATCAAATTCAGACAATGGTAGTAATGACGCCTCCAAGTCAAGATTTTCATTCCCTATCCGCAGCTTTACACTGCTTAACTTATCTGCGCTCATTCGAGACCCATTGGGCAACACTACCTCCAATCTATCCCTTCCTAGGATAGACGGTACTCTGATTCGCACCAAGAAGTCCTCAGATAGAAAGAAATGTGATGCTCTCATATCAAAAATAGCTCTCGTCAAATTGTTGAAAATTAGGACGAAGCCTAATTGCATACACAAATAAAACACATAGTCACACATGAAGTATAAATCACATTAAGCCATAAAAAGCTAACTTATAATTCATACCCGTGATGACATCATTTTGTCGTATCGCTTCTTGTTGGCCAAGCGAGTTGACTCGCAGCTGGGTCGGAGGATGTTGGGAAGTAGAAGACTCCATTGACTTTCCTTTCTCCGCATACGAAGCTCCAGCCTTACGAATGTAGTCTACTGTTCGGTTCTCCTCCTTCGGGGGACCACTTAAACATGCCCAGGACTTGCGCCCCACCTTTCTGCAAGTGAAGCAAGTTATCGGACCCCGTGCTGTCGTAGCTCCCGATATGGGTGCAACTCGGATCGATTCAGTTCGGTTAAACCCAAAACCAAGAATCGACCCATATAGGTTCGGTTCCAAACTTTTAGAACCGGAACCGACCCATAAGCACGGTTGCTACCCCTTTTCACTTGAGAAAATTGTGGCGCTACCCCTTTTCACTTGAGAAAATTGTGGCGTTACGCACGGTTGCTTCTTTTTCATAAAGAGGACCGGTGTGTAATGCCACAATTTTCTCAAGTGAAAAGGGGTAGCGCCACGGTAGAAGCAACCACTGTTAGGCTTGTAGTAACACCTCAATTCCCAATGAGAAGGAATCAATAGCGAAATCTGAAGCACGCTAACGTCGACGGTAGAGGTTACCGCTGGTGGTAGCACTCTGTTGTGTCGATGATAAGACTCTTGTCGTGTCGACGAGAAGAGTTAATGTTGTGTGTATTGACACAAGATTTATCGACGCGAGCTAGCGTTGAGCGGTAGGTCCTACAACTGGCGGTTGTCTCGCTTACTGCATATCATCGGGAAATGCATCAATGCGAGATATATTGACATGACATGTATCGACGCGAGATGTATCGATGAGAGATATCACCGACGATAACTGCAACCGCCTCGCGGTAGCTCGCGGACAGACTGGGTTGTTCAATCCCGCAATTTTGGTTGTTGGTTCTCCATCAAATCCCATCGGATGGCTGCTGGGGTGCGCCTGCGTGTTTTTAATAGAGAGGCCGAACCCTATTCTCCCCCATCATCCCTTTCTTTCATTTTGGGGGCTAGGTCAAGAGAGGAAGAGAAAGGAGGGTGTTCTTCACCCTTGAGGAAGAAGAAGTTGTCGGAATGATGCTGCTCGGATCGACGTGTCGTCACCGAAAAAGAAGTCCTTGGGTCGCTGTAGTTCTTCTCCACCCAAGCTTCGCAAATTTCCATGGATCTGATTCTATCTCCAAGGGTAACAACCTTCTCCTCCATGTTATTAGAATGAGAAGTTATCTTCCATGTGTTTTCTTAGTATTTTCCCCTTTGTTGCGCTTGTATGAAGCCGGTATCATGGTGTGTGGCCTGATTCGGTGATGTTGTTGCGTTAGCTTTGAGTAAAGACTGAATAGGAAAGATCTAGAGGCTTTAGGGTCGTGTGGAGAGGTGTAGATGCATTTACATAGCCTTGTGAAGGATGTTTTGTGGTGATCTCTCAGTTCTAGGAACTACCTCCTAGTGGTAGGGGTTACCACCGGCGATAGCTCCCAGGCAATTAAATTGTTGAACTTTGAAATCTGTGGACTAAAGAGGGAATTCATCTATTATAGTTGTGGACTCAAGAGGGGTGGACCTCTCTTGTAACTGTGGACTCAAAGAGTGGGATTAACTCCCCTCTCGTAGCTTATGGATTGGGGTTAGAGTTTTTCACCCTTGATTCAAGGGTCGGATAATTCTCTTGTAGTTGATGACTCGGGAATCTCTCCATTAGATAGTTAAGTGGTACAGTAGTATGTTTGATAGACATTTTGTTTATGGGTTGCTCTCTTATTTACTGCATCAAACCTGTTATTCTTGCTTTATACTATAAATTTCTGCTGAGTGCTGACTTGCAGGGTGTTCCAGCTCCCCGGGGGCCGCTAGTTCTGTCGGGGGTTGTTTTGTTATGTAGTTGTGGTCAAGTTAATCCTCTTTGTATGCCATTTTTGTTGTAATGGTTGCATGGTGTAGAATAAGACGACAGGCCGCTAGGGCCTCTGGCAGTAGTACTGGTCTTCTTGCTTAGTTTTGTCTAGTTTTATCGAGCAGGCATGTGCGCCTTGAGTTTTTGGGTGCTTGTACCCACTTTTGCCTTTAGGCATTTGTAGGTTCTTTTGGGCAACCTTGTAGGATTAAATGCCAAATACTCTTGGTTGTTTAGATGTGGACATTATCTGATTTTTGTTGATTATTTATGTTCGATTTTTCGCTACTTAGTGGACTTAGTTTGAGCTAGATATCTAGATGTTTTATGTTTATATCAGTTCGTAATAGCTTGCTTGTACGTACTCTTATGGGTGGGGCCAACTGGACCCATGTCATGGGGTAATTACAAGTGGGGTGTTACACTGTGCACCTCAAGGAGAAGAACTCCATGCCTATATAGGTTTTCTCTAGCAAGTCCTATAGTTGAACTTTCCACTCTGTCAATTATTTTGGTGTCATTGTGTAAGGTGAGCATGACACATGATTAGCTCTCGACACTATCTCGATACAGAAATCAATCTTACGCAGAGTTGGTTCCCCAAGGAGTTCCTCAAGAAAGATGTATGCATTTTCCACTACTATTGGTATGTCACATAAACTAGGTCTGCGCTCTGAAGCCTCCAACAAAGTGAAGAATAACACAACGCCTTTCCAAACCACCTTGACCAGATGAAAGCCATGATTAGTGTATTACTCACCCCTCGCAAACTAGTAATTGTGGTCTCATCTTCGGTATCCTTATCCAGTGTGACCACTTTTTCTATGCAATTTATGCACATACCTTGCCTCGAAAGCCAATCCATGCCAAAGACCACATCAAATTCCTAAAATAGTATTAAGGACGCTTCAACCTCAAAGTCTCAGTCTCCTATCTGGACCTTCAGATGACTTCTCATATCCATGCTCATCATATACCCATTAGGTAACAACACGTCCAATCTATCTTTTGCCAAGACAAACACAAAACTCAAATTCATATTATAAATTACTCAGACAAAAAAAAGTGTGTTGCTCCATTATCAAAGAGAGCCCTTGTCAGATAGTTGAATATTAGAATAAATCCTAATTACATACACATAAGGCATACAGATGCATATGAGGTATAAATTAATTTAAGCTATGCAAACTAACTAATAAATCATACCTGTCACGGCGTTGTTCTACAGTGTTAAAGCATGGAGTATGGATGGATGAATGTAGAGTATCTGCATAGTGTCCGCAGGGACAAAGATACCAACCGCGGATACTTGGGCTATTGGAGTTTGGAAGCATAGGCAAATACTATTGGTGTACCCGTACATGGTGCTCTGGCGGATGCATCCTGGCGGATGCTACATGGTGATCTGGGCGGATGCTACATGGTGATCTGGCGAATGCATCCTGGCGAATCCTATTGGAGTGTCCACAGACGTTCATATGGTTTTGTTAGTATGGACGGATACTCCGAGTGTGTTTGTCCATTGTATTTAGTCTGACACTATTTATTGTAAATTCTCTCACCTCCTCATTTCTATATAAAGAGGGGTTCCCCCCATGTAATAAATAGATTTTTTGGAAATAAAATAATCATTATTATTTTCAATTGCTCTCAAGTCGTTCCAGTTTTCACATGGTATCAAAGCCTGAATGATTCAGGACTCTAGCTTAGCATCTGCACGGACCCTTCAGTCTTCGCGCACTTTCTGTCCATTTTTTGTTGTAACTATACACGGATCCTCCTATCCGCGCCTTCCCTTCTTTCAGGGATTTTGCTCAAGCATCCACGATTACCTCTCTTATATTCACAAATATTGAGTGACCGCCCCTCCCGTCTATATGCCTTTGTGCGGACTCGCTTCTGTTCCTGTGGACTCTCCTTCCTCTTTGCTCTCTCTGTCCGCATTCTCTCTATCTGTGCGGTCCCGCTAGTCATCGCGCGCGGATACCTTTTTATTAACGCTCTCTATCTAGAAATTTTTTCATCCACCGCTATGGATAATCCTTCAGTCCCTCCTACAGTCAATCCAACCCCTACCCCTCTCCCTTCTGGTGCCTCAGGGAACTTGGGCACCTCGTCCAAGTTGATAGGTCCTAACTATCCTGATTGGAGTGTCTCCTTCATCTTCCTTTTGCGCTCCTAGCGCAAACATCATCATCTGATTGATGCTCCGCCTCCTGCTGATTCTCCTGAGTTTTCTGATTGGGATGCAAATGATGCGCTTGTCCACGCTTGGCTCGCTAATAGCCTCTCTGATGACTGTCTTCCCATCATCCGCCATGATGATATCGTCAAGACTGCGTGGGATCACCTCCCGAACTATTCTCCAAGGGTTCCAAGACTTCTTGCATCTACACCTTGTATGCAGATCTCTTTGCTCGACTGACCCTTTCCCCCCAAGCTGCATACCAGGAAATCCAAGCTCTTGGTGCTAAGATTCTCTAGCATCGTCCCTTCTCTGCCGACCGTGCTACTCAACACCGCCACTTTCAGGAGCTTCTGGTGGTCTATTTTTTTCTTCGTCTCCCAGAGTCCTATGACCTGATTCGTCAACAGATTTTGGAGGAAGACGACTCTCCTACCTTAAATGCCACTGTTGTTGCATCTCTTCTATTACTGCTCTCCTTCAACGACCACCTTTGGTTCCTACTCCTCCCTCAGATAGCTTTGCTCACTCCACAGGAAGGGTTTCATCTCGTGGTCGTGGGGATCGTCCACTAGGTCGTGGAGACAACCGCCCCTTGCCTCATGTTGGCCATGAGAGTGCACTTTTGGCTGAGTTGGTGGATATTGGGATGCGAGAGATTTCACTTCCTTCCATTTCTCCGCATAACTTGGACTCGCTACCTAAGTGGCATTCACTGCTCATCTCTCTACCCTCGGAGGGCCGATCTGACATGCCTATGTCATGTGTCCCACCTTCCTGCAAGTATAGCATGTCAAGGGACCCCGTCCAGTAGTGGCTACCGACATAACATGTGGAGCTATCTCAGTCTGTCGTAGCTTCCTATTCTGCATATTACCCTCAACTTTCCCTTGAGCGCAAGACATCTTTGACTATGATGCTTTTATATTGTAGCATTTCCTTTGTTTGAATTTCTCTAAGTCCATTTCTAAATCCACAAGAGTGTGAAACCCAAGAGCTCTAAATCCCACCAGTCTCATCCTCAGGTGGATCTTTGTCTCCTAATCTTCAACCAACCTCCCCACATAACGACTAAGTCTAGTGAACTCATGCATGCACTCATCGACCCTTAGGTGCCTCTAGATCAGTCTCAAAATGTATCCATGTAGTGCCAAACGTGTCACGACGGAAATGTATATCCTAAGGAAAGACTCAGAGATGTCCTCCATGGAGAATTGAGCAAGTCGTAGCCCACCAAAAACCATTCTCCACTTCTTCATCCCAACATATTCTTGCCTCCTCATTCAGTAGGAAGGTGACTAAGGTAACCCTATTCCCATACTCAATCTCTATAGCATCGAGGATTCTTTTTACTCTGGCTATCAACCCTCATCCTTGGTTGGAATTTCAACTCCAGAAAATGATGGAGGGTTAAAACTCAGAAAATACTTTAGTTGATGGCTATGCTCTCGTGGATCACATAACAACACATCAACAACTAGTGTCGGCGCCACATCAGGTGTACGAGGTGCATCATTGGATGTAATTCTCTCTGATCGAGCGTCTAACGCAACTATCATTCTGCACATCTCTGCAGAAGGAAGACTAGCTAAAGTGGAAGCAGACATACTTCCCTCGTTAGTGTTATGGGGTTGGGATTGTCCTGTACCGCTCCTAGTCACATATACACGTGAAAATGTGATTTAATAACAGAAACCACCACAATAATAATCAAGGAACACTCAAGTCCAAAAACAAGTAGTCATGGAACACTCAGGTTCCGAAAACAAGCAGGCATGTTTCATTCTTAAATGGGCATTCATCTTAATGTTAGTCATTTTTAGGTTTACGCGCTACCTGTGCACACCACCCCTTAAAAGGGTTCTTCCTCGAACTTAATGACTAAGAATTATTCCCCTAAATCTCTGATACCAAATTATAACACTCCACTCATCCACGTAATATAATATTGCCCACTGCACACACACAACATATCACTTACACAAGTAAATGTTATAAAAGAGTAAAAGAACAAAATTCATAAAGCAGTACTAGTAGAAGCATTTCAAATATTATAAACTATGAATGTCCATCAATTATATTTAGAAATGCAATATTGTTTGGTCTTAAGGCCTTACATTATATCATGACTGAACATCAAAAGGCATCAATCAATGTTGGTGCAGGTATACAATCTACTCATCGACTCGCATGTCGGAATAGCATTAACATGAAAATGGTCGTCATCCCTGCAAGTTGCTTAGGTCTTTAAGCTCATTATGCTCCATTTCATGTTGAAGCACCTGCACCAAACACAAGTCATAGGAAAACAAGGGTCAACTATGAGCTAACAAAAAACTGCGTACTAACTCCTCCCCCAGTCGTCCTAGCAGACTCTAGGGCATATCATCGCGTACATGCAAGCATGCGTAAGTGATATGCAACATGTATATCAAAAGCAGTAAAATAATTATGATATACTAAACATGGTGAAGTCTCAATCACAATTGATCTTCTAGGTTTGCACAAGTAAAATGAGTGGACCTAGGAATGCATGATAGTTGGGTTCACGTCAACCTCTTATCACATCACTTCATGTTCTAGTACTATACATAGTAATCATACACCAAATTGGGGTGCTTTCGACCTCCAATTCCATATTCATGCATCACAACAACAAGGGAGACTTATATCCATCTAAACCTTGTTTCACCATTATAGGTAGACATAGAGCCAACACCTATTGGTGGGAGTGTCACCTTGCCACCGAATACTACTTGCTTGGTGGACATAAAATTGACCTCTTAGCGGGAGTATCATCTCACCATTGAATGCTAATGATATGCGGTCATAAAGTCGTCACACCTCTTGGAAGGTGCATCATCTGACAACCAAATTCTGAACGATTAGTGGGTATAAATATATCACACCTCTTAGTGGGAGTATCACCTTGCCACCGAATATTATACAATAGGCAGGAATCACATCGTCTCACCACTTAGCATGAAACCTAAGCACACCTCACTGTCGATTACCGAGCAAAGAGAAATCATCATCTCCACCATCACAATCATGGCACATAAGTACCAATTCATCATGCAATCATCATTAGCCCTATCTAGGTCCTTCATGACTATCGAACGACATCACATTCTACTCACACTGCGGTATCCTCAATTCCTCTTGCTAATGGTTACAACACATCGTGCACTTTGGAGTAATTCTCTGGTACGCAATCTAGAGAATCCTATATGCATCATCACATCATCACCATTGATTTGTGCCCACGTCCACGGTTAGGCTTCACACATTATGCCTAATCTAACTCATACATCGGACTTTCTAATACATTCAAATTGAGGTAGTAATCCCAAACCTCGGGGTTCTAATCGAACCAAAGGAAGCCATACCACCAATAATTAGTAGAAGATGCCTTCTCATGCAAGAAATAAAAAATCGTATGAGCATATATCAGTCCTAAGATTGGAGAGAAAAGTCGCTACCCATGAAGCTCTCTTTGGTGCCATTAGCAGGTAAGAAGTCATCAACGTGCGGAGTACTCCATAAATCTGGAATGAAACCACTGTTCGATTCTTCAACCCAGTCATAGCAGTAAGATCGCCCAACCTACGTTTTCTCCGTCGGTCTCTCGCTTGCTCTTGGTTTTTAGAAGATAGCAAAGATTGTTCTGACTTTTCCCTAATATGACCTAACTGAGTCTCGGGTAACGTCCCCAACCATCATAGTAATCCCCTTTCTGTTCTGTGGTCTTGATCGAGTTCTTTAACTCTCAGTATGCGTCAAATTTCTATTGTCTAGGTCAATGATCAACCCTAGCTCGGTCAACGATCATTGATCGGTTCTACCGGTCGACGATCGCTGATCGGTTCCCACCTGGTCAACGATCGATGATCGACGCTCTAAGCGTCGATCACTGATTGGCTCCTTGGTCCATGATCGCTGGTCTCCAATTGTGATTCAGTTCACTCGACCGCTGATCGGTTCCAAAGGTCAACGACCGCCGATCGCAGATCGAACCCCAATTGGTCAACGATCACCGATCCTTCCTCTTAAATAGAGGGAATTTTGCCTACCTTCTTTCAAGGTTCTGCTCAAAATCTGATAGCTGCTATATTAGGTTATCAAGAGCTAAACTCTAAAACTCGGGTGTTACACACTGGCAACCACATAAAAACCACAAAAATTTTAAGTGAAAACAAGGGAACAATGAACTTCAAGTTCACTGAAAAACCACAAATACTTCCAACTAAAAATAAGTTAATAATCCATTGCAGGTATCCGATGAAACCTGGGTCTCCGACGAGATGCAAACATGATAGTAAAATCCTAGTTTGACAAAAGCGGGGGAGCTGAGGACAATACCAAAAGAGGGGAACACATATCCTTAGCCCTCAGCAATTTTGGACTCGGTGAGCTCATCGGGCTTGAGAGTGATGGCCTGCTTCTCCAAGTGGCGGGTGTGAGATGAAGGTATTCAAAAGAAGAGAATGTGGAATTATCGCCATCAGGGGAGGTGGAGGGTTTCCAAGGCGCTACAAACCCTGAGAATGATGACGAGAACAAACTATGCGCAAGAGACTCGATGCTCGACGATGAGAGAGGAGGCAGATTTGGCACTGAGAAAGAGGGTCGCGAGAGGGAGAAGAGTGGTGGGCTATCAGGTTGTTGTGTGTTTAAAGGATAGCGGGATTCAGAAAGGGTAGGGTTTTGGAGTTTATTTTGTTCTTTATTGGTGTGCTACTATCAAATGTTGGTGTGCTTTTAACACTGCTTTAAAAAAATCTCCTTATATAAGTTTAGTTTTGTCATTTTCCCAAATGGAAGGAAAGCTGGATATGATAATGACTGCTCGATCTCGGTAATAGCGATAGGAAGCGGGACGGTAAAGGCCAAATTATTAAAGAACTATTTAATTAAAAATCATATCAAATAATATTTGAAAAAAGTTGTCGGTGAAACTTACCGACTTGGAATAAAGACTGTTGGTGTGACTTCAGACCACCTAATTCATTATTAACTAGATTTATAATTCTATTTATATCAACCATTATTTACCATTTCTAATTAAATATGGGAGACTGCATGGGGGCCTTTCGTGGGCCGTAACAATGCCCCTACCACTATAATGCCTTAACACGACTACACTCTCTCCGCTCGCAGCTCTTTGGAGCCCATTACAAAACCGAGCAACAGCTGAAGTACCACTCTCGGGAAGGTTGCGAGCGACATGAGTGTTGTCATGTCAGAGTACTGTCATGGTTAGGTACTATTGCAGTCGTACGAAACTCCCACGCTATCTCTTGTTTTTATTAAATCTAATTCGATAAGCTAGGTTCAATAAATTCCCAAACTCTATCAAATTTTCCCCGTTTACATTATTTGGCCCACCAATCTTAAAAAGGTCTTGTTGTTATTAGCAAACTCATTTCCGCTTCTAGCAAACCATTACTACTAGCAAACCATGAAATCCGAAAATGATTATTTAAAAACCAATTGGTTACTAGCAAATCACTAGATATAAAATGTATACTCTTCTTCCGCGTTTGATTTCTATTGGCTAGGTCAATGATCAGCCCTAGCTCGGTCAACGGTCATTGATTGGTTCTACCGGTTGACGATCACTAATCGGTTCCCACCTGGTCAACGATCGGTGATCGACGCTCCGGTCGTCGATCACTGATTGGTTCCTTGGTCCATGATCGTTGGTCGCCAATTGCGTTTCAGTTCACTCGACCGTTGATCAGTTACAAAGGTCAACGACTGCCGATCGCAGATCGAACCCCAGTTAGTCAACTATCACCGATTCTTCCTTCTAAAGAGAGGGAATTTGCTTGTAACATCCCAGTGCGCGCTAGGCCCCTCATGAGTGTGTTGTGTCACCGGGGGTTGACTCAGACTCGGTAGAAGCCCTAGGACCCCGAGGTGATCAGGTTTGAGTCACGGTCAGCAAGTGATGATTAATTTACTTACCCTAATTGGAGCTTATTCTTGTGTTCAGGAGCTGAGTTTGAGCTCGGGTAGGATGTTGGGGTAGTTTAGAAGAATTTGGTAAACTTCAAGACAATATCGACCTCCCATCCCGTCGATGGGCAGCAGCAGCAGAGTAAGCTGCTTTCTTTATGCTTTTAAGTCAAAATCGTCTCTGTTACTTCCGTTCGACGAAAGTCGAAGGGGCAGCATTCGACGAAAGTCGGAAGGGCAGCGTTCGACGAAAGTCGGAAGGGCAGCGTTCGACGAAGTCGGAAGGGAAGCGTTCGACGAAAGTCGGAAGGGCAGCGTTCGACGAAGTCGGAAGGGAAGCATTCGACGAAAGTCGAAAGGGCAGCGCTCGATGAAGTCGGAAGGGAAGCGTTCGACGAAGTCGAAGGGGCAGCGTTCGACGAAAGTCGGACGGGCAGCGTTCGACGAAAGTCGGAAGGGCAGCGTTCGACGAAGTCGGAAGGGAAGCGTTCGACAAAGTCGAAGGGGCAGCGTTCGACAAAAGTCGGAAGGGCAGCGTTCGACGAAAGTCGGAAGGGCAGCGTTCGACGAAGTCGAAGGGGCAGCATTCGACGAAGTCGAAGGGGCAGCGCTCGACGAAGGTGAAGTTGTAGTCGTTCGTTCGACGAAAGAGGCGTCTCGTTCGACGAAAGTGCGGGTCCTGTGTGGAGTTTCTGTTGTTGTCTTAAAGTGTTTAATTCCTGAGGCTAGAGGTGGAATTGTTGTCCAATAGGAAGCTGACGTTAGGACTTGGGGTTTCAATAAATTGCTTAGGAAGTTGGAGTGCCATTAATGCTCCTAATTACCTATCAATTCAAATCCCATTAACTCTTCTCTATTAATCCAAAAGTGGCAGAACACGTATTCATCTTCTTCTTCCTTTCTTCTTTCTTCTTCTTCTTCTCCATTTTCTTCTTTCACCCTAAGGGGTTTTTATCCCTGGAGCTTTGAAGGAGTAAAGCTTGGAGAAGGACTGAGCTTGGCCAACTGACGTCATGCCGCCGAGGAGACAATCGCGATCGTCGGCCAGAAATCAGGTGACTTCCGACCCCTCTCCCTTGGTGCTAGATCGTTGAGAAAAATTAGGAGAGGTGTTGAGCTCAAAAGAGCTTGGCTTGTGAGTTCATGGAGTTTCCTAGGAAA
This sequence comes from Dactylorhiza incarnata, assembly GCA_033032865.1. Taxonomy (NCBI): domain Eukaryota; kingdom Viridiplantae; phylum Streptophyta; class Magnoliopsida; order Asparagales; family Orchidaceae; genus Dactylorhiza; species Dactylorhiza incarnata. The sequence goes on from JAWHQI010000162.1 coordinate 1,145,886, forward strand.
ATACCAAATCGAATCTTTCTTTTAGGGCACCGATTGCCGCGAAAGTTCCTTCAATCACCTCCTCTCCAAAAGGGAGAGATAGGATTTGGTTTCGTTGAAATCCATGGTCTATGGAGGGAGTATTGGATGAGAGAAGTTGTAATGACCTAACCTTTCTTTTTGGGGAAGATGATGAATAGTCCCCTGTTATGTAGGGTTTTAAATTATTTATTATGTGGAAAAGATGATGAGTGATTCTCTGTTAAAAACCCCCTGTTAATTATATAATTGTGTGATAAAAGTAATGATAGCCCTTACTAAAGAAGTTTTCAAATTATATCATTGCACTTGGTTGTTAAGGGGAAAAATTGTGCGCAGCTGGGTTCGAGCCAATTTTTAGGCTTGATCCCACTGGAATTAGACCTCGGGATCAACATGGAAGTTGTATCCCTTGGAAAGAACTTTACGACGATAGGTTATCCATTTTCTGAAGTGACATGTAGCTCGCTACAAGTCCAGTCGAGTGGACTGCCCAGAAAGCTGGGAGGTGTAAAGTGCGTGCTGTTTTGCTGTCCAGATTTCTGCAGTTGACTTCAGAGCAGATTTTAGATAGGACCCGCTTGGATCTGGGTTTAGGACTCAAGACGAATGTTGTAGCCCTTGGTAACACCTTTCTAATGAATGGTTGCACATAATTTTTGGTGAACTGCAGAGTTCTATAGAGCTGTTGGAAGTAATGTGTTTTATTGAGATTACCATTATATTATAAAGAAATTTGTCAAACTAGACCGGCTGTATTCGAGTCGCTGTTTGGGCTTGATACAGTTGGGGCTGGTCCCTGTGGAAGTTGTAGCCGTCGGAGATACCTTTCCAACGACTGGTTGTACGATTTGTGAGGAGCCCGGTAGCTCCCTCAAAGTCTGGTCGAAATAGGCTGTGTCTGAAATTATAAAGTGTAATGTGATGGACAGATTCTGTCCTGTGGAGCACAGCAGGGTTCAAACCCTCTTCTAGCCATGATGTGACTGGATCTGGGCTGAGGGCTCAACATAAAAGTTGTGGCCCTCGGAAAGAGCTTTTCAAAATGGGGTGGCACGTTATCAGTGGTGGAGCGTAACTCCCAGAAATCCAGTTTCGGTAAACATTATTCACGCGTAAATTTATAATGTAGTTTGGATTTCTCTCGAATTACTTATCGGATGTTCGTAAAATTTGGTGGACATGTGTCTAATGGTATTGAGACCACCCCCGATCAGAATTATGAATGTTGGATTTATATTTATGGTAATATTGTTAGTCTCGTCCTATAAATTTGTTGTGTTGCAAATAACATTGGTAAATATAGACTCTAGACCAGTTGGGTTGGACTCTTGGTGCTCACCTACCCAAGTCCCCTTCTGTGTCCTTGAAGGCTCAGCATGTTGCGATCAGTAGGTTTGGGATGGTTAATGTGTAGGATCAGATTGGTATAGTGAACTCGAACATAGAATTACGCGCTCAAGTAGTCCTATAGGATCAAAGATAGTAATTCCCTTATATACCCATGCCACTGCAAGAGAGTTATAACAACTTTGTATGTGAAGCAGTGATGGTTGGTGAGGCTTCTAGGGTGTGGTTATATCCCGAGAGGTGAGGAACCCGGTTGGTGGGTCCTTGGATGCTAATTAGCTTTGGCACCGATTGTAGGAGGAGAAATGGAATAAGGCTCCTTATGCGAGTCCTTGGGTACTTGATAACACGGGTGGTGCATGGGAATTTCATGAATGTGCATGGTTTGCACATGGTGGTGTGATGATCCTGGTTGGAGGATTACTTGTGGTGGGTCTACGGGCTTGCTGGTCGTGACACCGACAGAAGCCGACGGTTAGACCCTAGACCGGTTGGGTTGGACTTTTGGTGCTCACCTACCCAATTCCCCTTCTGTGTCCTTGAAGGCTCAGCATGATGCGAGCAGTACGCAGGATCTCCGCTGTGTGTTCTTAGCGTCGAGGCGTACAGAGGCCTAGGACTGGTAGTGTACATACCCTCCTAGTAGTGGAGGAGCTCGTTCCACTATCTCCGTCTGGCCACGACGGGAGATGCCTGAGCGGTTAGCTACCCCTCAAAAAGTGAGAACTAAAGGCCTATGTCGACATAGCAACTATGCATGGGTGAGTCATCCTATCATAATCATCGCATTGCATTCATCATTCATAATCATAGCATTGCACCGCATCGGGTCCATCATATAAATTAGTATGGGCTCGTTTATTTGATGGGTTCCAACATGGAAACCTTAACTTATAAGTTTGTATGGGCATTCATATAAGTTAAGGTACGATATGAACTGCTTACTTCTGTGTTGTTTCACTAATTGCTTATACTCTGTCATTGTCATATTACCTGTTAGATGTACTTCTTATACTTTTGATACACTGTTGTAATTACATCTTTCCTTGTCAACTGTTTTTGCTACTACTTACTATATTGCAGCTTTTCTTCATTCCCTTCCGCCCGGTGCCTTGGAGTCGCCGGGGGAGAGGATGTGAAGCCACTTAGTCTTTATAATTAACGATTGTTACACCACTACTTTTAGGAGCAACATCGTACTACACAGGAGGACAGACAGGCCAGGGTGACAGTGCTGGTGACTACGATACCTTCGCTACGGTCAGTGGCAGATTTGAGCGAGTGGTTAGTATGTAGCCTTAGGGCAAGTTTATACTATGATGATATACAAGACCTTGTTAGCTTCATGTCTTTTGTACTGTTTAGACATTATTACTAAATTGTGAATAAATGGCTTCTATTATTATATTATTGATGGGTTGGCATGATGGTATTGGAAATAGCCGACAGGATAGGCGTCTTGTGGAGGGGGCTAGCCCGTGAGCTGGCACCTCCGCAAGGCGGCTGTCCTGGGCATAGGACTCCCCTCGGCCGTGTCTTGTGTTTCGGGAGGGGGGTCTTACAAATGGTATCAGCTTGCAACAATCCTGAGATAAAGAAGTCCATTAAACCACTAGGCCACCCCTGTTGGCTAAATCAGTTTGAGGACAAACTGATGCAGCGGAAGCGGTGGTGTGCCCATGTGTGATTCACATTAAGTATGTCCACTTTTCCTATAGGAAGTTCCAACCTAAGCCAAACTCGTACCCTTACGTATAGATGTTGGCTCATTCCGAGACAGTAATTGGTATTCTCATTCCAACAACTAGAGTTGGTTTGGCATAGGATTGATGTCAACCTAACTAGGATACCACTTTGGTCGACTTAGCAGGATATGTCTTGACATACCCTTACCTTATACCGATCTCAGGGATGATACGGCCAAGCAGAAGTGACCTCAAGTGACTAAGGGAAGAGTTTAACATGAGTGTAAATGCTAGAGACTCACACCCTGAGATTTCTATCTCAGATATGGAGTGATATTATCACCTTACCCAAAATATTAGGGCAATCTCAATGAGATTGGTGCATGTAGTCTATTATCAGCTTAGTAAGAGACCACTAAGCATGCCTTTTATACGGTATGTGAATACCTCCCCCTTCTAATTATGTAGAAGAAACTCAGCCAAAGAGATACAGGGGCTTATCTCTTCGTTTATTGGGCTAGTTAAGTACCGTCTTGGGTTCCCTGAGGATTTAAAATTGTTGTAATTTTTTACATTGGAAGTGGAGACCCTTGAAGAGTTAATTCATCTTAAGCAAGGCGGACTGTAAGGCCATGTTTGGGTTGATAGGAATTTTATTAGCGGAATAAGAAAGGAAAGCATTTTGAAGATGATAATTCCCTCTATATTGTTCTAAGATTATGCAGATAAGTAGCGAGGAGAGTAGTAAATTGACACTTCGGGGATATGCAGCTATGTTGTGATAACATTATAACTGGGAAGTTAATGAAATTTTGTGCATGCATTGCTGGTATGATGATAAACTACCCCTGAGTTTGGAAATTCTTGGTTAGCATTCCCTTTAATGTTGTAATTACTTGACACTTGGAAATTAATAAGTGTTAGGCGGTGCAGTCAACAAGATTAATATGACTTGTTTGATGATCTAAAATCCTAAAAGTTTTTATAAAATAAACATGCCATGGATGATCGTTAGCAGTGATGGTAGGGCGCTTGGAATGGATTTGATTTAGTTTATCATATTGTGAAGTATGCCCTACTTTTGGTAGTCTGCATAACCCGTGTTGAAGGGAAATCATCTCGAGCCTTGCACCTTGGTTCATGATAAGTTCAAACATATATAAATGTACCATATGGGCGGTGGAAGAAATTTAGTCCAAAAACGTACGGGGGCTTGTCCCTTCGTTTATTGGACTATTTACGTATCGACTTCGTTTTCCCTTAGATCTTGTGTATTTGAAGAGTACGTGAACAATGATGATTAGATTCGTGATAACCTCTCAATATGGGTGATAGCGTCAAGGGTGTTGAGACACGCCGTGAATTGAACACGTGAAGGGGATATTGATGATAAGTTGCACTTACTTATTTAGTGAGATATGAATATGTCTCTATACGAACAAGTAAGAGTACGTGTAGCGTTTTATCTCGACAAGGTAGATTTCTAAAGGCTCTGTACCGAAACCCAACTGTTGGATAAGGTATATGTTCACAGTTGAGGAGCCCTTAAATGAAATGATTTAAATCACGGGATAAAAGTTGCGCCAACTTTTGAATCTGGTGCAAATCAAAGTAGAACCGGGAGTAGACAAAAGTAACACTTGACTCGAGGTCACGTGTTATTAGAAGGGAACGATGTGATTATCACCCATGCGAGGTGTAGAGTCATGGATTCACCTTACTTTGAGTCTTGATAACTATTCATAATATCACCAGAACCAAATGATAAGCATCATCAGATGATCACGTGCGGAATTTGGAAACTTTTTGGAAACGTAAACGCTTTCTGAGCTTAAACCCTTGAGGAAGTAGCATCATTTTTGGTAGTTGGTGCATTTAAAGGGCATAATGTCATGGCAAGTACGGTGGGGTGAGTGCAGGACTTGACTATTATGTGGATTTGAAGTCAAGCGGTAAACACCCATGAAGTCTGACCATTGTAATTATCTTGCCATAACTTGATATTGGGCTTGGTTGGTGTCTTTTGCATGAATGCCCTTGCACATGAATTATTATAACGTGATCATAACGGTTGTTGAAACTTAATAACAAGTGGATGTCGTGCAAAGTGTAAAAGACGTGTGTTGTATGAATGATTGCCTCGGACGAGATGACGTTGATGGAATTGGTTGATAATGATATGGATAATGATGGTGGTGCTAGAAGATGAGGTTAAAGCTTGCTTCTACATCTTTAATACATAAGAGAGACGATCTTGCGGATATAATAACCGTTTGGGTATTTGAGGTTTGACCCAAGGATATGACATTGTGAATTTTATGGTTGATCACCCGTTTGACTTCGAGGCCATCCTCATTTAATGCTAAAATTTTGGATGCGCTAACGTGATGATGTTGAAAGTGCTACACGTTATTTGGATAACGATGTCTGGGATTGGAAGAGTCAATTTATTTTTGCAAATCTAAAGCACATGACTCCCTTGTAGGAGGATTCAAAATTTTATCCGGAGGCACGAGTGGTAACCTCATGTGTATCGGGGTCACTGATCTTAAGGGGATTTAGATCAAAGGTGCAATGAAAGTTGGTTTATCAAGGCGAGGGAACAAGGAAGTATGGGTTTTGGTTGTTTCCGACCTGCCCGTAGTGAGAGCGTGGCTATAAACCCAACTATGTCTTATCACCACCATATTTGTGTTTGCATCAGGATGAGAGACACTTAAGATTTCTCTGTGCATAATTTGGATTATAAGTGTCATGAAATATAACGGAAGTACCCACGGGAGAAACTGGAAGTAAGGTGATGTGAATGAGTTGTGACCCTCACTAGTGGTGAGCGGGATTTAAAGTGTACTACAGATGACTTTTGTGATTTGAACTCAAACCTTATAACCTCAACTTAAATTTCGGGGACGAAATTGTTTCTTCGTTTATTGGATTTGTAACATCCCAGTGCGCGCTAGGCCCCTCATGAGCGTGTTGTGTCACCGGGGGTTGACTCAGACTCGGTAGAAGCCCTAGGACCCCGAGGTGATCAGGTTTGAGTCACGGTCAGCAAGTGATGATTAATTTACTTACCCTAATTGGAGCTTATTCTTGTGTTCAGGAGCTGAGTTTGAGCTCGGGTAGGATGTTGGGGTAGTTTAGAAGAATTTGGTAAACTTCAAGACAATATCGACCTCCCATCCCGTCGATGGGCAGTAGCAGCAGAGTAAGCTGCTTTCTTTATGCTTTTAAGTCAAAATTGTCTCTGTTACTTCCGTTCGACGAAAGTCGAAGGGGCAGCGTTCGACGAAAGTCGGAAGGGCAGCGTTCGATGAAAGTCGGAAGGACAGCGTTCGACGAAGTCGGAAGGGAAGCGTTCGTCGAAAGTCGGAAGGGTAGCGTTCGACGAAGTCGGAAGGGAAGCGTTCGACGAAAGTCGGAAGGGCAGCATTCGACGAAGTCGGAAGGGAAGCGTTCGACGAAGTCGAAGGGGCAGCGTTCGATGAAAGTCGGAAGGGCAGCGTTCGACGAAGTCAGAAGGGAAGCGTTTGACGAAGTCGAAGGGGCAGCGTTCGACGAAAGTCGGAAGGGCAGCGTTCGACGAAGGCGAAGTTATAGCCGTTAGTTCGACGAAAGAGTCGTCCCGTTCGACGAAAGTGCGGGTCCTGTGTGGAGTTTCTGTTGTTGTCTTAAAGTGTTTAATTTTTGAGGCTAAAGGTGGAATTGTTGTCCAATAGGAAGTTGATGTTAGGACTTGGGGTTTTTCAATAAATTGCTTAGGAAGTTGGAGTGCCATTAATGCTCCTAATTACCTATCAATTCAAATCCCATTAACTCTTCTCTATTAAGCCAAAAGTAGCAGAACACGTATTCATCTTCTTCTTCCTTTCTTCTTTCTTCTTCTTCTTCTTCTCCTTCTCCATTTTCTTCTTTCACCCTAAGGGGTTTATATCCGTGGAGCTTTGAAGGAGCAAAGCTTGGAGAAGGATTGAGCTTGGCCAACTGTCATCATGCCGCCGAGGAGACATCCGCGATCGTCGGCCGGAAATCAGGTGACTTCCGACCCCTCTCCCTTGGTGCTAGATCGTAGAGAAAAATTAGGAGAGGTGTTGAGCTCAAAAGAGCTTGGCTTGTGAGTTCATGGAGTTTCCTAGGAAAAGACCAAATCAGATTTTTCTTTTTAGGGCACCGATTGCCGCGAAAGTTCCTTCAATCACTTCTTCTCTCCAAAAGGGAGAGATAGGATTTGGTTTCGTTGAAATCCATGGTCTATGGAGGGAGTATTGGATGAGAGAAGTTGTAATGACCTAACCTTTCTTTTTGGGGAAGATGATGAATAGTCCCCTATTATGTAGGATTTTAAATTATTTATTATGTGGAAAAGATGATGAGTGATTCTCTGTTAAAAACCCCCTGTTAATTAGGGTTATTAATTATATAATTGTGTGATAAAAGTAATGATAGCCCTTACTAAAGAAGTTTTCAAATTATATCATTGCACTTGGTTGTTAAGGGGAAAAATTGTGCGCAGCTGGGTTCGAGCCAATTTTTAGGCTTGATCCCACTGGAATTAGACCTCGGGCTCAGCATGGAAGTTGTAGCCCTTGGAAAGAGCTTTACGAAGATAGGTTACCCGTTTTCTGAAGTGACCTGTAGCTCCCTACAAGTCTAGTCGAGTGGACTGCCCAGAAAGCTGGGAGGTGTTAAGTGCGTGCTGTTTTGCTGTCCAGATTTCTGCAGTTGACTTCAGAGCAGATTTTAGATAGGACCCGCTTGGATCTGGGTTTAGGACTCAAGACGAATGTTGTAGTCCTTGGTAACACCTTTCTAATAAATGGTTGCACATAATTTTTGGTGAACTGCAGAGTTCTATAGAGCTGTTGGAAGTAATGTGTTTTATTTAGATTACCATTATATTATAAAGAAATCTGTCAAACTAGACCGGCTGTGTTCGAGTCGCTGTTTGGGCTTGATACAGTCGGGGCTGGTCCCTGAGCTTATGATGGAAGTTGTAGCCGTCGGAGATACCTTTCCAACGACTGGTTGTACGATTTGTGAGGAGCCTGGTAGCTCCCTCAAAGTCTGGTCGAAATAGGCTGTGTCTGAAATTATAAAGTGTAATGTGATGGACAGATTCTGTCCTGTGGAGCACAGCAGGGTTCAAACCCTCTTCTAGCCATGATGTGACTGGATCTGGGCTGAGGGCTCAACATAAAAGTTGTGGCCCTCGGAAAGAGCTTTTCAAAATGGGGTGGCACGTTATCGGTGATGGAGCGTAACTCCCAGAAATCCAGTTTCGGTAAACAGCGATACACGCGTAAATTTATAATGTAGTTTGGATTTCTCTCGAATTACCTATCGGATGTTTGTAAAATTTGGTGGACATGTGTCTAATGGTATTTGATGATAAAAATTTAAATTTTGCAAAAGCTTTTCTGCGATGCGATTAGAATTCGACTGGCGCTTTTGAGGCGTCTCGCGAGTACTCCTACTTCGAGAAACTAACTATTATCCTACTTCGATAAATAAAAGTAATGGTCTTTCCTTCTTTCGGAAGATCGACGAAAATTACGCCGCGGCGGCGGCGCCGAATTCTCTAAATATGTAAAAAGAAAAGGAGAAAGTTTTGCAAGTTTTTGTAATTATATATTCAAACTACTCATTCGAAAAGGCAAGTACACCTTATCGCGTATAGTATAAGATATTTTATAGAAAATATCAAGCTCGTATTAAACTCGGGGCTGTCGAGTACTTGTACTTCGAAAAAGCTAACTATTATTTTATCGGAGAATAAATTAGAGAGATGTAATTAAAACTAACTAAAAAATGAACAAAAATAAAATAAAGAAAACAAGACTAAATTAAGAGGAAGAAAGAGATTTTGCAAAAATTAAAGGAAACTTAACTATCATTACCATAAAAAAGAGTTTACATGAAATAAAACATACATTACATTGCATGGAATTGAAACTAAACTAGCTTGCATGAAATGAAAACAAAAATTAAACTAAGCTTAAGAAAGGAAATTGCATTAATTAAAAACTAACTAAAACATGAAAAATAAAGAAAACTATACAAGAACAGCCCAAATGGGCAGGGGAAGGGACCAGAGTGTTGGAACATGGTCTTCCACATCTCCTAGGTTTGAGAATAACAAATCCTATGTGTATTTGATCTTGTGTGTTTAAGTGTGCAGGAAAACAAAGTCCACATGACTCAAGGATGGTTGTCCCCAAAATTGAGGCCAGAATGCCAAAATGGCCACTAGCGCCGGCGGTAGCGATAGCGCCCGGTGCTAACGATGATTAGCGCGATTCCGGCAGTGTTTTAGAAGGAGCTAGCGCCCGGCGGTAGCTACTAGCGCTGGCGGTAGCATGGCGCACAAGAGGCATAGAGCAAATTGTTGCCGCGGATTGAAGATCCTGCCGCGCAAAATGTTACTTAATCAGGGATAGCGCCGGCGGTATCCACTAGCGCTGGCGGTAGCATGGCGCACAAAAGGCATAGAGCAAAATGTTGCCACAGATAGAAGATCATGCTGCGCAAAATGTTACTTAATCAGGGATAGCGCCAGCGGTAGCGGTAGCGCCAGCGGTAGCGCTTTGGCTATAAAAGGACCCCCTCTCCTCTTGTTTTCGACACACCTATTGCATACACCCCAGAGAGAGAGTGCTAGAATTCCAGAGGCTTGTCTTTGCCGAAATTTGAGGTCCCAGCGAAGCTCTGCCAATTTCTGAAGGAGAATTCCATCACGCCGAATCTAGACGAAGTCCGCTTCGACAAACGTTGATTCTACATCGGATCTTCGCCTCCATCTTCAGAAGTTCATCTTAAGGGAAGTTTTTATTATTTGATTTATCTTTCTTTGTAAACGGTAGTGAAATCGCCTCGTGTTGGCGACTAGGTCTGGGGTAGGACTTAGGGCTGAAATTTGCCTCGTGTTGGCGACTAGATCTAGGCTAGGTCTAGGTGGTGCTCGAGGCCACATCCGGGGAAGGATTGGCTAGAGCGGCTTGAGGCCGAATCCGGGAAGGAGAAGGCTAGGGCCACCGGTTCGTGGGGAAGCGAGTCGGGATAGAAAACGAAAAGAGCTTTGATTATTCGCCTCCGATCTCTAGCGCCGTTGAGATCAAGTTTTGTAAAACCTATTTAATATCAATAAAGCTTGTCTCTCTTTTTGTTTTACTTGACTTCTTGTTTTAATATTGCAATATTCCAAAGTTTTTCTAAATAAAATCTAAAGTTTTTGAAAACCCTTATTCACCCCCCCCCCCCCCCCCTCTAAGGGCGCCGACCGATCCAACATAGAGGAGGTGGAGTGGAACCTCTGTATTTACAGGAAAAATTTCCAGGTTACACGCCCTCGGTCACGGGCGTGACCTAGGGCGTGTAATACTAGTTCTGCACGGCTGCGACATTGGCGTGGGTCTTGCGTGACGGTGCGGCGAAAAAGGACTTTACACGCCCGTGTAACTTTGGTCACGGGCGTGTACCTGGGTGGCTTCAATCAATGCAGCGTGGGCTTGAATTCGGCGCTGCGGCGAAAAAGGACTTTACACGCCGGTGTAACTTTGGTCACGGGCGTGTACTTGGGCGGCTTCAATCAATGCAGCGTGGGCTTGATTTCAGCGCGGCAGAAAGCAGGGATCTCACGCAAAAGTCACGGGCGTGACTCATGTTGACTTCTCGACGGCTTCTCCACGTCTCGACGGCCGAGAGATTTCGTCGATCGCAGCTCTATTTTCGTCGAACGCCTGGGCAGAGAGCTTCCGTCGAACTCAGCTCCAGTTTCGTGGAACGCAGCTCTGTTTTCGTCGAACGCCTGGGCAGAGAGCTTTCGTCGAACTCAGCTCGAGTTTCATCGAACGCGGCTCGGTTTTCGTCGAACGCAGATCTTTAGGTCACACGCCCTTGGTCACGGGCGTGACTGAGGGCGTGACTTGTAATTTTCTCCAATATTTCCCAAAATTCTGCAAAAATAAAAATAAAACTACATTTAGAACAGAAATTATAAAAGAAGCGATTTTAAACTAAAATATAAATAATTTTTACAAAATTATATTAAAACTAACCTAAATACTATAATTAAAATACACATAAATACTACTCATCAAATACCCCCATACTTAAGCTTTTGCTATTCTAGAGCAAAAGTATGAGAAATATTTATAAGATATTTAAAAAGATTTTTAATTAAGACTAAAAATTTATTGAATCATAAGTAAGCTAAAAAGAAAATTTAAGGATTGACGAATTAAGTCCTAAATTATGAAATTAGAATAATAAGAGAAAAATATTTAGTCAAGGGTTCTCAAAAATAATAACTAGTAAACAAGATTGAGTAATAAGTAAACAAAATTAGATTTAAATTTATAAAAACCATAACTTTGAAAGAAAGCTAAAAGAAAAAAGAACCTACTAAATATTTCTCTCTCCATAACATAATTTAAATCTAGATCAAAGATATTGGCTTAGGGGGAAGTTCGTAAAATTTGGCATAAGAAGAGATCTTAGAATGAAGGTGATGGATTTTATCCTCTCATCAAACTATTTTTTAATTTTTTAATTCTCTTCTAATAAAAACCCCAAATGTATATGTTTAGGAGTAATGGATTTTATCCTCTTACTTCATGCCATATAATCTTTTAAATAATTTTGGGTGCATATATTTAGGGAATAATGAATTTTATCATCTTATTCCCATGACATATGATCTTTTAAAATACTTTTTTATGTCATCAAAGGGGTAGGGTAGAGAAAATATTTCTAGCTTATAAATTAAATTACTTTGAGAGCACATTTTAGTAATTTAAACTTTCCTAAGATTCTAAAAGCTTGAGGTAGAAATAATTAAAATCTAAAGGTGTTTAAGCAAAATTACTACAAAATTGTAACTATTTAAAATAAAAGAGAAGAAGTGCTAAAGAAATATCTCTAATCAAATTAAAATCATAAATTATTTCTTAACACTGAATCACTTAAACAAAAATTAGATTTAGGAAACCATGATAGAATAAATGATTAGCAAATTAAAAACACAAAAAATATAAATGCTTATAAATAAACTCAAAAATGGTTTGGAAATAACGAAACCAAAGTAAGGACTTATTATATTCTTGGGATTTTTTTATATTTTTAATATTAAATTTTTTTTTTGAACTTTTTAAATATCGTTTTTTTTATATTATCTTTTTTTATTATTTTTGATATTGAAGTAAACAATAAACATGCTAAACATAAACTAAAAAGCCTAAATTTTTTGTTAATTCTTGGACTTCCTGAGGTATACCCCGTGAAGGGTTCTCAACGGTACTAGGAGGTGAGATGGGGTGAGGTCCCAAACGTCCCTTTCCAAGATATTAATTTTCGATTTTCTAATTTTTTTTTAAAGATTTTTGGTTTTCTATTTTTTTTTTGAAAAAACTAATTTTTCTTTTTGTAAAAGACAACATAAAAGAAAATACACTATGTAAAAAAAGAAAATAACTATGTATAAACAAAATATTTTTGGAATTTTGGTTTTTAAAATTTTTTTTTTGGAAATTTTCTACGATTTTATAATTTAAAAGAAAGGAAAATACACCCCCATACTTAAAATTCAACATTGTCCCCAATGTTGAAAGCTAAGTATGAAGGAGGAAAATAAAATACAAGCACATTCCTATAAAAAAAGGAGGGGAGAAAGAAGCACGTCCCTGATTTGGAGACGAACGATTACCACGATTAGACCATGATCACCTGCAAAAATTATTTTTAAAAACCATAAAACAAAACACAAAATCAAAAGAAATAAAACATAAAAGTCACTAATATTTTTTTTTGAATTTTTGATAAAAGTAATAGCGCTTTCTCTTTTCAAAATATCGACAAAAATAATCCCCGGCAACGACGCCAAAAACTTGATGATAAAAATTTAAATTTTGCAAAAGCCTTTCTGCGATGCGATTAGAATTCGACGGGAGCTTTCGAGGCGTCTCGCGAGTACTCCTACTTCGAGAAACTAACCATTATCCTACTTCGATGAATAGAAGTAATGGTCTTTCCTTTTTTCGGAATATCGACGAAAATTACGCCGCGGCGACGGCGCCGAATTCTCTAAAAATGTAAAAAGAAAAGGAGAAAGTTTTGCAAGTTTTTGTAATTATATATCCAAACTACTCATTCGAAAAGGCAAGTATACCTTATCGCGTATAGTATAGGATATTTTATAAAAAAATATCAAGGTCGTATTAGACTCGGGGCTGTCGAGTACTTGTACTTCGAAAAAGCTAACTATTATTTTATCGGAGAATAAATTAGAGAGATGTAATTAAAACTAACTAAAAAGTGAACAAAAATAAAATAAAGAAAACAAGACTAAATTAAGAGGAAGAAAGAGATTTTGGAAAAATTAAAGAAAACTTAACTATCATTACCATAAAAAAGAGTTTACATGAAATAAAACCTACATTACATTGCATGAAATTGAAACTAAACTAGCTTGCATGAAATGAAAACAAAAATTAAACTAAGCTTAAGAAAGGAAATTGCATTAATTAAAAACTAACTAAAACATGAAAAATAAGGAAAACTATACAAGAACAACCCAAATGGGCAGGGGGAAGGGACTAGAGGAGGTGGAGTGGAGCCTCTGTATTTATAGGAAAAATTTCCAGGTTACACGCCCTCGGTCACGGGCGTGACCTAGGGCGTGTAATACTAGTTCTGCACGGCCGCGACATTGGCGTGGGTCTTGCGTGACGGTGCGGCGAAAAAGGACTTTACACACCCGTGTAACTTTGGTCACGGGCGTGTACCTGGGCGGCTTCAATAAATGCAGTGTGGGCTTGAATTCGGCGCTGCGGCGAAAAAGGACTTTACACGCCCATGTAACTTTGGTCACGGGCGTGTACTTGGGCGGATTCAATCAATGCAGCGTGGGCTTGAATTCGGCGCGGCAGAAAACAGGGATCATGCGCGAAAGTCACGGGCGTGACATGTGAGTCACGGGCGTGACTCATGTTGACTTCTCGATGGCTTCTCCACATCTCGACGGCCGAGAGATTTCGTCGAACCCAACTCTTTTTTCGTCGAACGCCTGGGCAGAGAGCTTTCGTCGAACTCAGCTCCAGTTTCGTCGAACACAGCTCTGTTTTCGTCGAACGCCTAGGCAGAGAGCTTTCGTCGAACTCAGCTCGAGTTTCATCGAACGCGGCTCGGTTTTCGTCGAACGCAAATCTGTAGGTCACACGCCCTTGGTCACGGGCGTGACTGAGGGCGTAACTTGTGATTTTCTCCAATTTTTCCCAAAATTCTGCAAAAATAAAAGTAAAACTACATTTAGAACAGAAATTATAAAAGAAGTGATTTTAAAATAAAATATAAATAATATTTACAAAATTATATTAAAACTAACCTAAATACTATAATTAAAATACACATAAATACTACTCATCAGTATTTAGACCACCTCGATCAGAATTATGAATGTTGGATTTATATTTACGGTAATATTGTTAGTCTCTTTCTATAAATTTGTTGTTGCAAATAACATTGGTAAATATAGACTCTAAACCGGTTGGGTTGGACTCTTGGTGCTCACCTACCCAAGTCCCCTTCTGTGTCCTTGAAGGCTCAGCATGTTGCGAGCAGTAGGATTGGATGGTTAATGTGTAGGATCAGATTGGTATAGTGAACTCGAACATAAAATTACGCGCTCAAGTAGTCCTATAGGATCAAAGATAGTAATTCCCTTATATACCCATGCCACTGCAAGAGAGTTATGACAACTCCGTATGTGAAGCAGTGATGGTTGGTGAGGCTTCTAGGGTATGGTTATATCTTGAGAGGTGAGGAACCCGGTTGGTGGGTCCTTGGATGCTAATTAGCTTCGGCACCGATTGTAGGAGGAGAAATGGAATAAGGCTCCTTACGCGAGTCCTTGGGTACTTGCTAGCACGGGTGGTGCATGGGAATTTCATGAATGTGCATGGTTTGCACATGGTGGTGTGATGATCCTGGTTAGAGGATTACTTGTGGCGGGTCTACGGGCTTGCTGGTCGTCACACCGACAGAAGCCGACAGTTAGACCCTAGACCGGTTGGGTTGGACTCTTGGTGCTCACCTACCCAAGTTCCCTTCCGTGTCCTTGAAGCTCAGCATGATGCGAGCAGTACGCAGGGTCTCCGCTGTGTGTTCTTAGCGTCGAGGCGTACAGAGGCCTAGGACTGGTAGTGTTCATACCCTCCTAGTAGTGGAGGAGCTTGTTCCACTGTCTCCGTATGGCCACGACGGGAGATGCCTGAGCGGTTAGCTACCCCTCAAAAAGCGAGAACTAAAGATCTATGTCGACATAACAACTATGCATGGGTGATTCATCCTATCATAATCATTGCATTGCATTCATCATTCATAATCATAGCATTGTACCGCATCAGGTCCATCATATAAATTAGTATGTGCTCTTTTATATAATGGGTTCCAACATGGAAACCTTAACTTATAAGTTTGTATGGGCATTCATATAAGTTAAGGTACGATATGAACTGCTTACTTCTGTGTTGTTTCACTACTTGCTTATACTCTGTCATTGTCATATTACCTGTTAGATGTACTTCTTATACTTTTGATACACTGTTGTAATTACATCTTTCCTTGTCAACTGTTTTTGCTACTACTTACTATATTGCAGCTTTTCTTCATTCCCTTCCGCCCGGTGCCTTGGAGTCGCCGGGGGAGAGGATGTGAAGCCACTTTTAGGAGCAGCAGCGTACTACACAGGAGGATAGCCAGGCCAGGGTGACAGTGCTGGTGACTATGATACCTTCGCTACGGTCAGTGGAGGCAGATTTGAGCGAGTGGTTAGGATGTAGCCTTAGGGCAGGTTTATACTCTGGTGATATACAGGAGCTTGTTAGCTTCATGTCTTTTGTACTGTTTGGACATTATTACTAAATTGTGAATAAATGACTTCTATTGTTCTATTATTGATGGGTTGGCATGATGGTGTTGGAAATAGCTGGCAGGATAGGCGTCTTGTGGAGGGGGCTAGCCCGTGAGCTGGCACCTCCGCAAGGCGGCTGTCCTGGGCATAGGACTCCCCTCGGCCGTGTCTTGTGTTCCGGGAGGGGGGTCTTACATTGCCTACCTTCTCTCTAGGTTCTACTCAGAATCAGATAGCTGCTACACTAGGTTATCAAGAGCTAAACTCTATAAATAATGGTGTTACACACTGACAACCACATAGTAGCCACACAAATTTAAGTGAAAACAAGGGAACAATCAACTTCAAGTTCACCGAAAAACCACAAAGACTTCCAACTAAAAACATGTAAATAATCCATTGTAGGTATCCGATGAGACCCAGGTCTCCGACGAGATGCAAACATGATAGTAAAACCCTAGTTTGACAAAAGCGAGGGAGACGAGGACAAGACCAAAAGATGGGAACACATGTCCTTAGCCCTGAGCAATTTTGGACTCCGTGAGCTCATTGGGCTTGAGAGTGATGACAAGCTTCTCCAAGCGGCGGGTGTGGAGATGAAGGTATTCAGAAGAAGAGAATGTGGAATTATCGCCATCAGGGGAGGTGGAGGGTTTCTCAAGGCGCTACAAACCATGATATTGATGACGAGTACAAACTATGCGCAAGAGACTCGATGGTCGACGGTGAGAGAGGAGGCAGATTTGGCATTGAGAAGGAGGGTCGCGAGAGGGAGAAGTGTGGTGAGCTATCCGGCTGGTGTGCGTTTAAAGGATAGCGGGATTCAGAAAGGGTTGGGTTTTGGAGTTTATTTTGTTCTTTATTGGTGTGCTACTATCGAATGTTGGTGTGCTTTTAACACCACTTTAAAAAAATCTCCTTATATAAGTTTAGTGTTGTCATTTTTCCCAAATGGCAAGAAAGCTGGATATGATAACATCGACTCGATCTCGGTAATAGCAGCAGGAAGTGCCACAGTAAAGGCCAAATCATTACTGAATTATTTAATTAAAAATCATATCAATTAACATTTGAAAAAAAGTTGCCGGTGATACTTACGGACTTGGAATAAAGACTGCTAGTGTGACGCTTCAGACCACCTAATTCTTTATTAACTATATTTATAATTCTTTTTATATCAATCATTATTTACCATTTGTAATTAAATATGGGAGACTGCGTGGGGGGCCTTTCGTGCGGCCGTAACAATACCTCTGCCATATAATACCTTGACACGACTACACTCTCGCCGCTCGCAACTCTTCAGAGCCCATTACAAAACCGAGCAACAACCGAAGTACCACGCTCGGGAGAGCTACGGGCGACATCAGTGTTGTCATGTCAGAGTACTAACATGGTTAGGTACTATTGCAGCCGTACGAAACCCCTGTTGAAATTTTTCTAGCTTTGGTATCTAGAGATAGATTTCAGCTCAGATACCAAAGTATAAAAATCTTAGAAGTGGGGACCAGGCGTAGGAACACTACAACCATTCCAAGTTAAGTAACCAGCAGCAATAGAAGATCAAAACGATCTTGAATTAATCTATCTCTTGAAAATGCGAGTTATACATGGCGAGACAAGATTCATCAGAATACAGGGAGAGACAACAGAGACAAACAAATTGCTAACAAACAGCAAAACTGAGACCGCCAGAGACCGCTGAGATGGTCAGATCGCACGCTACCATTGAGACCATGCGAATTGCGACCAACCAACAGAGGGAGACCACGCAGACTGCGCAGTCTCTGCGGTCTGCCCTTTTTCAGACCGCCCAGACCTTTTTCGCTCCACTTCAAAAATTTAACACTCCCCCTTGAAGTGGGAAGTGGAAGTCAGCCCAAGCAAACTCCGTAACCGACCAAAAGGTCCCTTCGACAGTAGCTTCGTGAAGATGTTCGCGACATTGTCCTCGCTCTGCACATATTCAACCATCAAAGATCCCTCCAGCACCTTCTCTCCAACGAAGTGTTGCTCGATCTCGATTTGCTTGGTTCGCGCGTAAGGGCACTCTTATTATCACCGCGGAGCAGAATAGGACCTCGCACCTCCTCATGTATGTCTCCCACTAGCCTCCTAAGCTAGATGGCTTCCTGAGCTGCCAAGGCCGAAGCCTTATATTCTGCTTTCGTAGTGGAGACTGACATCGAATCATGCTTCTTGCTACACCACAAGATAGCTGCGGAGCCAGTCATAAAGACATAACCAGAAGTCGACTTCCGATCATCTGAATCTCCTCCATAATCAACATTCGTGTAACCATGCAGATTGAAGCCCGAGTCCCTCCCATAAAAGAGACCCATTTCAGAGGTGAACTTCACATACTTCAGAATGCTCCTTGCCACTACTATATGAGGTTTTCGTGGCTCTGCCATATATCGACTTACTCGGCCCACAACATAAGCCCGGAAAACCAAAGGATCCGAAAGAACCCTTCCTGCATCACGTCGAATTTTCAAACCAACCTCTAGTAGAGTAGAACTACTCTTCCCCTCTCCCATGCCGAATCGTTTCATGATCTGTTCCGCATAGCCATTCTGGGAAATGAGCACACCGCTCTCTTTCCTCTCCACCTCAAGACCAAGGAAATGGTGGAGCTCACCAAGATCCTTCATCTCAAATCTGGTAGCTAGCTCATCCAGGAGCCTAGCCACCTCCTTCTCAGAGTTCCCCATGATGATTATGTCATCCACGTACAACAGTACCAAGACTTGCAGCTCCCCCGTCTTCTTTACAAACAAGCGTGAATCGGAATCAGAAGCAAAGTATCCACATAATTGGAGATATTCTGCGATCTCTCCATACCACGCCCGAGGCGCTTACTTCAAGCCGTAAAGAACCTTCTTGAGCTTGCAGACATGTCCTAGATGAGCTTCTGAAATATAGCCAGGTGGCTGCACCATGAAGATATCCTTGTTCATCTCGCCATAAAGAAAAGTATTCTTCACGTCAAGTTGCCAAATCTTCCAACCTTGGCAAGCTGTCAATGCAATCACCAACCGAACTGAAGTCATCTTGGCAACATGACTAAATGTCTCTTCATAGTCTCCAACGTACTGTTGAGAGAACCCTCGAGCTACAAGGCGAGCATTGTACCGCTCAATACTGTCATCAACCTTCTTCTTCAGCTTGTAAACCCACTTGCATGTCACAAGAGTAATGTCATCAACCTTGGGCATAAGATCCCAAGTCTCATTCTTCTTGAGGGCAGCCATCTCCTCATCCATAGTATCTTCCCACACCTTGACTCCAGTGGCATTTTTAAAGCATGACGGCTCTCGCTCATCTAGGGGGCCAGCAAAGAAACATGAGACAAAGCTCACCAGATTCCCCCTGTATACCGAGCTGGTTTAATGATAGTCCTCTTAGACCTCCGCAGGGTTTTACCCTAATCCACCTTTTCCGCTGCTTCTTCTGGACTAGCTCTCCTTCCGGACATACTTGGAGCATCTCTCCCCCTGCTTCCAGAACCTGAAGCATATGTACAAGAGCTAGAGGCAACTGGAGCACTTGGTGAAACAAGCAACTCCACCAGAACTTCCTTTGCATCTTCTCCTTGCCCTCCATCTGACCTGCTCTCTTGTAGCTCCACAGATGAGCTACCCTGGTATGACGTCAACTCGTCAAATACCACATCCCTTGAGACCACATATCTCCGTATCTCGGGATCCATGCATCTCCAGCCCTTCTTCTGGTCATCAAAACCGATGAAGACTAACTTCCTTGCTTTCACATCTAGCTTCGTTCTAAGGGCATCAGGAACATGCACATAGCAGGTAGATCCAAACACTCGAAAGTGTTCCATGCTTGGCTTCTCCTTGAACATCAGCTCATGAGGAGTCTTCATATTGATAGGACTAAGAGGCATCCGATTGATAACATAAGCGGCACAAGACATTCCAAGGACTTAGGAATTCTTTTGGCATGAAGCCAACACTTGCAAGTCTCCGTCAGATGACGGATCTTCCGCTCAGCAACTCCGTTCTGTTGTGGAGTATGTGCACACGAGAGCTCTCTCTGGATGTCATGCTTCCTGCAGAAGTTGAAGAACTCACCTGAGGTGAACTCCCCTCCATTGTCAGTTCTAAACTTCTTGATCCGCAGATTAAGCCGACCTTCCACGAGCTCCTTGAACTCCACAAACTCCCTGAATGTCTCAGACTTCTCCTTCATAAAGTATACCCAGGTATACCTAGTGAAGTCATCAATCAAGATCAGCATATATCTGCTACCTCTAAGACTGGCAGTTGCGGTTGGTCAAAACAGATCACCATGGATATACTCCAATGGTGCTTTGCATCAATTTTGTGACTTGTCAAATGGAAGGCGATGAACCTTACCAAACTGACATCAAGCACAAACATGACAATCTCCAAAAGATGGAAGACTAGGCAAACCATTCACCAGGCTCTTCCGGCCATAGCTTTCAGCTTATCCATCCCAACATGCCCAAGCCTCTCATGCTAGATAGCAGCGCTGTCGTTAGCTCTCATCTTATCAATATAGGAACTTGTTGATAGAACAAACAAGTCATTCACCCTCCTTCCTACATGAGTAGTGTCAGCCTTCACTCTTGACACATTTCGGAGAAATTTCACTTCTATTGGACTGAACAGAATGTGATACCCTGCATCTACAACATTGGTCACGAAGAAGAGATTTTTCTTCATACCCGACACATGATATACACTCCTCAAGGTGAGTGGACCTCTATCACTGCCTAAAGAAACGACACCCTCCTTCTCGACTGCATGAAAAATATCATCAGCTGTAATAATTGCATCATTACCTGAGTATGCCTGCAGAGAAGAGAACTTGGACTCATCCCCAGTGAGGTGATGACCACACTCTGAATCCACTATCCAATCATCCTGGTAGTTGATGGAAGTCATAACCCAAACACAAGTGCCCGTCACGAAAGCACCTCCACCACTCCAACTATCTTCAACATTAGAACTAGCCTCCTCCTTTCTTGCAGCAAAACCTGGCTGAAGATTAACTCTGCAGTCTCTCTTCAAGTAGCCAGGCTTGTTGCACCTGAAGCACCTTGGCCCTTCCTTCTTCTTCCCATCAGCTTAGGATCATAGCTCCTCTCCTGCTGATAAGAAGTAAATGGACCATCACCTCCAGATAACTTCTTCTTCTTGTCCCATCTCTTCTTCTTACCTGAGTACAGAACCTCAATTTCTCCCCCGGAGATAGATATCCCAGCCATCTACTTTGCCAAACTCTCTTGCGAAGCAAGTAAGTTTTCCAGTTCCAGCAAGGATGGTTGATTGGCCCAGCCTTGTACAGAAGTAACAAAGGCCACATACTCCCTCTGCATGCCATAGATTATGTGTCATTTCAACCGCGCTTCTGAGATAGGCTCTTTCGGGTCCAATGTCGATATCTTAGTACAAAGGTTCTTCATCTTCAGGAAGAAGGATGAGATAGATACGTCTACTTAAGTTGCTTTCGCTAACTCATTCTCAAGAAATTGTAGCCAAGCTACATTCTTCTTATTGAACAAACGACCCAAGGCCATCCAAATTTCAGCAGCAGACCGACATCCAATGATGTGGTCAAAGAGCTCAGGAATGATAGCTCGCTTGAGAGTGAACTCAGCTTTCGCATTTGTTCTCTTCCAAGCCTTCACCTGCTAAACTTTCCCTTCAACAGCAACCACTGGTTGTCTTGCTTCTCCACCGACTACCTCCCATAAATCCTCGCCAAGAAGATAGCTCTTCATGCAAGACTTCCACTTCTTAAAGTTAGCTTGCGTAAGGAGCTCAATACCAAGACCTCTTGTATAACCTCCTTCCATTGTTATACTGCTGGTTAACTTGAACTTCCAAAAATCTCAAGCAAAATACTGAGGTTCATCGCTGCTCAAGCCTTCTGTCGCTCTGATACCATGTTGAAATTTTTCTAGCTCTGGTATCTAGAGATAGATTTCAGCATACCAAAGTAAAAAATCATAGAAGCGGGAACCAGGCGCTGGAACACTACAACTATTCCAAGTTAGGTAACCATCAACAATAGAAGATCAAAACGATCTTGAATTAATCTATCTCTTTACAATGTGAGTTATATATGGCGAGACATGATTCATCAGAATACATGGAGAGACAACAGAGACAAACAAATAGCTGGCAAACTGCGTGGGGGGCCTCAAAAACAGAGACCGACAAAATCAACCCAAGCTCTAGTTCTTACAGTTTTCTCGATAAGAATGACGAGCCATGCACCTCTATTTATAGGCAAACAGACAGATGTTGTCACCGCCCCAAAAGAGATACAGTAACCGCCCAAACCAGTCCGCACAAGAGGAGATCGCGCGATTTCAAGAAGAGACATGCTTAGGACTTAACCAAAAACAACGACCAACCAACAGAGGGAGACCGCGCAGACCGCTCGGTCTCTGCGGTCTCCCCTTTTTCAGTCCGCACAGACCTCTTCCACTCCACTTCAAAAATTTAGCAACCACTGCACTATCTCTTGTCTTTATTAAATCCAATTCGATAAGCTAGGATCAATAAATTCCCAAACTCTATCAAATATTCCTCGTTTACATTATTTTGCCCACCAATCTAAAAAGGGTGTTGTTGTTATTAGCAAATTCATTTCCGCTTATAGCAAATCATTATTACTAGCAAACCACGAAATCCAAAAATGATTATTTAAAAATCAATTGGTTACTAG
The DNA here is from genome assembly GCA_033032865.1 of Dactylorhiza incarnata. NCBI lineage: Eukaryota > Viridiplantae > Streptophyta > Magnoliopsida > Asparagales > Orchidaceae > Dactylorhiza > Dactylorhiza incarnata. The sequence continues at coordinate 1,168,566 of JAWHQI010000162.1, forward strand.
CAAACCACTAGATAAAAAATCTATACTCTTCTTCTGCATCAGATTTCAATTGGCTAGGTCAATGATCAGCCCTAGCTCGGTCAACGGTCATTGATCGGTTCTACCGGTTGACGATCACAGATCGGTTCCCACCTGGTCAACGATCGGTGATCGACGCTCCGGTCATCGATCACTGATTGGTTCCTTGGTCCATGATCGTTGATCACCAATTGCGGTTCAGTTCATTCGACCGTTGATCGGTTACAAAGGTCAACGACTGCCGATCGCAGATCGAACCCCAGTAGGTCAACGATCACCGATCCTTCCTCTTAAATAGAGGAAATTCTACATACCTTCTCTCTAGGTTCTGCTCAAAATCGGATAGTTGCTACACTAGGTTATCAAGATCTAAACTCTAAAAATCGGGGTGTTACACACTGACAACCACATAAAAGCCACAAAAATTTAAGTGAAAACAAGGGACCAATCAACTTCAAGTTCACCGAAAAACCACAGACTTCCAACTAAAAACATGTAAATAATCCATTGTAGGTACCCGATGAGACCCAGGTCTCTAACGAGATGCAAACATGATAGAAAAACCCTAGTTTGACAAAATCAAGGGAGATAAGGACAAGACCAAAAGAGGGAAACACATATCCTTAGCACTGAGCAATTTTGGACTCGGTGAGCTCATTGGGCTTGAGAGTGATGACATGTTTTTCCAAGCGGCGGGTGTGGAGATGAAGGTATTCAAAAGAAGAGAATGTGGAATTATCGTCATCATGGGAGGTGGATGGTTCTCAAGGCGCTACAAACACTGAGAAATGATGACGAGTACAAACTATGCGCAATAGACTCGATGGTCGACGGTGAGAGAGGAGGCAGATTTGGCACCGAGAAGGAGGGTCGCGAGAGCCGAGAGGGATAAGAGTTGTGGGCTATCAGGCTGGTGTGCGTTTAAAGGATAGCGGGATTCAGAAAGGGTAGGGTTTTGGAGTTTATTCTGTTCTTTATTGGTGTGCTACCATCGAATGTTGGTGTGCTTTTAACACCAAAAAATCTCCTTATATAAGTTTAGTTTTGTCATTTTCCCAAATGGAGGGAAAGATGGATTTGATATCGCCGACTCAATCTCGGTAATAACGACAGCAAGTGAGACGGTAAAGGCCAAATCATACCAATTAACATTAACATACCAATTAACATTTGAAAAAAGTTGCCGGTGATACTTACCGACTTGGAATAAAGACTCTTGTTGTGACGCTTCTGACCACCTAATTCTTTATTAACTATATTTATAATTCTATTTATATCAGCCATTATTTACCATTTTGGGAGACTGCATTGGGGCCTTTCGTGCGGTCGTAATAATACCCCTGCACTATAATGCCTTGACACGACTACACTCTCGCAGCTCGCAGCTCTTCGAAGCCCATTACAAAACCGAGCAACAACTGAAGTACCACATTCGGGAGGGTTGCGAGCGACATGAGTCACTACTAGAAAAATGACTTTTAGTCACATTTTTTTTGCCACGGGTCAAAAATCGTGGTTAATAGTTAAATATTAGCCACGACCCATAATTCGTGGCTAATAATCAAGTATTAGCCACGGATACCTAATTCGTGGCAAAAGAGGAATTATTAGCCACGGTTTATCAAATTCGTGGCTAAAAAGATACTATTAGCCACGGTTTCCTAATTCGTGACTAATGTTTTTGCCATAATTTTTAATTCGTGAAAAATACAGAAATATTAGTCACGGTTTTTTGCCGTGGCAAAAAATTAGTATGAAATAATTGACTAATTTTTTTTTTATTCCTAACATATGAGTAAATATATAATTGTGTTAATTTAAACATTAATTTGGCTTTTGTATTCAAAACATATGCGTAAATATGTTGATCTAAGATCAAAACTTTGTCGAACCACCACAATAGATATCGATCTACTGAATGATCCAAAGTGAAGTCATTATATATAGAATATATCTATACTATAAAAAAGAAATATGGTTTTAGGTTCCATGACAAGATAAATAAGGTGTCCATGACTATATAAATAAGACACGATGAAATCACAGCCTTTCATCTAAACACAGTAGGGTTAAAACGTATACGCTTATCTCTCCTCAACCCCGATACCTGCTCTCCCCTTTTTCACTCCCTCTCTCGCGTTCCAAACCCTATTTCTCCCACTCCGAATTTCTCCTCCACTAAGAGCTCCCTGACTGCTATCAAATCTCTCGCAGCGATGACGCAAACGCGAGGGCTTCTCACAACCTCACAACCTCACGCCGCAGCATCTCCAGCCGCCTAGATCGGTGTCGGAACTCTCGCGATCCCTTCATGCCTGTGACACGACGGCCCTCGCGATCACTAATACATTTATTGACTAAACCAAAATTTGAAATTATTTGTGACGAAAATTTAATTTGATCACTAAAACATTTTATTCTGTGACAAATCAAGTCTTTTAGCCACGGTTTAAATTCGTAGCTAAAAGTCATGGCAAAAGAGTATTTGCCACAGACTGAGCGTGACAAATATCTTTTGCCACGCTCGCATTAGCCACGCCTATTTACCTTGGGCAAACCGTGGCTAAAAGTCTTTTGCCACGGAATTGAATTTTTAGCCACGACAATTTGCCCTGGCTAAAAGTCCATTTTCTGGTAGTGAGTGTTGCCATGTCAGAGTACTGTTATGGTTATGTACTATTGCAGTCGTACAAAACCACCACACTATCTCTTGTTTTTATTAAATTCAATTCGATAAGCTAGGTTCAATAAATCCCCAAACTCTATCAAATCTTCCTCGTTTACATTATTTGACCCATCAATCTTAAAAGGGTGTTGTTGTTATTTGCAAACACATTTCCGCTTTTAGCAAATCATTACTACTAGCAAACCACAAAATTCGAAAATGATTATTTAAAAACCAATTGGTTACTAGCAAACCACTAGATAAAAAATCTATACTCTTCTTCCGCATTAGATTTCTATTGGCTAGGTCAATGATCAACCTTAGCTCGGTCAACGATCATTGATCGGTTCTACCGGTCGACGATCGCTAATCGGTTCTCACCTGGTCAATGATCGATGATCGACGCTCTGAGCGTCAATCACTGATTGGTTCCTTGGTCCATGATCGCTGGTCTCCAATTGTGATTCAGTTCACTCGACTGTTGATCGGTTCCAAAGGTCAACGACCGCCGATCGCAGATCGAACCCCAGTAGGTCAACGATCACCGATCCTTCCTCTTAAATAGAGGGAATTCTACCTACCTTCTCTCTAGGTTCTGCTCAAAATCAGATAGCTGCTACACTAGGTTATCAAGAGCTAAACTCTAAAAATCGGGGTGTTACACACTGACAACCACATAAAAGCCACAAAAATTTAAGTGAAAACAAGAGACCAATCAACTTCAAGTTCACCGAAAAACCACAAAGATTTCCAACTAAAAACATGTAAATAATCCATTGTAGGTACCCGATGAGACCCAGGTCTTCAACGAGATGCAAACATGATAGTAAAACCCTAGTTTGACAAAATCAAGGGAGATGAGGACAAGACCAAAAGAGGGAAACACATATCCTTAGCACCGAGCAATTTTGGACTCGGTGAGCTCATTGGGCTTGAGAGTGATGAGATGCTTTTCCAAGCGGCGGGTGTGGAGATGAAGGTATTCAAAAGAAGTGAATGTGGAATTATCGCCATCAGGGGAGGTGGATGGTTCTCAAGGCGCTACAAACCCTGAGAAATGATGACGAGTACAAACTATGCGCAAGAGACTCGATGGTCGACGGTGAGAGAGGAGGCAGATTTGGCACCGAGAAGGAGGGTCGCGAGAGCCGATATGGATAAGAGTTGTGGGCTATCAGACTGGTGTGCGTTTAAAGGATACCAGGATTCAGAAAGGGTAGGGTTTTGGAGTTTATTTTGTTCTTTATTGGTGTGCTACCATCGAATGTTGGTGTGCTTTTAACACCAAAAAATCTCCTTATATAAGTTTAGTTTTGTCATTTTCCCAAATGGAGAGAAAGCTGGATATGATATCGACGCCTCAATCTCGGTAATAACGCCAGTAAGTGGTGTTAAAGGCAAACCAGAATTGGCTATTGGCAAACCAATTTCTATGAGTTATTACACGCCTTTTGAAAATACGCTTTGTACATACATTTTTAGGAAAAGAGTTCAACACGAAAATTGTAGATATCGTCGAGAACTACAACTTTTGTGTTGAACATTTTTCCTAAAAATACACGCACAAGGCGCATTGTCGCCCTGATCGTAACTATAACGATTTTTTTGAAAATACGCCTTGTACATGCATTTTTAGGAAAAGTGTTCAACACGAAAGTTATAGATCTCGACGAGATCTACAATTTTCGTGTTGAACACTTTTCCTAAAAATGCATGTACAAAGCGTATTTTCAAAAGGCGCGTAATAATTCATAGAAATTGGTTTGCCAATAGCCAATTCTGGTTTGCCTTTAACACCACCCTTGAAAAAAGTTGCCGGTGATACTTACCGACTTGGAATAAAGACCCTTGTTGTGACGCTTCTGACCACCTAATTCTTTATTAACTATATTTATAATTCTATTTATATCAACCATTATTTACCATTTTTAATTAAATATGGGAGACTGCATTGGGGCTTTTCGTGCGACCTTAATAATACCCTTGCTACTATAATGCCATGACACGACTACACTTTCGCAGCTCTTCGAAACCCATTACAAAACCGAGCAACAACTGAAGTACCACACTCGGGAGGGCTGCGAGCGACATGAGTGTTGCCACGTCAGAGTACTGTTATGGTTAGGTACTATTGCAGTCGTACGAAACCCCCGCACTATCTCTTGTTTTTATTAAATCCAATTCGATAAGCTAGGTTCATTAAATTCCCAAACTCTATCAAATCTTCCTCGTTTACATTATTTGACCCACCAATCTTACTACCAACAAATCATTACTACTAGCAAACCACGAAATCCGTAAATGACTATTTGAAAACCAATTGGTTACTAGCAAACCACTAGATAAAAAATCTATACTCTTCTTCCTCGTCCTTTTTGCTAACTTCGATCCGATTGTTGGGGGGAGGTATCCACCGGAGGGAGTCTATCACTCTCACCACTTTGAAAAAAAACCCAGAACCTGCACCGGATGAGGAACCTTCAAATAGAGAACCAGAGCAAGCATCCATGGAAGGCTCCAACGCCATGGTCGTCCATCCAAAAAATCTTGGCCAGGAAGAATGGGGTGGCCACACACAATCTCTTTCCTCCATCTTCCCGTCGAAGTCGCCAACGACATCGTTTCCGTGGACTGCAGGCCGCTGCGGTACCAGAGCGAAATGTTCGGTTCCTTACCCGGCGGATTCAAATCCTCCTCGTCCTCTTCGAGTTCCATCTTGAGTCACGACAGACTCTTCTACTTCAAGGAATTCTACAACGTCGTGCGTCCTGCAAAGACTCTTCTCGATTACTGCTCGCAATCGAGCATGATATGGATGCTTCTCCGCAGCCAGGAGATTTCTGGGTATTTCCATGACTTTAAGCGTGATATTTGCACGCTGCTCGATGAGCTCTTCCTCTTCGCCGACATGAGGGAGCACGTTGAGCTACTCCGACGGCAAGTTGGGAGTTCCGCGCTGTACTTTGATGACGGAGACGAAGAGCAATCAAGAAGATGACGAGGCAGACCCGCATTACAACACTCACATCAACAAAACTCAAAATTGGTTTTAGTGTGGAGAAATTGCTAGTAGTATTTTTTTAGGTGAGAAAAAATGTAAGGCTCCGTTCGTTTCGCGAGTTTTGAGAGGGAGGTTTTGGTTTTGGGTATATCAAAACTAATTTTTTTGTTCGTTTGACATTTTTTAGGATGGAATTGGCATTCACAGAAAACCTATGGGTTTTGGAGAAAGATGTTTGACCAAAACCAATTCTAGTGTTCGTTTGCTTATTTTAAAAGAGGGGATTGGTTTTGGCCCAAAACTCATGGGTTTTGCTTTTTGAAAAATCCTTCTATGCCCAAAACTTACCTATTTAGATGGGTTTTGGGATAGTTTTGACACTGTTCATCATCATTGTGGCCAGAGTTCATCATCATCATTTTGGCCATAGTAATGATTATGTTTTGGACCCTAGTAATGATTATCCGCAAATTTATTTTTCAAAACCTTCATGCAAAACCATGGGTGCAAACGAACAAATTTTTTTGGTTTTTTACCAAAACCAAAACCTACAAAATTTTGGTTTTTGACCAAAACCAAAACCCTCCGTGTAAAACCCGCGAAACGAACGGAGCCTAAGTAGTTTTTATAATCATTTTTTTATTTGCTAAAAGCGGAAATGAGTTTGCTAATAAGAGCATCATTTTTGAATGAGAATTGATATTAGCAGTTCGGAAATGGCTATTCGCAGTCCATCACTATTCGTAGTCCATAAATTTTATTTGTAGTCCAAAATTATATTTGCACCCCACTCCCAACTCAAATAAACGAAACACTTTGCTGATTTAATAAGTATTAGAAGCCTAGAAAAATATCTTAAAGACTAAAACAATTTAAAAACCTAGAAGGGAAAACAAGTTAAGTGACATGGATAGATGAATTAACTCTAAACCAAGTTAAATGACACGCAAACCTTCCTCTAACCAGAAAACTGACTACGTTTTTGAGATTTTCGCTCGATAATTTCCTTCTTTGTTGAAGGTTAATCTAAGAGGGGGAAAACGGCACGACCGATGGAACTACGACTAGGGTTTAGACAACGGGAGAGAGATGGAGAGGATGTTATTTGATGTGGTGCGATTAACGAGAATTAGAATGCGAATATAATTAGGATTTTTACAATTTTTGGGTTGGGAATAGCTAAAATTGGGCTGCTAATATCAACTCTCATTCACAGCATTTGAGATATATGGATTTGATTAAAACAAAAAATGGCGCAGGCCCAAAATCTCTACCTCTCCCTACTCTTGTTCCGAAACCAAACGATCCCAGTCAACCCAGTCTTCTTCCTCTCCGATTCTAAATCCAAATTCTCCCCTTTCGACATCTCTCTTCCCTCCCGCGTCGCACAATCGGCTCTCTCTGCCGATGGCGTCGGAGATCGAGGTTGTGGAAGAGGACCGAAGGGAGGTAGCCCACATCGCCGGCGCCGGCGCCGCATCCTCTTCAACAGAAGCCCCTGATACATCTACAGAGGAGACGCTTCGAAACGATGTTTACACTGCGGCGGCCTACGGAGATCTAGAGAAGCTACAAAGGCTAGTAGAGTCGGAAGGCTGCTCTGTCACGGAGCCCGACGGAGGTGGCTATTACGCTCTGCAGTGGGCCGCCCTCAACAACCGCACCGCCTCCGCTCAATACATCATCGAGGTCTTACATCTTCTTATCTTCTTTCGATTTTTTTTCGTTGGCGGGCGGTCGTAGTGTATTGCGTTGTTTTCATATTATCTTCTTCTTAAAATTCGTGGGAATGAACAAAATAGGATTTTCTTTCGTTGGACAGCACGGGGGAGATGTGAATGCATTGGATCACACGGGGCAGACTGCTCTCCATTGGAGTGCAGTACGTGGCCACGTACCGGTTGCAGAGCTCTTACTTAAGGAAGGCGCTCGAGTAGATACCGCGGACTACTACGGTTATCAGGTCTGAGTTCCTACTCTGTTACTTATTTTGTTTTATTTCGTTTCTTTGATGTGTATTGCGCTATTTACAATTGTGTGGGTTGGTGGCGGTTGTGAAGGGATAGAAATGTTCAATAATTTGTCTTGTTGGCAGCTGTGTTTGGAAGTGTAAAATAGTTTCTTTTAATTGAATTTGATTACATATAGAAGAAAGGCGTTGATGTACTTTTCTAATAGTGCTACTCTTTTTGTTTTTGTTTTTTGTGACAAAATTGGGCTTAACAAATATTCATTTTTTAGCTCCGGCATATGTTGTTGTTGTTGTTTATTTCATTATGTTTAGTGATGCTATTGTTCATGATTGTGTTAAAGTACTTTGTAGGTTAGTAGTTCTCAGTTTATTGAACAATGAGAAGATGCTTTGTTAGGTATCAAAACAAATGTGCATGTTCATTTAATACTATCTATAGTCTTTGTTTGTGAAATTAATAGATTTAGTATAAGGCTAAGATTTGGAGATATTGTTAGGTATTGTAAGTTGGTGGACTGTTTTTCTTTTATGGGATAGTTTTGAATTTCCAATATTTTTATTGCCACTAATAGTTTAAGCAAATATTCCTTTTTATCATTTTAGCTCCGTCATATGTTGTTGTTTATTTCATTATGTTTAGTGATGCTATTGTTCATGATTGTGTTAAAGTACTTTGTAGGTTAGTAGTTCTCAATTTATTGAACAATGAGAAGATGCTTTGTTAGGTATGAAAACAAATGTGCCTGTTCATTTAATAATATCTATAGTCTTTGTTTGTGAAATTAATAGATTTAGTATAAGGCTAAGATTTGGAGATATTGTTAGGTATTGTAAGTTGGTGGACTGTTTTTCTTTTATGGGATAGTTTTGAATTTCCAATATTTTTATTGCCACTAGTAGCTTAAGCAAACATTCCTTTTTATCATTTTAGCTCCGTCATATGTTGTTGTTTATTTCATTATGTTTAGTGATGCTATTGTTCATGATTGTGTTAAAGTACTTTGTAGGTTAGTAGTTCTCAGTTTATTGAACAATGCGAAGATGCTTTGTTAGGTGTGAAAACAAATGTGCCTGTTCAATTAATAATATCTATAGTCTTTGTTTGTGAAATTAATAGATTTAGTATAAGGCTAAGATTTGGAGATATTGTTAGGTATTGTAAGTTGGTGGACTGTTTTTCTTATATGGGATAGTTTTGAATTTCCAATATTTTTATTGCCACGAGTAGTTTAAAAAGTGAAAGGTTGAAATTTTCAGGTTAAGCTTCTTGTATTTTGTAAATAGAGAGCAAGTAGACTACGTGGAAAGGGTATTTGATAATGTGCATGTAGTAAAGAGCTTCATCTCTATAATTCTGATTCTCTTAATTGCATTTGATCAGTCCACATTTAGTTTCTCTTGGATGTGAAATTCAACAAACAAAATAATTGAATTGGTAGAAATAATATCCTATTACTACACTTGGATGTCAAGCGTGTATACGTTTGGATTCCCTTAGTTTAGAGGTGTTTGTAGTTGTAGGATTTAATTATCTTGAATAATCTCTTTTTGAGACCCTTGCAACAAAAACTTAACTCCTTCCGATCCTTCAACTCCTTAGACAACAACTCTTCTGAATTCAATAAAGCCCAACAACTGAGGGGATTTCTGGACACGATGCTGCCAATTCTAGAATCCTCTATGTAATTAGGCCCGTGCGTAAAAAATCGAAATCGCTCGAATCGAACCTGTCACGACCCATCTCGACAAAAGTCAGAGTGCGCTTCGGGGAGGGCCGTGATGACACAGGCATGGGCGAAAAGTAATCCATGCCTGCTAAGACGAAAACAGAAATACTACAAATAATTTTAAAATAGTTATTTTTGAGTAAAACAGATTGTTTTATTGCGGAAGCGCTAAAATACATGTGCATTAATTTCTCACTGCCATATTTTAACGCTTCCGCAATAAAACAATTTGTTTTTCTCAAAAGTAACTATTTTAAAACTATTTGTAGTATTTCTGTTTCCGCCTTAGCAGACATGGATTCCTTTTCTCCCATGCCCGTGACATCACGACCCGCCCCAAAGCGCACTCTGACTTTTGTCGAGACGGGTCATGACAGAACCGAACCGATTCAACCGAACCGACTTTTGAACCGAACCGACCGGTTCTGTTCGGTTTCGGTTTGTTGTGGCTGAAAACCGACCCATATTCGGTTCGGTCCGGTTTTCACCATGGAAAAACCGGTTGAACCGAACCGAACCGACTAGCATAATAAAAATTATTAAAATAAAATATCATAATTAAATTGTCTTTCTTAGCTGTCTTCTTATAAAAAGTATTAAGTTTTCTCTTATGCATGCTTTCTTAGGGTCGAGGGTTCCTGTATAAAATAATAATTATAGTTCAAAAATCTTGTAGAATTTTATGATAGAACGCATGCACCTAAAAAATACTAAACTTCGAAGCAAATGTAGAAAACCGAACCGACAGGTAAAAAACCGAACCGATTGGATTCGGTTCGGTTTCGGTTTTGGGTGTGTAAAAACTGAGGCTAATCAGTTCGGTTTCGGTTTTACATAAAACCGAACCGAACCGAACCGCTTGCATGCCTACATGTAATGTTGAGGACTTATAAAGTAACTCCGAATCTTGCTTTGATCTTGTAATTTTTCCGAAGAAGTAGAGCAATGGAAGCCTTTAGGAAGCATACAATCTTCTCGGTGAAGCAAAAAATAGCTGAACATTGATATCAACAAGTTACCATACTAGCAGTAGCAGCAGACTCAAACAACGATTAATTCCCAGATTCAAAGGCATTAACCATTTGCTGTAGGTTCAAAAACAAGAAGTTGTAGGCATAAAAGCGAAGAGAATGCAAGGAATATTTTGTGAGGAGAAATAAATGTAATCCAATATGCCTTATATTTCAAAAGGGACCTTTAAATAGATAATCAAATATTAACATGGATAAAATTTCCTCCCCCAAAGTAGTTTAACCAACCTTAAATGCAGGAGCATATTAAATAGTTAAATTATGTAGGTTTATGCAATTTTCTTCTATTGAACTAAATGTATGTTGAACCATGCATTGTGAGTTATGTGGATTTTGTGTTTGATTTTATATCATTGTAGTCATGAATATCATTAAGTCATGTGTGTATGTAATAGTCAAACTTGTAAGGATGAACCTAAACCACTCTTCTTGACCCAACCTCACTTAAAGTTTTCATTTGGCCTTTTGAACATTTAATCCTCACATCACCTTAATTAAATTGTCATATCATCTATGGCCTCCATCTCACTACTTGGTCTTGACCTCCTATCTCACTCGTTGATGCCAAAATTGTCATAAACTTTCCACACTCAGCAATGGGTCGGGCGGATAGCGGAGGGATCAAGAACTGCAAGCGATCGATTACTAGCCCTTGAGGGTCGAGCGAACAAAGCACAGAAAAGAGGTCACCGCTAGCAGCGACAAACACCAGATTTACCCGCAACGGTGAATACCAATTCCGCGGGCAATAATATTCCATAAAATATGCGGTTACAAGCTATTACAAAGGGCGACTAGGAGAGAATTCTAGAAAACCGACGGACACTTGGAACTCCTAACCGCACCTACTACCGGGTAGATTTTGGTCCAAGATCTTTGTCCCTTCCAAGCACCCCTGACCCTCTATTAATACATGAGGGTAGGACGCCCGGACGGTTGGGAGCATTCAATGTAGCATTAAATGCTCAACTACCCGGGGTACGCGAAGAGCCGGGTAGCGGGGAGAGGAGACGAGGTCGCACAGGCACAACATGTTGTAACTGCGCGGACCTTTGCTAGCTAAAAAGGAGGAGGGAGCTGAGCGGATTCTCGACCGTATTCGCCCCGACTTCTCCGATCTGGACGCTGTTGAGGGCTGGCAGGAGGAGTGCGCGGATACTTGCTAAGTAACCGCGCATACTAATACGAACATGAATGAAATTGCACGGATTAACGGAAAACTGATACAATCCGGAGCAAGCTCCGACCAACTCTTGGAGGTTGGTTCCTCCAAGGAGCCTTCTCTCAATTGAGAGCCAAAGCAAAAAAATCAAAAGACACCCTAACTCCCAAAACCACCTCCTTATATAGGGAGGGGGGCTCACATCAATCCTAATAACATTTAAAAGAAAAACATTAATAATAATAATAAGAGGACGCGTGCGCGTAACAATACATCCCGTCAGAAAAGCGACCTTGACCACAAGGTCGGAACGCCGCCCGCCGATCAGTAATGGTATGCTTGCGGGTCGAGAAATAAGGTTGGGAGGGATGCCTGGAGGAAGGTGATGCGAAAGGAATGTCGCCGGATGTCGCGAGAAATTCCGCCTCCACAAGGGGGGAGAGGTTGATGGCTTGGTGGACCGTTACTGGTTTGAGAGTGCGGAGACGGGAGAGGAAGTGGGGTTGCAAGCCGTTCATGAAGAACGCCAAGTAATGGTCTGGGGGGAGTTCTTGAACATGGGTGACCAATTCCACGAAGGCATCAATGTATGAGTCAATGGAGCCGATGTGTTGGACCCCACAAAGTCGCTCGATCATGGGGCCGGAGTAGCGGTCGTCATACCGCTGAATGAGGGCCTCGGTGAGAGCTGTCCAGGTGAGGTCGGGAGAGGTCTGTCGGAGCCAACGAACCCAATGGAGGGCCGACCCTTCCATGCCGATAAGCGCTGTGGAGACCCGTTGTGTCAGAGGGGTCTGGTGAATGTCGAAGAACTGTTCGGCGCGGGCAATCCACCCGAGGGGGTCAGTCCCGTTGAATGTGGGAATTTCAGGTCCACGGTACGGTGGAGTAGATAATTCCACCAAAGCGGGTGTATCGGGGATCACAGTGCTGGGGGATCCCACAGCAGAGGCGGTAGGAGGCCTGGAATGCTGGCTGGGTTGTAAGTTCTGGAGTATGGTCAGAATCGAGGCGAACTGCTCGGCCTGTGCCTCGAGACGAGCGTTAATGGTGGTGAGGGAGTGTTCGAGGGCTTCCACGCGGGATTCCATCCCCCTTTGGCATATGAGGATGCACAAGGAATAGAGTGTCGCAGGAGAGTGTCGGAGAGGGCGGAGATGTGCGAGCTGGCGGCGGAGAGTGGAAGCAGGTAGGGCGCTAAATCGAGAGATCGGGCAGAAGCTGCGCGGATTGCGGAATCGGCGCGGATCGCGTGCACAGGCGGAAGCGGCGAGCACAGGCGGCGCGGTCGCGGAATCGGGCGGCAAATGCGGGGTTGCGCGCGCGAATCTGTCGGAGGCAGAAGCGGCGAAACACGAAAACAGTGCGGATCGCGGAAGCGGGGCTGCGCGAGCTCAAGGACAGCGGAGCGTAAGACTCCGGCGGCTGTAAAAGCGGGCGGAGCGGCAGGTCGGACCAAATAATACGAACAGGAATGAAATTGCATGGATTAACGGAAAACTGATACAATCCGGAGCAAGCTCCGGCCAACTCTTGGAGGCTGGTTCCTCCAAGGAGCCTTCTCTCAATTGAGAGCCAAAGACAATAGACCAAAGATACCCTAATTCCCAAAACCACCACCTTATATAGGGAGGGGGGCTCACATCAAACCTAATAACATTTAAAAGAAAAACATTGCTAATAATAATAAGAGGACGCGTGCGCGTAACACATACCTTTTCCGAGGATTGGGAAAGTGGTGGAGACCCGAGACTACTCAATGCGTAACCGCCCATCCCGCTGAGTGTCCGCCGAAAGTCTTGGTGTTGGAGCGGATTGGCACTGGCTGAGGTCTGACAGGAGGAGTGCGCGGATACTTGCTAAGTAACCGCACATACCCTTTCCGAGGAGTGGGAAAGCGCGACTACTCAATGCATAACCGCCCATCCCGCTGAGTGTCTGCCAAAAGTCTTGGTGTTGGAGCGGACTGGCACTGGCTGAGGGCTGACAGGAGGAGTGCATGGATACTTGCTAAGTAACCGCACATACCCTTTCCGAGGATTGGGAAAGCGAGACTACTCAATGTGTATCCGCATGTGATTCCAGTTCGGTCCGGTTCTATGAGATTCCGGTTCGGTTCTTATTCCTGATGAAACATCATTAGCAGAGACATGATTCAATCGCATACCAACCTGTTTCTCTTATATTAATCATTTTGAATACTACAAAGTAAATAAAATCATTAATGGAAAATAAAAATAAACATGTTTAACATTATTCAAAGAAACAATAATAAAAAATAGAAATCAATCCATGTACATCAGGTAGATAATCACAACACAATGCATTAAATCATATGCAGGAGAGGAGGGTATGCTTACAAATCCGTGAAGATTAATCGGAGGGGAAGTCGTCGGGCGGGGATGATTACCATAGAATTTCTTTGGGAAACAAAATGAAGAGGAACATGACCTCGTTACTCGGAAAGATTACCATAATGTTCCTTTAGGAAGCAAATGAACATGAATAAGGTCCTCATCATTGGGAAAATCACCAGAATAGGGATGAGACGTCAGTGTGGAGGAAGAAGACGAACGATAGTCTGAGATTAGGGTCTTTCAACTAGAGCCTAGAAAACTGAAGAGACTCGATCTTGAGATGATACGAGAAGTGTGCTGTTCTGTTGTCACCAAACCAGAACTCTTAATTCCGACAATAACCCTGAAGGCTAAAGATGTTTTTTTATTAAACGAAGTTGTTTTTGTTGTGTTATCAAATACTACAAGATGAATAACTTCGTCTTTCTCACATTAGGGTTCATTTGGGAGGGCGGTGAACTTCCTGTGTGGGAGCAAACGCCACCGGAGGTGCTCCCCGGGGCGTTTGTTTTTCCGCCACCTATGATGTTTTCTCCCATTTTTCGAGCAAAACGGAGAAAACTCTCCGTTGGCGAACCCGACCCCCTCCCACAGGTGGTGATCGCTGGTAGCGTTCACTCCCTCACCGGAAGGCCGTCGCCCTCCCAAACGAACCCTTAGAAAGGAGCAAAAAAGCTTCCACAAAGGAGGCCCAAGTTAAAATGGTATAGTACATATATTAAAATAATTTTTTTTTAATGTGTTTATAATAGTATATAGTACGTAAATTAAATTAAATTGGCTGCGGTTTGACGGTTCAATTTTGATTTAGTCTGGTTCGGATCGGGTCTAAATTTTTTGGAACCATTCAAAACTTGTTGGTTCTGGTTCATATAATAATATAAAGGGACTGGACCCCAATCATTTTTATTCACGGTTTCAAAATTCAAATCAAACCAAAATAATCCACTAACGGTTCAGTCCAGTTCTGTGAGGCTTTAGTTCGGTTCCGGTTAGGTTTACAGTTCCGATTCTAAGTGACAGTTTTAACTGCAACATTTGGCTTTGGACAGTTGTTATGAGCCCATATGTTACTGATTTCAGAGTTTTTGCTCCAGGTTGAGTTTCCGGAGGTAGTGCAAAGTTGGAGGACTGCCGGTCGGGGAAACATCCAAAGGGGTCTACCGATTGAAGACCACCAAGGATGGAATTTAGAGCGGGAGATGGCCGGGTGGTGCAGGCAGCTCAGAACAACCATTGGATGTGCTAGAGTGGGTGACGATAGGGATCTGGACTAGGAGAGGCTGTCGACTGGTGCAGGAAGTTCAGAACAGCGGTTGGACTAGGTGGGGGGCACTGGCTGCCTAGGGCACTGGCTGGTGGCTGCAAAGATCTGGACTAGGGGACACAGTCACTAGTTTAGGATACCCAAATCAGGGACTGGACTGGCTAGAGGGTGATAGGCAGCAAAGGGGAGGTCTGTAATTGGCTGGACTGCAGGCAGAAAAAAGCTGGACTAAATGGAGGATGCGCACCAAGTGAGATACCTCACTTGGTATGTGACAATGGATTGATCTGGGAAGGGGATAACGGCCAGATAACTGTTTGGGTGGAAGTTTCAACAAATAATCTCTGGCCGGGACTCCGGGAGTGAAGTTAGCAGGCAATTATATGAGATACAAGTAGTTATTTGAGTGATTGGTGGAGGGGGAGATGGCTGGACGGTCTTTTGAGAGGTGGATTTCGGTGAGGAGGAGAATGATGGGGGTGGTCGGCTATTGCGAGGGAGGATAGGTGGTAGGCTTCGACACCTAGGTTGACTTTGGCACCGTAGAACAAATTTGAGATTTTAATCAAAATTCTGCAATGCCTGAATTTGGATTATGAAATCCTATATATAAGCTTTAGAAAAAACAACGAACGACTATAATTGACCAATACAAAACATACATAAAAGTGCGTAAATACGGAGAATACATATAAATGTCCCTTCCTAGCGTTCTGAATGCGACTACGGAGTTGGATTACCCATACGATGATCTTAACTCCTAGGAGCGCAAACCCGAATGAGTTTCGATAAGGGTTGGAACTATGATCCCCATCACATTTGCATTCACCCACCCATCCCCAAGCCTCCGAGCCTCAGCCGACTCCCTTCCATGCCCCAGGAGCCTTGGCCGACTATCCGCCTTACTCCCTTCTAAACCCCGACCCTTCTAAAGCCCCAATCAGCCACCCAGCCCCAAAATAGCCACCCTCCGTCCTCCGGCATCCCCTTTCCAACAATCGTTGTTCCACCTGAGTACCTTAACACATCAACAATCACCGGATTTTTGCACCTACACCGACGACTCTTTACTTAGTGAGTTCCACATTTATTTTCAATTTCATTTCTATTACAAGATACAAGAGGTATGCTCGATACCACTCTTGAGGGCAAGATCTCTCTAAGAGTTGTCTCTTCTATGAGAGCCTAAACAAAACAATGTTTCAAGGTAACGAAAATAACTCACCTTCACTCCCTTATATAGGTGGGTGTAGGGCATACGTTAAATGAAGAAAATGCCCATAAACTATATAGACTAATAGGGGAACGCGTGGCATGTCCGGGGAGTCATTTTTATATCATTAAATTAAATTAAAAAATAACTCCTTGAATTTGAAAGAGTATATTCAATATTTTTAGTAATAATAATTTTCCAAATAATTAGATAATTAGATTTTGTAGTTAAATATTTATTTATTTTTGAATAACTAGTAATAATAGTAATAATAGAGATACAGTAACATAATATATTTAAGTTAAATAAGCAATATTTAACTATACAAATTGGATATTATATTTGTTTTTTAAATCATAATTATCTAAATGCAATTAAATAATAATAATTAATTAATAAAAACAAAATTAAATAATGTAAAAGAAATTCTCCCAATATTTTCGTACTCTCCGGGTTTGGCAGGAGCAAGAGATTCAGTGGAAGAGCATTATGACATCATACATACGAGGTCTCTCCTTGAGTCTACATGGCCCTAGGGAAGATCTCCCTCACCCTATGGGGTCTCACATAGGCCCTTAACCCTCCAGAAAAAAATGGAGCTCGACAACTACATGGAGCACAAAGGGGTCTCGCCCCACCACTCTCGACACTCAGTTTCGAACAGAACCCTGTTTTACGGGCTAATCGTAAAACAACGGAGCTGCCGAATGGGCAGGATTTGCACATAACTCATAACTCATAAGTAATTCTTTTGGTAATGAGGGAAGGCACTTGTTGGAGCTATCTCTCATGCCGTCAACCTTTCATCTGTGCTAGCTCTTTTTGGTTTCGTAGGAGTTCTTATACACTTCTGGGCTAGCCGTGAGATTCCAAAATCGTAAATTTACTCCCATTATGCACATACAAAAAATCTCATGCATTTCTTTTTTCCATTCGCTCTTTTTTTGCTGTTCCGGTCGAGTGGCTCTTTGGTCTGAACTTTTAGCAAGCTGGTCAACTTTAACTTCTTGGTGTGGTGAGTGTGGGCTTTGGTCGGAATGACTTGAGAAGGCGAAAGAGACAACTCCCCCCCCAATGGATTGTGTATATTATTGCAATGCTTGTTCATTTGTTGTGGTGAGTGTGAGCTGAACACACTCACAATTCACATTATATTACAAGCATTGCAATAATATAAATGAAAGTTGTTACAAAAGTTTGTTGGCAAGAACATGCTACGATTGTAAACAACATGCAAAAACAAATGGAATAAGAAACAAATGGATCCGAAGAACTCCCCTCGTGAAGATCGTAAATTCCTTCAAAGGTACCGCAGATCGTATGCTCTTTAAGGCAACACTGGTCTTCATCTCTGGGTAGGTTGACAAAAGGTCGCTTTCCTGTCACGCAAGCGGCGGTGGACAATTACACACTTGAAGAGATCTTCCTCCTGTCACAAAGAAGAATTAAAGCAAACATCGGATGAATGGCGGAGGAAGAGCGTATGTAGGCTGTGGACGAAGACACGTGAAACTTGGCGAGGAATGAGCGAGGAGATCAATGGGCTTTGGAGAGAGTCACCCTCAAGGTTAAGAGGCTGGATTGCTGGAACCTCATGCCCGAGAATAATAGTTAAGGCCATCAATAAAATTCACTATATATACCAGCTTAGCAAAATAGAACTAACAAAATCTGGTGTCGAAATATCGTGACCCCAATTGGCTATCGGGCCCCTGGTAGCTCTTAGAAATGGATTGCTCGTCTGACGTTGGGACGTCGATTGGGTGTCGGGCGCCGGTTTCTTCAAGGCCCATAAGTCGACTCTCGAGTATAATTGGAGTCCCGGTAGATCTGGCCCATAATTCAAAAAATACTTTTTAATTCCTATGCTGCTGGAGATCGACCAGAATTTCCCCATGTGATTTACATTTGACCTACAAAATAATCCAAAAGCGATAGTTATAAGCAATATATTGAAATGCAAATATAAAAAATGCAACATTAATTAGTGATGAAAATGCATTTATCAAGCTCTCAAACTTATCTTTTTCTTGTCCTCGAGAAAATAACATAGGATGAGTGACACACATGGCCATGCCAAAATGGTGTGCGAATGACGAAGGGGAGAGCATAAAGCATGACCACAATACCAGGGAAAACAAACATATTGTAAACAACAAAAATTAATGAGGATAGTGATGCAGACCAGGCGTCACACCCAGCCCGCTCCCCTGGCGCCTGGAGTCACACCAGGCGGGGAGTCACACCCGCTCCAGGGGTCCACCCGGGCGTCGCACCCGTATGTGATGCAGACCAGGCGTCACACCCAGCCCGCTCCCCTGGCGCCTGGAGTCACACCAGGCGGGGAGTCACACCCGCTCAGGGGTCCACCCGGGCGTCGCACCCGTATGGCTTTAATCAAGTCCGCGGACCGTACACCCCAACCCGTGTCCGGGGCCCACCACAGGCGCCAGCGGGTTGTTGAGGCCGGGATTCGATCCCTGCACCTCCTTGATAAGAAATCCTCAGGCGGACTCTCATCACCAACTGAGCCGCGACTCAGTTGGTGATGAGAGTCCGCCTGAGGACTTCTTATCAAGGAGGTGCAGGGATCGAATCCCGGCCTCAACAACCCGCTGGCGCCTGTGGTGGGCCCCGGAGACGGGTTGGGGTGTACGGTCCGCGGACTTGATTAAAGCCATACTGATGCAGACCAGGCGTCACACCCAGCCCGCTCCCCTGGCGCCTGGCGTCACACCAGGCGGGGAGTCACACCCGCTCCAGAGGTCCACCCGGGCGTCGCACCCGTATGGCTTTAATCAAGTCCGCGGACCGTACACCCCAACCCGTCTCCGGGGCCCACCACAGGCGCCAGCGGGTTGTTGAGGCCGGGATTCGATCCCTGCACCTCCTTGTTGAGCCAACTGAGCCGCGGCTCACGGCTCAGTTGGTGATGAGAGTCCGCCTGAGGACTTCTTATCAAGGAGGTGCAGGGATCGAATCCCGGCCTCAACAACCCGCTGGCGCCTGTGGTGGGCCCCGGAGACGGGTTGGGGTGTACGGTCCGCGGACTTGATTAAATCCATACGGGTGCGACGCCCGGGTGGACCCCTGGAGCGGGTGTGACTCCCCGCCTGGTGTGACGCCAGGCGCCAGGGGAGCGGGCTGGGTGTGACGCCTGGTCTGCATCAGATAGCCAATACACTTTCAAAGGACGCGCTTGTTGGGAAAAATTCCTTTTGATTTGATGACCCTATTCTTTGGTAGCACTGTGATTGATTGATGGAATTTTGTTTTGACGGAATCTGAAGTTTAATCGTATGCGTATAACTGTACAATCGAAGACTCGTTACGATCAATTCCTTTTTTCACCCGTTCAGTGAAAAAGATGCACTTCAACAACTACTGCATAGATCTCGAAAAATAGACAACTACTGATGCTATAAGTTGTGTCACAGCACAGTAAAGGTTCCTTTTTTTAAAAAAAGTTCAGGCCTCGGCACAGCTTAAAATAATAATTTATCCAAATAATCAGGAAACAATAGAGCACTGCTTACCAAGGTCAGTGACATGTTCCTTGTTCTGTGGATTGTTTTATCTTCTTTGCTTTTGAAAAGTCTAGCATATTGCAATGTTGATTTAGTTCATACAATACAAGATTTCCAAGCAAAGCCTAAATCTTTACAATGCAAGGTTTCCAATTAAAGTCTAAATCTATACAATACAAGGTTTTCAACCAAAGCCTAAATCTAGGGTAGTTGCACTTGTATTTGTTACATTTTTAACTTAATCATAAGTTCCTTTTAACCAGGCTTCATATACTTGCAGGCCACCCATGTTGCAGCTCAGTATGGCCAGACAGCTTTTCTCTACCACATAGTTACAAAATGGAATGCTGATCCTGATGTACCTGACAATGATGGAAGAAGTCCCCTGCATTGGTAACATCTATGGCCCTTTGTGAAAGAAATACAGATCAGGGAAATTTTTTATATTTAGTTACACATCATTCTTTCTTTTCATTTTTTGGGCTCCACTTTAAATAGCTTTTTAGTATTTGTTTTTCTTATCTTTCAAATACTTGCAACTGCAGCTAAATGGCCCATTTTATTTGTTCCATTGAAAATTGAGGTTCTTATGCTTTTACTTATAAATTTTTTCATTTGGTATCAACAAAACTATAACAATCAAATGATCCACTCTAAATATTATCGGATAAGGAGTTTTCATTTTTTGATTACTAATTTTTTATTTGATCTTTTCAAACTTTTGTTTTATTTTGTAGGGCTTCCTATAAGGGGTTTGCCGATAGTATACGTCTTCTATTATTTTTGGATGCATACAAGGGGAGGCAGGACAAGGAAGGTGTCTCATTGTCGTAGTGCTTATCAATATTTTTCAGCTTTTTCCTCTCCTTTACACACCTAATGCATACACTAATATGTATAGTGAAAAAAGTAGAAACTGCCTCGTGGGGTGAGGTATCCAATGGTTTAGAGTGGAAAGGACGAGAGGACAGGAGAAGGGGGGTGGGAAGGGAAGGAGATAGAGGGAGAGAAAAATGATAACCTCCCTCTTGGGG
Organism: Dactylorhiza incarnata; assembly: GCA_033032865.1. NCBI lineage: Eukaryota > Viridiplantae > Streptophyta > Magnoliopsida > Asparagales > Orchidaceae > Dactylorhiza > Dactylorhiza incarnata. The sequence continues at coordinate 1,189,540 of JAWHQI010000162.1, forward strand.
TGGGGTCTCAAGGGGTGTGGAATGGAAAGGAGGGTGGGGGGGGGGGGGGGAGTGTCACATGCCCATGCCATGGTTCCTGTCGCAACACGAGATGAGACAGAAGGAGAAGAGGGAGGTTGTCATAGAAGATTGCTGATCTATGGTGAGATAAGAGATTCATAGCCTTCCTGCGACGTCCTATTCCGAGCCATTGAAGACGGAGGTGAGATGAAGCGCAAGAGGGAAGCAGGGACCTCTGGGAGTCGGAACAAGGCCGACACTGCTTGGGGCAGGCTGTGCACTCACTCCTGCATACTGGACAACTTTGCGGTTGGCGATGTTGGGCGGAGGAAGTCCTAGTGGGCGGACTACAATAGCGACTAAGGTGGCTTGCTCCCTATTTAGTCTGACGGTGGGATTCAACCCTTGGGTTATCAGGGGATGGGTTGTGGGGAGCAAGGTGAAAGATAGGTGGAGATAGAATACGAGGGAGCCCTAACCTCTTGATGCAAAACACAAGATTTTATTTCAACATTCTTGATTTATAAGACGCACTGGATATAAATACAAAAATTATAATACCCAATTAAAGAAATGAAAAAAAGAGAATAACGAGAGTAAATAAAAAAACAACACGACCAATGTAATAAATGAAATATTGAAATATTTGTGGCGTATCTATGCCCTCCTATCATGTTGTCTCCTGTCATAAATGCGTCCAATGATTACGTCTGTGACATCACTCCCCTCCTTCTGATCGAGCTTGTCGATAAGCTTATTGCCGGAGTACACCTTCTTAAATCCATTAAATGGATCCCAAGTCTCTTCTTGTAGCGGTCTGCCTCATTGGATGAATATCTCGCATGTGCAACATTGCATGGTGGTAGGGGGATCTTCTGTGAATGTCTTCAGATGTGGAAGATATCATGTATTCTCGACCCCGACAGGGCCATGCGATAAGCCACCGAGCCAATCCTCTCAAGTTACTTAGAATGTCCCCTAGTATTGGGGCGAGGGTTTGCTGCTCAGGTGTCATGCTATCGTTAGATGCCTATGTGACTGCAACATCAGCTATACCCATGCGTGCAACTGGAACTCATCAGCGTTTGCCTGTCACCATAATACCTCTTGGTCCACACTTGGGTCTATAAAAGATACTCTCGTGCTGTGGCCAGTAGCTGGCCTCTGTCCTGGAGTAGCTAGTCCTGTCCTTTCACCTCACCCTTAGCGGTGTCGTCCGCAGTGTTGAGTAGTAAGAGGTGTTGTAACAGTACTCGACCTAGACTAAGTGAACTACACAAGGCATGTGGTTATACTCCACCAAGCATTTCATGTTCATCTCAATACTCTTGTTTACAATCTCTAACCCTCAAATTACGAGTGGTATGTGGAGAAGGCCAACTTGGTACCGCTGAGGTGCAATAACTCACGCCAAAATCCGTCTGATAATCATGCTTCATGGTTTGACATGATGGGTTTGGGAATTCCGTGGAGGCCACGATGTGCTCAAAGAAGGCGTGCGATACATTAACTTCTGTATAAGGGTGGCTCTAGTTTATGAAGTGACGTAACTATTTTTTTTGGAAAACTGTTTTGTAATAAATTAAGGAACTCGTTTAGAAATTTAGCCGGTGCTACGTTCCAAAGAGAGTAGGCTCCTCATTAGCAAATTTGAGCTTAAGTGTTTCTCTTAAATATTTAGCGTGAGTTCAAGTGGGCTAGTATGACGCGATAGTTTCGTGAAGAATAACTGCAAGTTAACAACCAATATACGACAACAAAAAGGAAATGGATGCAAGCAATTTTCAGATGTTGATCACTTAAAATTAATTGCATTTATTTAAGCTAATTGAAGGGAGCGAGGATGATGCCTGTAGTGACTTGCTGGGTTGGAAAAAATGAGCATGAAATTTTTGGCCACCAAGACAAAATGATGAACGACTAGTAAGCTTGAAGGTGAAATCAGATGGCTAAGGGGAATTGGTTTTAGGAAGTTGACTGGGATTTGGTGAGGGTTTCGACAGCGGGGACCTGAGGGGTTTCAAGGTTTCTGGCAGTGGGAAAGCTGCGACTAAAGGAGGGAAAAAAAGATGGCAGCGAACCCGTGAACTCAGAGGATGGCCATGTCACAGCTGCCGGAGGTCTGGGATAAGGTCGCCGGAGGTCGACCGGTTCTCAGACGGAGGAGTCGAGGATTTCGCGTCTTCTGCGGCAGGGAGAAACAGAGACAGTGAATGAAAAACACCGGGGTTCTCGATCCTGCCATTAAGCGAACGTTAGAGGCTCGTCGAAGGCTGATCCTCCACGGGAAGACTCTCCGATGGTCGATCTGCGTACAGGAAGGCTCGTCGATGGAGACAGTATTGGGCAGGACCAGCGCGTTGGAGAGAAGAAAACGAGCGAAGACTGATAGTCTCATTGTTTTCTTCTATTTTTCCAGGCTGAATAAATAGGATTAGGATGAATATAAATGTGTTTTTGTGTGTGTGGTGTGGTGGTGTGTGTGTGTGGGGGGGGGGGGGGGGGGGGTTGAACAAACTCATTTAAGAGAAATAAAGAGTTAATTTCATCATGAGGGAGTTGGGGGGGGGGGGGTGTGAACTCAAAGAGTCATATGGAAAATCAAAGAGGTATTTAAGATATTGAAACTCCCAGATGAATTAATTCAGAATTTATAATAGGTTTTTTTCAGAATTAATTCATGACTTTACATGCAATTAAAATGTGATATTATGCTTGCATACCATACCCTTCAGCGTTTCCAGACTTTTTTATTCAAGGTCATGTTGGATGGTCGAGCCAACACATCGGAGCTAAAATGTGACACCAACAAGAGTACAACAACGAAGATGCGATAAAATGATAACGTGACATGACGATGATAAAGTAATGAAACACAAACTAAAATAACAAAACGATGATACGATAATGAAAAGATATGTGTAAATCATCCGGATGCGTCATTCGAGAAGTGGTCCATTTCTACAAAAAACACGAATTTACAATGTGAATGTGCCGAACTCTCAATGAAATCCATGGAAACGTAGGCTCAGATCTGTGAAGGAATATGAAGGGGCTGTGATAGGCCTGCAAGATGTGTCAGAAGGCCTATCACAGCCCCTTGACCATGCTTTTTAACCATTTTTAGAAGAACTCCGCTGTTCTGTAATGTCTTCTCCACACCTTTATGAGTAATGTTGTGGATCATGCTGATGATGAGGGGATATCGATGAAGTCAGTAGGAGATAAATCTTCCCCTTGTGCCGAATCTACCTCTCAATGCAATTCCACTTACTGGAGGCTTCTCCTGCTTCTATGTGAGCTTGTATCTATTCTAAGTAGTTGTAGCTCCCCTCCTCTGAATGATGCTAAATGTGGCTCAAGAATAGCCTAGTAAGATGTCCTCGTCGTGGCGGAAAGAGCATCCACTGGTCCATTCAATTTGCTTGCTCGGTACTCCACCGTGAAGTCAAACCCCATGAGCCGATTGATCCAATGTTGTTGTGGCCAAATGGCCAGTTTCGACTCCATAAGTACTTGAGACTGTAATGATCCTTCCCGATGTTGAAATTACATCCCCACAAGCACAGACATCAGTCATACCTTCTTGATCAACCCGATCAATTCCCACTCGTAAGCTGGATGCTTCGTATGATTTACCGCCAGTTTGCAACTTAAGACCGCAATGAGGTGCTCCTTTTATTGTGGGATTGGACCAATCCCTCTCCCGATGCATCATACTCTATGTATCTATCACAAAGTCTTGTGTTAAGTTGGAGACCTGTAGGATTTGGGACATTGCGAGGGCGTTGTTCAAAGGCAGGAGCACCTATGTTACCTCCGGTGTCCACTGAAACTCGAACTTCTTGAGCAGGCTCATTAGGGGTACTGCAATTACGTTGTAGTTTTGGATGAACCTACTGTAATAACTTGGAAAAATCTAAGAAACCGCACATCTTTGTGGACTATGGCTGCGGTCAGCCCTCCACTACATCCAGTTTGCTAAGGTCACTTGAGACCTCCCAAAAAAAATACATTTAAAGTGCTTTAGGAATAGCTTGTGGCTGCGGAGAGCTTCAAAGACCACACATACATGGTGGAGGTGTTCAACCAAAGTAGATCCGAATGTCGTCAAAGAAAAGCAATACAAATTTACAAAGAAAGGGTATGCGTATCTCATTCGTTAGGTCTTGGAAGGTCGATGGTATGTTGGTGAGGCCAAATAACATCCCCCAAAACTCGAAGTGGTTGTGGTGAGTTCGAAAGGTCATTTTCCTATATATCGTCTGCATGCATTCTAATCTAGTGATAGTTGGATCACATACCTACCATGGTAAATAAACGAGCTTCATGTATCTCATCCATTACTAGAAGTGAAATTTTTTGGTCTTTGTGTTCAACTTCAGATAGTCTACCCAAAACTGCCATGACCCATCTTTTTTCTTGATTAGGAGGATATGTGATAAAAGGGGATTGGTTGCGCCGTATAGTCCTCTGCTATAGCATCTCCTTGCACGGTCTCTTGATCTCATCCTACGGAAGGCAGGGGTACCGGTAAGGTCGGACAATTATCAACACCATTTCTGGAAGAAGGTAAATGTTGTTGTTCTGAGCCCTGGGAGGCCGAAGCCCCGTTTTTCAAACAATGACACATGCTCCTCCATTAAGCTCTCCAAGATCTCCCTTGAAATTGAGGGCTAAATTGTGGCTAGGCATTGGGAGCTCTTCCACTCCTCGTCAAGACAACACACACGGAGGAAGCACACGTGATTGCAGATCCACGCCAAACACATAGTTGTGATGAGGTAGGGAGGATCCTCAAACTCTACATTCGGATGTGGAGACGTTCCTACAACCTTGCATTGAAGATGGTTCCTTACTGTTCTCGTCGAATGTTCGACGATGCGATAGGAGGATCTGGAGCTTCTCCAATTAGTCATACATAGTCCCCTATGCTTGGGGGAAATCAATTTTCCCAAGGGATTACTTCACATTGGGGGTCTCTCGAATCACTCGTGACAATACTATTTGAAGTCATCCCCATGTGGGGTTTCTCCATGTCAAAGCACAAGAACCACATCTAGTCCGCTCTTACCAAGTGATAGGCGGTTAATGAGATCCACTCTATGTCCGGTGTTCTTTGGTTGGCGAAGAAATGCTCCCACCGGGTCAACCATCACGACAGATCACTCTTGCCATCATATATCGACAACTCCAGCTTGACGTAATACGACATAGTGTTATGCTCGCAACTTCCCTCGTGCAAGCACGCCTCGTGGCCGTGGGAGGGGAAACCTCCATAGTAGCTTCTTCCAGTCCCAACATGGCGAAAGTCTCCGCTCCTGGGATGAGAAGGAATGAAGCTCTCCATACACATAAAGAGATCAACCCAGTCCGCTTGTTAACGTTTTTTAGAGAAGGCGAGTTGATCCATCGTTAATTTGTGCATCCGTTCAAACATAGCCTCCATGAATCCATGGGGTCGTTAGATCCCATCATCGTTGGATCTGATACATAATTGTGACAGGCCCTTATCACGGATTATGTCACCGGACAGGATGATACAGAAGGATTAGAGGGAGCTTGTTTCTTTTGGTTGTTTCACACCTTGATCCTTTTGGTTGACTTATGGTGAGATAATAGATTCTGAGCCTTTCTGCTACGTCTTAAGCTGGGGTGTCGAAGGCGGAGGTAGGATGGAGTGCGAGAGGGAAGCATCAGTCTTAGGGAGTTGGCACAAAGCTTGTGTTGACTATGGTAGGCCTTGCAGTTGGTTGCTATATGATGGATAGCCTTGCTGCTGGCGGTGCTGAGCGGAAGAAGCCCTAGCGGGATGGATGCAGTAGTGCCTGGGGGCGGCCTGCTTGTCCTTTGCCTGATGACCGGAGGCCTGTTCGGTTGGGCGGTGAGGAGCAAGGGGGAAAGATCAGTGGGGAGAGAATACAAGGGATCCCTGACCTCTTGATGCCAAACACATGATTTTATTTTAGCATACCCGGTTCATAAGACACTGTAGGTATAAGTACAAGGATTACAATGCCCAATTAAAGAAATGAAATAAAGTGAAATAACGAGAATAAAGAAATAGCAAAAACAACAAGGCGAAAGTAAGAAATGAAATAACAAAATAAATGTGATATATTTACACCCTCTTTGCATGTGGTCTCATGTCGTAAACGCACCCGATGAACGTGCCCATGCAGGAAAGTAGAGGGAGGTAAGGAGGGAGAGGGAAAGTGATAGATATGAGGAGAGGGAAATGAAATAAAAAATAAATGTGACGTATTTATGCCCTCTTTGCAGGTGGTCTCCTGTCGTAAACGCACCTGATGAACGTGCCCATGCAGGAAAATATTAGGTAAGGAGGCAGAGGGAAAGTGATACACAGGAGGAGAGGGAAATGAAATAACAAAATAAATGTGACATATTTACGCCCTCTTTGCATGTGGTCTCCTGTCGTAAACGCACCCGATGAACGTGCCTATGCAGGAAAGTAGAGGGAGGTAAGGAGGGAGAGGGAAAGTGATAGACAGGAGAGGGAGGGAGAGAGGATTGTTTTCCTGATTGAAGCTTTCTTCAAATGTTTAGGTATATTAGTGTTTAAAATTCTGAATTTACTGTCATACCTAATTTTTGTTTCCTCATCTTATATCATCATAAGGTTGCACTCCTCTTCATTGGGCTGCAATCAGGGGGAATTTGGAAGCTGCAACAGTGCTTGTTCAGGCAGGAAAAAAAGAGGACCTTATGGTGACAGATAATACTGGTTTCACACCAGCACAACTAGCTGCTGATAAGAATCATCGGCAAGTTGCCTTCTTCCTTGTAGGTTTTCTCTATTTGGAGCAGTAAATAAATTTTAATTATGTTCTTTAGCTAATGTGATTGAATATTTGATTTCAAATATATTCTTGTGCCCTTCTGTGCAAAATGTAGGAACTGTTTTCCCTTCTCTTCAATTTTCTTAAGCAGAGAATTCCTAGATGCCATAACTATAGTAATTACATAGGCATAGTTTATTCTTGTGCCCTTCTGTGCAAAATGTAGGAATAATTTTCCATTTTCTTCAATTTTCTCAAGCAGAGAATTCCTATATGCCATATGTAGAGGAATTGCATAAGTTTTTTTCTTCTCCGTTCCTTATACTATTTGTCAGAAGAACCGGTTTATTTTGATCATAACTGAAGTGAAAAATGCCTGCTTTGTACAGTTATTGAAAAAGAAATTTAAAAAATGGTTGTTTATATATATATGTATATATGTATATGTATATATCAGATGGACTGACTTGTACAGTTCGGAAATTATGTGGGTACACAAGTGTTGTCATCAGCTTTGCAGCCAGTTCATGTGATAAGATCTTATTGTTAGGTTCCTAGTGTGAGATGCCGGAACTCGAATTTTGTGCAAGGTGCAAAATCTCTTACAATGAGACAAGAATAGACTAATTCTTGATTTCCTTCATTCCAACCTTACATGTCTTTAAATAGGCTTTACATGACTCTGCTCTTAATGACTTATCCTAACAACCAACTTCATCCAATAAAGGATAATGAAAATAAAAGACAACATCTGAGTCGACAATAATTAAGTACGATTAATAAAAGAAACTCGATAATAAGGCCCGAAACCCATAACATCACTCCCTCCTTTCAAAATGAGCTTGTTCTCAAGCTCAGAGTGAGATCAGATTCTCGTGCCATCTTCACCAAATTCCTTCTTTGTCTAAGTCCTCCACTTCTAGATAAAAAAGCCATTTGTAGCGATGACCACGAGTATACTGATCATCACAATTATAACATATCTCCTAACACAATGTTCAACTAGTGCCGCATATGACATGCATATGTGCTTGACACCCTTGGGTTGGTTTGTTGAGGTGTCTTGATGGTGCCCATGGGTCTATAGTTGGTGCGATCTATATGCAGTAAGCGCTCACAAAGCCTGCCCGTACTCATCATAGAAACTAAATCGCAGGGGTCTTCAAACATGACGTCCAGTCGCAGGCGTTCTGAAGTGCTGACGTAAAGATTGCGATCTGTTTTTCTAGGTATATTGTAATGTCAGCTAGAAGAAACAAAAACTGTTCTAGAGATGCATCTACAGAACCTGTTTGTCATAATGTGGTGAGTGCGCCGAGGGGATTGATCTGAACGGGAGGACCGAATTACATGTTGCAGAACCTTTTGAAGTCATCCCCAGTCATCCATGGTTGTTCGACATGCATACAAAAAACCATAGTTGAGATGAATCGAAAAGGTGGAAGGACGTCAGACTAATCCTATCCTCTATCAACGTTTGTTCGTGTCTGAAAAGTTGCTCGTACTCGCTGTTAAAGCACAAGATGATGGACGGGCGGTTACCCTTGGTGTAACCGCCCGAGGTTGCTGCTCGTTGAAGTCCGGGTGGTTAGCTGATGTGTAACTGCCCGAGGTTGTTAAAGATCAAAGTGAAATATGGAGTCCATGCAGTTGATAAGGACGTGTGGTTACGCTTGCGGTAACCGCCCGGTGTTGCTGAATTATTAAATGTTACAGTCTGGACGGTTAGCTGTGGTGTAACTGCTCGAAGTTGTGAATATGATAAGGTTTGGGCGGTTACCTATTCTGTAACCACCCGATGTGTTTAGCTTTAGATTGCAAGATGTACATTCTCTCACCTCCTTTCTCTCTCCTCTGTTCTATATAAAGAGGGGTGTAACCATGTAATTTCCAGTTTTTTTGGAAATAAAATTTCTGTTATTTTCAAATTCTCACATGGTATCAGAGCTGCAAAGTTCCTGCGGACAACTTCTTCTGACCGCACAAACCACTTCTCACGGTTTGCTCTACTGAGGCCACCCTCCCTCACCTACATTTTGAGATTGCCTTCGGGGCGTGTGTGCTATCTTCTGTTCATGCTGACTCCGGTTGTCTAACCGCCCTCCCTTACTGCTTCTCAGTAACAGTGGATTCTGGTTCTGTGACTGCCCACCCTTCCTGCTCCATCTGCTGTGTGCGCTGTCCCGATCTCATGCGGACTCATATGCTGAACAGTTCGTGCGACCTCCCACCTGGTTCCCCCCAAACCAGTTCCTGCTGCTGTTCCCCTTGGACGACCTTAGGCTTTGCGTACTTCGGCTAAGTGACCGCCCGTGCCCTAATCCTGTAATACCTGGAGCGGACTCCAATCTGTAAACGCACGAGCTGTCTGCTGCTCCTCTTGACTCAACTTTGTTATGGCCGCTCAGCTGCCCACTCCACCACCTACTATATCTGCTGCTCCCAAGTCCCACCATCTTGCCCAGTGCCTCTGGCATTCTTGGCATGATGTCTAAGTTGACCGGGCCAAACTATCCTGATTGGAGTCTCCTTTACCCTTCTTTTGCGTTCGCAACGCAAGTGTCATCACTTCACTGACAGTCCGCCGGATCCCAATTCCCCTGCTTATGCTGATTAGGAGGTTAATGATGCTCTTGTTCGCACCTGGCTTGCGAATAGCCTCTCTGATGAATATTTGCCTATCATTCGTCATAATGACACTATGAAGGCGGCCTGGGATCATCTTGTCGCTCTTTACTCTAAGGGTGCTAATACCTCTCGAATCTACACCCTGTACTCTGATCTCTTTGCTCACCCCATTCTTTCTCCAATCGCTGCCTATCAGGAGGTGCGGGCTCTTGGCGCAGAGCTTCTCCAACATCAACCCTTCTTTCCGATCTTGCCAATCAGCACAGGCATTTTCAGGAGCTCCTGGTCGTTTTCTATCTTTTTCGTCTGCCTGACTCCTATTATATGGTTCGTCAACAAATTTTGGGCGAAGCTGACTCCCCTACATTGGATGCTACTGTGGCCCGCATCTCTGCGGTTACTACTCTTCTTCATCAGCCTCCATTTGTTTCTCCTCCACCTTATGATAGTTTTGCTCACTCAGTCGGCCGTGGAAACTCCCGTGGTCGTGGTGCCCGCATGGGGGTCGTGGAGGGAGCCGCCATCTTTTCTCCCATTGCGGGAAGGTTGGTCACACTGTTGAGAGGTGTTTTGTGAAACATCCTCAGCTTCACCCTCAGACTTATCTCAGCTCTACGGAGTCTGCAGTCTCTCCATCTCTCTCACTTCCGCAACAAGAATCCGGCCGCTGGTTCTCTTCTGCGGACATTGCGGCCCTCATCAATGCCTCCAAGAAATCAATCTCCATTGCCACCTCTTCAGGTAGCGCACATGTTACTACACAAGGTAAGCGATTTATCGACTCTGGTGCCACCAATCATATGACTGAGAACTCTTTTCTCTTCTCTTCCCTCGAGAAACATAATCGATTACCACTGGTGTTCGTTGCTGACGGCTCTCCTGCTCCTGTTTATGACACTGGGGTGTTCTAGGCCACCGCCACTCTACGCCTTGACAACACTCTACTTTTGATTTTTTCTTACAATTGGTTGCCTGTTAGTGCTATCTCCCAACAACTACAATGCTCTGTTTCGTTTACCTCTAATACTTGTTG